>JAPXFY010000034.1:13107602-13457602 GCA_030674185.1 Monoplex corrugatus
CTTTTGTCCTCAGCCTTTCTGCAAGTCCGTCTAGTAATGTAGTGATCTTCTCCCTGGGTCTACCTGGTGCTCTCTTCCCCACCAGCTTTCCTGTTGTGACCAGGTTCTCCAATTCCCCCCTCATCATAAAATGGCCTACAAATGTTGCCTATCTTTTCCTAATCTTCCTTATGAATGATCTTCTTGTGTCTGCCTCCATCAAGACTGTCTCGTTTGTTTTCATTGCTGTCCATTAATGTTCTTTTTGTGTTTGCTGTCTCAGTATACAATTACTACTACTTCAAATAGTACCCTACCAAAAAAAAATGTACTACTACTTCTGATTGTACTCTTAAAAAAACCAAAACAATAAGTACGCTTGTACTGCTATTGATAGTACTCTTCAACAAACAAAAACAAGTACGTTCATACTACTTCTTCTGATAGTACTCTGAAACAGACAGAACATGTACCACTGCTTCTGATAGTACCCTACAACAAACAAAAACATGTACTGCCACTTCTTATAGTACCTTATAACAAAAACAACATGTACTACTACTAATGATAGTACACTACAACAAACAAAAACAGCATGTACTAGTACTTCTAATAGTGCCCTACAACAAACAAAAACAGCATGTACTAGTACTAATAGTAATAGTACCCTACAACAAACAAAAACAGCATGTACTAGTACTTCTAATAATAATAGTACCCTACAACAAACAAAAACAGCATGTACTAGTACTTCTAATAGTATCCTACAACAAACAAAAACAGCATGTACTAGTACTTCTAATAGTACCCTACAACAAACAAAAACAGCATGTACTAGTACTTCTAATAATAATAGTACCCTGCAACAAACAAAAACAGCATGTACTAGTACTTATAATAGTACCCTACAACAAACAAAAACAGCGTGTACTAGTACTTGTGATAGTAATAGTACCCTACAACAAACAAAAACAGCGTGTACTGCTACTTCTAATAGTACCTTACAACAAACACAAAGTGTACTACTACTTCTGATGGTACCTTATGACAAAAACAACACAACTACTACTTCTGATAGTAAACCACAAGAAAAATAACATGTACTAGTACTTCTGATAGTACCCTACAACAAACAAAAACATGTGCTGCTATTATAGTATCTTATAACAAAAACAACATGTACTACTAGTAGTACTTCTGATAGTACCTTACAACGAAAACAGTATGTACTACTGTTTATGATAGTACCTTACAACAGAAACAATATGTACTACTACTTCTGATAGTATACTGCAACAAACACAACATGTACTACTACTTCTAATAGTACCCTACAACACAAACATGTACTACTACTTCTAATAGTACCCTACAACATAAACAACATGTACTTCTTCTTCTGATAGTTCACTACAACACAAACAACATGTACTTCTACTTTTGATAGTACCCTACAACACAAACAACATGTACTACTACTTCTGATAGTTCATGCCAACACAGACATCTTGTACTACTACTTCTGATAGTTCACGCCAACACAAACAACATGTACTACTACTTCTGATAGTTCATGCCAACACAAACAACATGTATACTACTTGGTCATGAACCTATACATGCGAGTCTCACTCTGAGTGGTTACAGGCTTGCTTCTTTCCATCGCTCATCCCGAGGTGGTGGTATCGCCATCCTCTACAACAACTCACTCCATTCCCGCCTATCTTTCTCGCAGTCTCTGCCTTTCTCCCATCCTTCTTTCGAGCACGTTGAAGTATCCTTCCAATCCACCCCTCACCCCATCACCTTCTCCTGTGTCTATCGACCTCCACCTAGCTCTGCCAACAAGCTCACCACATCCATGTTTCTCTCTGACTTTGACCAACTACTTGACTACTACTGCCTCTTACCTGGAAATCTCATCATTCTAGGTGACATCAATGTCCACTATGACAACACTCACCGTTATGACACAAGACATATCATCAACTCTCTGTCCAATCACAATATGACAACATATTTCTGAACCAACCCATCAAAAAGGTCACATTCTTGACTGGATCATTTCTCGTGATCACCACAATTCAACTACTGACAACTGCCTAGTTCTTTCTACCCGTCTAACTTCAGCCCTTCCATCTGACCACTCTGCAATTCTCTGTTCTCTTGACATTTCTCCTTCCCGTACCACGCGCACAGTGACTCGATGCAATCTCAAATCTATCGACCTCTCCACATTTTCATCTGATGCCTTCCGCCTCCTTTCTGAAAAGTCACATAACCTTGCCGATGAATTCTATACTACTCTCCACCATCTTTCTGGACACTCATGCTCCAGCCACAACCCGTCTTTTACCTGACCGCCCCCCTACCCCCTGGCTCACTCATGAGATTGCCTGTGCAAAACGTGCCCGCTGCAGAGCAGAGCGCCGCTGGCGCAAATCCAAACTCACTGTACATAGGCAACTTTTCCAAGCCTCTTAAACAAAAGTATCCACCCTCATTGCATCTGCAAAAACAAGCTATTTCCAAACCAAAATCCTGAATGCCTTTTCTTCAAAAGAACTCTTTACAACCATGACTCATCTCCTTGGCACACGAAAAGATTTACCTCTCCCAACAAAACACACAAATGAAGAACTCCCATCTGTATTCTCCAAGTATTTCACCACCAAAATACAAACTCTTCGTGACAGGCTTGACAGGACACCCTGTCAACCATGCCCACCTGACCCTTCCTTCTCTGGCACACCTCTTACTACTTTTACCCCAGTCTCACAAGAAGAAATTCTCAACACAATCAGATCCATGTCGTTCAAAACCTGCGAACTGGATCCTCTTTCAGGTTCTCTCTACTCCGACTGTATCCCTACTCTCCTCCCATTCATCACCGACATCATCAACACTTCTCTTCAAACTGGAACTGTCCCAGATTCTTTCAAGTCTGCTATTGTTCACCCTCTCCTCAAGAAATACAATTTAGACCCAAATGAACTGAAAAATTACCGGCCTATCTCTAATCTCTCTTTCTTGTCAAAACTCATCGAAAAAGTTGTCCTCAACCAGCTGAACTCTCACCTGTCTGCCAACATTCTCCTCAATCCTTTCCAGTCAGCCTACCGTCAGTGCCATAGCACTGAAACTGCCCTGCTACACATTCTCAACAATCTCTTCCTTGCAACTGATACTGGCAAAGTCTCTCTCCTCACACTCCTTGATCTGTCTGCAGCCTTTGATACCATTGATCATGGTATTCTCCTTTCTAGATTTCATCATACTTTTGGCATCTCTGACATTGCTCTCTCCTGGTTCACTTCATATCTATCAAACAGAAAACAAACTGTTCTCATTAATGGCACTTGCTCTCAACCTGCATACCTGACCTGTGGTGTTCCACAAGGATCTGTCCTTGGCCCTGTTCTTTTCACTCTTTACACCTCCCCCCTGTCCACCATCATCAACTCCCACTCTATAAAACACCACTTCTATGCTGATGACACCCAACTTCAAGACAGTGACTCACCTGACAATATACAGCGCCTCTTTACTTGCACCACTGAGTGTTCTCACCTGTCTCACCTGTCGGCGTCACCGGGAACAGTGTTGGCCGCTGCACATGATGTCCTCACAAGTTGCCTCCAGCACTCTCGATCTTGGCTAAGTCTGACCACCTCCTGGAGTTTCTTGCCACTGATGTTTGTGATGTTTCTAGCAAGTGATGCAGGTGGCCGTCCTCTGTTTCTCTTTCCTTCCACTTTACCTTGGAGGACAGTGGACATCAAGTCTGTTCTCTCATTACGGATTGCGTGTCCAACATATTTCAGTTTCCTCCGTTGTATGAGTACTAGAAGCTTGCGTGTAGTACCCAACTCATTCAGTATGCTTTCATTTGAGCGCCTATCCGTCCATTTGACCCTCAGCAGTCTTCGGTAAAACCACAGCTCTGCTGCTTCCACTCGTCTTTCATCCTCTTTCTTCATTGTCCATGCCTCGCAGCCGTATAACATCACTGGCCAGACAAGACATTTTAAGAGTTTTATCTTAAGGTCTGCTGTTATGCTGTGGTCTTTCCAAATATTGTTCAATTGAACCATACTGTTCTTGGCCATTCCAATTCTCATCTTTATGTCTTTTGAGCATGTTCCATCGTATGTCTTGACTGAACCTAAATATCTAAAGTCCTTGACATTTTCTAGAGGGACTTGGTTTAGCATGATCTGGTCCTGTCTAGTGTTATATTTGCCTGCAACATGCATAACCTTTGTCTTCTTTGAATTTAAGTCCAGCCCAACTGCCTTTCCAACCCGGTCTACCCTGTACAGGATCCTCCTAGAGCCTGTAATGTTGTCTGCCAGTAATCCTGTGTCATCTGCGTAGCGTAAATTTGACAGGTTTCTACCACCAATATTTACTCCCATGTCTTCTATGTCTGCTTCTCTCATGATATGTTCAGTGTATATGCTGAAGAGATGTGGAGACAGGATGCAACCTTGCCTTACCCCTTTAGTGATGTTAAAAAATTTGCAGTTTTGATTATTCCATCTGATTGTTGCTTTTTGATCATTATATAATGAAGCTATGAGGGAAACCAGATGTCTTGGAAAACCCATTTTGATCATGAAGTGGAAAAGACTTTGGTGAATCACGCTATCAAATGCTTTGCTGTAGTCAATGAAAACGATGAACATCTCTTGGTCTGTGTTTCTAATCTTTTCTATCAATATCTGGAGTACAAACAGCATATCTATTGTTCCCCTGTTTTTCCTATAGCCTGCCTGACAGTCGGATAGCTCTTCCTCTACTTTTGGCTTTAACCTGTTTAAAATTATTATCAGCAGTATTTTACTGGCATGACTGATCAGTGCAATTGTTCTATAATTGTTGCAGTCTTTGACATTTCCACTCTTATGTAACATGACAAATTCTTGGAGCTTCCAGTCTGTAGGCCACTGACAAGTCTTCCATATCTTGCAGCATAAGTGATGCACTGAGTGTTACTCGGACATTAAGAACTGGATGACATATAATAAACTTCAGCTTAATGACGACAAGACAGAAGCTATCCTCATTGGCACCCGTCAGAAACTTTCTCAGCTGCCTCCTCTTTCTCTCCCGTTATGTAACACATCAGTCCCAATTTCTGATTCAGCTAAAAACCTTGGTGTCTGCATTGACTCTACCCTCTCCATGAACAACTTTGTTTCTCAAACTGCCAGATCTTGCTACTATCACCTCCATCGTATAAGCCTGATCAGGAAGTATCTCTCTGTGGAAACAACTGCAAAACTCGTTCTCTCCTTCATAATATCTCGCATTGATATTGCAATTCACTCCTGTCCGGTCTTCCTGCCTCCACCATTCACATCCTACAGCGCATTCAAAACAATGCTGCACGCCTTGTACTCAAAAAGAAAAAAGCTGACCACATATCTCCTCTCCTGGCACAACTTCACTAGCTCCCTGTATCAAAGCGCATACAGTACAAACTAGACACCGTGTGCTACAAAACCCTCAATAACGCAGCCCCCGATTACCTGTCAAGCCTACTTGAGATCTATGTTCCCTCACGTACCCTCCGCTCTGCCTCTGATCCTCTGACTTTTCGCTTTCCACGCACTAAGCTCAATACCTATGGTCCACGAGCCTTCTCTGTTTCTGGTCCACTTTCTCGGAACAAACATTCTCTCTCAGTCCGTCAGCAACCTACTTTTGTCTCCTTCAAGTCCGCTCTCAAAACTCACCTTTTCTCCTCTGCATAAAATCCTGACCTCACTCAATCCCCTCTGCAGCCTGTCTCTACTCAGAGGGGAATTGCATTGTAATATATAATTGTATATAATATGCTCTATAATTTTCCATTGCTTTTATTCTTTCTCCCCATTTATAGCCGTGTGTGTGTGTGTGTGCATGCGTGCGTGCGTGCGCGTGCGTGTGAGTGTGTCTGTTTTAGTGCTTAGATTTGATTTTATCAAGATTTTGCGCTATATAAATAAAATACTGTATTGTATTGTTGTATTGTACTTCTGATAGTACCCTACAACACAAACAACATGTACAACTATTTCTGATAGTTCACTACAACACAAACAACATGTATACTACTTCTGATAGTTCACTACGACACAAACAACATGTATACTACTTCTGATAGTTCACTACAACACAAACAACATGTATACTACTTCTGATAGTTCACTACAACACAAACAACATGTATATTACTTCTGATAGTTCACTACAACACAAACAACATGTACTACTACTTCTGATAGTTCACTACAACACAAACAACATGTATACTACTTCTGATAGTTCACTACAACACAAACAACATGTATACTACTTCTGATAGTTCACTACAACACAAACAACATGTATATTACTTCTGATAGTTCACTACAACACAAACAACATGTACTACTACTTCTGATAGTTCACTACAACACAAACAACATGTATACTACTTCTGATAGTTCACTACAACACAAACAACATGTATATTACTTCTGATAGTTCACTACAACACAAACAACATGTATACTAGTTACTACTTCTGATAGTTCACTACAACACAAACATCATGTATATTACTTCTGATAGTTCACTACAACACAAACATGTTCAACTATTTCTGATAGTTCACTACAACACAAACAACATGTTCAACTATTTCTGATAGTACCCTACAACACAAACAACATGTACTACTACTTCTGATAGTACCCTACAACACAAACATGTACTACTAATTCTTATAGTTCACTATAACAAATATAACATGTACTACTACTTCTTATAGTTCCCTATAACAAACCTAACATGTACTACTACTTCTTATAGTTCTCTATAACATAGCGTACTACTACTTCTTATAGTTCCCTATAACAAACATAACATGTACTGCTACTTCTTATAGTTCCCTATAACAGACAACATGCACTACTACTTATAGTTCCATATAACAAACATAACATGTACTACTACTTCTTATAGTTCCCTATAACAAACATAATGTACTACTACTTATAGGTCCCTATAGCAAACATAACATGTAATACTACTTCTTATACTTCCCTGTAACAAACATAACATGTACTACTACTTCTTATAGTTCCCCATAACAAACATAACATGTACTACTACTTCTTATAGTTCCCTATAACAAACATAACATGTACTGCTACTTCTTATAATTCCCTGTAACAAGCATAACATGTACTACTACTTCTTATACTTCTCCATAACAAACATATTATGTACTACTACTTATAATTCCCTATAACAAACATAACATGTACTAGTATTTATAGTACCTGATAACAAAATAACATGTACTACTACTTCTTATAGTTCCCTGTAACAAACATAACATGTACTACTTCTTATTGTTCCCTATAACAAACATAACATGTACTACTACTACTTATAGTTCCCTGTTATGTTTCCCTATAACAAACATAACATGTACTACTACTACTTATAGTTCCTGTAACAAACATAACATGTACTACTAGTTATAGTTCCTGATAAGAAACGTAACATGTATTACTTATTATAGTTCCCTATAACAAACATAACATGTACTGCTACTTCTTATAGTTCCCTGTAACAAACATAACATGTACTACTACTTCTTATAGTTCCCCATAACAAACATAACATGTACTATTACTTCTTATAGTTCCCTATAACAAACATAACATGTACTACTACTTATAGTTCCCATAACAAACATAACTTGTACTACTACTTCTTATAGTTCCTGTTAACAAACATAACATATACTACTACTTCTTTATAGTTCCCATAACAAACATAACATGTACTACTACTTCTTATAGTTCCCTGTAACAAACATAACTTAATATACTACTACTTCTTATAGTTCCCTATAACAAACATAACATGTGCTACTACTTCTTATAATTCCCCATAACAAACATAACATGTACTACTTCTTATAGTGCCCTATAACAAACATAACATGTACTACTACTTCTTATAGTTCCCTGTAACAAACATAACATGTACTACTACTTCTTATAGTTCCCTATAACAAACATAACATGTACTACTACTTCTTATAGTTCCCTGTAACAAACATAATGTGTACTACTTCTTATAGTTCCCTATGACAAACATAACATGTACTACTACTACTTATAGTTCCCTATAATAAACCTAACATGTACTACTACTACTTATAGTTCCCTATAACAAACCTAACATGTACTACTACTTATAGTTCCCTGTAACAAACATAACATGTACTACTACTTATAGTTCCCTATAACAAACATAACATGTACTACTACTTATAGTTCCCTATAACAAACATAACATGTACTACTACTTATAGTTCCCTATAACATAACATGTACTACTACTTATAGTTCCCTATAACAAACATAACATGTACTACTACTTATAGTTCCCTATAACAAACATAACATGTACTACTACTTATAGTTCCCCATAACAAACATAACATGTACTACTACTTATAGTTCCCTGTAACAAACATAACATGTACTACTACTTATAGTTCCCTATAACAAACATAACATATAGTGCTACTTATAGTTCCCTATAAGAAACATAACATGTACTACTACTTCTTATAGCTCCCTATAACAAACATAACATGTACTACTACTTATAGTTCCCTATAACAAACATAACACGTACTACTACTTATAGTTCCCTATAACAAACATAACATGTACTACTACTACTTATAGTTCCCTATAACAAACATAACACGTACTACTACTTATAGTTCCCCATAACAAACTTAACATGTACTACTACTTCTTATAGTTCCTGTAACAAACATAACATGTACTACTACTTATAGTTCCCTATAACAAACATAACATGTACTACTACTTGTAGTTCCCTATAACAAACATAACATGTACTACTACTTATAGTTCCCTATAACAAACATAACATATAGTGCTACTTCTAATAGTACTCTGCAAGAAACAAAAAGAACATGTATAATACTACTACTTCTAATTGTACCTTACAACAAAAACAAAAGGTACTACTACTTCGGATGGTATCCAACAACAAACAGAAACAACATGTAGTACTACTTCTAATGTACCATACAACAAAAACATGTACTACTGCTTCTAATAGTACCCTGAAACAAACAAAAACAGCTCATCCTGGGCTGCCCTGTCTTTCTTTAGCCTGTGGCATCAATTTAAAGGCTTGAATTACAGGTCTTGTTGTGGGGAACCTCCAGACATGCCCTAACTGGCAGAGGTGCTGTCTGCAAATAATGGTTGAGAGGGGGTGCTGCTGTCATCTGTCCTTGACCTCTCCATTTGTCACAAAGTCATTCCATTTGATGCCCAGGATATAAAGTAGGCATCTGGTGTCAGAGATGTCCAGTTTCTTCTCATGGGTCGTTTTAAGATGTCAGTTTCACAGCGATGGAGCAGTGTTGATATCAGGTTTGAATTGTAGAACCAGAGTTTAATTCCTGCTGTTCCACACTGTGCACAGCTGGTTGAATGATGTTGTTGTCTTCCCATTCCGGTATTTCAGTTTGTGATCAAGTTCATTTGTGTTGTTGATGGAAGGTACTTGAAGTTCTCTACCTCCTTAGCCTCCTTCTTGCTGCACTGTTGTGTGTGATGATGCCATTTCTTCTTCTGCTTCTGCCATCTTCATTACTGCCACCTCCAACACTGTTGTTACCATCACAAATATGGGTGCTTTTGTTGAAGGTCACAATAAATTAAGACAGGTGTTATTCATGGAGGTCAAAATAAATGAAGACAGAGTGAACCAATCTTATCATGGAGGTCAATAAATTAAGACAGAGTGAACCAATCTTATCATGGAGGTCAATAGATTAAGACAGAGTGAACCATTCTTATCTGGAGGTCAATAGATTAAGACAGAGTGAACCAATCTTATCATGGAGGTCAATAGATTAAGACGGAGTGAACCAATCTTATTGTGGAGGTCACAATAAATTAAGAGAGTGAGGGTCACAATAAGGTAAGAGTGAACTAATCTTATCGTGGAGATATCACAATAAATTAAGACAGAATGAACCAGTCTTGTTGTGGAGGTCACAATAAATCAAGACAGAGTGTACTAATCTTATCATGGAGGTCAATAAATTAAGACTGAACTAATCTTATTATGGAGGTCATAGTAAATTAAGACAGTGAACTAATCATATCATGGAGGTCAATAAATTAAGATAGAGTGAACTAATCTTGTCATGGAGGTCACAATAAATTAAGACAGATTGAACTAATCTTATCGTGGAGGTCACAATGAATTAAGACAGAGTGAACAAATCTTATAAGATGATAATAAATTCTCCTGTCAATCTGACGGATGAGTGTATGCCTGGTCCTTTCTTCATGTGGTGTGGTCTTCATGGGGGATAGATACAAGACAGGTTTTGGAGACATGTTCTTTCTCAGATGTTGCATGGGAAGGGGTCCTGTGTTCTGCTTCTACTTCTCCTTTTTCTATTGATTGACAGCTACTCAGCATACTTCAGATGTGATTGTGCCCTGTATGTATTTCTGTCGCCAGCTTATTCTCTTGTGAGCAATGGCTTCCCAGTTAGTGGTGTGTATGCTGCAACTGAGAGATTGGCCTTGAGAGTATCCTTGTATGGCTTTAGTGGTCTTTCCTGGTCATGGTATCTTTGCTTCAGCTCTGTATACAGGAGCATCTGTGGGATGCAGTTGCCGCCCACATGGACAATGTGCCCTATCCAATGAAGCTGGCACTTGAATGTTGTAAGCTATTGGTAGCATAAAAAAAACGTGTGTGTGTGTGTGTGTGTGTGTGTGTGTGTGTGTGTGTGTGTGTGTGTGTGTGTGTGTGTGTGTGTGTGTGTGTGTGTGTGTGTGTGTGTGTGTGTGTGTGTGTGTGTGTGTGTGTGTGTGATTTCAACTGAAATGTGACTGTTGAAGGTAATTATTATTTTTGTTGCTGTTCGTGTGTACATGCCTTTCTTATATATGCAATAAAACATACTTCAGACTGATTGTGTGTGTGAGTGTGCATGTGTTTGTGCATGTGTGTGTATGTGTCTGTACATGTGTGTGTGTGTGCATGTGTGTGCTTGCGAGCATGTATGTGCATGCGTGCTTGTGTGTGTGTGCGTGCATGCCTTTGTTTACTGCAGTAATGCATGCATCAAACCTGTAAATTGTTGTGTTCCAGCTGCATGTTGAGAACACATCAGTGAGCCAGGAGCAGACCAAGGTGGACAAGTTTCAGCAGTACCTTAAAGATGCCCTGCAGGCCTACAACGTTGACAACAAGGTGCGCGCCTCTGATAGGTACGAGGAGGCCATCAACCTGTGGAACCAGAACAACTCTGTGGTCAGTTCACCTTTTTGATATTTTTATTTGTTTGTCTGTCTGTCTGTCTCTGTCTGTCTGTCTATCAATTTTTCTGCCTGTCTGTCTTCTGTCTATCTATCTACTAATGACTGGAGTAGGATGATGTTCAGCAAACAAGCCAACTTATGTATTGTAGGGTACGATTGAACTCGAGACATGAGATCTTGAGATTTATAAACAAAATATTAAAAAATACCTTGTTTGTAAAAGATCCTTTGGAGTATAAAACACGTTTCAAGCCCAGGCCCTTTGTCAATGAAAAATAAAATGACAGAGGAGTATTGAAAACAGTTCAAGGAAATAGGGGACAGAGTGAGTGATTTTTGCTCAGGATAGACAATAGAGAAATTATGTAGTTAAAAACAAAACTTAAAAGGACAGAGCAGAACTTGGGGGGGGAGGGGGTAGGGGTAGAGGGGGTTGGGGGGGGGAAGAAGAGGGGAAACAGTAGGGATTAGTAGGACAAGGAAAGGACCTGGGCACCGCTACGCATCGGCAGTTCTGGTGTTCAGGCCCGTTGGCTGGACTGTTCCCAGTCAGTGGATGATGCGGTTCTCCATATACTTTCTGTATTGTTGGTCTCTGGTGTTTTGTCATTTTGTTTTACCTTGAGATTTATAACTCTATCAGAAGGGCTAACCAGCCTGCCTGCTTTACAGGTGCTCACCTGTTCAAGTAATAATCAGGCTCCATTTTGCTTAACTTAGATGGTGATTGGATGGGAAGTTGGGTTTTCAGTATGGTATGGTTGTCAGGCTCGCTAAGACCTGATCTTGCTAAGAGGGATAGACAGAATTTACAGACCTATCTACCTATCGCCCCAAACACACAGTAATGGTCAACAAAACTATTTTTTCCATTCACCTTATTTAATCGCTGTCATCCAACAATACAGGAGTTCACAAATAACATTTCACATGTATCTTAAACAAAATTATTCACTGGATACACACACAAAAAAAACTACATCCAAACATACCACAGCGTCTGGACTCTAACAGCGAATGCACAGAGCTACCAGTCTGCACGGTCGACTTGACGATAGCGTGCCATTGGCAGTCTCAACCGGAACACTATCCAAACCAGCTTGGCAGTCCCAGACTGGCCAAACCCCACGAACGGTTCTCAAAACGGCTCAACGCCATAAATCCCATTAAATACGCAACACACGTACTAACGTTGTATATTCCACATCACTTCACAGTCAAAGGCATCTCAAACAAATACCTTGTACATGCACAAAATTCGTCCCCGGGTCATCTCAAAGAGACACACAAAATATCATCACAAAATAAACTCTTGTGAAACAACAGGGCATCTCGAAGACAAGTATACAATATCATCCACAGGGCATCTCGAGGGCACAATCAAATTGTAAAGAAATCAGACCCTTGAAATTTCTGTTGATCTGTCACCGAAATGAACTTGATATCAGGTATGAGCAATCACCACGTTGCCCAAGGCAAGGCAAATGATTGAACTTAGCCCCTATCAAATTTTATGAATATATGAAGGTAACAATTTCAATGCCCATCACAAGACACATAGTAGAATCACATAAAATGAAACCCATAGAACGTTACTACGACATGGGCCCAATATACAAAACATCAACCGGCCCTTGACAATAGCCACACACTCATGCTGGCACTCAATAATAAAGTTACAATATCCGTTTCATCTTTAACTTTCTCGTCAACTGTCTGTCAGTCTGCCACACAACAAACTATCTTATCTCAAACGGTAACCTCATCTAGGCGTAGAGAATCAAAATGTTTACAAATTTACATCTCAACGATGACGTATAAACCCTGACCCAAACCTACGTTACGACGCCACACAAACCAGTTGGGCAAGCCTCTCAAACAAGCTTAGAATTCAGGGAAACAAATTTGAAACAAACGCGAATGCCACACCACCCCACAACGACCAACAACGCAACTCCCTCGAAACGACATAGAGATCTGAACAGCACAGAACAGCACAGACGCCACATCACCCTTGCCAAGTTCTTTCAACTGGACTACGGGGTGAAACATAGAAACAGAATACATAGATGAACGGCACAGAACAGCACAGACGCCACATCACCCTTGCCACGTTCTTTCAACTGGACTACGGGGTGAAACATAGAAACAGAATACATAGATGAACAGCACAGAACAGCACAGACGCCACATCACCCTTGCCACATTCTTTCAACTGGACTACGGGGTGAAACATAGAAACATAGAATACATAGATGAACAGCACAGAACTGATACAGAACAGCACAGACGCCACATCACCCTTGCCTAGTACAATCAACCGGACTACAGGGTGAAACAGAAACATAGAATACATAGATGAACAGCATAGAACGGCACAGAACTGATACAGACGCCACATCACCCTTGCCAAGTTCTTTCAACTGGACTATGGGGTGAAACATAGAAACATAGAATACATAGATGAACAGCACAGAACAACACATCACCCTTGCCAAGTTCTTTCAACTGGACTACGGGGTGAAACATAGAAACAGAATACATAGATGAACAGCACAGAACAGCACAGACGCCACATCACCCTTGCCACGTTCTTTCAACTGGACTACGGGGTGAAACATAGAAACATAGAATACATAGATGAACAGCACAGAACTGATACAGAACAGCACAGACGCCACATCACCCTTGCCTAGTACAATCAACCGGACTACAGGGTGAAACAGAAACATAGAATACATAGATGAACAGCACAGAACAGCACAGAACTGATACAGACGCCACATCACCCTTGCCAAGTTCTTTCAACTGGACTATGAGGTGAAACATAGAAACATAGAATACATAGATGAACAGCACAGAACAGCACATCACCCTTGCCAAGTTCTTTCAACTGGACTACGGGGTGAAACATAGAAACATAGAGTACATAGATGAACAGCACAGAACAGCACAGAACTGATACAGACGCCACATCACCCTTGCCACGTTCTTTCAACTGGACTACGGGGTGAAACATAGAAACATAGAACACATTGTTTGGCCAAACGTGGCACCTCAAAACCAACACATTTGAAATTTTCAACGACCAAATTTACATAGAAACATAGCCAATTCACACGCTCACAGCAACGTCTTAGTCCACACAAAATTTTGGGTCCGAAGGATGTTCCAGTACCATGGTTGCCAGTCACAAGAGAGTCACTGAAGCATACGTGGAATCATGCGAAGGGCGGTGCTGACGAACGAACCGAGTAGAACGGCTGGGCCGTAGGCTCGTGGTGTGGAAGTACCGTCGATCACGCTGGAAGACGCAGCGGTAGATGCCCCTCTGGTTGCACCTGCCTCGGACGCTCGTAACGTTTCCGGCGCAGGGACAAGTGCTCCTCGTAGGACCAGGCCCA
Organism: Monoplex corrugatus; assembly: GCA_030674185.1. NCBI lineage: Eukaryota > Metazoa > Mollusca > Gastropoda > Littorinimorpha > Ranellidae > Monoplex > Monoplex corrugatus. The sequence goes on from JAPXFY010000034.1 coordinate 13,122,367, forward strand.
CAATGGACAGCAACGACGACTGGCTCAGGACACAGTGATCTTCCCCCTTCACGCTGGTGAAACTCCGACTACGACCTCCCTTTCTGACCCGTATATGGACAAGACATCAACAGCAGCAGAGAGCAAATGGCTATTCACTGCTGGATACATTTTGACAACAACGGTTTTGCCCTACCTTCTCTCACAACAACATGGGCAAAATGGAAGCGTCTGACAAAACCTCCCGCCCCACATCTATCATAACAGAAAACAACGGGCGTCACACATAGGCCCCCACAAACTTATACAACTACACAGACCGACAACGAAATGACTGACCCTCAAACTCTCCACATACCGTCCGTAGCGGAAGAAATTACAGGTGTCGAGTCGCTCACGGTCTCACGCTGAGGACACAGACCTCCACAAAGCTCCACACCACCACACAGACCAACAACACACTGATGCCTCTACCCACTTCTGAGACATGAAATCCAACTACAAGTGGGAACTAACCTAATACACACCCAATCCACAAACCGACTGTTGCAGGAAGGGAAACAAACATCAACTGAACTCGAAACACAGACTTCCACCACTTCTAGGACATGAAATCCAACTACAAGTGGGAACTAACTTAATACACATCCCCTAAGCTGCAACCGTCTGTGCAGAAGGAAGGCCTGCCACCAACTGTATTCCTTACAACATGAAACTACATCTTCCCGAACCTAAACTATTACATCTTAAAAAAAAACATGAGCATCTGACCAGAAACTGGCCAGACCCCCACCTCCCTATCTGCAACCGTCTGTGCAGAAGGGAGGCTCCACACCAACTGACCAGAAATTTCCAAGCCAGTATATCGGGAACTCAAACTCAGACCTGAACTCAGGTTGGCCCCACAATCCACCGAATCTGCCTGAAAAGTGTGATTCACAGGACCAACCGAGACAGAGTGACTCGCCCCTCGGAACACAGGCCTACAGATTCAACCTTCACACGCATGAGGCGAAACAGCAGGGGAAACCAGCCCTACCGAGAAAAATATTTCTCGAACAGAAATTAGACTCCCTTGACTACCAAGATAGCATCAATGAAATCCCACCTGCAACCAAGGCAACCACATGAGCCACAAAAACAACCTTGGTTCCAGAACGATAATTTGGTCAAGGCTTAGCAAGAACAAAGTCAAGCATCCAGACGACTGCGTCCTGACAATGGTCATGGGCTGGGGTAGGAAGTGGTGGGAACAATGGCGGAAAATTGATGTGTTCTTTTCTGTTTGACAGAAATCGTCCATGAAGGCAGAGGACATGATTGTGGTGCGGTATGCTTTTGCCATCACCTCTGTTTCCAGGACTCTTCTAGAGTGAGTGTGTGTGTGTGTTGTGTGTGTGTGTGTGGTGTGTGTGTGTGTGTGGTGTGCGTGCGTGCGTGCGTGCGTGCGTGCGTGCGTGCGTGCGTGCGTGGCGCGCGCGCGTGTGTGTGCGTGCGTGCGTGTGCGTGCGTGCGTGTGTGTTATTTGTAAGGAGCATGTTTTGTCGTGCAAATGAAGAACAGGTTTCAAACACTTGCAGATTCTGAAGACCACGCACAGCTAGATTCAGGTGAAGTCAGCAACAAGTGGGAGCAAATCAAACTGTACTTCCACTCCAGTGAAACCTATGTGGGAACCACAGCACCATCAAGAGCTTTTATGCCAGCTTCACTTGAAGATTAATAAACACTGAACTCAGGTTTGAAGTGAATACAGGAGCAAGGCAGGGATGTGTAACATCAGCACTGTTTTCAACATGGCCATAGATTGGGTGGGTTAGTTGGGTTATGAGATGAACAACTGAGGACCAACCAAGATGAAATCTGTTTTCAACACTGGAAGATCTTGATTGTGCAGAATACCTGGCACTAGTCACCCACACTTACCAATGCATGTAGGAGAAAACAATACATCTCAACATCTTTGTGCAGCAAACAGGCCCAAATAATCAGTCGGAAGAAAACGGAGGAACGACAGTGAACATCCCAATCCTTCACTAATCCAAGATGAAAGAACAGACTTGCCCACAACTGAAAAGTTCACCTACCTGGACAGCACTGTCAGACATGGTGGGGGAGCAGGCAGTGACATTAAGAACCATTTCAACAAAGCCAGAAACACATTCAGAATGCTGAACAGTGTGTGGAGGTCCCCCCAGTACAGCATCATTTCCAAGCCAAGACTGTACCAGACCTGTGTTCTTTCCTTCCTACTTTATGGGTTAGAATGCTGGAAGATGACAAAAAGTGACCTTACTAATTAACCATCCACGTGAACTTCTGAAGAATCAGATGAATCTTCTGATTCATTGCCATCACCAGCCAACAACTGCTTGCCCTGCACAGTCAAGAGAGTACAGGCATATCATCATGAAGAGATGATGGAGATGGATTGGGTATGTCCTCCAAAGAGAGCAGGATAAATCACCTGGACTGCCCTTTACTTGACAGCAGAAAGAATGTGTGAAAGAGAAAGACCTAAGACTACCTGATGATGAACACTAAAGGAGACCTCAAGGCCTTATAACGTACTTGGGGTATTATATTGAAGCTGGCCCGGAACAGATAAGTGTGGAGAACCTTCATTATTGCCCTACATGCCAGTAACATAACAGGCAGTAAGCAAGCATGCTGCATAGTTATATTTCTGTAAGTATCAAACACTGACACGAAGTAAATGCGTATTTGATGTTCTGTGTACACATACACGTGAAAGGGGTTACAGGCACTAGCAGATCTGCACGCATGTCGACCAGGGAGATCAGAAAACTCTCCACCATTTACCCACAAGGCAGAAGATATCCACCATTTACCCACAAGGCAGAAGGTATCCACCATTTACCCACAAGGCAGAAGGTAACTATGCAGGACTGAACCCAGACCTGCCAAACCCAGAAGTCTTGACATCGTACCCATTTGACTATCATTCCCGTTGTAACAGTTTTATTTACCTAGGCTTATTGTGAATGTCGAAGGCTTGAATGACTGGTTGATTGTATTTTGTAGGTGATTTGGTCTGTTAAGGATTTTTTAAAAGTTGATTTTTATGTGGTTTGATGCATTGTACTAGTGTTTTAAGTAAATGTGAGGTGACATTCATTTGGTCTGAGTCCAGTGTATGCACGTTGTAATTTCAAAATGGATTGACAAGTGATTATTGAACTGAATGGAATTAATCTGCTTGGCTTTCACTCTCTTTCTGAAAACTTTGAGTTGGGCATGTGTTGCAGTCACTGATCCGGAAAGGCCTGCAGACGTTTCAGGTGATGCATAAGGATCAGCTTCATCAGAAGTTCCCCCTCGTGCTGTATGGATTGATTCGTGCTCTTGTTGCTGTGTTCAGGTAGTACTTTGTAATTGTTTTGTTTCTTGTTATTTTTGTTGCTCAAAGGCAATAGATAGAATTTTTTTGGTTAAATTCTGGGTGGAAGGTTTTCTTTATGATGATCTTTGCCTCTCTGAAGGATATATGGTGCTGATGCTGTTGTTATCTGCTTTCTGACTTCACCAGAAAATCTGCCTGCTCATGTATCCAGATGTCACAGTGGGCAGGAATTTATTGCACCAATACTGGTGCAATCCCAGATCTGTAAGTTCTTTTGGGGAAAAACTAAAACCTGAATCAAAATAACTGCCAGTGTTAAAGCAAACCAGAACACAAAAATATAAGTAGAACACTTATTGTATATGTAATACCAAAAGAAATAAGAGGGAAGCAGGGAGAATTTGAAATATCAACTAAGTAACATAACTCCTTTGGAAGCAACCCTGTATATGTTCTGTCTTGTCTACGTGTGTGTATTTGGTCAGTTCAAGAAATAAGACCAATATATTGTATGAATTTCTCTCCACCATCGTGGTTGCATGTAGCGTAGTTGCAGGGTATATGGGTAACTTGGGCATTCCTTTTTTAAGGAATGTTCTGAGCTTACCACTTTATGCTTTGTGGCTGCATCTATGCTAGCTGAATGGGTAGCGCAAACTGTGTTGGGTTTGAGAAATTCTACATGGGAGATAACTCCGTGACTCTCAAGAGTTATGTTACTTAGTTGACTTATTGTATATATTAGAACAAGACAGGCATAAACTTTTGGCCATTTGGCCTTTGTCAAGTGTATGTGAAAGACAAGAAAGAATACATGCACAGCACTTAACACAAAAAAAGAGCAGACAACTTCCTAAACGTAGCATCCGACAGGAGAAAATACACATGCACATCTGCCATGTTCTGCCCTGTGAAAGATTGTCCCAGATTTTGTGTCCACTGAGGTGGCTTAAAATTGCAGATGCATCTGTCTGGCCTGGTTTTCACTGAGATATGTTAATGAAAGGAAGCTTAGAACACAGCCCTGTCATGCAGTCTCGATAGTAATATTATTGTCATCTTAGACATTGTGACGTGTGTGTGTGTGTGTGTGTGTGTGTGTGTGTGTGTGTGTGTGTGTGGTAGTGGTGGAGGGGGTGGGTTACGGGTAGTGATGTACACACTTGCATTTATGTAATTTTATTTTACGTATGAGATTGAGTTTATTTAGGTTGTGTGTTTAGATGTTTTAATCCCATAACTGCCGCCAACATAAAATTTATGGAACTCTCAAAACCTTTGACACTCACAGATGTAAAATCAGCGCTTAGATTTGATTTTATCAAGATTTTGCGCTATATAAATATTGTAATTATTAATTATTATTATTATTATTAACGGAGGTAGTATGACACACGTTTCAGCCTAAAGTAAATGGGAGTGAAGCAGTGAATGATGTTGTCAGTCTCAGAGAGGGTTCATAAAAATTGGCTTCCCTTACATGACTTGTTGACCTGTGCAACCCTCACCAGATTGGTTTTATTTTTCTGAGATTCGAAACTGGTTTTCAGCAAAATGGTGATGTCAGGACTGTCTTGCAATCCTGCGCACATTCAGCCTTTGAAAGCATGTGAGTTGAGTCAAGAAATTAGGAATGACTGTAGGATGATTCAGAAGACAATTCTGAGACAAGCAAAAGGTTGAAAACGACAGTGATTACTTGCTGTTGGTGTGAAATGCGCACCAGACAGAGCAGACATGAAAAATATTGATCATTTGAGCTCTTGACAAGCAGAATGAGCACTTCTCCTGCAATACTGGCAGCCAGTCAGCACCTTCAAAGTGTTTACACAGTCTTGACATATTGTAAACTCGCTCACCACTTCCAGTAAGTAGTATTATAAGTGGTAAGGGGAGGACTAGGGTGATGGAGTTGGGGATAGCATGGCAGTAGCGGACAACATGACCGGGTCAAGCCACTTGGTGTGTTAGTAGTTTGCTGCTCTTTGTAGCTGGTCAGTTGTCAGGGATCACAGTCTGAACACTTTTAGATTTTATCAGGAGGGCCATATTCTTCATTTTTTCCTTTGTTCTTTATTTCTGTTGTGAGCTGTTATGAGCATTTTATGGGAATTTCCACAAAATACTAGAAATATGTAGTAATTTCAAGAAATCACTACATAAATCATCTAAAAGTACATTTTGTCATGCTTAACTCACTCGGGACGGAGAGTTTTTCCCCACAGACGGCCCATTTTGAAGGGTTAGGAAATAAAACACGAAAAATACAAAATGTGAAGGAACAAACTGAAACTTTCAGATCTGAATATGTACATGCAGGGTTAGTTCATGCCAAAATATTGAAGTTCTTCCTTGAATAATTCTTCTTCATGTGCCATGTTGAAAATACCCCCAATTTTGTGGTCAGGATCACCATACAGTCACACACTTTGATCAGCTCAGTGAACACACAGTCAAAGGTGAGAAGGTCTTTGTATGCACAAAATAACATGAATAAAGTAGACTTTGCTCAGGGTAAAAAAAAAATCATTAATGACATTATATAAATAAATGTTACAAAGTGTTACACAGGGGAATTTGGAAAAAAAGGAGCACACCGGATGCTTCAGTCCCTATGCACTATTTTCCTAATAATCAGTGTAGTTCTGCACTGAGTGATACAGTTGGAAGCAGGTGATGGTCTGGTTGGGCTGGCATAGTTTGTCACGGAGGGCAACCCCACACTTTTCACACCAGTTGGGGTTTGCCGCAGTTGAACCTCTGGGTGTCTCCTGCTGCCAGCACTACACACATGGCACTTCTGTAGTTCTTCCTGCCGCTGGGGATGGGTGGCAGAGGGCAGGAGAAGTGCTCATTCTGCTTGCCACTCAGTTTTCTTATGCATATATGTAGGTATTCCAAAGTGCTCTTCGCGGGCAGCGAAAAGTACGGCAAAGTGCGGTTTTTCGCTGGTTTTCAACTTGCTCGTTCTCAACAAAATGCAGTGTCAGAAATAAAAAACATAGATCATATTGATCTGTGATCCTTTAAGCTTTGTTTAAAGTCAAAATAAATCAATAAGTGTAACATTTACCGTTTGAAATATGCTTTTGATGATGGGTACTAAATTGCGATTTTGCTGCTGCTGGAACGACGAAATCGGAACGCGGTTTTGACCCCTACCTTGAAAACTCACCTCGAGGAAATTCGCTGGGTCAGATATCAACAAACCATTTACACAGTCAAAAAGACGACTAAATTTGCTTTCATCCCATGTAAAAAGTGAACTGATAGGCTTCCATTTAGTCGGTCGTTTCGTGCGTTAAAAACTTCCGTCGATGATTTCGCGACCTTACTCAAAACCAATCTCGCCATATTTTCCACTGTGCAAAAGGTCAAGGTTTCAACTTTCAACTTCTGCTATTTGCATACGGATTCAACCACTGGCTATTTTCCTCGAGGACTGAGAACAACGCGACCTATTTTCGCTTTCTCTTAGCGTCTGATGCACAATGGCGGACACGAGCGAAGACCGTTCGGGCGAGCACATGGACATCGAAGTTTACGTCGACCGCTCCAGTCACGACGAATCAAGCGATCCAACTTATCTAGAGGGTAAGTGAAATATCTTGCAGTTTGTTTACTATTACTTTTCGACATTTTGTTTCCTGATTTTAGAATATAATTGTTTGGAAAGCGCACAACTGCAGCACCCACAGTATCATGAATATGTTAGAAGGTAGGGGTAGGTGATGGTTTGGGGTGCGGTAATTTTACAGAGAGTGAGATCAGGCATATGATTAAAGGAAAATGTTTACAAAAGATTTTTTTAATAATCCATGCCTTTATTATATTTATTTATAATGATGTTAATGAGAGATTAGCGATTTATTGTGGTCACGTGACCAACGCTTTGATCGATCGATAGTCGAATCGGCCGAGTGCCCTCCCTTGACTTCACTCGATCTGGTTCAGTGTCGTTCAATAATTTCACAATGTTACACCTTTTTCTTTTCTGCCTTTGTGTAAACTTCCTGAATGGTACCATTGAAACAAATTTGCATGTTTTATTGTTTATCAATCCTATTATTTTTAGGCCCAATATTATTATCACCTAGTTCAACAGCTTTAAAAGTTTATTATTATTATTAATATTGTTACAATATTTTTGTTATTGTTATTATTTTACTATCATTATTCATTATTATTTATTATTATTATTATCATTTCATTATTAGTTTACTATCATTCATTACTATTTATTATCATTACTATTATTGTCATCAAAAATAATATTTAAACAAAATAAAGTAGGCCTACCAGGTTAATGGGTTGGACACTATGAACCTTCCTAACTAGGCCTATAGTGTTTATGAGATAAATTGTGTTGTGCTGATTTGAGTAGGCCTAAATGTATGGGACATTTTACTTTGCCCACTGCTTTGTGAGTTAGGGTAAGGTATAATTTTATTTTCAAAGCTGACAATAATACTGGTAGGCTTCTTACAGCTCTACACCAATCTCTCTCTCTCTTGATCCTTTCTCTCTTTGACAGGCAGGGAAGTTAATTGAGCAGGGGTACAAAAGTCCTTGTGTTCCTGCATGTTTTATGTTCTTGTTTTTTGGATTTGTTTTTGTTTTGGTCAGTATTTGCCTCTTGCTCTGTATGTATAGGCCTGTTTGTCTCTACAAATGGGATTTTCACATTACGCTACAGGATAGAACAGATAGATGTACTAATACTTTCCCTCTACACTATTTTTCTCACAGATGATCTCTTCATGAGAATGAAGGAGCGATTTCTTAAGACTGGCAGAGGGCGGAGACCTAGTCTTTTGGACAACCTTGACAGCAATGATGATGAACTGCGTCTTAACATGTTTTAATTTCCTGTCACTTGTGAAGGGGAATCACTGATCATAGACACTGACAAGTATTTTTTTACATTTCATTACAACATGTTTTTTGTAAAAAGAGATGATTTCTATCTTTTGTGCTTCCAGTTTAAGTTGAAGGCCAGGACAGTTATCTACTGTGATTAAGCAACAGTGAAAGGTCAAGACAATGATGTGGAAGCTTTTGATAATGTTCTACACACAGTTAAGGAACAGTTAAAGGTCAAGACATGTTTTAATCATTGTTTAATGATAAAAAAACAAAACAAATTAGCATGTAAAAACTATGAAGATGACTTCTTTGAATGAATGTTGTTGATGTATATGTCTTGTTTGATTCGATATGTAAACAAAACGCATTATTTGTTACTATTATCAGCTGACATTTGTTATAATTTTGTCATCTGATTTTTGTTTACAGAAAGATTGAAACCTAATGTCTTGTTTGTTATACTGACAGATCATAAAAAACTGATCATTTTGGTATATGGTACTTTGCAGTAGGATGAATGTGACAGAAGTTACGGAGTCTTGCAAAAAGCTAAAATACACAATTTTTTTCAAAATAGGTATTTTATCCTTACCCAAATATGGTTTGATTAAACATACAGATGTCTGGGGTTGTTTTACATTGAAAGAGTTTGTCATGCTGAGCAATTTGATATCAAAACCATTTTTGTAACTTTAAAGTGAAAAAAGTTATGATGCATCAAATATGTGTAAAATTCGTCATTTTTTTCACTGTGACAAATCGGCATATTTCGCATTTTTGACATCTGATAGAGTAGTGGCGGCAGTTTGCGCTACCTTAAGCAGATTACGTCACCTAGGAAACCTCCAGACCGGAGTCCAATACTGTTAGTTTCACCAGCGCGTGTAAAATTCTCTCTCCTTTGATGGCGGGTGACGCGCTACCCCCAAGCGCTGGCGTGTCTCTGCGTGGAGTAGTATTTGTGAGTCGAGTGGCTGGCGGCTCAATGCGCCTACTGTCGGGTCTGTGCTCTAGGTGGCGGAGGGTATCGCGCCAGTGGGAGGGTCAGTGCGCTAGGGCATGTCGGCTATCGCGCTAGGTGCCCTATGTTGGCTATTTTTATGCAGCAGCTATCTAGTTTGTTGCCGTTAAAGTAATTAAGGGTTTCTCTTTCCTGTCATGTGGGGTTTTTTTTATGTTCTCCATGCTTCTTATATATATATCATTATATGGCTCTCATGCTCTTCATCCTACCTTTTTTCCCAAAATTTCTTTCCAGCTCCCTGAAGATGGAGTATGACTACCTTAATGGTGGAATAAAACAGTAGTACATACAAGAATCCACCTACGACTAGTTATACATTGATTTACAGGCTTTTATATTGAGGATGCCCACAGGAGTTGATAGCCTGTGTACGAAGAAGAAAAGTACCCATAGTTAAAGAGTAAACACTAAAACTTGCAAATTGGCTTTCTATCTTTACAGGTAGATCTACATCCATTCACATCCTACAGCGCATTCAAAACAATGCTGTACGCCTTGTACTCAAAAAGAAAAAAGCTGACCACATATCTCCTCTCCTGGCACAACTTCACTGGCTCCCTGTATCAAAGCGCATACAGTACAAACTAGACACCATGTGCTACAAAAGCCTCAATAACGCAGCCCCCGATTACCTGTCAAGCCTACTTGAGATCTATGTTCCCTCACGTACCCTCCGCTCTGCCTCCGATCCTCTGACTTTTCGCTTTCCACGCACTAAGCTCAATACCTATGGTCCACGAGCCTTCTCTGTTTCTGGTCCACTCTCCTGGAACAAACTTCCTCTCTCAGTCCGTCAGCAACCTACTTTTGCCTCCTTCAAGTCCGCTCTCAAAACTCACCTTTTCTCCTCTGCATAAAATCCTAACCTCACTCAACCCCCCTCTGCAGCCTGTCTCCGCTCGGAGGGGAATCACTTTGTTTTAATATATAATTGTATATGATGTGCTCTCTGTGGTTTTCCATTGGTTTTATTCTTGCTTTTATTGCTTTTATTCTTTTCTCCCCATTTGTGGCCATGCATGTGTGTGTGTGTGTGTGTGTGTGTGTGTGTGTGTGTGTGTGTGTGTGTGTGTGTGTGTGTGTGTGTGCGTGCGTGCGTGCGTGCGTGCGTGCGTGCGTGCGTGCGTGCGTGCGTGCGTGCGTGCGTGCGTGCGTGTGTGTCTTTTCGGCGCTTGGATTTGATTTTGTCGAGATTTGCGCTATATAAATATTGTAATTATTATGTATGCATGTGCGTACGTATGTATGTATGTATGTATGTATGTATACGCTTAGATTTATGTATGTATGTATGTATGCATGTATACGCTCAGCTTAGATTTATGTATGTAAGTATGTAAGCATGTATGTATGCATGTATACGCTCATATGTATGTAGGTATGTATGCATGTATACGCTCAGCGCTTAGATTTGATTTTGTCAAGATTTTGCGCTATATAAATAAAATATATTATTATTATTATTATTATTAATATATTAACAGGCACACTGAAAGAAACTTGGTGTTAACTTTCAGAGCAGAGCGCCGCTGGCGCAAATCCAAACTCACTGTACACAGGCAACTTTTCCAAGCCTCTAAAACAAAAGTATCCACCCTCATTGCATCAGCAAAAACAAGTTATTTCCAAACCAAAATCCTGAATGCCTCTTCTTCAAAAGAACTCTTTACAACCATGAATCATCTCCTTGGCACACGAAAAGATTTACCTCTCCCAACAAAACATACAAATGAAGAACTCCCATCTGTATTCTCCAACTATTTCACCACCAAAATACAAACTCTTCGTGACAGGCTTGACAGGACACCCTGTCAACCATGCCCACCTGACCCTTCCTTCTCTGGCACACCTCTTACTACTTTTAACCCAGTCTCACAAGAAGAAATTCTCAACACAATCAGATCCATGTCGTTCAAAACCTGCGAGCTGGACCCTCTTCCAGGTTCTCTCTATGCCGACTGTCTCCCTACTCTCCTCCCATTCATCACTGACATCATCAGCACTTCTCTTCAAACTGGAACTGTCCCTGATTCTTTCAAGTCTGCTATTGTTCACCCTCTCCTCAAGAAACACAATTTAGATCCAAATGAACTGAAAAATTACCGGCCTATCTCTAATCTCTCTTTCTTGTCAAAACTCCTTGAAAAAGTCGTCCTCAACCAGCTGAACTCTCACCTGTCTGCCAACAATCTCCTCAATCCTTTCCAGTCAGCTTACCGCCAGTGCCATAGCACTGAAACTGCCCTACTACACATTCTCAACAATCTCCTCCTTGCAACTGATACTGGCAAAGTCTCTCTCCTCACACTCCTTGATCTGTCTGCAGCCTTTGATACCATTGATCATGGTATTCTCCTTTCTAGACTTCATCATACTTTTGGCATCTCTGACATTGCTCTGTCTTGGTTCACTTCATACCTATCAAACAGAAAACAAACCGTTCTCATCAATGGCACTTACTCTCAACCTGCATACCTGACCTGTGGTGTTCCACAAGGATCTGTCCTTGGCCCTGTTCTTTTCACTCTTTACACCTCCCCCCTGTCCACCATCATCAACTCCCATTCTATAAAACACCACTTCTATGCTGATGACACCCAACTTCAAGACAGTGACTCACCTGATAATATACAGCGCCTGTTGACTCGCACCACTGAGTGTTACTCGGACATTAAGAACTGGATGACACACAATAGACTTCAGCTTAATGACGACAAAACAGAAGCTATCCTCATTGGCACCCGTCAGAAACTTTCTCAGCTGCCTCCTCTTTCTCTCCCATTATGTAACACATCAGTCCCAATTTCTGATTCAGCTAAAAACCTTGGTGTCTGCATTGACTCTACCCTCTCCATGAACAACTTTGTTTCTCAAACTGCCAGATCCTGCTACTATCATCTCCATCGTATAAGGCTGATCAGGAAGTATCTCTCTGTGGAAACAACTGCAAAACTCGTTCTCTCCTTCATAATGTCTCGCATTGACTATTGCAATTCACTCCTGTCTGGTCTTCCTGCCTCCACCATTCACATCCTACAGCGCATTCAAAACAATGCTGCACGCCTTGTACTCAAAAGAAAAAAGCTGACCACATATCTCCTCTCCTGGCACAACTTCACTGGCTCCCTGTATCAAAGCGCATACAGTACAAACTAGACACCATGTGCTACAAAAGCCTCAATAACGCAGCCCCCGATTACCTGTCAAGCCTACTTGAGATCTATCTTCCCTCACGTACCCTCCGCTCTGCCTCCGATCCTCTGACTTTTCGCTTTCCACGCACTAAGCTCAATACCTACGGTCCACGAGCCTTCTCTGTTTCTGGTCCACTCTCCTGGAACAAACTTCCTCTCTCAGTCCGTCAGCAACCTACTTTTGTCTCCTTCAAGTCCGCTCTCAAAACTCACCTTTTCTCCTCCGCATAAAATCCTAACCTCACTCAACCCCCCCCCCCCCCCCCCCTCTGCAGCCTGTCTCCGCTCGGAGGGAATCACATGGTTATAATATATAATTGTATATGCTATGCTCTCTATAATTTTCCATTGGTTTTATTCTTGCTTTTATTGCTTTTATTCTTTCTCCCCATTTATAGCCATGCGTGTGTGTGTGTGTGTGTGTGTGCGTGCGTGCGTGTGCGTGCGTGCGTGCGTGCGTGCTTGCGTGTGTGTCTGCTTCAGCGCTTAGATTTGATTTTTTATCAAGATTTTGCGCTATATAAATATTGTAATTATTATTATTATTATAAAAGCAAAAATAGATAAAAACGAAATTCAACACAAAAACACCGAAGTAGATTATGCAGGCTTTTATTAACCTGCATCAAAACAGCATTCAAAATAAACACACACTTCATTTCCAGAAACACTTGCAAAATATTCATGTTGAAATCTAAATCTAAGAACAAAAAGATGCAATGATGTCTTTGTGTACAGCCTGTATACTCATTCATGTCATGTTGTCTTGCAAGAAACATATTTACAGACTCTTTACACACACACATACACACACACGCACGCGCGCACACACACACACACACACACACACACACACACACACACACACACACACACACACACACACACACACACACATACATTTAAAAGGGAATTGACAATTCAATCAAGCAATCTCACACGACCTTCAGTTGCACTTTTCACAAAAAAACTCTACATCCATAGCTTCAATGTCTTGCTGGGACTTTCCACTCAAATCAAGGTGACTCACACACTCACCATGCCACCAGCTGTCACACAATGCACACTGCACTCGCACATTCGCCCTTGTGTCAGTCTGACATTTCTCACACAGCTCACTCACTTCCTCCACCAGATCGTCAGAGTCATCATCCAGCACTAGATCATCACCACTATCAGATGAGTCTGTCTCCTCCTTTTTCTGCGTTTGGGAAGCAGACAGGAGTGCCTTGAAATGTTTTTCTTCCCTCTTTCTCTTCTTCTCCTCCTCTCTCTCTTTCTTCAGTTTTGCCCTCTGCTCTTTCTTTTCCTCCATTCTCTTTCTCTTCGCTTCAGCTTCCTGTTCTTTTTCTTTCTTTCTCTCCTCTCGTTTCCTTTTCCTTTCAGCTTTCTCTCTCTCCTCTTCTTCTTTCTTTCTCTGTTTTTCCAGCATAATCTGGCGATACTCCACACCACTTATGGGGCATGGCATTGCTGAGGAGGTCTTCTTCACTCCCTTTTTTTTCAAAAATGTGGGCAGTATGAGGAAATCATCAATAGATTTCTGCACTGGAGGTCCTGAAGCAGAGGGCTCTTGTGAGGCAGGCTGCAATGACAGGGGCACAGGTGATGGGGCAGGCTGTGATGACAGGGGCAGAGGTGATGGGGCAGGCTGTGATGACAGGGGCACAGATGATGGGGCAGGCTGTGATGACAGGGGCACAGATGATGGGGCAGGCTGTGATGACAGGGGCACAGATGATGGGGCAGGCTGTGATGACAGGGGCACAGGTGATGGGGAAGGCTGTGATGACAGGGACAATGGTGATGCGGCAGGCTGCAGGACTTTCTCCAACGACATCTTCCAGTCATCATATACTGGGTCCTCTATGTCGTACATCTCCTCATACCGCTTCATGTACTTTCTTGTTGTTTCTTCCCCTAGAGAGAAGTTTAAATTGAACATATCGAAGAGGTTGGAGACAGCAGCTGCCGATGGAACAGGAATAATGGAGCACTGGGGTTCAGGCGTTGATGAAGAACGCTGAGAGGCTGGGGTTGCTATAGAACAGGTGGGGGGAGCAGTGGTGACAGAAGACAGCTGCCTGAGTCCCTGTGAAGAAGGCGATTTGGGAGACATGTCTGGAGCAGTGCTGGAGAAACTGCTGCTCGGATTCAGCTTGCCAGAACTGAGCACGGCCTCGGGATTGAAAGGGTAGATTCCCGATTTGGCAAAACCTTTGAAGGCAAGCTCTGGCCGTGCCGTGGTGTCCCAAACTGTCTTCAGGGTGCGGGCAAACGTGCGCATGGTGACGCTCTCTCCAGTCTCATACTGGAATTTCCTTACAGCTTCACTCCATGCGGGTTTGATGGCCCCAAAGAATGCCTGATCGAGTGGCTGGATGAGGTGACTGGTGTGCGCCTTCAGGCAGTATAGAATCACGCCATTTTCCTCACACAGAGTGCTGATGGCCAAGGAATGATGGCTAGAATGGCCGTCAACAAACAGCACCACTGGACGTTTTTCCCCCAAATTTGGGATGAAAACATCTCTGAGATAGCTTAGGAACACATCCTCGGTGATCCAGCCATTTTGGGTCTTCTGGAAAAAGGCCCTGTCGAATCCCTCCAGAGCATTGAAACGAGGGTCTCTGGAGTAGGGGAAGATCAGGAGTGGTGGTATGAAATGACCCAAGGCAGAGGAACAGGCCAACACTGTCACCTGCTGCCTTGTACCACTTGTGACGGAGTATACATGTTTCGCTCCAGTCACGCTTATTATTTTTTTTGTTTTGGGACAAACATTGAACCCACTTTCGTCGGCATTGAAAATTCGCTCAGGAGAAGTGAGCAAAGAGGGATCGATGGCATCAAGGTACTCCTTCATCTGGCGAAACCACTCAGCCAGACCATCTTTTGTCACCACTGCTCTCTCCCGGCCAAGTGCTTGGCCCATTCTCTCCCCAACCTCTGGGTGCCTCTTAAAAAACGCCAGCATCCAGTCCTTTCCAGGACGATTGTCTTTGAAGACCGTCTTGGCCCCTCTGGCATCAAGGATCTTCTTGACTGTATCTTTTAGATCGTCCTTGGTCCTACCAAAGCCCCTTCTCGAGAGCTCCTTCAGCCAGTCGATGAGCTTCCTTTCTTCCTCCTCTGACAGGACCGTTTTGGGAGCTGCCTTCATTGGTCTCCTTCCCCTCACCTTGTCCCCAAGAGTGGCGTAGGGAATTCCAAAGGCTTTGGAGGCGTCATTCAGGGACATCTGCTTGGCCCTCACCAGCTCCACAGCCCTCTCCACTTGCTCCTGCGTGTAGCGTTGCGATGCCATTTCAGCAAAAACTGTTGAATAGAAACAGAACAAGAACAAAATTCAGTTACATATTTTATTTAACAAGTGAAAGACAAACAAAGCAAAAGCTCTTACAAACATGCATTAAATATACACGCATGCACACATACAGATCTACACCCACAGATCTACACCCACAATTTTTTTTAATATACTTGGTCTTTCCTGTCCATTTTCCGCTTTACTTGTTGAACACACACCCAAAACAAACAAATACTACTTCGTGTAGCATCTCGTTTATGCCATTTCAAATAGAACCTTGCATGGAAAAAGAAAATAACAGAGAGAAAAAAATCAAAATAAAGTAAGCGCGCTAACCCGACTAGCATCGGGTGATGCGCTACCCTCCAAATGCTGGCTGGCGCGTCAGACACCATGACGTTTTCTGGCGTGTGTACGCGCTACCCAACCCATCCTTGTTTAATTGGTAGTAGGCATGTTTACCATCAACCACACGATACTCATGCATTTTAACAATGAATTTGTTGCCAAGCAACGTCAATTTTGAATCAGAATAGGTGGTGATGACTACTACTCACAGCCATGTGCGTTAGTGAAAACGTTAGCGATAAAGACTTAAACATAACTTACCTCGGTATCGAAGCAGACGTGCAGATTCTCTCGCTCAGCGGACATAAAACAAAGCGTGGGTCGTGGCGGGAAAACGTGACCGCGTGATTGCTTGGTTTCTGCTGTCCATTAGTGTTTTAGCAGGCCATGGCGCGCACACCCGACAGGCGCGCAGACCCTCCACTACTATATCTTTTCAACCAGCTTTCAGATGAAGCTGGAAAAAATTAGGGTTAAATTCCTTAATCTGTTTATCATATATGATTCATTTCAGTGTCACTGTTTTGTATTTCTTAAAGATAATGGAGTTTGAAATTAATGAAAATGGGTCCCTCGCCCAGTTGTTTGGAATGGTGGCGTCCAATTTTGCTGTTTTTTGTCATTTTCATAGGTCTGTATTTTTATTGATATGCATTTCTGTCCATATGTTTTTTGCACATCAACTTAACAAGTAAAAACCTCTTCAGAAATGATTTTCTGGACTTGTGTGATTTTATATGTGTGTTCAAGGCATGTCTGAATGTGGCCTAAAATACTGTGCGAAATTTTTCTAAGTCCAAAAAGAAAGAAAAAAATCATAAAAAAATTATTTTTTATCCCACATTAAAAAATATAGTATGTATGTGTTCAGAATGAAAATCTCTATTTTCCCAGCTGATTTTTATATAGATAAGTTCAAATTTGAAAATCACTTTGGAATACCTAATATATGTTTATGACAATAGAATTTAGAAAGTGTTCTGTCACAAACTGATTGAAGAAATCAATGGGGGCGTGGCACTCAGCAGGGGCATGCACACCACAAGAGCCAGAGAACAGAGGCAAAGCAGGGATAAAACTAAAATCTTCGTGCCAGTCACACATAAGAAAGTGAATGAAACCTCCATCAGACATGTGACTCACTGTACTTGGCCCGCTGACCGCTCGCCTCTCATGACATGTACGCCCACCTCCCTCTCCCACTTCACTGTCGTCTGAAACTGGGTCACTGTCAGTACCTTCTTGCTGGCAGCTTTCATACTGGAAACACTTTCACCATCATCTTCATCATACTCCTTGATGTCCAATCATTCAGTCTGAAGCACTTCAATCACCTCAGCAGCAGTAAAACGCCGCTGTCGTGATCTCTTTTGCTCCCAAACTCGTACTCGCCTGCGACACCATTTTCGACACGAATGCAGATTAGCCAGTCGTGTAGGGTGCCAAAGTTAATCGTTTCCTAAGGAGTGTATGGCTATGGAATCTCACGAAGTAGCTTTCCACTTGACCCTTGACACGTCTGCAATGCCCAGTATACTATATAGCATAGTATAGCTTTAGATGGCATGCCACATCACGAGGGAAGTGTCGAAAAAATTTTAATTATCGAAACCGCTATAGCGTTCCGTTGTCCGAAACCGTGCCTTATGTCAGGAACACTATAGCGTTCTGTCATACGGAGAGAGTTAATGCATCATTCTATGTAATTTCATGCATAGATTCCGACAATATGGAAGCAACAGTACATGGTAGTGACGAAACATTTTTCCCCGGCATATAGAAAACAATGGATGTCAAAAAATGTCGGCAGTCAAGGAATTGAATGTGAATGTTTTATATGTTTCTATTGTATTCTTGTTGAAAACCATGTTTAATTTCTGTTTTTGAGGTAATGAAGTTGACATGACTTGATTTGACCTTTGCAACGTATTGTCAGGTTTGTGGAAGCCAAAGAAGTTGTTGGGAAGGTGAAACTGGGGGAACTGGTGAAATCATTGAAACCAGTGTGTTGGCCCTTGTCTGATAAGATCATCTCAGAGAGCATGTTGGACATTTTCAAGGTACGTGAAGTGGTGTTTGAAATTGTGTGGAGTTTATCTGATGCTGTGTTTATCATCCATCAACATGAAGCAGAACAGGATTAGAGCCAAAGTAAACTGACACAGAACAGCAGTAGAGCCAAAGTAAAGTGACACGAAACAGCAGTAGAGCCAAAGTAAACTGACACAGAACAGCAGTAGAACCAAAGTAAACTGACACAGAACAGCAGTAGAACCAAAGTAAACTGACACAGAACAGCAGTAGAGCCAAAGTAAACTGACACAGAACAGCAGTAGAACCAAAGTAAACTGACACAGAACAGCAGTAGAACCAAAGTAAACTGACACAGAACAGCAGTAGAACCAAAGTAAACTGACACAGAACAGCAGTAGAACCAAAGTAAACTGACACAGAACAGCAGTAGAGCCAAAGTAAACTGACACGGAACAGCAGTAGAGGCAAAAATAAACTGAGGCAGGCAGAAGAGCAGCAGAGGCAAAAAATAGATTGAGGCAGAATAGTAATAGGGGCAAAAAAAAACCCAACAGCAACAAACTCTGAAGCAGAACAATAGTAGAGACAAAAAATAAACCAAAGCAGAACATTAATTAACAAAAAAATAAACTGAGATAGAAAAACAGTAAAGGGAAAAATAGCTGGTTAGGGTCAGTCAAGATGATTTTCAGTTTTCAACACACACACCAGCAGAAATCAAGGTCCCCTCCTGTTTTGGAACCACAGGGGCTATCTTGTTTGCTTGTAGGTAGTTAGGGGCTCCTCTTTCCTGTCATGCTCTCTTTTCCTCAGAAGATTTTTATTTCTTCTTTCAAAATCATTCACTTGTATTTCTTCCAATTTTTTTCATACCTCCCCAATGAGGAAGTATAACCTTTAGGCAGGTTAAAAGGATAAACAATGGTCATACATGCAAAAAATCGGCTCCCTCTGCTAGGCACATATATTTATAAGAATTTATATGCTCAAGTTGGGAGTGTTCATTTGACCTCAGACCTGTGTAAGAAGAAGCAGCAGCAGCAGCAGCAGCAGCAGCAGCAGCAGCAGCACAGACTTACTCCTTAGACACCAAACTTTCACATAAGTGTGGAAATTTTGCTTAAAATATCATGATTTGTTTAAAACCAAGCTTTTAGTCTGTTTACAAGGTCAAAATGTTGTCGTTCATTTATCAGATTGCTCACTCTTGACCAAAGATACATGGGAGTATAACCTTTTGCAGGGTCCCACATGCTGCACACTGCTGGATAGGTCTTCATCTTGTCTTGCCCATTCATTTAAAAATATAGCCTCACTGCTGAAGCAGGACTACCTACTGTCCCGGAGTGTGCATATTTAGTCTAGAAAAACGGTTAAAAAAAGGGGGTCTGTCCTTGAAATTCAATATTCAGTGACTGGTTCTGGAAAAATGTAAAATCTCGTGTAATGGTTGATCGACATGCCGAGTCCATTCTTTACACACACTAATGACTATATGCATGGTCTGTACTGACAGCGATTTCGTTGCATGAAAGGAAAATTCCTTTATTGGCTGCTTGTGCATATAGTGTCTTTTAAACTGCCAACATGACAGTTGTGCGAGTAAATGAACAGTTGTAGTGTTCACTCACGTTTTTGTACTTACTGTAAATAGATATAGTGGATAACTAGGTGTAGGTGCAATTGTTTCGTGTGTGTCTATGGAAATTGGCATCTGCTTCTGTTTTTTTGTCCCTGGAAAGCAAAATTAGGTATAGGAAGCCCTGCGATTGGAATTGGGATTGCTGAAGGAAATGTGTCTCGTAGGTGCATGCAGTCTTTAGAGCTGTTTTCTGAGAATCACTGTCAAGGAGATATGTCATGTTTCCATCTTTTTGGTGTGTGACATCCAGTTATTTGTTGAAATGATCGGATGAGATTGTAGATTCTAAAAATATGTTGGTCTCAAAATCCTGCACTATCCAGACGGCATTGATTTTGTGTTGATTGGTTGCATTTTTCTTTTTTTTCTATGTAAAAGCATTGAAATTGGCATGCTGACACCTATCCCAACAGATTATCAAAGAGAGCAGGTCAAACATCTTTAACTGTCACTGTGCCACCAATTAAATATTTGGTCAGAGAAAACATACCCCTTCAGTACTGCCAACCAAGTATTTGGTCGGAGACCTATCTTTGTTTTTAGCAGAAAAAAAACTAGCTGTTTTAGTGAGATGTGAGTGAAAACTTCAGGTTCCCTCTGTAAATAGATGCTAATTGATATACATGATGTTTTACAGTTTTTTCCTCCTCATGCGATCGCAAATTTGGTCTCCTAAATCTGTTTACTATTCAGGGACTTGAAACATGGTAGATGACACAGTTTCCAGCATTTGCTTATGAAAATCAACTCTGTGGTTGAAGAAGTAGCAGATGTCATTACTTGAGGTGCTGATTTGAATCTTGAGCCTATTGATTCACTTGATGCTGTAAAACTTATGACGACTGTTTTGTGCAGGCAATATTTAGATGTTGATGTCACAAGTCGGACTTGACACACTGATGGGAGTTGTACCATCTTTCAGTATTCACGTTTGACCGATATACCAAAAGTGTGCTGTTACTGTACTAAGTGACACGAGCAAAGAAGCAGCTGTATCTTGAATACTGAATGTAGCATTGAAGAGAAAGCATGCACCAATGATCAGCCCTGTGTGAATGCTTGGGGCTTTTTTGATATAAATAGTGTCCTACCATCTGGAAATTCTGTGCTTGAAGTTTCTGCCTTTCTGTGACTCCCTTTTGTTTCTGCCTTGCTCCTTTGCTAGCTGTCATCTCTTCTTATTGTTTTTTTGCCTTGTTGGTCCATTCACCTGTATGTGTTGTTAGAATTAATAATTGAGTACAATTATTAAGTATATTTTGGCTCTAAACAAATGTGATGTACAGAAGCAGTCTTAAGTAATTTAGGCTAGTTTTGTGTGTGTGTATGTATATGGATGGAGAGGTCAGTGCCAGGGGCATTTCCTAAGATTATGTGCATGAATGCATTGATATGTGTACTTTATTTCCTGCTCTTTTTTTTTTTCTTGTTGAAGTAGTATGTTTTGAAACAGGTTATAGCCCTTTAACCCTTTCGCTGCTATCATGTTTTGCTAAGGCACATGCTAAGAATTTTTTCAGAAACAGACAAAAATCACGCTTATTATTTTCAATTGCTTATAATTCAGAAGGCATTGAAGATAGATACATAAAAGTATATATCAAATGAAAGGAAATTGAATGAAGATTGTGTTTATGACAATTTCAAAATGAAATAATGTACCAGAGTGTCACATGTACTCTTTGAAATGCAATAAAAAAAAAAGTTAAAGTCAATGATGATGTAATCAAGTGATGCAGGAGCTCACAGCAGTTTATAGCACACTTTGATTTGAAGATATAGACTGTACAAAGGTCAGAAAGCAGTGTCCAGCCACAATATAAGCACAGCCTAGCCACACATAAAATGAAAGGGTTTTATCTCCCAGTGTCTATCCCCAGTAAAAACGCTTCTGAGTGTGGTAGTTCTGGAAGCAGTCTTCCAAACACAGTCCTCTCCTTCCCCCTCTTGCTCCCCTTCCCCTTCTAGCAGGTCCAGCAACAGCAGGTCCAGGCCGAACATCATCACCATGCTGCATTACCATACCTGTAGCACAGTGAAAGCAAGGATTCAAATTTCCACATAAATATTTTATGAAATAAAAAAAGTCACACACACACACACACACACACACACACACACACACACACACACACACACACACACACACAACACACACACACACAACACACACACACACACACACACTGACATAGGTAGCATGCTACTCCCCCATGCCACACCCCCTTTCATTTTCCTCAAGCAAACACTGCAAAGAAACCCAGTGAGTACTGTTTCTACCAAAGTGACTTCATTACAACATTGTTTCTGTCAGTATTATCACTGAATGCTTTCAATTTCCTATAAAAAAATCACACCAACAGTCTCTCTCTGTCTCTGTCTCACTTTCTCTCTCTCACACACACACACCACACACAACACATCCCTCTGCTCCCACCCTACTCCTCACATAAACACACACAGGCCATGGAGATAGTAGCCTACTCCTCACACAAACACACATAGGCCAGGGAGATAGCGCAGGGCAGATGTCGACCAGAAAAATAAATCAACAACAAGACACACACAGCGTGGCTGACATATAGTGACAACAAGCAAGCGACGAGTGACACGCCCACAGGTCGAACACACTGCCCACTCAGTCACTGGCTCGTTCGCTGACCAGGCCCAAACAAAAGGCTCAGGCATACAATACACACACTTAGCTGTTCTGTTTATAAATATACTGAAAAGAAAGCAATACAATCATGTTATGAAATGAATAAAGCTCTCAAATACACCTACCTGCATCTGGAACAATCGGATCTCCATAGGCCTACTCTGATTCAGACGATCAGTCACCAAAAACTTCTTCCACATCAAAATCTGGGTCGTTGGCATCAACTTCACGAAGTCGAAGCCAGCTGGCTTGAAGTCTTCATCTCCACTGTCTTGATCTCGAAAAATCTCTTCAATAACTTCTGCAACTGTGTAGTTTCGTTGTGGGGCAGCCATAGCTTCAAAAACTGAAAGCTCAACTTCGTAGCACATTGCCAATCGATCGTGATAAATTATGCAAATGATCTAAATAACTTGAACAAACAGCACTCAAAGAGTGAAGATTGTCAAGGGACCTAATCAAATCATAAATAGAAGGTTTCTGCGCAATGCTAGATGAAAAGAGAAAGAGTGTTTGATACGGGACGATCCACGATCGTCAACAGAGCATTGCAGACGACGGTTTCTATGACGAGCATCATTCATAACAGCGCAGTGAAGAGGTTAAACAAAAATAACAGTAACAATAACAGGACTGTATTTGAATATTATATTGTCTGCGAATTCACAACATGAGTTTGCCGCTGCTGTGCAGAAATGTTGTAATCTTGTTTTTGATGCTGTTTTCTGACTTCGCATGGTGTTTTGTTTGTATGCTGTAGTACTTGGAAAGCATGAAAAAAAAACCACACAAAAACAGAATTATGGGCAATCCATACAGCTTGACATGTGTATGACTGTTCGAAAGAAGAAAAAAAAGTGTACATGTAGTAAATATGGTAGTAGTGTATATAGGGTGTTTCCATGCATGCGGTGTGTGTAATTGGTAAAAGACAAACTGCAAGAACCTGATGTCCAAAACAACGGAAAAAAGTGTTTTTTTACTTTGTTATTTTTACACAATAATTTTGAAATAGCACAATTTCTGATTGATTTTGATTTAACTTGAAAGAATAAAGTACACTGAATCAAAAGAGATATACTTTTATCAGGTTTTCTTGGCTGGGTGAAGGTGTAATTTATAAAATTTTAAGTCAAGATTTCCAGATGACTTGACACTAAGGAAGTAAGTAAACTCTTTATTGACACATGGGTGATGGAAGGGTTAAGGAAACAATGAAAATGAATTGTAATCAAATGTCTACTTCATTTATCTGTTGGTCTCTGAAAAAACAAAACAAAACAAAGCACTCAGACTACACACATACCTTCACAAAAAAGACACACTGCGCCCCCCCCCCCCCCCCCCCCCAACGCACACACGCACGCACATACACACATACTTAACTCATATAAACCCAGAGATTACAATTGAAAAAGATGAATAGTCAGATTTGAAGGAAGTGATTGAAGCTGAATGTCTAACTAATGTGAAGCATTCCAGAGGAAAACAAATAAACAGCAACAAAAAACCCAACCCAACAACAACAAACCGAAAAAAAACAAAAAACTGGAGTTAAAATCCCCTACCCTGTCCTAAATAATCCATTGATTTCTTAGCTCCCACCTCAGATTTTTTAAAACTCCTTTTATGTGTATTTTGTTCATTTAAAATCAAAAGTACGTAAACATGTTTCAATACAAATATATGTGACACAACATAGGTAAACCAAGTTCTTCCCCTGTGGGGATGACGGGGACTCTTTCAGTATAAATAGTATCCCCACCTTCTGGAAATTCTGTGCTAGAAATTTCCTCTTTTCTGTCACTCTCTTTGTTTCTGTCTTGTTGCTTTGCTTTCTGTCATTTTTACCTATCATTTTCTGCTTTAATAGGCCATTCACCTGTATGTGTTTAATCAAGTCTTATATACTTTTTCTTAGGATTGATAATTGGGTACATTTATTAAGTGCATTTTTGGCTCTAGGGAGGTGAGATATGCTGAAGCAATTTTAGGTCATTTATGCCTGTTTTTATATATGTTTTTGGTGTCCTTATGTATGCTTATATTTGTATTCAGGTGTGTTTTTTAAATCTCCCCTGTGCAGTAAATTGGACGGAGTGATCAATGCCGGGGGCATGTCCTTAGATTATGTGCGTGAATATGTGTACTTGATTTTCTTTCCTTTTTTTGTTTCCCTGTTGAAGTTTTGTATGTTTTTAGGCAGTTATATAGCCCTGATATGGCTCTGTGCAGTTGTTCATTCACCCATTTGATTGCCATCCAGGGTGGATCAGAGAACCAAATAAAGCATCGGTTTCTCACAATGTTTTCAAATTATTGAAGGCTTCTTCAAAAATTTCTTCGCTATTCCTCATATAAGAGTGGTAGGACTTTAAAACTCACTCAACTAATTAACTAACTGTGCAGTTGGCTGGGCTTTAAACAACAATAACAATAACACACATGACCAACGTCTAAAGTGTAAAATTTTAATTTTTGATGTTTAGCTTATTTCAGAATTTCAGAGTTTATAAAACTGACATGCAGAAAGCAGAAACAATTTATCTAGAGTCTATTAGTTTTCTTTTTAGGCATATTAAATTTAAAACTTTGTAAGTTTTTTGTTTTTGTTTTGGATAAGTAATAACTTCATGACAGTTTGAAAAGTTCATGCTTTGTAAGAACTTTTTTGCAGTTGCTTCCAAGAATGTTTTTAGCCTTGAAAATTTAGGAAATTAAAGATTATGTGTTTAAGACTCAAAATACTCTGATTCCCCCTCCCTTTGGGGACTTCACCTTCCCCAAACTCCACTTCACCTCTCTGTCTCTGTCTGTCTGTCTGTCTTTCTGTGTGTGTGTGTGTGTGTGTGTAAAACATATTTTCACTTTTTTCGTGTTTATAGGTAAAAAGATGTTTCTGGTATAAAGATAGTTTAGCTATACGGGGGTTATCTCCCTTGTCCACATTTTGCGTCTGGTCACTTGCTTCCACCATTAGGAAGTTTGTTGCTGTGCTTTGTTCGTTCTACCGGGTGTTGTGACATTCAGACTGTGTTCCAGATTATTCTAAACCCTTGCCAAACATTAGTTCTGTATTGGTCACAGATTATTGTATTAACTTGCATTCAAGAATTTTGGAGAAAAAGTACTTGAAATTTTTAATCTTTCTTTGTGAGGTCAGCAGCATAGGCTACTCTTTATTGCCAAGTGACTTTGCTCAATTTGCTGAGATCACTCATTTCATTATATTTATAGACAAAGAGAAAACATGATGTCTTGTGAATCAGTAAGTATCACTTGTAGTAGGTAATTGACAAATTTTTTCGGTTTTTGAAAATATATAATTGGTACCACTGAAAAGAGAAAAAAAGTAGCTTTACAATGGTATAGGCTTTTCGTTTGGTTGACTGTAATGAAAATTAGGCCCTACAAATTTTTGAAATAATAAAAATTTGGGCTATTTTTTTTTGCATGTCTTTATTTTGTGAATATTCATATAAAGTGACTTTGGAAAGACTGAACCAAGAACCAAATATGGAATATCACCAGAAAGGTCTTTACAAGCACAAGACAACTGAAGTATTCACAAGTTGATGACACTGTGCACAAATTACCGATAATTATTTTAATTAATTAAACAAACTTTTAGGAAAATAGGTTTGATGTGAAGGTACTAAAATTAGCTACTCCAAACAGATTTTGAGATTTACCTATAGATTTTTTAAACTATTACCAATAAACAGATCTTTTTATTGTGATTCTAATGATACCAACAGCATTTCTGTATCTCAATTAGGAAAAAAGTTGCGAATTTTTAAAGATTTAATTTTCACGCGCATTTCTGCGCCAAAGCGCAAATCAACAAAATTGTCATTTTCAGCAGGCTATACAACAGAACTGATGTGGTTTTTTTTTTTTTTATCAGTTTTGCATTTTTCTTGACATTCCTGATGCATAGATGATATTTGATTTTTTTCAGGTAGTTCTTATACAGGGAAAGTGATAAAATTTGCTATCAAAAACCAGAAATATCACTTTATCAGGGTTTTTGTCAGTGCCCAACTGATACAAAGTATTTAACACGAAAGCATGCCGGAGACACATTTTCATAACTTTGCTTTCCATTGAGCTAGAAAAATGCTTTTGGTATCACTGGATTCAGCAAAAAAAGACACACTCAACCAGCACACTTTCAAAACTGTAAAAATAAAAAAAATACACATTTATTTGACATTGATTAACCCTTTGACTCCCTCACCCTACCCACTAGCATTCTGTATCGTCACCAGAGATATCAAATCAAAAACTTAACCCTTTGAATTCCTCACCCCATCCACCAGCTTCCTACAAGAAGTTGGTGGATAGGGTGAGGAAGTCGGGAGTCAAAGGGTTAATAATTTTCTTAATACTCACAAATCGCAAAACTCAGTCACCCATCTGGATAGTGTTTTGACTTCAAGTGCCTGTCAATATCTAAAGCAGCAGATGATCAATATCACAATTACATGTAGCATGGCTGTCATTGTTCCTGTCCACAGATCATCCATGTAATGAATGTGTGTGGACTAAAAAGCCCCAAAATTTCCATTAACAGTACACAGGATTCATCACAACATGGCAAGGTGACGCTGTTGTAGCCACTGCACTTTAGATGGATAAACCACAGTCTCAGGTGGACTTGCTGTAGCTTCAACTAAGTAACATTTTTGTTTTGTACTTGGAATTCACTAAAACAGAATAAATGTGAGCAGACTAGACAACAGTTCTGGCCACTGTGCTCTGAAGTAATAACTAGTCTGAGTCTTAACTGACAAAGTGTGATATACGGTAACTAGCTGAGATCTGTCACTTGCAATTAACAGGTCAGAATCCCAGGAATCAACAAGTGATACTTGGTGCATTTACAATAACATGGATGGTTGCACATATGTCAGCCATACCACTTGCTTTGTGGCAGTTTGCTTACTCGCAGTAGACGGATGACTCTTTTGTGTATGCAGCGGTGATTTCCTCCACATCATCTGCTCGCCAAATTTGACCATCATTGCTAACTGGAAGACAAAGTCCCAGTAGAAAACATCTTCAGCATGTGTGTTTTCAAAAATATCCTCCCGTGAAGGCCAGCAGAAACAGTCCGTGTGACCCCTGACCTGTTCAGGTACCGGGCTGACGCCCAGCTGCCATTCTCCTTTAACTCCAACACCTGTCCAATATAGAATCTTTCTACAAAATAAACAGCCATCCACTGGCCCTGCTTGGTGAACTGAAATAGGGCTGCTTCAAGTTCAACAGTCTGCCATCCTGAAGGAGATATATCTGCTGCTGACATGAATGAAGACACTGTTGAACTTGAAGCAGCCCTATTTCAGTTCACCAAGCAGGGCCAGTGGATGGCTGTTTATTTTGTAGAAAGATTCTATATTGGACAGGTGTTGGAGTTAAAGGAGAATGGCAGCTGGAAGGAAAGAAGTATTCAAAACAGTACTGCAATTCTGCCTCTAGGATTACATGGGTTGTCAGCAAATAAAAAAGGCTGTCTAAAACTGACAGGGTTTTTGGATGATCTCAGGCTAGTTCTTCAACACCATCTCCTCACAGAAAGACCTATCCCTTCTGCAGACTGTCTTGTGGCTGCCTGTTCTGCTACTGCAACTCATCCTGAAGGAGATATATCTGCTGCTAACATGAATGAAGACACTGTTGAACTTGAAGCAGCCCTATTTCAGTTCACCAAGCTGTTTCAAACAGCGTCGGCTCATAAAAAGTTCACAGAACAACAAAATATTCATAAAATCAAAAACATTAAAGAACTAACTTACCAACATGCGCGAACAGTTAATCTGACTGCGATACTGAAGCAGTCGGTGTCACATTTCGGTCACTACTGGTGTCCGACAATTCAGCGTGCGCGTCGGCCATGGCGGCTAACAATGTTCGCGACGAGCGGTACACTTTGGTCTTTTTGATCGCTTGCCGCTTTGCGTGGAAATGATAATGAAACAACATTTTGGACAAATATTGTAGAGGGAAGTCTGATCTACAAACTGATGTATTATGAGCGTGGGCAATCAGGTCTTTACAGTAGAAATTCTATTTTGAACATTTTATTGCTTGAATTTTTACACATTGACAGCATGGATCGTGACGAAACGGGCATGAAATAAGGATCTGGATGTCTTCTTTTATTTCATTGGGCGATCTTTTTAGATCTAGCCACTCACGCGATGCGACAGAGCAGTAAGTAAGGGTAGTGTAAACAGAAGGCAATCGGCGTTACGTCAAGACAGCTGGCCGAACTCGCTAGGGTAGGGCGAATGAATATGTAATAAAACATATAAAAAATGAGTATTAGTCTAAACAAGTACATCATTCAAACAACGAAACACCGATCTTTTTATTGCAGTAGATTTTATTATATTTTCTTTCACACATCGCAAAATATGACGAGTTGAAAAACACCAAAAAGTAGGTCAAATCTGCAGACTTTCCCCATGACGCACGCTGTTTGGAGTAGCTACTAAAATCATTACAACTTCCATAATAGCTGGAATTCTGGCTTCTAATTTACCACATGCAGACTCCAGGTATTACTCATCATGGAAAACTAAGATTAGTCAAGAACAACCACCCTTAAAAGTATTCAACCTGTGTATTTATGTATTTACTTTATTGTCTTGCAGAGGATTCACACACAAAAGCACAGAAAGGTGTGATTTCAATTTTTTTTTTAAGTCTACTGTTTTTGAGATTTTTTTTTAAAAAAAGCAAGACAAATATGTAGGCCTAAACATTTGGGGTTTCCCCCTTGTCAGTATCTGGCATCTTCCCCCCACCCCCACTTCTGAGATTGGTGCTTTTTTTTTTTTTTTTTTTTTTTAAATCAGTGTTTAAATTCTTATGTTGATCTTTAAGTCGTTTGAGGCTCTTCTTCTTTCCAGTCAACTCTTTTTTTTTTCCATTTGTGTATGGCACTAAACACCATCACTCCAACCGGAAATACACCAGAGAGACTCCATTAACAGCAATGCATACACTGTTGAAAATACATAACACTGGTGCCCATTGTATTGCATGTTGATCAGTTTAAAACTTCAGAAAGATGAGGAGAATCTCTCTGGATAAAAAAAAAGGAAGTGAACATTGAGAAACGTCAGGATTGAAAAAATGGAAACAGATTCAGAAGTGTCATGAGGAATATGGAGAGTAGTGCACTTGCATGACATGCTTAGCATCTACCATGTACGATGCACAATGTGCTTCTTCATCATCATGGTGTTTTTATGTCATCCTTTTTGAAATTTGAGACGTTTTAAAATTTGAGATTCTGTGCACAAGTTTCTTCATATGGTTCTGCACCCTGCTATATTGGCATGTCATTTGCTGCATTCACTTTCGCGTGAGTGTTGCCCTTGAGTGTTGTCAGTTATGGGATCACAGAATGAAGATTGATGCGTGCGGTAGAAAAGTGGGTAAGACCTTGGACTTCCATTCGGATGGTCTTGGATTGATCCTGCCTGGGTACCTTCTGCCTGGCGGGTAAATGGTGGAGATTTTTCTGATCTCTTGTTGACTTGTGTGTTGACCTGCTAATGCCTAAACCTTCCTCTCCTTCCCCCTTTCATGTGTACACGTGCATGGAACATCAGGATATGCATCTTTCAAATCTTGCAAATCTTGTTTATGTCCGGTGTCTTATGGAAACAAAATACCCAGTATGCGCATTACCAAAAACGGAGTAGGCAGAATGTGCAGTAACATACTATCAGTGCAGTAGGCTGCTACAAAACAGTGTGCATACGTACATCCATGAAAGAAAAAATCACACATGCATGTGCACATTCATGTACGCAACAACAGAAAAAAAAAAAAAAAAAACAAGGGAAAAAATGTAATAAGGATGTGTGATTGTTGTGTCAGTATGAAATAGAGCAGCTTAAGGAGAAATGTGAATCGCCCCCACAACCAGATGGCTACTGCTTTGAACACGTTGATACGGATGAGGGTCGTGCTATTTATGTCGACAGTCCAATGTATGGGGTGAGTACACATATGTTGTGTTTGTTTATTGCCTTGTTTTATTTCATTTATCAGATAAAAACAAATTCGACCATGTAAAATTTGGACTAGTCTCCCCAGGGAAAGCTCTTGCTGCAGTGCAGCAGCATTACCCCCACCCCACCCTACCCCTTTCAGTTTTTCTATATGTGTGTACTTTTGTTAACCTCTGAAAGTGGATTTTGGCATTTTTCTTCAGAATGTGACCACAAACAATCTCTTTGTTACTGTGAGATCTTAATAGGCGTTGAGTTCATGCTACAGTAGGACCGGAGTTTATTGTTTCTTCTGAAAGACTAGCATCTACACACAGTCTGGAAAACCTCTGTCGTATCTGTGATTTAAAGCTGGGTCTTAGGCAAGTGTTTTAGCCTCTAGGCTAATTTGAAGTGATGGTGGTTTGAACGTCCAATTTCCTAGTCATGAGACCATTGTGCTAACCACTTTACCATATCAACTCCACATGTGTGTGTGTGCATGTGTGTGTGTATGTGTGACATAATACCATTGTACCGATCATTGTGGTAGAATAGTTAGCACAGCAGACTGCTGCCTAGAAGGTTGAAGGTTCGAACCTCTATCACTGTGTCAGTTAATATCATTTTGGATTTTCTGGCCTCAGTCAGCTTCTGCCCAAAGTTGAGCATGCCCTGGGCTAATTAGGAAGAATGTGTCCACGGAGTTGAGAGTCTCATCGTCTTCACATATGCATCTTTGACTTGGGGATGTTGTCAGTTTCCCTGACCAGTGTTGGCTGCTTGTGTCTCTGTCAGCCTGGTTGACACCAGGATGATTTATATTAATCATAATGGTAAGTTTGAAGTATTGCTCTGTCAAGCAGTGTCAGTCCAAAATGGAATTGTGAAACCATCACTATCATCCCCATTCTCGTGTATCATGGTAGTTTTGAGACACAGTCCAGGATTCTGTAAACTCCAAACCAAGTGACTGTGTTCAAGCAAACAGGAACTATGAAAACACAAAATGTAATTGTACAGCATACTTAATGTTGCAAAACAAATTTTTGGTCAACTGGCATTTGTCAGATGTATGCAAAAGACAACAGAGAGCTGATACGATATATGTATGTGTGTGTATGTGTGTGTGTGTGTGTGTGTGTGTATATATATATATATATATATATATATAATATGTGCACGTCTACAATACTGGAATAAGACCCGGGACATGAAGGTGAAAAATTAAAAGTAATTAAAAAAGCATGCAAAACACATTTTTGAAGAGTTCAGACATACCTTTAATAAACAGGAACAAACTAAACAGAGTTCATTTAAAGACTTCACTAAAAATCAGCAAAATGTAGACCAAGTGACAGGTGTGATGTGCATTACATGGTTTCCACATGGTACTGCTTTTTTAGATAAAATAACCAGGCTTCATGGAAAGGATGATACAATCAATACAGACACCTAAGGTCATGTGTCCAGTATTAAACTTGAACAGAAGAACGTAACCATGTCCTGAATATAAACTTATGTATAGGTGGAAACCATAACCCACGCAACATTGGGGCTTAACAATTTTTTGCTGACAATAGTAGAGCTGTGATATGGAGGTATCTTGATTTATTTTAGACAACATATTAAAAGCTTTCTTTCTATGACAATGATGAGCATTTGGGCATAGCCATATTTACGTAACTGGGAAATGTTGCGTGCATTACGTGGAATCCAAATGGGAAACCATTCTTGTATTCCATCGAGCAACATCAGAATAAATCACTGTTTTTATATTTAGGTGCTCTTGATGCATTAGATTGTTTTCAACATTGTTAATTTTTGTTTGCAGGACTTAACAATATGCTGTATGCAATGACTTTGCTGGATTTTGAGCAGTTTATTCAAATTGACTGGATTTTATAATTTCTTGGATTTCAGTGAATATTGAATTCTATTTGTTAGATGTCACACAGTGATACATACAAGTGGAAATGCACTAATTCAGTTGATTCATCCTTTCACTAATTCATTCTTTGAATTGGTCCATTCTGGATTGCTGGAAGTCATAAGCAGGAGGGGGGGG
This sequence comes from Monoplex corrugatus, assembly GCA_030674185.1. Lineage (NCBI taxonomy): Eukaryota > Metazoa > Mollusca > Gastropoda > Littorinimorpha > Ranellidae > Monoplex > Monoplex corrugatus. The sequence goes on from JAPXFY010000034.1 coordinate 13,154,867, forward strand.
GGGGGGGGGACTAGTTCATCAGTTCATGTTGAGATTCCATTTCTGGTTACATTTTCACAACTTGAGCTGTAAAATCACTGCATTGGTGTAGGTTTTAAACAGTAAAAATATGGTGCCCGCGTTGGTTAATGGTCGGTGGCTGCAAGAGACTCAGGTTGTCATTGGCCATCCAAGCAATGTCATCAATATCTGGAAAGCTGAAGTGTCCACTTCTGTCTCACAGAAATTTCACCAGCGTCTCACCACCTTCTGACTTCAGAACCTGGAAATCACACACACACACTCACCACACACAACAGCTCTGAATAAATGCTTTGATTATTGTATAATGTGGAAAAGGTGAACTAAAAGTTTCAACATTAAGAAGTGTAAGCGACATTGTATTGATCAGATCTTATGCCAATGTACATTTTTAAAACTTACAGCAGGTTAATTTTTTTTTTAACTAACTGTCCTATTGGACAAAATTATGACCATGGTACTGCCTTCAAAACAATGTATCCTTACCAGTCCATTGTAGAATAATGACTAGCAACAATAATACTGATACTAATTTTTGTAATGATAATAGTAATGATAATAACAAGACAAGGAGTGAGAGTGGTTTCTCTGTTTTAACAAGTAATCTTTTAATAGCCACTCAAAAGTAAGGCATAAAAAGCACAATGTCGATCTGTATGCTGAGCCAGTTTCAGATCAAAAATGTGCGTAAGGAGGAAGCACAACTGTCATCTCAATAGATCTGAATCACTTCCACTGTAACCAATGAACTTTTCTTTTGGCAAGGTAGCTAATATGGCTTTCCTTCTCCCTTAATTTGCAGTTGGAGTATTCATCTTCAAAGAAAGAATAGATCTAGATCTACAGTTCAGTGGCTGGGGAAAAAGAAACAAAATACTAAAGACTGTGACGTGCATACCTTGAAACAAAATCTGCAACAATGTTTCGTCTCTGCAGTAACTCACGTCACAAAGCGCCGACTTTTAACCCTTTCAGTGCCAGAGAAAAATGTAAACATGTGCTTCCCCATTGCCGGGGAATTTTGAGGATTCGAGGGTAATAATTAACAAAAAATTCTAGTGCAAAAACTATAAGAGATACAACAAAGAAACATAAGTGTTTTTTGAAGGAAAATGAACGAGGATTCTGAATCTGGGCTTATTTTTCTCTTAGCTTGATTGCAAAGACCTGTCCAGGCATTCCAAAGTGGAAATAATTTTTTTGTGTTGTCTAAAAAGTAAGTTTCCATCTCTACAGAGTGATACCCAACACACTCACAAACAAAAAAAACAGCTGAAAATGACTTCTTTGTTGTCAGTTTACATACATAAATGAAAACAAAACATATGACATCATAAAATGTTCATGAAACGATACTAAACCCATGCAGACAAATAAGTAAATAACCATCCCATCAATGATAGACCTGGTTTTGGTAAACATAAAAGTGATTGTACTAGACACTGAACAGTCAAACTACATGACAGTCAGTGTACTCAGCCACTGAACAGTCAAACTACATGACACTCATGAATTGGTTCTCTCTGTTCTTCAGGTTCTGCAATCAAAACAAGAGAAAATAAGCCCAGAATCAGAATCCTTATTCAAATAAGTCAATCAGCTCATGCTCATCAGTCAGAAACAGCTTGAAAAAGCATAGCACACGTTCCCAGTTCCCACTTTCAATCCTGGATTTCATAAAAATTGAGGAATGTCTGACTGTTGTCCATTTGGAGGCCAACAGATTTTCAGTGAGCGAAACACTTCGCTGATCGCCACGCCCCCTGCCATGCCGTCTAACTGGGGCACAGCTCCTCTGCACCTCTCCTGTCCCTCTCCCCCTTCTCATCTTCCCCCCTTCCCACACCACGAACACGTGCGTGACCCCTCTCACCATGTACCATCACGTTCACTGCTGTTGGGTCCAAAGTCCGAAGTGTCACGGCCTGCGCGCTTGCCACTCGCACTGACCACGGCAGTCGCGGTCTGACTCGTACTTGTTACCGTCTGCTTGCATCGATTCAGCCAGCAAGCGTTGAATGTCCGCGTGGTCATTGTTACTTTCTCCACCCTCATGTTGAAGCGAATCATCAGATAACAAATTCTCTCAATCGTCATCATGCTGTAAAATCATTTGAACGGCCTCTAGAGTCGTGGAAGTCCGCTGACGTGAGCCACCGTTCGGCTTGTCGAAGGTTGCGTCGCCATTGTGCTCCACTTCACGTGATCCAGTTACCAAATCATCAGCGACAATAAAGGTGTCTTCCCTATGACGTATCCTAATTTACATCCTATTTTTATATTGTAGACACATATAGCTCAGTGTGCAGCGTTCCTGTGTGCTTACTGGCTCACACAGTTGTGAACGAAAAATCGGAAAACTCCTGCGACGTCAACTGACGGCTCTTAGGCAATATAGCAACACCTTTTGTGCAACGTCAGCTGACGGCTTATAGGCACTGAACTGGTTAAAAATTCTCTGTAGATTTAAACAGCTGTATGTCTTTAACTGGACCATGTAATTAGAATACCATAATCGTTTGCTTTCTGTCCAAAAACATCAATTTGTTGCGAAACGGAAATTGATAACAATGATTCAGCAAGCGTGCGTTGCCGTGGAATCTGAAACCAGTGGCACTTAAAACTATTCCACGAAATTTCCTTTTTGCTGAGAGCGTTCCTTTCGGAAACACAAACAGTAGGGCTCACAATATTTTTATTAGTCACAACACACGCAGTAAAACTTGTATAAACAAAAAGTGTCAACGAAAATGCTCCATATAACGTTGATTCGTTGCGTGCGCTACAAGAGAAACGAGAAATTACAGCTTTCGTTTCTGCAGAATCCCACGATTATGATTCGTTGTACACGTAACATCATGAATGCATGCTGAGTTTTGCGAAATAAAAGAGACTTGCCTGTACACTGTAAACTTAAGAAAGTTCCACATTTTCATGCACAGTTGAAATCCTATTGAAACGTTTGTGCGTTACTACAGAAACAATCGAAAATGCTCACATTTGCTTCGCATTTAGAGAGAATCGATCATTATTTACTCTTTTACTGATTTTTATCCAGAAAATCTTACCTATTTTTAATAAACAATAAAAGTAAAATTGTATCCTTACCTCAGTTTGCTTGCAACACACACACACCAAACAGAAGATGCCGACAGTTGTGGTAACGTTGAGCAGATGTAATGTGCGTTTCAAAGCTTCGGGTGGAGACGAGTCAACCAAAGTCCAGCTTGTGTTTGAGCATACATGGGCCATGTGCCGCTTGTCACGTACACATTTTCTTTGTTCTCAAACACTTTAGATTCAGAGGATGGGGCCAAGATAATTGACTTTGATGGTGAGCAAGAAGGATAGGTTGTGTGCGTTACACTAGGAAGCAAAACGTGCCACGCTGTAAGCACCGTCAGAGAAACTTGCATTGAGCTTCATATTTCAACGAACTGAATCGTGAGCAGGAAGAACGATCCCCAAAGATGCATTTTGGAGTAATTTTGAATCAGTTGAAGCACAACTGTGTTGTGTGGGTAGAACGGAATGCAAGCGCTATCAGTGGAAACTAATGAAACGCACAATCGCCGTATTTTTGGATGCACCAAACGCAACTTATTGCGTGAAGTTTTGCAATGGCTTATTGTGGGTGGGATTAATGTTTATTTACTAGCAGGACACACGCAATTCATTTGTGTGTTGCTTGTTCTGATTAAGTTACACTGTTGTACAAGTTTCAACCCAAGCCATGTCCCACTTTCTGGCGCCTTTTTTGTCACAACCACAGACAAAATAAAAACAATAAAATATCAGGCAAACACAAATGGTGATGAACAATGTTTTATTTTGTTGAAGAAACATGTCGCCAAACCGACTGAAATAAAAAAAACTCCACCAACATATGCAAAGGCAGCTATAACTGAAGCTGAAGTGAGGGCCCTATCATTTTATTGGGTGATTCCAGTATTGTAGAGGTGCACATATATATATATTTAATATGTGTGTGTGTGTATACACACACACACACACACACACACACACACTTTGTTTTAAAAAAAATGTAGACTTCCCTGCTGATTTACTGAGCAACAGAAAATGACTGACAAGGAATGGTGTTTTGTTGACCAGGAGAAACCTTACTGTTGTCTTTTGTATATGCTTGACAAAGACTACTAGGCAGAAAATGTGCACTTGTCTTGTTTTGTTATATTGAATATATGTATTCTGTTTTTGTGATTCCAAGATACTGTGCTTTTCATGCCGTGCTCCCACAGCGACCACAGTTTTGATGCAGGGCTCGCGAAATCCACTCGCCCGGTCGCCCGAGGCGAGTAAAACACCTGTCGGGCGAGTCAAAATCAAAAACTACTAGTCCGTTGGGCGAGTGACAATTCTGACCACTGCAGTTATAATTCATTTTGCTGCCTTCGTCTTCTGCCCCGCTGGTGTCGCCTTCGTCTTCTGTCCCGTCGGTGCTGCCTTCGTCTCCACCTCGGCCGCCGCATTGTGATAAACTGAAATTATGCCTTTTTAACGCTCAGTCAACATGCACTGATGGCAAAGCTGATGTCATTGCTGACTTTATCGCAGTTGAGCATGTTGACATTGCTTTTATCACCGAAACATGGCTTAACCCCTTTGGTCATGAACCTATACATGTGAATCTCACTCTGAGTGGTTACAGGCTTGCTTCTTTCCATCGCTCATCCCGAGGTGGTGGTATCGCCATCCTCTACAACGACTCACTCCATTCCCGCCTGTCTTTCTCGCAGTCTCTGCCTTTCTCCCATCCTTCTTTCGAGTACGTTGAAGTATCCTTCCAATCCACCCCTCACCCCATCACCTTCTCCTGTGTCTATCGACCTCCACCTAGCTCTGCCAACAAGCTCACCACATCCATGTTTCTCTCTGACTTTGATCAACTTCTTGATTACTACTGTCTCTTACCTGGAAATCTCATCATTCTAGGTGACATCAATGTCCACTATGACAACACTCACCGTTATGACACAAGACATATCATCAACTCTCTGTCCAATCACAGTATGACTCAACACATTTCTGAACCAACCTATCAAAAAGGTCACATTCTTGACTGGATCATTTCTCGTGATCACCACAATTCAGCTACTGATAACTGCTCAGTTCTTTCTACCCGTCTAACTTCAGCCCTTTCATCTGACCACTCTGCAATTCTCTGTTCTCTTGACATTCCTCCTCCTTCCCGTACCATGCGCACAGTGACTCGACGCAATCTCAAATCTATCGACCTCTCCTCATTTTCATCTGATGCCTTCCGTCTCCTTTCTGAAATGTCACATAACCTTGCCGATGAATTCTACACTACTCTCCACCATCTTCTGGACACTCATGCTCCAGCCACAACCCGTCTTTTACCTGACCGCCCCCCTACCCCCTGGCTCACTCATGAGATTGCCTGTGCAAGATGTGCCTGCTGCAGAGCAGAGCGCCGCTGGCGCAAATCCAAACTCACTGTACATAGGCAACTTTTCCAAGCCTCTAAAACAAAAGTATCCACCCTCATTGCATCTGCAAAAACAAACTATTTCCAAACCAAAATCCTGAATGCCTCTTCTTCAAAGAACTCTTTACAACCATGAATCATCTCCTTGGCACACGAAAAGATTTACCTCTCCCAACAAAACACACAAATGAGGAACTCCCATCTGTATTCTCCAAGTATTTCACCACCAAAATACAAACTCTTCGTGACAGGCTCGACAGGACACCCTGTCAACCATGCCCACCTGACCCTTCCTTCTCTGGCACATCTATCTCTAATCTCTCTTTCTTGTCAAAACTGCTTGAAAAAGTTGTCCTCAACCAACTGAACTCTCACCTGTCTGCCAACAATCTCCTCAATCCTTTCCAGTCAGCCTACCGCCAGTGCCATAGCACTGAAACTGCCTTGCTACACATTCTCAACAATCTCCTCCTTGCAACTGATACTGGCAAAGTCTCTCTCCTCACAATCCTTGATCTGTCTGCAGCCTTTGATACCATTGATCATGGTATTCTCCTTTCTAGACTTCATCATACTTTTGGCATCTCTGACATTGCTCTCTCCTGGTTCACTTCTTATCTATCAAACAGAAAACAAACTGTTCTCATCAATGGCACTTACTCTCAACCTGCATACCTGACCTGTGGTGTTCCACAAGGATCTGTCCTTGGCCCTGTTCTTTTCACTCTTTACACCTCCCCCCTGTCCACCATCATCAACTCCCACTCTATAAAACACCACTTCTATGCTGATGACACCCAACTTCAAGACAATGACTCACCTGATAATATACAGCGCCTCCTGACTCGCACCACTGAGTGTTACTCGGACATCAAAAATTGGATGACATACAACAAACTTCAGCTAAATGATGACAAGACAGAAGCTATCCTCATTGGCACTCGTCAGAAACTTTCTCAGCTGCCTCCTCTTTCTCTCCCATTATGTAACACATCAGTCCCAATTTCTGATTCAGCTAAAAACCTTGGTGTCTGCATTGACTCTACCCTCTCCATGAACAACTTTGTTTCTCAAACTGCCAGATCTTGCTATTATCACCTCCATCGTATAAGCCTGATCAGGAAGTATCTCTCTGTGGAAACAACTGCAAAACTCGTTCTCTCCTTCATAATGTCTCGCATTGACTATTGCAATTCACTCCTGTCCGGTCTTCCTGCCTCCACCACTCACATCCTACAGCGCATTCAAAACAATGCTGCATGCCTTGTACTCAAAAAAAAAAAAGCTGACCACATATCTCCTCTCCTGGCACAACTTCACTGGCTCCCTGTATCAAAGCGCATACAGTACAAACTAGACACCATGTGCTACAAAAGCCTCAATAATGCAGCCCCCGATTACCTGTCAAGCCTACTTGAGATCTATGTTCTCTCACGTACCCTCCGCTCTGCCTCCGATCCTCTGACTTTTCGCTTTCCACGCACTAAGCTCAATACCTATGGTCCATGAGCCTTCTCTGTTTCTGGTCCGCTCTCCTGGAACAAACTTCCTCTCTCAGTCCGTCAGCAACCTACTTTTGTCTCCTTCAAGTCCGCTCTCAAAACTCACCTTTTCTCCTCTGCATAAAATCCTGACCTCACTCAATCCCCTCTGCAGCCTGTCTCCACTCGGAGGGGAATCACATTGCAATATATAATTGTATATAATATGCTCTATAATATTCCATTGTTTTTATTCTTTCTCCCCATTTATAGCCATATGTGTGGGTGCGTGTGTGTGCGTGCGTGCGTGCGTGTGTGTGTGTTTCAGCGCTTAGATTTGATTTTATCACGATTTTGCGATCAGCGATCTTTCGCCCAATCTGTCTGTTCTAGTCGAACAGAAGCTTCGAATTAAGTACGGAAACCAGAAGAAAAAAAATGCAGCATGTCTTATTGAGATCAAGGGATAGGGAGAGGAAGAGAATGTGTGTTCTGTTGGCAAGGAAATTCGAGAGACAAGAGCAAATTTGATACATCACTTCATAACATGATTCCATCAAAGAAACTAGCTTAGAAGGCATAGACGCTGCTTGATGATTTTTCTTGCATTATCTTCACTTGTCTCTCAGCACATAAAATTTCTATTAGGATGGATTAAATGTTTTCAAAGTGTTTTCCCTTCACACTAAACTACTGAAGTCAAGAACACACGCGCGCGCACACACACCGCACGCACGCACGCACGCACGCACGCGCACCACACACACACACACACACACACACACACACACACACACACACACACACACACTAAAGAGATATAATACTTATACAACAACAAATAGAAACTTTGGAAAAAAAAAATCAAATTAAAAATACAACAAAACAAAAAACACAAACACACATCATCAATCAACAAAAGCTAACACATACATAGTTCAGTACCGCTACAGACCTAGCCAACAGATAGGTGTGGCTGATGATCCAGTAAAACAAAATTCTTTTGATTAAAACTATAAAAGGCTGCAAACTAACATTCTTTGTGTATAAAACTGCGAATTGTTCTGCTAGAGTTGCTTTTAATGAGCATACTTACCAAGTCTCACCAGTGCCAACATTTCTCACTATGTGTTACGCGTGTACTATACACACATATGTGACAGCTTTTGCGAAAACCCGGCTTATGACGCAGCCAGCCGTTTCAAGCTATGCACGAAAATAGGTCACAACTGTCAAATTCATCAAGATAGAGATTTTTACAAATTTCGCATCTATGATGTCTTATTTTTACTGCCCGTAAATATTTATGCACAAAACGCACTTTAAAGTTTAAGTGTCTTAATTGTCGTGTTTTTGTAATGCATGTGTGTCAAAACAATACCAATTTTATGCACTTTTTTGCTCTACTTTCGTCCCAAGTAAAACTGCTTTCCTGGCATGGAAGTTCCCATCTGCAGAGTATTATATGGAAACGAGGAGTGAATCGGTGTGTGTTGTCTCCTCTAAACCACAGCAATAACTTGGTGGCGTATGAATAACATGTAATTTTGGATGTGTATTAACTTAGCAAACCTGTGATTGCGTCTTTTACCGGGTGCTATCTATCTTCACTGTTAATAATAATAATAATTACAATATTTATATAGCGCAAAATCTTGATAAAATCAAATCTAAGCGCTTTCTTGAAAGTGTACTATTTTGTTATTTTTCTCGAAAGGTCAGCCCTTTTTCAATGATCTCCTGTAATCTTGTGCTGTTCTGTAGTGTTTGGGACTTGCAGTAATTCAAAGTTTAAGGCTAGTGTGTGTTTCGACCGACTCGAACTGGTAACCAAGAAATCCAAGATGGCGTTTTCAAAAACTCTGTCTGCTGAGCGAATCACTTTGCTCCTCAACGAGTCCCATCAATTCGGCTTACGTTCGAACGAGTCCCATCAATTCGGCTTACGTTCGGAAGAATTTACCAACGTAATAACTGATTATTTTGCTGGTTCTGACGGAGACAGTTTGGATGAAGACAGTGGATCTGAAGGAGAACACGATCAAAAGGAACATTCCGACGTGAACGAAGGTGGGTTATGTTTACTTCGTACGTGTGCACATGTTTTCTCTCGTCCTTAAAACTTTGCTCAGCATCGCTGTTGATTTCATCCAGTTGTGTGCGTGCGAGTGCACGCGCATGCATGTGTGTGTGCGCATGCATACGTGTGTGTGTACGTGTATGTGTATGTGTATGAGAGTAAGCATGCGTGTGTGACATCAACATACAAGTGTCTCAGAGACTGGGAAAGAGAATGGATTAATGAATGCATCTGTGCCATTGTGTGTGTGTGTGTGTGTGTGTTTGAATGAATGAATGGATGCCTGTGTGTGTGTGTGTGTGTGTGTGTGTGTAACATTGCCATACATGAATGCAAAAAAATATAATAAATGTGTGGGCATGTTAAGTGTGTGTGTGTGTGTGTGTGTGTGTGTGTGTGTGTGTGTGTGTGTGTGTGTGTGTGTGTGTGTTGTCTATAGACTTGCAAGTGTTATTATTATCATTTAACAGTGGTTGTAGTAGTAGTAAGAGTAATAGTGTGTGGCTGTGTGTAACAGTGAAATGAAATTATTGATGTGTTTATGATCTGATCATGTAGGCCTATGTATGTTTTTTTTTGTATAAATAGTTGGCTGTGAGTGTGTGTGTGTGTGTGTGTGTGTGTGTGTGTGTGTGTGTGTGTGTGTGTGTGTGTGTGTGTGTGTGTGTGTGTGTGTGTGTACTTAATCTCACAAGTTGCTTAATGAACCTGTGGTATGTGTGTGTGTGTGTGTGTGAGAGAGAGAGAGAGTGAGTGTGTGTGTGTGTGTGTGTGTGTGTGTGTGTGTGTGTGTGTGTGTGTGTGTGTGTGTGTGGTGTGTTAGAGAAATTTACCTGAATACAGGGACTTTGTTTAACTCAAGCAAAGACTATGAGAATAATATCCTGTTTTATACTTTTTTCCAGATCATAATGGTGGTGAAGAAGGTGATGAGGACAACTTTTCTCTGATCAACATTGATGTTGATCAGAAGGCCAAGGTGGACCCTGTCATCGTCCAGTTTGCAGAAAATGCTGGCAAGGAAGACAAAAAATGCCAGCTTCCATTTACCTGCAGCTGCAAGTACAACAATGGAACACCTTGCAGTCTCCTATTCAGCACAACACAGCTTCAGGATCTGCGAGCCACCCACCAAAGTCTTTCAAGAAATGAACTGGACCTAGTCATCCTCTCACAAATCCAGGCTGGCATTCATGTTGACAACATGACTCAACGTCCAAAACAGAAGCTGCAGACAGAGAGGAAGAGAGTGAGAGTGGATTATTTCCACAAAGGCCACAAGATATGCCGGGACACATTCATGTTCATTCATGGAGTGTTCAGAGATAGGCTAACAAATTTGATGTCATTATCAAGAAAATGGAGTTGTGACGAGAATCCATGGAAATAAACATCGCAGTCCTCACAATGGTCTTACGTTCGAGCAGAGACTTGACGTTGTAAGATTTATTTCAAAATTTTGCAGAACAGCATGCCATCCTCCTTCCTGGCCGAATTCGGGTTACGCCAGGGATGACTTGAAACTGTTGCCCACTTCATGCACCAAGTCCTATTTCTATGGTGTCTACCTGGAGTCCTGCTATGCCTCAGGGACAGAACGGATTGTGTGCCAAAGTGCATTTCTCAAGCTGTGGCGAGAGTGCCTTCCTGAGATTTTGCCAATGAAGCCTTCCACAAACCTCTGCTGGACATGCCAAAAGAATAGCATGTTCTTCAGCCAAGCCCGCAACTTGCCGGAGGAGGAAAAGCTGGAGAGGATGGAAACGGCCCGGGCACATCTCATGCATGCTACCGCAGAGAGGACATACTACAGACAAGTTGTCCAGACGGCTAAGGTAATTGATAGAGTGAGAGAATGAGTGTGTGTGTGTGTGTGTGTGTGTGTGTGTGTGTGTGTGTGTGTGTGTGTGTGTGTGTGTGTGTGTGTGTTGTCACTGTGTGAATATGTGTGCGTCTATGTGCGTGTATTGTGTGTATGTGTGTATTGTCACTGTGTGTGTATACGTGTGTGTGTGTTTGTGCATGTATGTGTGTGTTTGTGTATGTGTGTGTTTGTGTATGTGTGTGTGTGTGTTTTGAGTGTGTGTGTGTGTGCGTGTGTGTGTGTGTGTGTGATTGTGAGTCTGTGCTTGAGTTTGTGTATGAGCCTGTGTGTGTACTATGTGTGTGAGTGTGTAACGTTGAAAGCCTTTTCAATATGTCAATAAAAAATCAAACTAAAATGAATAATAAACATTACTTACAGTTTTAGTGTTCATAATACAATGACTTGAAATGTTCACTTTTGGTATGTTTCAGGATGCAGTGACTACACAGCATCCCTGTGCCCGACTCCTGAAGCTTGGCCACAGTTACCCGGATTGTGGTGTGGACATTATGTCACACTGCAGTTTTGACTTCGCCCAACAGGTGCACTACCCTTCTAACCCTCAACAGCTGGGCCCTGTCTACTTCAAGACTCCACGCAAGTGCGGGGTATTTGGAATTATGGCTGAGGCTATACCCCAGATGGCACTGTTCCTGATGGATGAAGCTGTGGAGACAGGAAAGGGGGCCAACACTGTGGTCAGCTTGGATTTTTTTTCAAGAACTATGGTCTGAAGGAAACACAGGTCCACCTCCATGCTGACAACTGTGTTGGACAAAACAAAAATAATACAATGCTCCAATACCTTATATGGCGGGTCATGACAAAACGTCACAAAAGTATAACGCTTTCGTTCCTGGTTGCAGGCCATACCAAATTTTCTCCAGATTGGTGCTTTGGCTTATTCAAGCGCTGTTTTAGGAAAACCAAAGTTGACTGTCTGGAGGACATCGTCAAAGCAGCCTACCAAGCATCAATATCGGGAATCTTTGTTCCTCAGCTGTGTGGCACCGAGGATGGCAGCCCTCTTGTCCCAGTGAAACAGGGGAAGTCCATGTGAAATTAGCATGTGACTCAGATTTTCAATCTGTGGAAGAACACAGAAGTGCCAGCCCCTGACATGCTTCCTCCTATAATCAAGCCAGCAGGTCTGTCCCAGTAGCAAGCTGATTACTTGTTCCGTGAGATCAGGGAGTTTGTCTCTCCAGAATACCAAGACCGTGTGTGTCCACCTGTATCTTCCAGTACCTCCAAAAGTGACAGCTCCACCCCATCTTGTTCTGCTGCTGTTTCTTCAATTCCCAACAGTTCAGAAAAAAGTTGGCAGACCCAAGAAGTCACCCAGAGGCCTGGCTGCAAAAAAAGTCTTCAAAGAAAACTAGCATGCACTTTTAATTCCATACCTGAATATGACTTACTATATTTAACCAGCGTTTGCTTGTTATTGGGTTTTTTTGTTTGTTTAAATAATGTTTTGAGAAAAAAAAAAAGGTACTAATACTACTATGAAGTTTACTTTTAGACAGTGTAGCTAATTCAATATAAATGTTCAGTGTGATTTTTTTTTCACAATTGATATTTACATTGGAGTGTGTTCCAAGGACTTTCAGAAAATTAGCTGTTCTGGACTGTGTTTGAAATTAAAGTTCTAACTAAACACAGCTGAAACATTACAATAACTGTGAGTTGCTTTGAATTTAATAGTTATTTTATTTTTGTTTGTAAGTCAAGGAATAACTTTAAGCGTGCTTCTTTTTGTAATGTTTATTTGTTATTTTAAATCTTTATAATTGCTTTTTTTTCTAACTGTAAAGCTGGTTGCCCATAACTTTGTCTTAAAATCTGTACTGGATTTCTGAACGACGTAAAAAATATCGGCAAGGCGCTCTTGACTTTCTTATGAATACTACTAAAAAATAATAATTTTCCTATGAAGTTTTAGTGTAATTTCTGATAGTAGTTTAAATTCTGAATCATTTGACACCATATACATGTTCAAGAAAATTCTTGTTCTGGAGATATAGGCTGATGAATGTTGTGAATTTTTAAAGGCGGATTACTCCCCTTGGCTATTTTTAGTCATGAATATCAACCTTAAGAATTCATAGAAAAAAAACTATTACAGATAACTGAAATCTGTTTTTTGCATGTTATTCTATGTTTTTTAATCTATTAGAAATTATAAAAATGTCATAAATAAAAATTTTTCACTTTAGCTGGGTTTTTGCGTACTCCATCACATATGTCTACTCTCTCTCTCTCTCTCTGTCTCTCTCTCTCTCTCTCTCTTCTCTCTCTCTCCTCTCTCTCTCTCTCTCTCTCTCTCTCTCAATGGTTTCATACTCTGTCTCTTTCTCTCCTTCACACTTTAAAAGTGGGTGATTAAAATTTTGAAAGGGGAAAAATATTGCAGGATGACGAAGTAATTTGCAAGCAAAAGGTAACAAATGATAAGTTGGATTAAAATAAAAGAACTCTTTCAGACCTACACAGAGCATCCATGTAAACTTTGAGATCAGTCAGCTGCCTTCAATAATCCCCCACCCTGATGAAAGTCTCCAGAAGAAGATTTGACCACCTTTATTGTAACAGTAGCCTATTCTGCTGAATATATTTGGTCATCATCATAAAGAGAGTTTCACTATTTTTGGGGGCAACATGTCGGGCTAGTGAAAATATCTGCGGGCTAGTAGATCTTAAAATCCACTAGCCCGGCTGGCTAACAGAAAATTTGAATCTTCTCCAGGTCTGTGATGCCTGATGGGTTTGTTGGGAGGTGTGTTGAAGCTGAAATGAACAACTTGGGTCAGTGACAAAAAGGCCATGCAGATAATGATGCAACACATGCACACACACACACATACACTTAAAAAGAAAACCAGCAGAAATACAACAAAAACCAAACCAAACAAACAAAAACAAATCCACCGCCATCAAGATCAAAAACTTTGCTTGTTTTAATATGGCTAGTATTTATGTTTTGTAGTCTGATGTGCTATTTATTTATTTCTCGTTAAATTCTATAAAATTGTGTTTGTTGTTTCAGGGCCTAGTGTTGATGAGCTGCTATCTTTCCTGCCATTATAAATTCCATCTGCCGTGCTGGAAACAGTACAGAAACAGATTTTCAGATGACAAAATTTCTGAAAAGGTGTGTATGTGACTGTGTCGGATGACATCTGTTTGTGATCCAGTCTCACATAGGGGAACATAAATTGATACTTAGAGATATCTAGTTACTGGTATTTCTAGAAAGAGCATGAAATTTCCTTCCAAGTGATATATGTAGTGGTCTTATTTGCTCAGTTGCTAGAATGTCATGCTCATAACTCAGGAGTCTTCGGTTCCAACCCTTTTAAACACAAATCAGTATGTCAAGTTCAGTCTTAGCCTGCAATATGAAAAATGGCCTGTTCACTGCCTGGCTTAATGTTTCCACTATTTTGGTGGTGTCAGCTTAGAGTTTCATGTACCTTTTCTCCTTGCTCATTTTTGGATCTTGCCACCACCACATGGGGTTTTGCGCAGGTGCAGGGAGTGTGCCAAATAATTGCTAGCTCCAAACTATACATGAAATCTCTAGGACAAACATGGTACTGCCTGCCTGGTGGGTAATGGATGGAGGTATTTCTAGTCATGTTTGTAGACCTATGAGTGCTTAACCCTTTGACTCCCGCACCCTGTCCACCAGCATCCGGCATTGTCAGCCATGCTAGCAAAGCATAAACTTAACCATTTGATTCCTTCACCCTTTCCACTAGCTACGTACAGGAAGCTGGTGGATAGGGTGAGAGTCGGGTAAGTTTTTGCAGTTGGCAGATAGGGTGTGGGAGTCAAAGGGTTAAACCCCTTTTCTGTGTATACACACGCAGAATACAAACATGAGAGCTAAAGATCCTGTAAGTCATGTTGGAGTTGGGTGACTTATGGAATATGGAAATCCAGCATGCATCCCTAGTGAAGACTAAATACACAGGCTGTGCGGCAACATAAAACCTACAGAGTGTGGACAAAATAATGTGCATGGAAGAAAAATCGCACACACAGCAAAAGAGCTTGACAAGAGTTTGCTACATGATGTTTTCCTTTGCCACATACACTTTTGTGAAGTGCTTGGGGCTTGTGTGAGATGAAGCTCTATATAAATAGAATTATTGTTATTGATCATGATTGCATGTACAGTGTACAGTGCTTCACCTCACGAGCTGTAATTGCTTCTCAAAAACATGAGTGACAGAGGTAGACACAGGCGCACAGCTAACATGTCAACCTCTACTGCTGTTACCACAGGGATGGACCACATTACATAGTATCTCAAAAAACAAACCAAATCAAAGGAAAACAAAATCCAACGTGACCATCTCAGTTGCTGCTGCAATGACAGTGGTAAATGATTGAAAAAGATTGGGTTACTGGAAATTTGGTACCAAAGAGACTGTGTGTGTGTGTGCGCGTGCGCATGTGTGTGCGCGCGCGCGTGTGTGTGGATGCATGTGCATTTGTATATATTTATGTCTGCACGTACACTTTATGTTCATATATATATTACCTGTCGTGTTTTCTGCTTGCGTATTCTGAAATTGTGAGCATCTAGGGCTGAGTATGACTATCCCTTTTGACTCCCTCACTTTATCCTACTGCAACAAAATTTAATCCTTTCATTTCCTCACCCTATCCATACAGAAAATTAGTGGATAGGGTAAGGAAGAACTGAAAGGGTTAACTTTCTGCTTTGCTGTCATGGCTGACAATGCAGAGAGCTGGTAAAAAGGATGGAGTAGTGGAAAGGTTAAATGCATATAAAATGCCCCTTAATACTTTTATTTTCATTTAATTTCCCACCTTCACCCCTGTGTTGCAGGAGATCATAGATAAAGACTGCCCCACGCCAGACTGTGGATCCTTCATCTCCTATATCTCTATCAACAAACCTGATGATGAATATGTAAGTTCCTTTTTTTGGTTTGGGGAGGGGGGGGGGGGGGATAGGAGGAGGAGATCAAGAATTTCATGTGGCTTTTCTTTGTATATTGAGCAATGATTCCTTAGATTCATGTCTGCATGTTTTAGGAAATACAGTGGCAAACAGAAATTTTTTTTTCTAAGTTTCCCAACTGCAGCATATTTGTGTTTAATTTTTTGTTTTTGTCTTTTGTTTACATCATTCTTGTGTAAAAAGTTTTTAAGTTTCAGCTTGTAGAAGAGTGTTAATTGAAAGGGAAACATTCAAAAATTGAACGAGAAGGCATGTTTGATTAACGAAACAAAACAGGATTAACAAAGGAAATAAGAGGGAAGCTGGGAGAATTTTGAATATTAACTAAGCAACATAACTCTTGAGAGTCATGGAGTTATCTCCCGTGTAGAATTTCTCAAATCCAATGCAGTTTGCACTACCCATTCAGCTAGCATAGGCGCAGCCACAAGGCACAGGAATGTTCTGAGCTTGCAATTCTGTGCCATGTGGCAGCGTCTATGCTAGCTGAATGGGTAGCGCAAACTGTGTTGGATTTGAGAAATTCTACATGGGAGATAACTCTGTGACTCTCAAGAGTTAGGTTGCTTAGTTAAAACAGGATTAGTTTTACGTCAACTGGCCTTTTGTCAGGTGAACATTTTAAGACAAAGAAAGAAATCTGCTAAATTTAAGACAAAAATGATGGATTGGTGCTTGACGTAAGATAGGTAATTTAGCCGATGTGTTGTTTTTATTTTAAATGTCATGAATTTGTTTCCATTATGTTTGTTTGACAAGAGCAACTTGATTGAAAATTTGCATGTCTTGTATCATTGTGTTTTTCGCTTTTGTTTTCATGTATTCATAGTTTCTGTTGCTTAAATGCTGACAGCCATTTTGATTGAGAGAGTGTTGATGTTCAAACTATAATGCGACACATCATGGGAAAACTCGGCTAAAGACGCAGCCAGCCAGTCATAGCTATGTTTGGTTTGATAAGCTGAATAGTGTGGAAATTATGACCACGCAGATTTTTCCATATTTTGAGTCTTTAGTTTAACATCTCCTCCTAAATGAAATTTACGACACTGGAAAAATCCCCAAAGATATGTCAAAATCAGTGTTCACTGCACTTCCAAAGAAGACAGGGGCTATAGAATGCGAACTCCATTGCACAATCAGTTTGATGAGTCATGTAACAAAAATCCTGTTAAGAATAATTATGATGAGGACAAGGAATAGAATCAAAAGAGAAATAGCAGAAGAACAGTGTGGATTTGTGGAAGGGAAAGGAACTATTAATGCCATATACATCCTAAGAACTATCATAGAGAGGTCAAATGAGATGAATAAGGATTTGTATAAATGCTTTGTTGACTACACCATCAGGTAAAACATGATAAATTGATCAATCAACTGGAGAGACTCAATGTTTATAAGAAAAGATCTACAAATAATCAGAAATGTGTACTGGGAACAAACAGCTGCAATGAGAATAGAAAACAATGTAAGCTCTTTCCAAAACATCAAAAGAGGAGTGAGACAGAGTTGTGTTTTGTCACCAGATCTGTTTTCACTTTACAGCGAAAACATCATGAGAAACCTAGAAGAAGACCCTGGATTAAAGGTTTTAGGGAAAATGATAAACAACATTCGATATGCAGGTGACACCGTGTTAATTGCAGAAAATGAAAGGGACCTACAAAACCTGGTGAATATATTAGAAATAGAAAGCAAAGGTAAGGGGCTGGAACTAAAGAGCAGGAAGACTGAAGTCATGGTGATCAGTAAAAAGTATGAAATCCCCTCATGCAAAATAACAGCAAATGGCACAACCTTGACACAGGTTGATAAATTTAAATATCTGGGAACGATCATTTCATCAGACGGCAGATGCACATCAGAAATAGCCGGCAGAATCGGCCAAGCCAAAACAGCATTCAAGAAGATGAGCATTCTTACCAACAAATGCCTATCAGTTAACATCAGGAAGAGAGTTCTTGAATGTTATATAGAACCACTACTGTTGTATGGATGTGAAGTGTGGACAGTCAACAAGCAAAGCCAGAACAAGATTGAGGCAGCCGAAATGTGGTTTCTAAGAAGAATGTTGAGAGTTCCATGGACAGCAAAGAAAACAAACGAGACAGTCTTGATGGAGGCAGACACAAGTAGATCACTCATAAGGAAGAGTAGGAAAAGACAGGCAACATTTATAGGCCATTTTATGAGGATGGGGGATTTGGAGCACCTGGTCACAACAGGAAAGCTGGAGGGAAGGAGAGCACCTGGTAGACCCAGGGAGAAAATGCTGGATGGACTTGCAGAGTGGCTGGGGACAAGGAGGGTGGGGGAGATGCTAGGGGCAACGAGAGATAGAGACAGATGGAAGTCCATGATTGCCAACACCATGCGGCAGGGCACCTGATGATGATGATGAACATCTTATCTTCAGTTTCCCAAAATTTTTCAGCTAAAAGCTGCCTGAAAAGCAGTTAAGAATTTTGTTGTTGATTTTCAAAGTTTTCTGAGGATATTACTTCCTTTGTCAGAAAGAAAGTTGCAAAGTTTAAACGTGTCTGGTTTTTAAAATTTTTTTTTTTACATGTTTTGCTTAAACTTTGAAATTTTAAAATAGATTAAAAATTGGAACATGAAAATTAATATGCTTTAGTGCTGGTTTTACTTAAGTTTCATCACATTTATCATGCTGTCCAGAGTAAAAGATCCTTTAGTTTAGTTGGAGGTCCACTGATATTTGTTTGGGCTGGCTGGCTCTGCTCTTGTAATAAGAGTTGTGGACTTGCGATCTAATGTCTCAAGTTCACTCCCAGCCTTTTTCATAAAAACTGCATGTTTGCTGCCCATCTTAATGCTTCAACCATATGAGTATGTTGCTTAGGTTCAAGGAGTCTGTTAAGATTACAGATAGCAGATTGGATAGAGTGCGTATGGAATTGTCCTGCTGCTATGAGTCCTTCTTGAATAAACTCTATAATCTTTTCAGAATAAAGAGTTTTTCTCAGACCAACATCCTCCCAAAGAACGGAAAACGGGCAAGATACAGAAAATGAAATCCACTAGCACATTGAACCTTACCCGTCGGAAGGAGCAAAAGGAACTCAAACGCCAAAGGCAGACAGAAAGACGACAGGCCCTGGCCAGTTGCATGAAGTCCCCAGAGTTGAATATAAAAGAGGAAGATGTGGACTCTCGGTTTGAGGGGGACAAGCATAACGATGGTAATGACACATGGAATCAGGCAGAAGTGGGTAAGTGGATTGGTTTGGGCAAGGTGTTTTATTTTTTATTTATTTTTTAGTTACTTTGCTGTTGTAAAAATTGGATCGGACAGGATTGAATTTTTTGTGTATGGACTTGGTAACACCCCCATCCCCCACCCCCCACCCCCCACCCCCCACCCCCCATCCTTATGTGCACTTGTGTGTGTATGTGTGTGCGCTGCATGCATGAGTACGTGTGCATATATGTGCATGTGTGTGCATTGTGTTCATTTTCATGCATGTGTAAGTGTGTGTGTGTGAGAGAAAGACTTCTATTTATGAAATGATTTATACATGTATTCTTTTCCCCTTATACAAAGGCTGAAACAAAAGTCTTGTCACTTCACAATTTAACAAAAGTGGGATGTCCAGCATCTAAAGTTTCAGCCTCCTAAGCCAAGGGAAATGGTGTGGTAGCAAGCTTGTGTCACTGCTTTTCCCATATTTGGATTTTTGAAAATGTCTTTGCCAGTCAGGTTTTGCTTCATAAAGGGAAACAACCTATAGTTGTATGGGACTAAGTCAGGGCTAAAGGGTTGATGAGGGAGAACTTTGACTACTCTTGTATACAGGTCACAGTGACCTCGGCTTTATGGGCACTTGTGGTGTCATGTAGAAGGAACATTTTGCTGGTATCCGCATTTGGGTGCTGCTCAAGGGTGGACTGGACAATCTTGGTTAGAGCAGTTTCTACACAGTATTTAGTTGTAAGTGTAGGCAAAATATCAGCTGATAGGCAAAATGCCAGCTGATATATCTAGCAGTTTATTTGTTTGTTTGTTAGCTAATTCTTTTCTGCGATTGCGCTAGAAATTAATTTGGCATGGTAAAACCAGGCCTACAGAGCACAGAATGGACGGATATGTCACACCTGTGATTAAGCTGGTTGGATGCCATGTTAAATAGAACGTGCACTAGACTTTCTGTCTCACTCTTTCATTGAACTAGAAGTTTTTTCATACTCACAGAGCTTCTGCAAACATCAGCACCACCACCACAGATAAAAGAAGATGCATGGTGCCAATTGCCCAACAACTTCATTGATAAATACATGAAAACATGAAAAACATTTTTACAGCATCAGAAATTCAAGAAAGCTTCTGTAATTCTCAATGTTGCATACAATGCAGTGGCTTTTACCCCTTGAGTGCTGACGTTTTTTGACATCCAGTGTTTTCCATGTGCTGGGGGAAAATGTTGCATCACTACCATGTACAGTAAAACAACTGTTGCTTCCATATTTGTGGGAACCTATGCATGAAATTACACAGAATGATGCATTAGGCATGACTAAATGTATTTTCAGATGATTTATGTAGTAATTTCTTAAAATTACTTCATATTTGTAATATTTTGTGGAAATTCCCATAAAAAAAACCTCATGACCGCTCACAATGGAAACCAAACAAAGGAAAAAATGACCCGCCTGACGAAATCTTTGGCTGACCTCCTACTGACAGATCACTTACACTTACAGCTGACAAGCTAGAAAGAGCTACAGCGTACTAGTGCACTAAGTGGCTTGACCCGGTCAAGTCATCTGCTGCCACCACGCCCCCCACCCCACTCCATCACCCTAGTCTTCCCCTTGCCACGTCTAATACTACTCACTGAAAGTGGGTTGGTATTCTACAATGTCAGTCCTTTTTTGCTGAAAAAACAATAAAACCAATCTGGTGAGGGTTGCATAGGTCAAAAAGTCATGTAAGGGAAGCCAATCACTTTTATGAACCCTCTCTGAGACTGACAACATCAGTCAGTGCTTCTCTCCCATTTACATTAGGCTGAAACGTGTGTCAAACTACCTCCATAAATTTTACGTATGTAGGCACCACAGAATGCTCCGAGAGCTCCGTGAATTTTACGTTGATGGCACACGGCTGTTTAAACCAGCCGCCGGGCAATCACTTAGTTTTCGGACACGGTGGCAGCGATTCGCACGCGAGAGGCGTTTTTTCCTGCTTACCCGCTGCGCTACACGGCCCGTCAGCGGTTTTGAGCTGTGAGTCATCGGTAGGCAAGCAGGACTGTGTGGCTGCCTTTGTGTGCCGTGATTACTACTGTTTCTACATTTCCCGTAATACTGCTTTGGTCATTTAGCCATATATGTAATTATCAATCTTACCGAAAAGTAGACTCTCTCCCCTACACATAGATATCAAACACGAACTGGTTTGTTGCCATAATGCGTAACGGGATTACACAGAAAAGGAGGAGAACGATTCTGAAAATATCGCGCCTTCACTGTTTCATGAGAAAAATAAGCCAACTTCCAACAACGAAAACAAGAGTTCACCAGTTATTACAGCAGAAAGAAACACATACAGAGGAAGAGTAAAGTATGTTTTAACAGACTGACTTATCGAACGGATCTTTTTTTGCTTCTTGCGGAGGTAGCGGTGGGTAAATCGAGATCACTGATAACGGCATGGACTCCATTATCTTTCACACTAGCACCAACATTTCACTTATAGTCTTGTATAGGGCAATCTCCTTACTGCCATAGTAGGAACGTATACACACATGTCCGTGCAAGAGTCAAGATTGGGATCACGATACCGAGACCACCATTCATTAAAAAAATGGAAAGACAGAGAGAGAGAGAGAGAGAGAGGGGGGGGGGGGGGGGGGGGAGGGAGAGAAAACTTAATACATTTATGGGAACTTTAGGTTCACTGGTATTAAAAAGAAATAAAAACTCCTAAATATCATACCCACTTAACTACACTTAAATCTTTCTGGTTGCCTGTCTGTCGCTCCCCCCTCCCCCCCCCCCACACACACATACACAAACAAACAAACAATCAAACAAAAACAAACACACGCACAAGAATACTATGTATTTTGCTTAACAATGATAATAATACTCAAAAGTCTTTACTTATTTCATCCATGAAATGCATACACATAAACATCCAAGCAGACAGACAGACAGACAGGCAGACAGACAGAGAGAGAGAGAGAGAGAGAGGAATACTTTGCACTTTGCTTAATGTATTTGGGCCCTTATTAATTGTCTCATGAAATGTGCATGCACACAACACACACACACACACACACACACACACACACACACACACACACACACACACACACACACACACACACACACACACACACACACACACACACACAATACACACACATACACACAACAAAAACAAAAGAAAATAAACAGAGATAATCAACGACTACAACATGCAAAACCTGACTCTGGTCGTCTCAGTACACTTATATTTCAAACGAAAATGTCCAAGGCAACACTATACACAATTATCAAGCACAAAGGAATTCTGCCACAGTGAGTACGTGGTAAGCGTTATCCAGAGGACTGAAATGATACCAACATTCACTGAAGACTCTAAAGATTAATGAGCTACCAGAACCAGTAACCACCAACCGCCTCGCCGGCATCCCTGTTTACCTTAGCTGTCACATGTGTTATTACGATACGCTGTACGTGGCCCCCGAGCACCGAAACTTGAAAAATGAAAAACAGCCGTCCTCTACAGACAACATTCTTCTAATGTGTGCCTTTACTTTTATTCGAGAACTGGCATTTGGATTTTACCGGCGTTGGAACATTGATCATTTCACGGTCGAAGATTGAAAATCATGTCAACACCGTCTTTCATTCTCTTTCTTCTCTGTGCGTTTAGTTAGACACTTATATGCACGTAACGTGTTGAGTTACATATCATTTTATTGAGAAAAATCTCATCTTTTTAATGATGCACATTACAGACCAATACAAACAAAGCTCTTGAGAAAATTAGTGGAAAACTGAAGTTACTTGTTTGTAATAGTTACTACTGCGCTTATACGGCGTAGCGAGATCGCCGGAAACAAGGCGGAGCTACGAGCTCGTATTTCTAGGTCAGGGCAGCACTCAGTGGGCTTCGCGCTGCTACAGCTGCCGCCGCGGGACGAAACTAAGTGATCACCCTTAAACAGCCGTGGGCACTTAAGGGGTTAAAGAAGCTGCACCTGGCATTAGCAGTGTCAGAGAACATCATATAAGGCATTGATGGGACACAACAGTTGACAGCACACAACACTTAACAACAGAGATATGTAACAAGAACTAAAGAGGCAGATTTGGAGAAAGGCAGACTGCTGTGACAGCCCTGCGGCAAGCCCAATCACAACAAAATTAATGAACTTTTTCACTAGTATAATCTTTATGACTGATGGCTCTAACACTTAAATCAATTATATCTGTTTTTTTGTTTTTGTTTGTTATTGTGTTGGTTGCAGAAAATGAAAGGGACCTACAAAACCTTGTGTTTAATTACACATACTATACCGTGGCTCACAAATGCAATAAGCGGCAGCGGTTTGCCATTTCTGCCTCGTAACAATAAAGTCCGAAGGGACAGTAACTCTGAGAGTATCCATGTCTTGCGCATGCGCATGTGCTCTTCCTCTTTTCTCGGCAGCCATCTTCCAGCTCGCCTCGTACGCTCTGAGCAGCTAAGTATTTTTCGATTTCGTTACGCGATCAATCGATTGTCGTCGTTGTTTTTGTGTCTTGCCTATGTTTTCGTTTAAGGGAGAAACTTATGTGAAGCGATTGGGTGGCAAAGCAAGGGTTAAGAAGATTTCGTCCGCCGAATTCTCCAACCCACAAAACGGTGGTTCGACCGGTGCACCAAAACCCGCTCTCTCTTCATCTTTGTCTCTCCCTTCTACGTCTTCTCTCTCTCACTCTATCGACAAGTCATCACAACTCAGCTACGGTTCTGTTGCGGTGATCACGAGCCCTCAACTCAGCTGCGGCTCAGTTGACTTTTCGTCATTTTGCGGTCTTCACACTGCCCATCACGATTATCGACTCAACTGCGGTTCTGTCGATTCTGTGCTCGCCCCCTTCGCACAGCTTAACTCCGGTTCTGCTGATACTGTTTCAGCCCCTATGGCTGAAGGGCGACTTGGGTATGGGTCTCCTTCAGGAGGCAGGAAGGCCAGCACTTTGACTGAAACTGGCTCACCCCCTTTACGGGCGTCAGATCATCGATCCGCCCCTGCAGCCTGCTGCTGCCCCCGCCCCAACCTCTCTGTCCCATTCCGGACAGAGCACTTGGGCGCCTTGGCAAATACCAAGCGACCCACGGCGGGCTGGCACATCTCTGCCCCATTCCGGACAGAGCACTTGGTCGCCTTGGCACATGCCAAGCGGCCCCCAGCTGGCTGGCCCTTTGGGCACTGGGGATACCCCGACCCACGGGGACCATTACCAGCGGGCCAGGCCCTCCCCTTCATGGGGTCAGGGTCCTGGTACCCCTTGGGCTCAGCCCATGGCGCCTCCCTTGGCACCGTACAGGGCACCATAGCACCCAACATTGGGATTTCCCCCGGCCTCGGCCACGGGATGCACGTGGTGGCCCGGCTTTATGCCTGGTGCCCCACCGGCGCAGGCCTGATCCTCGCCAGCCCCTCCGGCGCCCCTGGTGTCGGATTCCCCCCTGGGGGTACCTCCTGGGTGCTCGGACCTGGGTCCCACCGGCATGGCACCCCGGTCCGACACTCCGCGGACTCTCGCCCCCTCTATAGGTGGGCCAGAGGACACGGACTCTGGCTCAGAGGACGAGGCCCCTGCCCCCACGGCCTTCTGCTTCCCAGAGGCCGTGGACCGGCTGGCAAGCCACGTGCCGGAAGCTGTGTCCACAGTGCCAGAGCCCAAGGCTCCCAAGCCTTGCTCGGCCGAGCGCCTTTTCAGCGCACACCCTACCTCAGCCCCACGTGCCTCTTTTCTTAAAGAGTCCGACATGGTGGCTGACTGCCTAAAGAGGGTCCAGGACACCGCCAGGGGGAAAGAGGCACAGGATTTCATCCCTGGATCCGTGCCTGACTTCCCGGGAGCCATGCCCTTCAGGAAATTCCTGAAGCCGGCCCCGCTCCCCTTCCAACAGAAGCCCTTCATGGCCCATGAGGCCATCCCTGAGGCTCCCCTCTCCCTCACATAGGAGGACCTCCTCCTTGTGAACGATCGGTCTCGGACCCAGCCGCAGCACATCTCCCTCACGGAGAGATGCTTGGCAGAATGGGAGGAGAACGCGAGGCGGCGGCTGGTGGCAGCCTCCGCCATGGACTCTTTGGGTGGCCTGGCGGCAGCCCTTAAGGACCCAGACCACAAGTCATTCGTGGTACGCCAGGCGCCTGACTCTGCCACCATCGTGGCCTTTATCCAGGCCATGGCAGAGGGGCTCAAATGCTCCACAGAGGCCTTGGCCCGGACGTACCTCAATTCCGTCATGGCGAGGCGGGATGCCATTCTCGCGGCATCCTCGGTTGCTAGCTCGCCATCAGCCAAGGCCTCCTTGCGCGCGGTGCCCATTCAGCCTGGTTCCCTCTTCGGGAGCCACGTTCAAGCCATCCTGAAGCACCAGGCTGACATCAGAAGGGACCTCGCCCTCCATTCGGGACCCTCTCGCCCTGCAGCAAAGTGCCCGGCTCCAGCAGCCTACCCATCCCATGGGCCCACTCAGGCGAAGTTTCGCGGCTCTTCCAGGCCCCAAGGGCACAGGAAGAGGCAACAGCACTCGGGCCGGCCGGTTCCCCGGCCTAAGGCCCGCAGGCCGGCTCCTCAGCCGGCCAACCCCCAATGACTCGCCCCCGGCCTGAGGCCATCACCCCCTACGGGAGATCCTGTGGGCAGTCTCTCCCGACACATCGATGCGTGGGAGAGGCTGCCCGCCAGCCCGTGGGCCCTGCGGGTGATCAGGTCGGGGTTCCGCCTTCCTTGGGGCCCAAGGAAGGCCCCTCTCACGCCCTCTCCCCCTGCTTTCGCACTTCCACGAGATCGCTTGGCCTTGCAGGCCCTGGATCAGGAGGTTCTTTCGATGCTAGCCAAGGGGGCCACAGAGGAGGTTTCCTCCAGTGCGTCCCCGGGATTCTATGGCCGCATCTTTGTGGTCCCCAAAACTTCGGGGGGCTGGAGGCCCGTCCTGGACCTCTCCCCCCTAAACCGGTTCCTCCTTGTCCTCCATTTCCGTATGGAAACCCCTATGTCCATCCGCGATGCTTTGCACCCGGACGACTGGGGGATATCCATCGACCTCAAGGATGCATACTTCCACCTCCTTATTCACCCCAGGGACAAGAAGTACCTCAGATTCGTCTGGAGGAACCGGATCTTCCAATTCAGGGCCCTGCCCTTCGGTCTGGCACCCGCCCCTTGGCTGTTCACGAAGGTGGCGAGGGAGCTGTGCATGCACATTCGGAGGAAGGGTATCCGCCTCAAGGCCTATCTAGACGATTGGCTTCTACTCGCCTCCTCCAAGGAACAGTGTGCACAATAAGCTTCCCAGGTCCTGCGACTCTGTCACAACCTGGGCTTTGTTTGCAACGAGGAGAAGTCGGACCTCACTCCCTCGAAACAGTTCCAGTTCCTGAGCATGTCCTTCGACACATCCAAGTGGATGGTGACCCCCGACTCCCCAGCGCTTACTGCGCCTTCAGGGCCTCCTAGCCCAACTGCTCCCTCAGCCTCACGCCCCGGCCAGGAAGCTGGCCTCCCTACTGGGCCTTATGGAGTCGCTGGCACCCCTAGTGCCACTGGGTCGTCTCCTCAAGCGGCAATTCCAACGCGGATTCCGGAGGCGTTGGTCACAGTCGCTGCAGCCGTGGGACCTTCCGGTCCCCTGGGTCCTTGGTTCAAATCATCGGTGACCAAATGGCGCTCCCAGTCATGGCTAGCCCAGGGAGTCCCTATCACACTGCCCCCTCCTCAGGAGGACTTGTTCACGGACGCGTCCACCTCCGGATTGGGAGCCCATGTGGGCACGCTGACAGCAGCAGGTCGGTGGTCAAACGAACTCATGCCCTGCCACATCAACATGCTGGAACTGGAGGCAGTTTTTCAGGCACTCAGGAAGTTTCTCCCCTTTCTGAGGGGAAAATATGTCCGTATCAACACGGACAACACCACAGTAGCTTGTTACATAAACAATCAAGGGGGCGCCCGATCCCACTCCCTGTCTCGGAGAGCGGAACAACTCCTCCTCTGGTGCAAGGAACACTCGATTCGGCTCTCAGCAAAGCATGTCCCGGGGAAGATCAACATACTTGCGGACTCTCTCAGCAGATCCCACATGGTTCTTCCCTCGGAATGGACACTGGTCCATGCAGTCCTGGAGCCAGTATGGGCAGCATGGTTCAAACCACACGTGGACCTCTTTACCACCAGGTTCAATCACCGCCTCCCTTTGTAAGTCTCTCCAGTTCTGGACCCAGCGGCCTGGGCTGTAGATGCCCTATCCATTCCATGGTCGAACCTGATGGGCTATGCCTTCCCCCCGTTCCCCATTCTGGGGAAAGTACTGCGGAAGGCCAGGGAGGACTCAGCGACGTTGATCCTTGTCGCACCCAGATGGCCAGCCCAAGCATGGTACCCAGAACTTCTGCACCTGTCCCATGTGCCGCCGCTAAAACTCGCGGTGTCGGGTCGCTCCCTCCTTCAACCCAGGTCAGGCATTCCGCACGGCAATCCAGAGGTTCTAAACCTTCATGCCTGGATGCTGTGCGGGACTCGATGTCTTCATTAGGCTTGTCCCCAGCCGTATTCGGCCTTGTGCAGCAAGCTCACAGACCGGGCACACAGGGGGTGTATAATGCCCACTGGAACGGCTGGCTCTCTTGGTGCACCTCAAATGCAGTGTCACCCCACTCACCCTCTCGCTTGCAGTTGGCCAACTACCTCGGCTTTCTGTCAACCGAAAAAAGCTTTCGTCCTCCTCAGTGAAGGTTCACAGGGCGGCCATCTGCACCACCATCAGTCAGTTGGGTGGTCCGTCCTTTGCGGACGATCCCCTACTGCGGGATCTTGTCAGAGGGGCTTCTCTCCAGGAAGCCAGAACCCCCCGTGGGATCTCTTTCTCGTCCTCTCATCCCTGAGACTCCCCCCTTACGAGCCCATCAGGGAGTGTTCTCTCAAGTTCCTCTCCTTGAAGACGGCCTTTCTCGTCTCTCTTGCAAAGTGCACGCCCTTAGTGGACTCCCCGGAGATGTTGCTTTCGAACCTGATGGCTCGATGTCTCTCCGCCTACTCCCGGAATTCTTAGCCAAGAACCAGTCGCCAGGTTCTCTCTTCCGACCATCCCCATTCATCCCCTCACGTCTATCCTTGCTCCGGACGACACGGATCGCACGCTCTGCCCTGTTCGCGCCCTGCGAGCATACAGAAAGCGGACGAAATCTTCTCGCCAGCAGCAGCGCCACCTTATTCTCTCTTACAACAAAAACTATAGAAAGGACATTAGACGCACGTCCATCTCTCGATGGCTGAGAGAAGTCATCAAGGCTGCGTATGCGAGGTCGAGCTCAGAGCTAGCTGTCTTCTCCCCAAGGCCCCATGAGATCAGAGCATGGGCTTCTTCGCTGGCAGTCACCCACAATGCCAGCATCCAGAGCGTCCTAGACGCCGCGTACTGGCGTTCCTCAGGCACGTTCATTCAATTTTACCTGCGCGACGTCTCCCGTCTGCGCGAAGACGGATCCAGGGGTATCGCTTCCGCTGTGGTGGCCCAACACCCCATCTCAGCCACATGCCCTTACCATTCCTCCAGGTGTTAACCAGGTAAGCCCTCCATCCAGGTAGTGCTATTCTGCATTTGTGAGCCACGGTATAGTATGTGTAATTAAAAGGAAATTTTCCTTCTAAAATTACGTTTAATCTAACATACTTACCGTGGCTCACGCAAAGTCCCTCCCGTCCTCCCCGCCTTCCTGGTTCCTTCTATCCACAGTCAGGGTCTAGGTCTCCTCGAAAAGAGGAAGAGCACACGCGCATGCGCAAGACATGGATACTCTGAGAGTCCCTTCGGACTTTATTGTTACGAGGCAGAAATGGCAAACCGCTGCCGCTTATTGCATTTGTGAGCCATGGTAAGTATGTTAGATTAAACGTAATTTTAGAAGGAAAATTTCCTAATATACTAGAAATAGAAAGCAAGGGTAAGGGGTTGGAACTAAACAGCAGGAAGACTGAAGTTGTGATCAGTAAAAAACATGAAATCCCTTCATGCAAAATAACAGCAAATGGCACAACCTTGACAAAGGTTAATAAGTTCAAATTCTGGGAACGGTCATTTCATCAGACGGCAGATGCACATCAGAAATAGCTGGCAGAATCGGCCAAGCCAAAACGGCACTCAAGAAGATGACAAGCATTCTTACCAACAAATGCCTATCAATTAACATCAGAAAGAGAGTCCTTGAATGTTATATAGAACCAATACTGTTGTACGGATGCGAGGTGTGGACAGTCAGCAAGCAAAGCCAGAGCAAGATTGAAGCAGCCGAGATGTGGCTTCTCCGAAGAATGTTGAGAGTTCCATGGACAGCAAAGAAAACAAACGAGACAATCTTGATGGAGGCAGACACAAGTAGATCACTCATAAGGAAGATTAGGAAAAGACAAACAACTTTTATAGGCCATTTTATGAGGAAGGGGGATTTGGAGCACCTGGTCACAACGGGAAAGCTGGAGGGAAAGAGAGCACCAGGTAGACCCAGGGAGAAAATGCTGGACGGACTTGCAGAGTGGCTGGGGATGAGGCGGGTGGGGGAGGTGCTGGGGGCAACGAGAGATAGAGATGGTTGGAAGTCCATGGTCGCCAACGCCATGCGGCAGGGCACCTGATGATGATGATGTGTTGGTATTTGTGTCAAACTGACTAAAGCTGTATTACTGTATAAAGTGCAAAGAGCATGCTTTCAACATATTGCTTTTATTCTTTCTCCCCATTTATAGCCATGTGTGTGTGGTGTGTGCGTGCGTGTGTGTGCGTGCGTGCGTGCGTGCGCGTGCTTGCGTGTGTGTCTGCTTCAGCGCTTAGATTTGATTTTATCAAGATTTTGCGCTATATAAATATTGTAATTATTAATTATTATTATATTGTTTGGGCTATACAAATTATTGTTATAGTAGGTATTCCACAGTGATTTTCAAATTTGAACTTATCTGTATAAAAATCAGCTGGGAAAATAGAGATTTTCATTCGAACACATACATACTTTATTTTTTAATGTGGGATAAAAAATAAAATTTTTATGATTTTTTCCTTTCTTTTTGGACTTTTTGCACGTTTTTTTAGGCCACATTCAGACATGCCTTGAACACACATATAAAATCACACAAGTCCAGAAAATCATTTCTGAGGAGGTTTTTACTTGTTAAGTTGATGTGCAAAAAACATATGGACAGAAATGCATATCAATAAAAATACAGACCTATGAAAATGACAAAAAATAGCAAAATTGGACGCCGCCGTTCCAAACAACTGGGCAAGGGACCCATTTTCATTAATTTCAAACTCCATTATCTTTAAGAAATACAATACAGTGACACTGAAATGAATCATATATGATAAACATATAAGGAATTTAACCCTAATGTTTTCCAGCTTCATCTGAAAGCTGGTTGAAAAGATATCAGATGTCAAAAATATGCGAAATATGCGGATTTGTCACAGTGAAAAAAATGTCGAATTTTACACATATTTGGTGCACCACAACTTTTTTCACTTTAAAGTTACAAAAATGGTTTTGATATCAAATTGCTCAGCATGACAAACTCTTTCAATGTAAAACAACCCCAGACATCTGTATGTTTAATCAAACCATATTTGGGTAAGGATAAAATACCTATTTTGAAAAAAATGTGTATTTTAGCTTTTTGCAAGACTCCGTAACTTCTGTCACATTCATCCTACTGCAAAGTACCATATACCAAAATGATCAGTTTTTTATGATCTGTCAGTATAACAAACAAGACATTAGGTTTCAATCTTTTTATAAACAAAAATCAGATGACAAAATTATAACAAATGTCAGCTGATAATAGTAACAAATAATGCGTTTTGTTTACATATCGAATCAAACAAGACATGTACATCAACAACATTCATTCAAAGAAGTCATCTTCACAGTTTTTACATGCCAATTTGTTTTGTTTTTTATCATTAAACGACGATTAAAACATGTCTTGACCTTTAACTGTTCCTTAACTGTGTGTAGAACATTATCAAAAGCTTCCACATCATTGTCTTGACCTTTCACTGTTGCTTAATCACAGTAGATAACTGTCCTGGCCTTCAACTTAAACTGGAAGCACAAAAGATAGAAATCATCTCTTTTTACAAAAAAACATGTAATGAAATGTAAAAAAATACTTGTCAGTGTCTATGATCAGTGATTCCCCTTCACAAGTGACAGGAAATTAAAACATGTTAAGACGCAGTTCATCATCATTGCTGTCAAAGTTGTCCAAAAGACTAGGTCTCCGCCCTCTGCCAGTCTTAAGAAATCGCTCCTTCATCCTCATGAAGAGATCATCTGTGAGAAAAATAGTGTAGAGGGAAAGTATTAGTACATCTATCTGTTCTATCCTGTAGCGTAATGTGAAAATCCCATTTGTAGGGACAAACAGGCCTATACATACAGAGCAAGAGGCAAATACTGACCAAAACAAAAACAAATCCAAAAAACAAGAACATAAAACATGCAGGAACACAAGGACTTTTGTACCCCTGCTCAATTAACTTCCCTGCCTGTCAAAGAGAGAAAGGATCAAGAGAGAGAGAGATTGGTGTGGAGCTGTAAGAAGCCTACCAGTATTATTGTCAGCTTTGAAAATAAAATTATAATACCTTACCCTAACTCACAAAGCAGTGGGCAAAGTAAAATGTCCCATACATTTAGGCCTACTCAAATCAGCACAACAAAATTTATCTCATAAACACTATAGGCCTAGTTAGGAAGGTTCATAGTGTCCAACCCATTAACCTGGTAGGCCTACTTTATTTTGTTTAAATATTATTTTTGATGACAATAATAGTAATGATAATAAATAGTAATGAATGATAGTAAACTAATAATGAAATAATGATAATAATAATAATGATAAATAATAATGAATAATGATAGTAAAATAATAACAACAAAAATATTATAACAATATTAATAATAATAATAAACTTTTAAAGCTGTTGAACTAGGTGATAATAATATTGGGCCTAAAAATAATAGGATTGATAAACATGCAAATTTGTTTCAATGGTACCATTCAGGAAGTTTACACAAAGGCAGAAAAGAAAAAGGTAGTAACATTGTGAAATTATTGAACGACACTGAACCAGATCGAGTGAAGTCAAGGGGAGGGCACTCGGCCGATTCGACTATCGATCGATCAAAGCGTTGGTCACGTGACCACAATAAATCGCTAATCTCTCATTAACATCATTATAAATAAATATAATAAAGGCATGGATTATTAAAAAAATCTTTTGTAAACATTTTCCTTTAATCATATGCCTGATCTCACTCTCTGTAAAATTACCGCACCCCAAACCGTCACCTACCCCTACCTTCTAACATATTCATGATACTGTGGGTGCTGCAGTTGTGCGCTTTCCAAACAATTATATTCTAAAATCAGGAAACAAAATGTCGAAAAGTAATAGTAAACAAACTGCAAGATATTTCACTTACCCTCTAGATAAGTTAGATCGCTTGATTCGTCGTGGCTGGAGCGGTCGACGTAAACTTCGACGTCCATGTGCTTGCCCGAACGATCTTGGCGCGTGTCCGCCATTGCGCGTCAGACGCTAAGAGAAAGCGAAAATAGGTCGCGTTGTTCTCAGTCCTCGAGGAAAACAGCCAGTGTTTGAATCCGTATGCAAATAGCAGAAGTTGAAAGTTGAAACCTTGCCCTTTTGCACAGTGGAAAATATGGCGAGATTGGTTTTGAGTAAGGTCGC
The DNA here is from genome assembly GCA_030674185.1 of Monoplex corrugatus. NCBI lineage: Eukaryota > Metazoa > Mollusca > Gastropoda > Littorinimorpha > Ranellidae > Monoplex > Monoplex corrugatus. The sequence continues at coordinate 13,187,787 of JAPXFY010000034.1, forward strand.
GAAATCATTGACGGAAGTTTTTAACGCACGAAACGACCGACTAAATGGAAGCCTATCAGTTCACTTTTTACATCGGATGGAAGCAAATTTAGTCGTCTTTTTGACTGTGTAAATGGTTTGTTGATATCTGACCCAGCAAATCTCCTCGAGGCGAGTTTTCAAGGTAGGTGTCAAAACCGCGTTCCGATTTCGTCGTTCCAGTAGCAGCAAAATCGCAATTTAGTACCCATCATCAAAAGCATATTTCAAACGGTAAATGTTACACTTATTGATTTATTTTGACTTTAAACAAAGCTTAAAGGATCACAGATCAACATGATCTATGTTTTTTATTTCTGACACTGCATTTTGTTGAGAACGAGCAAGTTGAAAACCAGTGAAAAATCGCACTTTGCCGTACTTTTCGCCGCCCACGAAGAGCACTTTGGAATACCTAGTTATAGTGATTTATTGTTATTTTCTTTTTTTAGATAGTTTACCATGGAATATCTTCAGCAGCTCGATGCTTTTATCAATTATTATTATAATTATATTGATGATATAACAATGATGATGATGATTATTATTATTATTGTATGTTTTCACTATTATGACAGTCTACCATTACTCTCACATCAGATCAAGTTTAATTTCTTTTGATGCCTTGTTAAAGTGGCAACATCTGGATTTCCAGTAAAAAAAAGTCTATGAAAAGAAAGGTCGCTGTAATAGTTTTACCAAATCAATGCCTTTTTTTTTTTGCGTGTTTCCACAGTATAATTTGGTTAGCACTTGCTGAAACTGGAACCCAGAGTTGAGCATGCTATGGCTCATTGGGAAGACTGGTACCACACAGTTAAAGTCTCGTTCACTTCTCAGATGCATTATTGAAGGTGTTGCTCAAATACACTGACCACTATCACAAACCAAAGGAACAACAAACTATGTGCAGAATGACAACTGTGTCTTGTGTTGGGTTTCAGCGGAACCCTCAGCTCCAGCAGCTGCTTTGCCCACAACAGATAACATGGTGATACTGCAGAAAGAGGACGTTGAACAGGAAGAGCAAAAATATAATGTGAGTATCAACTTAGCATTCAGGGGGTTTTTTGTTGAATTTTTTTCTGCCTAACTTACCTTATTGGGTCTCCCCCAAACCGAGAACCATCTAGTGATGACATTAGAAAAACTTGAGAATCTGAAGTGAATCAGGCTAGCCTACAGGGGCCGATACCGAACAGACAGGAGTGGAGGATCTTCATTGCTGCCCTACGTATTGGTAGTTTAATGGGTAGTAGTTTTTTGCCCTTTGTCTCAAATTTATTTATATGTTTGTTTCTTCTTCATGTTAAAGAAAGGACATAATTGTATGTGTAGTATTGGCAAAGCGTAGTTACAGCCACAAGATTTAAGAAGATGATATACCTGTACAGTTTGACCCGTTAGTGTGGAACAGAGGAAGTGCTACACGATGCTTTTGAAATGGATGTGAGGTGAAATGACTGTTTAATTACACATACTATACCGTGGCTCACAAATGCAATAAGCGGCAGCGGTTTGCCAATTCTGCCTCGTAACAATAAAGTCCGAAGGGACAGTAACTCTGAGAGTGTCTACGTCTTGCGCATGCGCAGGTGCTCTTCCTCTTTTCTCGGCAGCCATCTTCCAGCTCGCCTCGTACGCTCTGAGCAGCTAAGTATTTTTCGATTTCGCTACGCGATCGATCGATTGTCGTTGTTGTTTTTGTGTCTTGCCTATGTTTTCGTTTAAGGGAGAAACTTATGTGAAGCGATTGGGTGGCAAAGCGAGGGTTAAGAAGATTTCGTCCGCCGAATTCTCAAACCCACAAAGGGGTGGTTCCACCGGTGCACAAACCGCTCTCTCTTCAACTTCGTCTCTCCCTTTTACGTCTTCTCTCTTTCACACTATCGACAAGTCATCGCAACCCAGCTACGGTTCGGTTGCGGTGACCACGAGCCCTCAACTCAGCTCCGGCTCAGTTGAATTTTCGTCATTTTACGGCCCTCACACTGCCCGGCACGGTGATCGACTCAACTCCGGTTCTGTCGATTCTGTGCTCGCCCCCTTCGTACAGCTTAACTCCGGTTCTGCTGGTACTGTTTCAGCCTCCATGGCTGATGGGCGCATTGGGCATGGGTCTCCTTCGGGAGGCAAGATGGACCGTAATGTGAACGGAACCGGCTCACCCCCTGGTTCGCCAGGCGGGACACCCCCTGGTTCGCCAGGTGGGCCAAGGGAGACAACCCCACCCTTACAGGCGTCAGATCGTCGATCCGCCCCGGTTGTCTCCCTTCCTCCCCCACAGCCTGCTGCTGCACCCGCCACAACCTCTCTGTCCCATTCCGGACAGAGCACTTGGGCGCCTTGGCAACTACCAAGCGACCCATGGCGGGCTGCCACATCTCTGTCCCATTCCGGACAGAGCACTTGGGCGCCTTGGCACATGCCTAGCCGCCCCCAGCAGGCTGGCCCTTTGGGCACTGGGGACCGGGCCAGGCCCTACCCTTCATGGGGTCAGGGTCCTGATGCCCCTTGGGCTCAGCCCATGCCGCATCCCATGGCACCGCACATGGTACCGTGGCACCCATCCTTGGGATTTCCCCCGGCCTCGGCCACGGGATGCACGTGGTGGCCCGGCTTTATGCCCGGCGCCCCACCAGCGCAGGACTCACCCTGCCCAGCCCCCCCGGCACCACCGTGGGGGCTCTGACCCGGGTCCCACAACCGTGGCACCCCGGTCAGACTCTCCGCAGACTCTCGCCCCCTCCATAGGCGGGCCAGAGGACTCGGACTCGGCCTCAGAGGATGAGGCCCCTGCCCACATGGCATTCTGCTTCCAGGATGCCATGGACCGGATGGCACAACTCACACCGGAGGCGGTGTCCACTGTGCCAGAGCCCAAGGCTCCCAAGCTTGGCTCGGCCGAGCGCCTTTTCAGCGCTCACCCTACCTCAGCCCCACGGGCCTCCTTGTTAAAACAGTCCGACATGGTGGCTGACTGCCTCAGGCAAGCCCAGGACACCGCCAGGGGAAAGAGGCACAAGATTTCGTTCCAGGATCTGTGCCTGACTTCCCGGGAGCCTTGCCCTTCAGGAAATTCCTGAAGCCGGCACCGCTCCCCTTCCAGCGGAAGCCCTTCATGGCCCATGGGCCTATCCCTGACGCTCCCCTCTCGCTCACACAGAAGAACCTCCTCCTTGTGAACGATCGCTCTCGGGCCCAGCCGCAGCATATCTCCATCACGGAGAAATGCTTGACGGAATGGGAGGAGAACGCGAGACGGGGGCTGGTGGCAACCTCCGCCCTGGACTCATTCTTGGGCGGCCTAGGGGAAGCCCTGAAGGACCCCAACCAGCAGGCCTTCACGCTCCGCCAGGCGCCTGACCAGGCAACCATCGTGGCCTTTATCCAGGCCATGGCGCAGGGGCTCAGATCCGTGGCCGAATCGCAAGCACGCACGTATCTGAACGCCGTCATGGCGAGGCGGGATGCCATTCTCGCGGCATCCTCGGTTGCCACCTCACCGTCGGCAAGGGCCTCCTTGCGCGCGGTGCCCGTCCAGCCGGGCTCCCTCTTCGGGAACCATGTTCAGGCCGTCCTGAAGCACCAGGCGGACATAAAAAGGGACCTCGCCCTCCATTCGAGGCCCTCTCGCCCTGCCGTGAAGCGCCCGGCTCCAGCGGCCTACCCGCCAAACAGGCCCACCCACACCAAGTTTCGGGCCGATCCCAGGCCCCAAGGGCACAGGAGACCGCAACAGCATTCGGGCAGGCCGGTGGCCTGGCCTAAGGCCCGCAGGCCGGCTCCCTCTCAGCCAGCCAACCCCCAATGACTCACCCCCGGCCTGAGGCCATCACCCCCACGGGCGATCCTGTGGGCAGTCTCTCCAGACACATCGACGCGTGGGAGAGGCTGCCCGCCAGCCCGTGGGCCCTGCGGGTGATCAGGTCGGGGTTCCGCCTTCCTTGGGGCCCAAGGAAGGCTACTCTCACGCTCTCTCCCCCTGCTTTCGCACTTCCTCAAGATCGCTCGGCCTCGCAGGCCCTGGATCAGGAGGTTCTTTCGATGTTAGCCAAGGGGGCTACGGAGGAAGTTTCCTTCGCTGCGTCCCCGGGATTCTATGGACGCATCTTTGTGGTCCCCAAAACTTCGGGGGCTGGAGGCCCGTCCTGGACCTCTCCTCCCTAAACCGGTTCCTCCGCGTCCTCCATTTCCGTATGGAGACCCCTATGTCCATCCGCGAGGCCTTGCACCCGGGCGACTGGGGGATATCCATCGACCTCAAGGATGCATACTTCCATCTCCTCATTCACCCCAGGGACAGGAAGTACCTCAGATTCGTCTGGAGGAACCGGATCTTCCAATTCAGGGCACTGCCCTTCGGTCTGGCACCCGCCCCTTGGCTCTTCACGAAGGTGGCGAGGGAACTCTGCATGCATGTTCGGGAGAAGGGCATCCGCCTCAAGGCCTATCTAGACGATTGGCTTCTACTCGCCTCCTCCAAAGAACAGTGTGCGCAACAAGCATCCCAGGTCCTGCAACTCTGTCACAACCTGGGCTTTGTCTGCAACGAGGAGAAGTCGGACCTAACTCCCTCCAAACAATTCCAGTTCCTGGGCATGTCCTTCGACACCTCCAAGTGGAGGGTCACCCCGTCTCCCCAGCGCTTACTGCGCCTTCAGGGCCTCTTAGCCCAACTGCTCCCCCAACTCCAAGCGCCAGCAAGGAAGCTGGCCTCCCTACTGGGCCTTATGGAGTCGCTGGCACCCCTAGTGCCACTGGGTCGTCTTCTCAAGCGGCAATTCCAACGCGGCTTCAGGAAGCGTTGGTCACAGTCGCTTCAGCCATGGGACCTCCCGGTCCACCTGGGCCCTTGGTTCATATCAGCAGTGACCAAATGGCGCTCCCAGTCACGCCTGGCCCAGGGAGTCCCCATCACACTGCCCCCTCCTCAGGAGCACTTGTTCATGGACGCGTCCACCTCCGGGTGGGGAGCCCATGTCGGCACGCTGACAGCCGCAGGTCGGTGGTCGACCGACCTCATGCCCTGCCACATAAACATGTTGGAACTGGAGGCAGTTTGCCTGGCACTCGGGGAGTTTCTCCCCTTTCTGAAGGGAAAACATGTCCGCATCAACACGGACAACACCACAGTAGCTTGTTACATCAACAAGCAAGGGGGCGCCCGCTCCCACTCCTTGTCTCGGAGAGCGGAACAGCTCCTCATCTGGTGCGAGGAACACTCGATTCAGCTCTCAGCAAAGCATGTCCCGGGGAAGATCAACATACTTGCGGACTCTCTCAGCAGATCCCACATGATTCTTCCCTCGGAATGGACACTGGTCCATGCAGTCCTGGAGCCAGTATGGGCAGCATGGTTCAAACCACACGTGGACCTCTTTGCCACCAGGTTCAATCACCGCCTCCCTTTGTACGTCTCTCCAGTTCCGGACCCAGCGGCCTGGGCTGTAGATGCCCTATCCATTCCATGGTCGAACCTCATCGGCTATGCCTTTCCCCCGTTCCCCATTATGGGGAAAGTGCTGAGGAAAGCCAGGGAGGACGCAGCGACATTAATCCTTGTCGCACCCAAATGGCCAGCACAGGCATGGTACCCAGAACTTCTGCACCTGTCCCATGTGCCGCCGCTAAAACTCGCGGTATCGAGCCGCTCCATCCTCCAACCCAGGTCAGGCATTCCGCACGGCAATCCAGACGTTCTAAACCTTCACGCCTGGATGCTGTGCGGGACTCGATGTCTTCATTAGGCCTGTCCCCGGCCGTAATCGGCCTTGTGCAGCAAGCTCACAGGCCGGGCACACAGGGGGTGTACAATGCCCACTGGAATGGCTGGGTCTCTTGGTGCACCTCAAATGAGGTGTCACCCCATTCACCCTCTCGCTTGCAGTTGGCCAACTACCTCGGCTTTCTGTCCACAGAGAAAAAGCTTTCCGCATCCTCAGTGAAGGTCCACAGGGCGGCCATCTGCACCACCATCCGTCAGTTGGGTGGTCCGTCCTTTGAGCACGATCCTCTATTGCGGAATCTCGTCAGAGGGGCTTCTCTCCAGGAAGCCAGGAACCCCCGCCGAACCCCGGCGTGGGATCTCTTTCTCGTCCTCTCATCCCTTAGACTCCCCCCTTACGAACCCATCAGGGAGTGTTCCCTGAAGTTCCTCTCTTTCAAGACGGCCTTTCTCGTCTCTCTCGCATCGGGGAGGCGCTGCAGCGAAGTGCACGCCCTTAGTGGTCTCCCCGGAGATGTTGCTCTCGAACCTGATGGCTCGATGTCTCTCCGCCTACTCCCGGAATTCTTGGCCAAGAACCAGTCTCCAGGTTCTCCTTCGCTGGCCATCCACATCCATCCCCTCACGTCTATCCTCGCTCCGGACGACGAGGATCGCACTCTCTGCCCGGTTCGCGCACTGCGAGCGTACAGAAAGCGGACGAAATCTTCTCGCCAGCAGCGGCGCCACCTTTTTCTCTCTTACAACGAAAACTATAGAAAGGACATTAGACGCACGTCCATCTCTCGATGGCTGAGGGAAGTCATCAAGGCTGCGTATGCCAGGTCGAGCGCCGAGCTAGCTGTCTTCTCCCCAAGGCCCCATGAGATCAGAGCATGGGCTTCTTCGCTGGCAATCATCCACAATGCCAGCATCCAAAACGTCCTAGACGCCGCGTACTGGCGTTCCCCGGGCACTTTCATCCAGTTCTACCTGCGCGACGTCTCCCGTCTGCGCGAAGATGGGTCCAGGGGTATCGCTTCCGCTGTGGTGGCCCAACACCCCATCTCAGCCACACGCCCTGACTCCTGCCATTCCTCCAGGCGTTAACCAGGTAAGCCCTCCATCCGGGTAGTGCTATTCTGCATTTGTGAGCCACGGTATAGTATGTGTAATTAAAAGGAAATTTTCCTTCTAAAATTACGTTTAATCTAACATACTTACCGTGGCTCACGCAGAGTCCCTCCCGACCTCCCCGCCTTCCTGGTTCCTTCTAGCCACAGTCAGGGTCAAGGTCAAGGTCTCCTCGAAAAGAGGAAGAGCACCTGCGCATGCGCAAGACGTAGACACTCTCAGAGTTACTGTCCCTTCGGACTTTATTGTTACGAGGCAGAATTGGCAAACCGCTGCCGCTTATTGCATTTGTGAGCCACGGTAAGTATGTTAGATTAAACGTAATTTTAGAAGGAAAATTTCCTTTTATACTCATACTCAAAAACCATAGTGTCACGCACGCACGCACGCACACACGCACGCACGCACGCACGCACGCACGCACGCACACACACACACACACACACACACACACACACACACACACACACACACACACACAACACACACACACAAACACCTTAGAAAACACATATAACATTGTTTACATGTAGGCCATGTACATGTTATATAGCAATAACGATGAGATGTTATACTTGCCAACTCTTTTGGTAAAAATTTCCTCATGCATGTCAATGAAAACTCATTGATGACAGCAAGGTAGGCTGTCCTGTGTTCTCACCACAGGTAATATTGGTAGTGCTTTGCAACCTATACATCCACAATTTACTGTCCACTTTGCCTTTAAACTTCACATTGAAGTCAGAAAAGTCTGCAGTCTTGTCAGCATTCATCCAGTCATTGAATACTTGCTTGTCTCTTCGCTGTACTTCAGCACATCTATCATCAGGCGTTTTCCGTTTGGCTGGTGGCTCTTCTGACAAATAGGATGGGCAGTTTGGAAATGTGGACAGACAGGCATCTTCACTCAGTTTTGGTCTGTATCTGTCTACTGTCAAAACACTACCATCTAGTCTTGTCACGGAATCCTTTCTGATTATAAACTCTGTGCTGAAATGCTTTGCACATACATCTGATTAAGATGTCGGTTTACTTTTCCATAATCGTTGCTTGTCTTTATTGATCGGAAATGAGAACATAGAAATTTTCTCGTTTTTATCATAATTGCCTCTACATCCAGGCACAAAGCACTTTTTAGGCATGTTCAGTTTTCTACTCACGAAATAATTCCCGAATATTGTCAATAAAAGCACATGAGAAGAACTACTCCAAGAAGGCCAGTGATCAACACAATAGTAAGCACACAGTGTTTAAACATGGCACTTTTAACAAGTATATCTACCCAGTGAGTGATGTCACATGCTCAGTCAAGCACTTCGTGTCTGGCCTTGTATTTTGCGAAGGCCATGATTGGTGCCACTGAGATGGCACAGAAGCAGCCATGAAAAAAACAAACTTGTTTTAACCCGTTTGGTGCCTATAAGCTATCAGCTGACGTCATAAAAAAAGTGTTGTCCGCTGACGTCCTGGGGGTTTTCCGATTTTTCATTCACTACAGTGTGAGCCAATAAGCACAAAGGAACGCTGCACAGTGAGCTATAAGTGTCTACAATATAAAAATAGGATATAAATTAGGATACGTCATAGGGAAGACACCTTTATTGTCGCTAATGATTTGGTAACTGGACCACATGACCACGTGAAGTAGAGCAAAATGGCGACTCAACCTTCGATAAGCCGGAACGGTGGCTCAAGTCAGCAGACTTTCACGACTCTAGAGGCAGTTCAAATTATTTTAGAGCATGATGATGGAGAGGATTTGTTATCCAATGATTCGCTTCAACATGAGGGTGAAGAAAGTAACAATGACGGACGACCCTGACACCGACATTCAACGCTTGCTGGCTGATTCGATGCAAGCAGACGATAACAAGTACGAGTCAGATGGCGACCGCCATGGTCAGTGCGAGTGGTGAGCATGCAGGCCACGACACTTCGGACTTTGGACCCTACAGCAGTGAATGTGATCGTGAGAGGGGTCACGCACATGTTTGTGGTGTGGGAAGGGGGGAAGATGAGAAGGGGGAGAGGAGAGGTGCCCCAGTTAGAAGGCATGGCATGGGGCATGGCAATCAGCGAAGTGTTGCGTTCACTGAAAATCTGTTGGCCTCCAAGTGGACAACAGTCAGACATACTTCGGTTTTTAGGAAATCCAGGATTGAACGTGGGAACTGGGGACACGTGCTACGCTTTTTTCAAGCTGTTTCTCACTGATGAGCATGAGCTGATTGACTTATTTGAATGAGGATTCTGATTCTGGGCTTATTTTCTCTTGTTTTGATTGCAGAACCTGAAGAACAGACAGAACTAATTCATGAATGTCATATAGTTTGACTGTTCAGTGTCTGAGTACAATGACTGTCGTGTAGTTTGACTGTTCAGTGTCTGGTACAATCACTTTTATGTTTACTGAAACCAGGTCTATCATTGTTGGTTCATTTATGTATATAAACTGACAACAAACAAGTCATTTTCAGCTGGTTTTTTTGTTTGTGAGTTTGTTGGGTATAAATCTGTAGAGATGGAAATTTACTTTTTAGACAACACAAAAAATTTATTTCCACTTTGGAATGCCAGGACAGGTCTTTGCAATCAAACTGAGAGAAAAATAAGCCCAGATTCAGAATCCTCGTTCATGTTCCTTCAAAGAACACATGTTTCTTTGTTGTATCTCTTATAGTTTTTGCGCTAGAATTTTTTGTTAATTGTCACCCTCAAATCCTCAAAATTCCCTGGCAACGGGGAAGCACATGTTTACATTTTTTTCTGGCACTGAAAGGGTTATCATTCTTGATTTCATTATGTTTTCCACAGGTGTTCCAAAAAAGTGCACGGCAAAAAAAGAAGAAAGAAAAGAAGGATAAAGGTCAGTCTGTTATCCAGCTGGATTATAACTTCACCGACCACGAAAATCGGGAACGTGTCACTGGATATGACGTGCAGGGGGAGGTGGAGGATACAGTGGATGCTCCCACAGACTCGTGGAAAAAGTGAGTTTAATTGCACATACTGTACTGTGACTCTTGTCTTCATCCAAAGGCAAAGCTCGCTTGAAGTGCACTTGTTCATTTGTCTCACAGTTTTAGCCAATTGCTGTATCCTCCCTTGTCAGTCTCTGTACCTCTCATTTGTTGTCTGTCACTAATTCCTTGGCCCCCATGGCTGCTCCCCTCATCAGGACAACAGCTTTAAGTTCTGTTTCAGCAGTTCCAAAGTTTGTTTTAGAGACAGAAATGCTTATATTGATAATGAAATGTTGTTTATGTTTGTGATAATGAGGAAACGAGAAGATAGCCTTAAAAGTGGAGTTCCCTTGTTTATTTTAGGAAGTGTCTCCCATAATAATGACGTCATCACTGATAGTCGTCATTGATGACGTCATCACTGATAGTCGTCATTTCCGCTTCGTTGATCTGGTAACCACCAAATAATTTAGCGAAAAGGAGCGGTTTTAAATCGTATCCTTTTTGGAGGCAACATTTCAGGTAAATGTATAGTATTTTATCGATAAATAAATGGAATTTATAAATAGTTAAGATTAGGAATCATTGCGATGATCGTTGTTATGAAAATATCAACACCTCCCAAGGCAGCGATCACCACAATCTAAATTTAGATTTATTTCATCATTATTTTGAAGTAGTGATGACCACTGCCATGGCTGTTGCCCTGGAATAAGCCATTCTGTTGATTTGTAGCCATGGCAGTGTGTACATTGTTGTCAAAGAAATTGTTGGGTGTCTCAAATATAAGCAGATCCTCTTAGAGACACAGCAGCAGATGACGATGATGAATGATTAAATCGTTGAGACGTCCGATCCACCGGTTGCCTGCTTTGATTCTGGAATGTGTGATGCATTGAGTCTGTCAGTTTCTCCGAACTCTTAGGGTTCACAAAACCCACCTCATCTGCGCCCCACAACATTTTGGTGTCAGAAGTGGGATTTGATTGAAGTTTCTACGGAGAAAGGGACAGAGTCTGCATTACATATTTTGGGTTTGAAGCGGGCAATTGGAGGTGAAGATGGAACAACGTCCATGCCTCGGTGGTGAGAACCAGCTTCTTTTCAGCGATGGAGAGGCTACACCACAACGACTGCGCCTAGAAGATGGAGTCCTCTACCGAAGGGTGGAAGATCCGCTTCTGGGGCCTTGTTTTATGGAGTCCTCTACCAAAGGGTGGAAGATCCGCTTCTGGGGCCTTGTCGACAACTTGTCCTCCCGGCTTCCATGAAGGCAGAAGTCTTGAAGTCTCTACACGACGATATGGGTCATCAAGGGAACAACAGGGTCATAGGTCTACTACGAGCAAGAGCATACTGGCCAGGTATGCATCGAGAAGTCTCACGTTACATCGCCAACTGCCAAAGATGTACTATGGGGCGGCATCCTACCAGCATTTCAACATCTGGTCACCTAGCATCACGACCGTTACAAGTCTTAGCCATAGACTTCACGAAGTTGGACACAGCCAGCGACGGCCGAGAAAATGTCTTAGTAATGACTGACGTCTTCTCCAAATTCACGCAAGCTGTAACCACCCCCAACCAAGAAGCTTCCACAGTTGCCAAGGTCCTGATCAAAGATTGGTTCCAGAAGTATAGCGTGCCAGAACAGATACACAGTGACCAGGGAAGAAACTTTGAATCAAACTTGATTGCTGAACTGTGCAAGTAGTATGGCATCAAGAAAACGCACACTACACCCTACCACCCGCAGGGCAACGGCCAATGCGAAAGGTTCAACCGTTCCATGTGTCAACTCTTACGATCTCTTGACAATGAAGAAAAGAAACATTGGCCTTTACATCTGCCAGAACTGGTCTTGGCCTACAACAACACCCCTCATGCCGCTACGGGTTTCACACCTTATTTTCTGCTCTTCGGACAACATCCCAGACTTCCAGTAGACAACATATTGGGAGAAGTCAACACGCCAGCAGAAAATGAAAACTGGTTCCATCTGCACCAGTCCCGTCTAAAGGACGTTCACAAGAGAGCTTTCGAACAGCTGCAAAAGTCTGCTGCTCAAAGGGAAAACCAGCAACGCAAAAGGCCGGTCTCCGATCTATATGTAGGAGACTTTGTCTTTCTCCGAAACCGTCAGAAAGGCAAACTACAAAACGTCTGGAGACCAGAGCCACATCGGGTCTTGGCTAGACCCTACGACAACGATGCCTATGTTGTTCGACCTGTGGGAGGAGGAAATGACCTCACAGTCAACCGAAAAGACCTAAAACAGATGGCCAGTCCGGGAGAAGAATGGGAAGAAGGAGAGCCGTTATCATCACCATCAGCATCCCGAAGAAGAGATGAAACCAGCAGCGACTCCGAGTCTGAAGAAGAATGGTTCCTAGCGCAAGAACCTACTGTTCCTGTGCCAGCGCCAAGACGGTCTTTGAGACTGGCAGCAAAACCAAGGAAGGTATATGCAGAGAAATCGGTCATCTTCGAATGAGAAAAATTCACAGAAAAGTGAAAGACTTGAAAGACTTACGTTGACAGATAATAGGGAAATTGTTGTAAATCTTTAAAGCTAATCTTTAAAGTTTAATGGCTGTTGTAGATCCTTAAATTTAACCTTCGTTATTTAAAGACTGTTTAAATTGGAAATAATTGGAAATTTGATAATAGGGAAATTGTTGTAAATCTTTAAAGCTAATCTTTAAAGTTTAATGGCTGTTGTAGATCTTTAAATTTAACCTTCGTTATTTAAAGACTGTTTAAATTGGAAATAATTGTAAATTTTCAAGTTAGTCTTTAAAGCTTTAAAAGAGGATAGAAAAGAGGACCCAGCAAATTTTTTGAAATCAATTTTATTCGGAAATCTTTACAAAAGTCTTAGATCGAAGTCGGTTTATGGGAGACACTTCTATAATCATATATTAAATTGAAAAAATCTACCACATGTCGGGAACGTCGGAAATTAGATTCCTATTTGTATTGTATTAAGAAACTTTTTCAAATCTTTGTTTGTATGTAAATTGTGATGTATGATATGCGAATAGTTCATAATTTGTGAGGAATTTTGATTGTCAAGGTATTAATGCTGTAATACTGAAGTTGTAATGTTTTTCCTGTATATGGATTAGAATTTTTCTGTTTTTATCTTCATTCAAAATATTGATTATAATTTTATGTACAACTATTGCATGCATAAACACACACACACGCATGCAAACATAGCACACGCACACACACCACACACTCTCTCTCTCTCTCTCTCTCTCTCTCTCTCTCTCTCTCTCTCTCTCTCTCTCTCTCTCTCTCACACACACACACACACACACACACACACACACACACATTCTTACAAACACACGCGCACAGCAACGCACACGCACGCACACACACACATGTACACACACACGTACGCAAGCACACACACGCAGCAATATATAAACACAGTATGCCTCTTTATTCATATGAAAAATCTGTTAATCTTTCTTCATTACATAAGTCAGTGTTTAAATTTTAATATTCTGTGGTTTCTTATGTGTCTTCTCACTTGTATAGCTTTAATGTTTGTTGTTATCTTATTGTGTATGTAATTGTGAACATTTTTTATCACCTTTCGCCTTTCTTGCGAAATGTAAAGTGCTGGTGAGCATGTTTTTATATGGAATATGCGCTATACAAATAAACATTATTATTATTATTATTATTATTGATTCAATCTGCCTTATTTAAATAATAACGCAATTGAATCAAATGCGGTGCCCATAAATATCTTTGTGGAAATTAGATTCCTGTTTGTATTGATTCAATCTGCCTTATTTAAATAATAACGCAATTGAATCAAATTCGGTGTCCATAAATATCTTTGTAGTTCAATTTGCCTTATTTACACAATAACGCAATTGAACCAAAGATTTTTTCATCTATCTTTATTGATTCAATCTGCCTTATTCAAATAATAATACAGATGAATCTAGTTTCCTTTTAAATTTGTCCCCATCCTTTCTTGATTCGAAACTGCCTTATCATATATAACGCAAATCGTATCAAGTCTGTCATGGTTTTTTTTTTTTTTTAAAATCGGTTCCAAGGAGGGCCTTGGACATATTTTGGGGGGGATAATTGTGATAATGAGGAAACGAGAAGATAGCCTTAAAAGTGGAGTTCCCTTGTTTATTTTAGGAAGTGTCACCCATAATAATGACGTCATCACTGATAGTCGTCATTGATGACGTCATCACTGATAGTCGTCATTTCCGCTTCGTTGATCTGGTAACCACCAAATAATTTAGCGAAAAGGAGCGACTTTAAATCGTATCCTTTTTGGAGGCAACATTTCAGGTAAATGTATAGTATTTTATCGATAAATAAATGGAATTTATAAATAGTTAAGATTAGGAATCATTGCGATGATTGTTGTTATGAAAATATCAACACCTCCAAGGCAGCGATCTCACCCGTCTCACCCGTCGGCGTCACTGGGAACAGTGTTGGCCACTGCACATGATGTCTTCACAAGCTGCCTCCAGCACTCTCGATCTTGGCTAAGTCTGACCACCTCCTGGAGTTTCTTGCCACTGATGTTTGTGATGTTTCTAGCAAGTGATGCAGGTGGCCGTCCTCTGTTTCTCTTTCCTTCCACTTTACCCTGGAGGACAGTGGACATCAAGTCTGTTCTCTCATTACGGATTGCGTGTCCAACATATTTCAGTTTCCTCCGTTGTATGAGTACTAGGAGCTTGCGTGTAGTACCCAACTCATTCAGTATGCTTTCATTTGAGCGCCTATCCGTCCATCTGACCCTCAGCAGTCTTCGGTAAAACCACAGCTCTGCTGCTTCCACTCGTCTTTCATCCTCTTTCTTCATTGTCCATGCCTCGCAGCCGTATAACATCACTGGCCAGACAAGACATTTTAAGAGTTTTATCTTAAGGTCTGCTGTTATGCTGTGGTCTTTCCAAATATTGTTCAATTGAACCATACTGTTCTTGGCCATTCCAATTTATTTCATCAATATTTTGAAGTAGTGATGACCACTGCCATGGCTGTTGCCCTGGAATAAGCCATTCTGTTGATTTGTAGCCATGGCAGTGTGTACATTGTTTTCAAAGAAATTGTTGGGTGCCTCAAATATAAGCAGATCCTCTTAGAGACACAGCAGCAGATGACGATGATGAATGATTAAATCGTTGAGACGTCCGATCCACCGGTTGCCTGCTTTGATTCTGGAATGTGTGATGCATTGAGTCTGTCAGCTTCTCCGAACTCTTAGGGTTCACAAAACCCACCTCATCTGCGCCCCACAACATGTTGATAACAAAACAACATAAATGATAACCACAACAGTAATAATGGTAATGACTATCACTTATAAGGACAATGTGGTGGCCCCTGTGGACCCATGGAAAAAGTGAGTTATGCTGACAGCAAAACAACATAACAGCTGCCCCACTGATGGTGACTGTACATCACATCATCTCACAAGAACCTCAAGAGCATATGATGAAAGTGAATGACTGTGCACATTGCTGCCTCATACAGACAAAAGAACCCTCAGCGCCTCATGAAAGCATAGATGCTCTAAAGCAAATATGTGTCAGCCTCTGCTGTCATGGTGAAAATAGTTGAACCCTACTAATACAGTGTTAAAGAAGCAGTAAACATGAATTGTAACATTCACTTTTGTATCAGTTGTCATTCAAAAAAAGAAAAAAAGAAAAAAAAAGAAAAGACAAAAACAAAAATACAAAAGCACTGAAGGCATTTTAATGGTCTCATACACACAGAAACAGACACACTCACACAAACACACACACCACCACACACACACACACACACACACACACACACACACACACACACACACACACACACACACACATCACTCACACACATATTTTATTTCATTTAAAAAGATTTTTTTTTTGATTTGGTCTAAAAGCACATATGTGAACAGACGTTGAAAGAACTGATAAACGAAGAACGAACCACAGCAGTCACTTCCTTCTTTCTACCTACCCATTGAGTTGGATAAGGCAATGGTGCCGACCTTCACCTTTCCCATCCTCCTCCTAGGGTAACTGGCAAAACAAGGCAGTGCATGCGAGTACTTTGAGCGTTGGAGGCTGTAGAAATTATATCTTGCCCTGTTTTTAATGCTATGTTTCTGTCCCTTTTTTAAAACTTCTGATTTAGTGTATCGTTAAGCTCTGTGTATATACGACAAGTGATTTGTAGGATATGTCGTAAACAAAATGTATTTGGTGTGTACGTATGGTGTGTTTCGTGTGAAATACTGTTAGTGTCTATCCTGACCACGCTGTCTTTTTTCTTCCACTGCCAGTAGCTTATCAGGAAAGTCAGTCTCGTTGTATTTCTAACATGTTGAGTGTGTTTGTGTGTGTGTGTGTATGCATGCTCTCTCTCTCTCTCTCTCTCTCTCTCTCTCTCTCTCTCTCTCTCTCTATATATATATATATATATATATATATATATATATATATATATATATATATATATCCAGCACCATGTGGGGAACTTTAAGCTTTATGAAGTTTACTTTTATTCCTCCTGGTCCAGATCCAGCTGGAGCTGTTTTCCGCTGCTTCTGCCATTGATTTTAGGGCTCTGAACCTCTCTCCCCCCTAAATCGAGAGCTGCTTTATGAGATAGGTGGATGTGCCTGTCAACCCCCTTGCTCCAACCTCTACAGCGAGGGCTTTGAATTGAAAGCCAGAGGTCCTCAAGTTCCTGGCTAGACTGGCATACTTTTCAGTCTTGTAGATCTGGGCACCTTCCATTGTACTTTAATATTCTGTCTCTCTCTCTCTCCCACTCTCTCTCTCTTTATATATATATATATATCTTCTTTTTTTTTTACCCTGAGGAAGGCCAAGGGCCGAAATATAGGAGAAAATACTCAATGCCCTTGTTGATTGTCTTGGAAAATTGAAGTGTATATATATATATATATATATATATATAGATATTGATATAGATATATATATAGATATAGATATATAATATATGGTCATGGCTACGAAATGGTGTCTAAAAAGTGTGACACATAAGCAACAAAATGAAACACCTGTCAATGGAAGAGTATTGTGCAAACCAAACAGCAGGACAAAAACCATGACAAATAATCCAACTTGCAAGTCAGTCGGACATTTATCACTCCTGTAAACAGAGACAATATGATGTTCCTTTGTACATAATATCACATGATGCCACAAACCTTGTAAAGAAAAGAACCTGAGATGGAACAGATACTTTGCTCAAAATAATGTGAACACATTGACAGCAGGTCCAGGTGGTACATCTGAAGGCAGGACAGGAAAATCAAACACACTAAATACCCCCCCCAAAAAAAAGAAAAGAAAAGAAGATTTTTGTACATAACTTCACAACAATTCTTTAGTGTTTAAATTTTAGAGCTGTACCACAGAAGATAAAACAGACTGCTGCTGTTTTGAAGACAAGCAGTGTAAAGAGAGCTGATAAAATAATTATGCAAAACACTAAGGTAATGCCTAAGTGTGAATGTTTTCATATTAAGGCTTACTATATGTACGTTACTGGAATGTCCACTCACCTCCAACATTAAAAGATCTCAAAAGCTGAAAATTCTTATTGTTGTGCAAAATAGCTTATGAGTAACTAAAAAGGCACGTTGCAAACAAAAACAGGCCATGAAAATGAAAATATTACATGAACACATACCAGAACAGCACCCAAATAGTCATCTGTACATAACTTCACAACAGTCACAACAAAATATTGTACTGCAGCAGCATCTAAAACGCAAATCTTGGCATCAAACAATCTTCCATTTGAAATAAGAAGAACCAAAATGCTGCTCATGACAGTTTCTTTTTAAGTGAATTGTGGCTTGTTGAATTGAATAAAGATTTGTTTAGTACATAACTTCACAACATTCATGGAGAGAATCTCCCTTTTCTTCAGGAAAACAGTATTTGTATTGATTCATTTCTACAAAAACAGGGGTAAAAGAACTTAGGAGGTTGTATCAGCATGTTTTGAATACATTTGGGATTAATAATGAGGGGGAAAACTGGCTATTCTATGAAGTGTTCATAACTTAACATACCAGTTCATAACTTCACAACAGTCACAACTTGATATTATACTAAACATTCCTCTAAAAAGCAAAACATGGCATCAAACCATCTTTCATTTGAATTAATAAGAACCAAACATCACATATGATAATTGCTTTCTTTTTAAGTGAATTGTGATTTGATAAACTCAGTAAAGATCTCTTTAGTACATAATTTCACAGCATTCTGAGAGAGAATGTACCTTTTCTTCAGAAAAAAAATGCAAATGTATTGATTAATTTTTTTTGTAAAAACAGATAAAAAGAAGCTACAGGGATTGTATCTGCATGTTTTGAGTACTTGTGGGATTGATAAAAAGTTATTTCAGGAAAAAAGCATTGTTTTCTATAAAATGTTCATAACTTCACATAGAGAAAACAACATCTTTTGCAACACTGCAGATTTAAAAGCATAAGCCACTGTGTGCAGTGTAGATAAGATTTACTTAAAACTGTACCAATAGGCTATAAACAAACTATAGAGTCAATAGCAGATATGTATTTGTGACAAAAGCTTCCACTAAAATTTCTTTTTTCGTTCATAACATCACAACAGATGATTATACTGCTTTTTTGTGTGAGATTATGTACATCATGCAAGTTGCTGGCAAATTTTAACCCTCTGGGCCCGAATGCGACCTACAGGTCGCAACGCTTTGTGTGACCGTATTCCGAGTGCACACTGTACGTCGCCACAGCACAGTGGGTCAAACAGCCGGGTCTCGCTCTATTTTTATATTATCCAATCAGAATAATTCCTTCCCAGTCGCTGCAGAACACTTCAATTTGCACATGGCAGCCTCCATTGTGATAGTTTGGTGTACGTTTTGTCAGTTTTCACAATGAAAAGATCAACTCCTCAACCTTCGACCTCTCGTGAGGCAAACAAGCGCCAGCGTTTTTTCACCACTGAGCAAGTGTTCGAAGCTTTGTATGATTCTGATTCAGATGAGCAGGATTTTGCTCAATTCCTTTCTGTAATACTTTTACACTGTTTTTTGTGGTTGTTTGTCAGTAGTTTGTCTCTTATGCATGCATTACTATGATGGGGTAGATTTTCAGTGCACTCTGCTCAGGAGTCCAGGAATAGTGTATTGTATGGCTCAGGGGGCTAGGGCTCAAAGGGTTGAAACTTAAGGCATAAAGTATGATAAACTATTTCAATTCAGAATTCTCAAAAATAACAGTATTGACTTGCACAAGGCATTTTAACAGATTTAACGTTAGTATTATAAAATTTAACATCAGTATCATATGTTCATAACTTCACAAAATCCAGACCATGCAGATGCTGATGTGATGTTATGGACATCATGAAAAGTACACAACATTGTCCAAAATCCATGAAAAAGCCTTAAATGATTATTGAAATAATCCAAGAGCAATAGCATGTCAACAAACTCTTTTTTCAACATTATTCTTAAATCAAATTATTTTTGTAAACAGTGGTTTGGTTTGGTATGATTTTTGTCACTATGAAGTTATGTACTGACCTATGAACAATAAGGCCAACACATGCAGGGACCAAGTATCTTTTTATTAACTTCATGTATGTAAAAACGATGAATACACATTTTCTGCCTTAGTAAACAATTAAATCAAGGAGTCGCAGGTGTACATCACCATAACGACAATCAGACTGATCAGTCCCTACAAACACGAGGCAAAACCAACACTACACTGAAAAACTAAGTCGGCAAGTTTAAAGAATAAGGCTAAAGGGATGTTAATTATCGGTTAAAACAACTAAACAGGACAGGAACGGACATATCAATATATTAACAGAGAAAAACAAGCGATCCTAGCCAAATTCTGTTGTACATAACATGGGAAAATGATTCACAACAAAAACTTGATCAGCTTTTTTTTCTTCCTGCCATTCCACAGAGCAGTTTTTGCTTCACATGGCGAAAGACACAAAGCCGTATCAATGAAACGACCAAGTCAATGCGGTCAGTGTGCAAAAGCTGAAGTGTTAGTCCGCATGAAAAAAATAGTACATAACACTGCATTCACAACAGAAAGCAGAAGCTGAATTTCATGGCATACTGCGCATATTGTAAACATCACATCGCTGTTTTGAATGAGACAAACGAAAATACATCCATTTTTGAGAGATTCAGTTATTTTTACTTCATGGGTTTTACCCAAGTTAGTGCTAAATCGACGATACATGTAAGGGGAATTTCACAACGAACAGTTATGTACTTAAAGCAGATTTTGCTTGGCAATTTTCTACTTTCTGTGCCCAATATTTGCCGATGTACAAGTATAAGGGCTTTATGCATTCAATTTAATGTTGATCAAGTCCCAGACATTAAAGTTTCTCGTACTCATTGCGGCGTATCCCTCAATCAATTGTGCACTCTTTGAAGTGTCACAGAAATGATCTCAGACGATAGTGTAAACAAACGACAAAATGACTGATTTTCGGAACTGTTATCAGTTGCTGTGGGGGAAAATGCACCCAGGCACAAAGGTCATTATTTCGCTTTCACGTTAATTAAATTTGTGGCTATATTTGAGGTATAGAGTATGTAAATTTAGCTCCAAAGTTTGGTAGTAGCGCGCGCGGCCTGTTTGACGCCATTTCGCAGCCGTGACCATATATATATATATATCCCTGTCTCTCTTCCTGTCTTTTTCTTGATCATTCTGTCTTTGTGCAAACACTATCTGTTTCTCTCTCTCTCTCTCTGTCTCTGTGTGTGTGTGAGATTAGAGGCTAGTATAATTGTGTATGGATTTTAGCATTTGCACATGTTCACAGCAAATGGTATTCACAATTTGTTAACCCTTCGACTCCCGCACCCTGCCAACCAGCATCCTGATCCTGCCTTGTCAACCATGCAAGCAAAGCAAAAACTTAACCCTTTAATTCCCTCTGCCTGTCCACCAGATTCCTGTAAGAAACTGGTGGATAGGGTGAGGGAATCGAAGAGCAGTCAGTAGACAGAGTGCGGGAGTCAAAGGGTTAATGCACCCATTTGCCTATCTAACAGGTTTCACAGGTTTTTCTGTCACTCTTAGGATGGACTATACTTTGTATTTGATTATTACTTCTGTAGTGTTTGTTAATGGCAGAAAGTTGAGGCTGACTACTTCACTTTTGTGAGTGTGAAGCATCCCGCACTAAGCAAAGCCTCTTTGTCTCAGTAGCTAATTAATGTTATTGCGTCTCCTGCCTGAGTCTGGTCAACTGGTCGCCTGTTGAACAAAAGTCTAATGAGAGTGAAAGAGACTGCGCTTTTCCCTTTCTTTTCGCCATACGTGCAGTTTGACACCAGGAATTGCCACTGAGCTTAGAACAGGACAGGGATTGTTTTCTATTCTAGTTCTGTGGTTGTTAGCAGCTGATGTGGCCTTACCCTTGGCTACTTCAGCTGAAAGTTCGGTGATGAACAGCTTCGACAAACACACTTACACGCATATTTGTTGTATTTTCCATAAATAAATTTTCAGCTGTGCATACTTGTATGTGTCTGTGTGTGTATGTATGTGTGTCTGTCTGTGTATACATGTGTACATGTGCATGCATGACTTTAGATGTGTTTGTGTATGTATGCTCTAAACTATTAAATCACTGTTATTGTTAAGGTATGTAATAGTCATTTTGCCATTTCTGATTCATTTGACCTCTTTTGATTCTGCCATGGCATTTTCTCTCAAGCGTCTCAAAAGAACATTTGGTTTAACTTCTTCCAGGTTGAATCAAGATTATTTTCTATACATCTTGTACAGCTGTTATTGTAAACCAACAATACATGGTTTATTATGTGTATCTGCATGTGTGTGTGTATGTATGTGTGTGTGTGTGTGTGTGTGTGTGTGTGTGTGTGTGTGTGTGTGTGTGGGTGTGTGTGTGTGTGTGTGTGTGTGTGTGTGTGTGTGTGTGTGTGTGTGTGTGTGTGTGTGTGTGTGTGTGTGTAGGCCACCAAAACCAGTGCAAGCTGTAGCCCCAGTGAAGATGTCTAAAGAACCACCACCACCACCTGTTCGAAAACCCGGGCAGTCGTTCTCCATGGTGGCAAGTCTGCCTCCCCAGAGTACCACCCAATCCCAAAAGGATGAAATTATCAAAAAAACCTTTACAAAGTAAGTGCTATTATTGTCCAGAAGAACAGATTTGTTGTTGTTGTTGTTGTTGTTTACTGACTGCCCCAGCTTTTGCATCATCTGCTGCTTATTTTGACTTTCCAACACTCCTCCAAAGCACATAAACTGAAGTCACCGTGAGAGCAGTGCTCCAAAGGCCATAGATTGTGGAGCAGGTTTTCACAGTGCTTAAACCCATAGGCTAGGTACGATCTTAGGACCAGGCCAGCTCATGGATTTATGTGCAGGCTTAAGACTTGTGCCATGATCATTTTGGATCTTGTCTATCACATGGCACCAGTGAAGTCAATGATATGAAATTCATTACGAGTATGGAGATGTTATCTTAGCTAAGAAACTGAAACGGGAATGATGATGATAATGCTGTGGGGTGCCATTTTTCGCTGAAACAATGTGATAGGGCTGTACTGTACATTTACTTCCATAATTCGTCCTAATGTCAGTCGGGTCGGAGAGATGTAGACACTTATAGTATTGGTCAGGAACTTTGAGCAACACCCTCAGTGACCAGTCCATAATGGAGATGAGATTCTCCTGTGTGGTTCCAGTCTCCCCATTGATCCTGTAGGTCACTCACCTCCGAGTTGGAGTTGGTTTAGAACAAAAATATACAGTACACAGTATAATAAGGGTGATGATAACAACAACAACAATTATAAAGTGATGATAACAACAACAGTTATAAGTAAATAATAATAATAACGGGATAGCTATATAATGCTTTCATCAAACACAAAGTGCTTTACAGTTTACAACTGACGATTATATGGACACAAGCACGCGCATGTGCACTCACAGACACACGCGCGCGTGCGCACATACACACACACACACATACACAGACACAGACACATACATGTAATGTATAAGTTGAGAGAATGTGTCAGTAGATTGGGAGGGTTCAGGAGGTAGGTATTAATGGAAGAACTGGAAAAGAAATGTTTTGAGATTGGATTTGAACGAACGTAGGGACAGACTGTGTTAAATGGTGAAAGGCAGCAAGTTGCAGATTTTAACAGCAGAGGAAGTGAAAGGTCTTCTGCAGTGTTTTTCTCTTTTGAAATTTTGGGACATGGAAAGTTCTGCCATCAGTGGTAGAACAGAGAGGTTCGAGATGGCACATAGGATTGCAAAAGTTTGGAAAGATAATAGGGGTGTAGTTCTGGAAATGACTTGATAGCAGAGATGAGCAGCTTTGTATTTGACTTATTATTCAATGAGCAGCCAGTGCAACTCCTTAAGAAGGGGAGTGCAGTGATGAAATCATTTGCTTTTAAAATCGGTTTAGTAGCAGAGTTTTGAACGTGCTGTAATGATCTGAGACGTGTCTGTGGACAGCTAATGAATAAGGGATTGCAGTAATCTTATCAAGACAAAATGCATGCACTAACTTGTGTTTTGGTTTTGGTGAGGTAGTGGCATAAAGAGATGATTCGTCTAACCTCAATGCATGTAGCTTGATGGGTTTTGGTGATGGCATATTGCATGAAAGAGCTTCGTTGAGGAAAAAGCCGAGGTCATGGATATGGTTGGACACAGTATGATAATAGTATGTACCGGCAGCCTCTCTTTAGCAATGCGGGAATTGTGTCAGTCAGTGGAAAAATTGCACATGTTTATCAGTCAAATATTCTTGCAGATGAACATGAATGACAAAATTGTTATCATGAAGATAAAAATTGTTCTTTCCTCTATCGATCAGTGCTGTTTGTTTTTGTTATAAATGCACCCATACGAAAATCTGCGCAAAAAAAAAACACGCCGACCGACGAAGTTTCACTGCGCGTCACGTAATGGCGACTGGCTCACGGCAGTGCTTGGGTGACCGGTTAACTGCAACTTAAATTATACAGGTCACACAGGACTATCTTCATGCAAATTAGTACAGTTGACAGGTCGAAACCCTGTCTTTCATTCCCGTATATTTATTTTATAAGATTATTAGTTTGTTAGTCTTCTAAAGGTCGAAATATTGGCAAACTTTGAAGAAGAATATCTGAGGACTTCCTTAATAATCAGATCGTTCCCACGGATGCGCAAATAGCTTATTTTTTGCTGAATCCAACCGTGTACAGAACTGTGAGATGTGACGTTTCCAGTGTGTGCGCGAGGATGTCTGCGGCGAATAACCGTGATCTGCCAGTTCATGGCGGCCTTCGAAGCGATCGCTGAAAGTCCAGTCAACGGATTTCTACCTGTGATCGTCAAGCCGAAGGACAAACGTTGTAAACATCGACTGATTTTTCATGATAATTGACTTAGAAGTTTGATTCAGTGAATTATTTTTGATGTTTCTCTTTATTTAGAAAGATTTTAACAGAATCCGTGGCAGGTATAGCCTGCATAAGCAAAGAATAGAAAGTACGATCTCCGGTTTGATGTTTTATCGCCAAGGGATTTTTTTTAAGCGACCTGAAACTAGTAGAGGTAAAATTGTGTGAAGCGATTGCTTTCCAAAGGTGTTTATATTGCTAGTATTTAATAAATACGATGGAATTTTGTTTTAATACATCGAAATCATAATATTTGTACTAGTACTTGGCCAGAAATTAAAACCGGAAGTTGGTCGGCGAGTGCATGTCTCTATCGGATCAGATTCGACAATGTTTATCATATCCAAAACAAGTATGACTTTCCATTTCTTACCCACTGGACGAGGCGGCAGGGAAGTTTTTAGTCCAGTTTTTATTATCTATTGTTTGGTGTCTGTGATCTGTTTGTGACCGTGCGTTCGCGCTTGACAAAGGCTAGTTGGCCGAAAATTTGCGCTTGTTTTGTTTTGTCTCGTTGGATACGCGCTTAGATTGGTTTTCTTGTTCTTCTGGTTAATGTTTATCATCGCAAAGAAACAGCAAATGGCCGTTTTGCACAGTCACACACGCATGCACACATGCACGCCAGCACACACACATTATCAGAACACTATATAGTATCAGGCAAACACGGACACATAGCTCCACAAAGTCCAATGAGCCTTTCTAATGGCACAATATAAGTTACTTTACTCTCAAAAGTAATAGCTGGCACAAATTAAAGTGCCAATGCGATAAGAGAAGTGTGATGTCAAAATGTGTCTGTCGATTCAGCTACTGTCCGCTGTTCGTTCTTGAAGATTAGTTTGTAATTCGCTCGATATGAATCGAGAATATTTGTTTTGGTTTATGCTAACACTGACAATATATGTTTAAGTTTGATTTCGTTGTATGGAAATGTGTAGAATGCTTCGGAACAATCTAGAAATGACAAGAAAAATGTAGAATAGTTTAGATCTTTCTAGAATGTTCCGGAAATCGTAAAGAAATTTAATCTGTACAATGATTGGCTACAAATTTAACCTGTACAGTGATTGGCTAGAACTACAGAACATTCCAGAAAGGGAAGGTTCGAGAATGTGACTATGATTGGTTGAAAATCTAGGGAAAAGCCGAGAATATTCGGGAACTTTCCATGATGTTATAAATAAAGCGTGACTGTGGGGAGAGAGAGAGCGATCGAAAGAGTTGAAGTGTAAGCCTGCTGTCAGAGATAGAGAAGTTGCTATAGATTCGTGGAGTTGCTGTGTGTAGATTCGAGGACTGAAGAAGAATAATTCTACAAACTAGGAGTGGTGCATTGGATGTGTGAAGTTTTTACCCAGTTCCTGTTGTGTTTCATTCGTTCTTCAAATAAAGGATCATTTTCGTTTAACCGGGACTGGTGTATCTTGTCTCTGAGAAGAGCGATCGACTGCTAGATCTTCACGAACCTGCATAAACTGCAAGACACTGCCAGTCACCTACATACGTCATTACATTGTGACACTGTAGCTTTGTATTTGATTCACATGAAAAATTTCAGGAGATTCCATCAAGACATAATGTGAGTTATGTCTGTTTTAAGTTGGCCCGACACATGGGCACTCACATTATTTGGGTGCAAATGCATACAAAATATCTAACATCTTGAATATAACTAAGCTTGTAAATAATTTACTGGTAGCTTTCTGTCTATTTGATTCACATGCAAAATGTCAAGGAAGTCCATCAAAAAATAAGCGAAATATGTGCGTTTTAACCCTTTGACTCCTGCACCCTGGCCACCAGCATCCTGCATTATCAACCATGCTAACAAAACAAAAACTTAACCCTTTGATTCCCTCACCCTATCCACCAGCTTCATGAAGAAAGCTGGAGGATAGGGTGAGGGATTCAAAGGGTTAAGTTGTTGCAGTTGGTCAATAGGGTGCAGGAGTCAAAGGTTAATTTGGTCTGGTACGTGAACCATGCTTTTTCCATCGTTCAAATGAGATAGTTTGCCATTTTTGGAGTCATATAACTCATGACTTTGTCACTTTACGCTGCCCCCAAAAATTCAAGATTCATTAAATAACATTGTTTCTGAGGAAAAGTAAACTCTAGCTTATTCTGTCTTCTTATTTTTATGTAATGAGGGTGCAAAAATGGCTTGTCATGCAATTTCGAACATTGACAAAATAGCATATTTATGAAGTTTGCAGCACTGCTGTGTAAATGTATGAACAGATCTGCTTGTATGCTTGCTTTTTTATGTAGTTTATGTTGTTAAGAATTAAAATCAGGAATGACATTCTCTGTCTGAGGACTAATGGAAAATTTAGGTTCCTGCAGACTTGCTACATTTTACAATTGGCAAAAACGTACGTAAACTGCCGTTTTCAAAGTGTGTTGTCTCTGGACCTAATACAGCTAGAGACTTACGTTTTTTTGCATTGTGCTTATTTTTTCTTGTATTTTTCAGAAATATAAGTGTTAACCCTTTGACTCCTGCAGCCTGCCCAACAGCATCCTTCTTTGTCAACCATGCTGGAAGAGCAAAAACTTAACCCTCTGACTCCCTCACCCTATCCACCAGCTTCCTGCAGGAAGCTGGTGGATAGGGTGAGGGAGTCAAAGGGTTAAGTTTTTGCA
This sequence comes from Monoplex corrugatus, assembly GCA_030674185.1. Taxonomy (NCBI): domain Eukaryota; kingdom Metazoa; phylum Mollusca; class Gastropoda; order Littorinimorpha; family Ranellidae; genus Monoplex; species Monoplex corrugatus. The sequence goes on from JAPXFY010000034.1 coordinate 13,214,763, forward strand.
GTTGGTAGATAGGGTGCAGGTGGCAAAGGTAACCTTTTCAGAAGTTTAATTTTTGACTGCCGGTACCTAATAATAGTTTCCGAAAGCAACTATGGAAGGCAGGGAGGCAGAGTCGGCGGATGGAGGGAGACTAAGGACCTCAGTCTTTTTATCATTTGATTTTAATTGATTTTCTGATGTCCAGGTTTTCTTTTCCGTCACAAAATCGTGAAGAATATGAATCTGATGAATGTGGTCTGAGATTTATATTTATGAGTAGGGTATCATCAGCTTACATTTCATTGAGGACAGAGTATGTATCAATGAGAGAGGGGTTGAGTCGTGTAGAGTATGAATAAAACAGGACGAGCAGAGCTTTGGGCTGCACTAAAGTTAAGAATGACTTGGGGGATATTTCTCTCTGAGTGATGAGATTGAAACCACTTCAGAGCATTATTTTTTAATTCCCAAAAGTCGGAGAACAGAAATATTGTCTTGATGTAGAGAATTTAGTAAGTCATTCACAGTTTGCAAAAAGACTGTCTCTGTGCTATACCCAAACCTCTAGGCAGGTCGGTAAACAATAAGAAGATCATAAGTGGTCAAATGGGCAAAAGGTTTGTGGAGCACAGGTATTTCAGGAAGGTTTGAGATGGAAGGTTGAGATGGGTCAGTAATTTTTTTTAGGATATTGGGTACCAGGTTTCTGGAGCAAAGATTTCACAGTGGTAGTTTTGAATTCTGAAGGAAAGATATAAAGTGAGAGACTTATTCATGATGTTAACAATGGCGAGCAGAAGAAGATACAGATGTTGAAACAGAAGCTTGGTGGGCATGGTGTCAAAATTCACAAGTTTCAGGAGTGGTCCAAAGATGAACGTTTTTGTCAAACTCTTCATAGACCAGGCTGAAAGCATGAAAAGAAGTATCAGAGAAAGGCTGAAAAGAAGTTTGGAGCTGTGGAACAGAGCCTAAACTGGTGCGAACAACTATAATTTTGTTATGAAAGAAGTCAGCAAACATGTTCGACAGTCATTTTGCATCGGAAGCGGAAGGTAGAGTGAGTGCTTTTGCTTTTGTTCTTGCCAAGAAGGGATGACGTGTTGTGGAACAACTGATCTCATGTGCTTGATCTGGAAATTAGTGATGAATAAAAGGTGATCTTGGCAGGATCTGCAACTCTTTGAATAGCAGTATCATAAATTGGCTTGTGCACTGTCAAAAGTTTTTTTTCAGCAATGTTCAGCACACCTGTGTTCAGTTTTTAGCTTACAAAGTTAAATGGCAGTAGTGTTGTACCACAGGGTAGGATTACCATCGTGAACCTTCAGCTGACCTACAGATTCTTGCTTTTCATAAAAAAGACAGGAAACTGTGTGTTTAATTTGGAAACAGACTTATTTGATGTAACGAACTGAACAGAATACTTGCAGATTATTTATGATTAGTCTTTCTGATTGAGTCAGAAACAAATTTTGCAGGACGTTTTTTTTTCAACAACTAGATGGTGCAAATTTTTTTTAATAGTAAGATGGTGCAAAATAGCAAACTGGTCAGACGCCAGATCATGACATACATTGATGGAATGAACAGTATTGTCATCATTTCTGTGCACAATTAAGTCCAGAATATGTCTACATTTAGTGATTGGTTCTGTAACAGTTTGTTCCAAATTGAACTTTGCAACCTGTTCACAGATGATATAACAAACATACAAAAACACTTGGAATCAATGCCTCATAAGCTGTCAAAATCATGCCCAGAATGCACCATATTTCGCGATTTTAGTCTAAATTTTCAGGAGGGCTTACCACTAAACTCCCCTAAAGAGGCATCAGAAGTTCATGCATGGCTTCACCATCTCATCACACTATATCACTTGTGTATTGCTTTTTTGTTGTATTTTGTTTTTTGTTTTGTTTGTCTGTAGAAGTGGGTATCTCAATGTTAGCATTGATATGACTTAACACTATCCCTATGTGTTGCTTATCCCTTTTACTCACACACTCTATCCACCAACTGCAAAAATTTAACCTTTTGATTCCCTCACCCTATCCACCAGCTTCCTGTGTGTGTGTGTGTGTGTGTGTGTTTTGAATTATTAAAACTGTTACAAAGTGTTTTCTTTGTCGAGGTGTTTCTGTATGCATGTTTGTGTCTGTTGTGCATTTATGGTGTGTTTGTGTTGATTATAGTGTGTGTGTGCGTGTGTGTGTGTGTGTGTTGTAAGGTGCTGTGGTGTGTGTGTGTGTTGTAAGGTGCTGTGGTGTACTTGTGTGTGTAGGCTTGTGTGTATGTGTGTGTGTGTGTGCGTATTTTGATGTGTATTGGTTTTTATTTTCTTTGTTAAGGTTTGTGTGTTATAAATGTGTGTGTCTGTTGTGCATTTATGGTGTGTTTGTGCTTGTAGTGTGTGCCTGTGTGTGTTGTAGAGTGCTCTGTGTTGTGTGTGTGTGTGTGTGTGTGTGTGTGTGTGTGTGTGTGAGCACGCGTGCATGCATGTGCGTTTGTGTGTGTGTGTGTGTGAGCGCGTGGTGCTTGCATGTGCGTTGTGTGTGTGTGCGTGTGTTGTGGCATATTTGTGTGTGCATGTTCAGGTGTGTTTGTGCATTGTAGTGTGTGTTGTGACGAATACATTACTATTTTGCTTAAAGAAACCTGATATATTTACAGGTTTATTCATGACATTCTGCTTGCGGAAGGGCCGCAGCGTGTGGAAGAACTGGAGCAACGAGAAGTGTTTCAAGACATTCCTGAAGAAACCAATCGTGTTATCCAGCAGTATGGTGGACTGTGCGGCTATTTTGAGAAAAATTGTGCATTTGCTATGTGTGGAGATTTTGTAGGTATTAGTGAAGACAAGGACAAAGTCCAGGAGTTGGCAAATAACCTCTCCCATCCTACCTTGTCTTTGGATTCTTATAGCGCGAGCCTCGATCCTTATGTTGTTAACCAACTGTTATCAAACGGTGTGTCTGATGATAGGACTAAGAGCATTTGGGACAGAAACTTGACATCGACAAACTTTGACACTCAACAGATGACGACGGGTAACGGTTATAGTAGTGCACACTGTGAAATGACCCTGCCCAAAATTGGAGATCTCAATCCGAAGGCCCCAGAGTTTCAGCCTTCGCCCAAGAAATCTGTGGGGAGTATGAATGACATTGATGACATTGACCTCGATTCGTGCCCCCAGGCTGCGCCATCTATAGCATCGAGCAGGCCGCGTGGTGGTGGCCTGGAGACTTTGGACTCTATTATAGCCCCTACTGAGGACAGTGACATAGAGGACGCCACGTCCATGAACAGGAAGTCCTCAGTGCCTTCGATGAACATGAATGATATTGATGAGATTGACTTGGGTTCCTCCGCCAGTCAAAGTTTCTCGAACATGGAAGGTACGGTTCCAGGACAAGGCATTCAGGAAGGAATGAGCCAGAGGAGCTCCCAGTCTGACTTGTCGCAATCTGGCAGCGATTTCTCCACAGGCATGCTGTTTAGAACGGCGTCCCCCAGTTCGACTGCTTCTTCTCACTGGAACACCTCGGCTCGTGACCTGGGCTCACCTTTTGTGCGTGACACAGGCTCTCCTGCTCTTTCGCAAATGCCTCGTATTGGGGACATGACCCGTCAGACCGGATCTCCTGTCGGTACATTTATGTCTTTGGGCACTGATCGCATCGGTTGTGAGCTGGGTCGGAGATCCAGTTCCATTTCCAGTGTGACTTCCATTGTTCACAACTCTGTGCCCCATTGTCTTGGCTCCATCACGAAAATGGGAGAAAACACAGTGACTAGCGTTTCCACAGCTTCTGATCCTTCAAACACAAGGTCCAACAGTTTGCCACCTGTACCAAAACCATTGAAACCCTTGACCTCTCTAGGAGGTGCTGCTGCTCGCCTTGTGGGTGCCAATGCTGGTCTCTCAGATAAAAGTGTGGGCAGTTTATCAGGAAGTGGTAATGCTAACTCAGCCATGAGTGATAGTGTAGTGGCAGCAGCCACGCAGTTTGCTGCTGTGTCTAGTGCTGATGATGGTGTGTTTGTGTGGTCGGATTGTTCACGTGTGTCACCCGGGTTGAGCTCCTCGCAAGCTGCTGTCACTGCATCTTTTCCTTCCAAGCTAGGTGGGGGACTTGGGTTACCATCATTTCCCAATGATTCAACTTCAGAGTTGGCAACCTCCGCTTTAGTGGGAGGGTCGAGGTCATCGCCTTTTGATCCATCAGCTGAATACAGTCCATCATCATCATCCACATTAGGATTTACATCATACTCTTCCTCCTCTACCTCTTCCATGTTGAATGGAGGAATATCCTCTTCCTCCTTGACTTTGAAGTCAAATTTACCCGCATCAGCGGCCCTTGCAAGTGAGTTTGTACCAGCTTCTTCACTTCTGTCCCAGAGTTACACCCCCACCTCCTTGTCCTCATTATCTAGAGATTACCCCTCCTCCCCCCTCTCCTTCACTTCGGGTCCCTGGTCCAGCTTAGGCCCTGTGCCCAGCTCAGACACCTGGGTCACTGAAACTTTCCCCTCGTCCATTCGACCCAGCGAGTCTATCACCCCTGACTTCCGCTTCATTACTCCTCCTCCGACATCCCTGTCCAACTCCTTGCCCCCACCTATCCCATACCCCACCTCTACCTCCACCTCTGCCTGGTCTGATTCCACCAATGACATGGCCAGAGGCTGGGCTGATGCCACCGGCAAGACCAGGACACTTGATATGGGAGTGCAGGCTTGTGTGGAGACAATTTCAGTGGAGACTTCCTCGTCGTTGAGTCTGGATGACCTGAGTCACATGGAGTCCAGTCAGAACAATCTGTTAAAGCAGAATGGGGACCTGTTGTTCCATGTAGAACGACTTCAGGTGAGTTGGATAATATTTTGGGGTTGTCTGCCTTATTTTTTCCCTTTCTCTCCATTCTGTGCAGTGTTTTCTCAGGTGTGTGTATACGTTTTGTTTAACCCACACTCTGCATTCATTATGTAGTTGCACAGTCTGCAAACTTAGTCTTCTGTGGAAGTGCTGGCTGGATGTTTGCGTGTTTCCAGGAGCTGTCTAACACTTACATCTGACAGGTTCTTCGGCATACATATTTTGCATTCTGTGTGCATACACACTCAGAAAAGGTGCAGGCCTTAGCAGGTATGTATATGTGTTGACTTAAGATAACAGAAACTTCTCCATCCTGTAGTCACCAGACAGGTTTGAACCCAGGAGAACAGAAACTTCTCCAACCTGTACTCACCAAACAGGTTTGAACCCAGGAGAACAGAAACTTCTCCATCCTGTAGTCACCAAACAGGTTTGAACCCAGGAGAACAGAAACTTCTCCATCCTGTAGTCACCAAGCAGGTTTGAACTTGGACCTACCTATGGAAAGTCAGTGTCCTAACCACTTGAATGTTGCACATGTCATGTCTTCTTCAGTTGTTCTTAGAATACTTTCACAGCAATTTTAGATCTGTCCATTTTTCCTAGGGCACCCCCTTCCTTTGGATCCATGCCTTTTCATGTTATAAGCTTTTTATGCTGGCTTTCATTCATGTACACATATTTCATTTACACATATGTATATTTCATTTGTTTTTGTATTGTAGAATTGTAAATGCATAGAGCACTGTTAGGTGCACAGTCGATGTGTATTATTGTTGTTGTTGTTGTTGTTATTAGTATTACTATTTTGTGTGCAGCAAGAATTGCGGCAGAAGGAAGATGAGGGGTCATCTCTAAGAAGAGAGGCAGAGCAGACACGTAATGGTGTGTGCAGAAACTGATGCATCAGATCATGACTATGGAAACAGAAAACGCTAGGTGTGTGTGTGCGTGCGTGCGTGCGTGCGTGCGTGTGTGTGTGTTGTGTGTGAAGGTATATGAGAACTTACTTAGTTTACAGAGGATAGGTTCCTTACTAAACACTAATGTCAGGAGAACTTAGTTGACAAAGGATAGATTTTTTACTAAATACTAACGTCACTTATTAAACGGATGAACATCTGTGAATGCAACCATACGTTAACTGTCAGAGTCAGATGTATGAGAAACCTCTGCTGGTGGGTAAGGGGTGATTTTTCCGATCTTGTCACCTCACATACATCATTAGTAAAGTATAGTGTGTGTGTGTGGGGTAACTGAGATGGGTGCTGACATAAAATTGAATCAGATCAGTTTCTTTTTCTTCAAATAGTCTCTCTGCACTCAGAGTAAATTCTAAATGCACAAATATCGCTGATGCCATGTGATGGAGAAGACCCCAAATGATCATGGGATATAAGCCTTTGTATTGGCAAGGTCTTGGGGAGCTACCTAGCATAGGGGTTTTATATCTTACTTATATCTTACTTGTGTATCAGTCTGTCATTGGAACAGTCCAGGCTACATTGTCATGAAATATTTATTTCTTCTGAATTTTCCAGTTTTTGTTTTTTGTTTTTTGCCGGAAACAGATGAAAACACAACCAGCCTCCCACCCCCACCCCCAGTATAAACTGATCTCACCAATGTACCATACAATCAAATCTCAGAAATTAGAAATAGGCGGGCTAGTTAGATCTTTTGGTAGAGCTCGGGATCTGATATCTTGAGTTCAGTCCCAGATTTTAAAAAATGGCTTGTTTGCCCGCCCATCATGTTAACCTCATTCTGGTGGTGTCAGCTGAAGTGTTCCAGAGGAATCCCCCCCCCCCCCCCCCCCACACACACACACACACTCTTTGCTCCTCAGTTCAAAACCTTGTCAGCGCATAAGGTTTTGCACAGGTTCAGGGAGTCTTCCAGGTAATTGCTAGCAGATTTGAATGAAGGGCATATAGAATTGTTCAGTTGCGATGAGTAGCTCTTGAACAAACTCCAAACCAGAAATGTGACCTTAAACAATAGACACACAGCCTCCCTCCATCCACCTGTGTAACCCATCATCTCTTCATCCCATTATATTTGAATTGATTCAGAATGTTCTTTGAAGAGCCATGGACTCCAGATACGATGTTTTTAGTTCAATCCCAGCCTGCAGCATTAAAGACTGGCCTGTCTGCTGCTCATCTTTCTGTTTCCATCATTCTGGTGGTGTCAGCTGAGTGTTTCTTAGGTCCCTCACCCATTTTAAGACCTTGCCAGTGCATAGGGTTTTGCGTAGGCTGCCAGATAATTACTGGTAGAGTTGGTTGGGGTGCATACGTAATTGTCTGAGTTTGAGGAAGATCTCTTGAACAAACTCCACATTCCATCATCCCAAATCTTCCAGTCCACCTTCACTGGATTGAAAAAAACAACAACAACAACAAACATACAGCATGCACACATACACACAGATTACAGTTGGTTTGTGTGTAATGGAGATATATATGTGGGTCTTACAGAAAACAAGAAGAATATGCTATGAGAGAGAAACGGTTCATTGATGAAATGCAGTCCCTGAGGCAGAAAAAGTATGTACTGGCTTTTTGTATTGAATTCATGTCCATCTGCCATCCATCTCTCTCTCTCTCTCTCTCTCTCTCTCTCTCTCTCTCTCTATCTCTATCTCTCTCTCCCCTCTGTCTCTTTCTTGTTTATGTCTTTGTCTCTATCTCTGTCTATCTCTCTCTCTCTCTCTCTCTCTCTCTCTCTCTCTCTCTCTCTCTCTCTCTCTCTCTCTCTCCCCCCCCTCATGCCGTCTCCATTTGAAATCTGTATTGACAAGATTTGAACTTATTTCAGAAATTGCCTGAACATCATTATAGTTACATATGTACTTAACTCACTCTGCCCTGGGCGATTGTGTCAGTCAACAACCTTTCTGCCCTGGCTGTTTGGAAGGGTTACTAATAAAATTGTAATAAAAAACGTTTTTGAGTTAAAGACTTGAAACTTTCTGGTATTGCTAACATAAGAACAAACTAACTTTTGTGCAAGTATAAAAGGTGATCTTTTGTTGATTTTTTTTAATTGAATTTTTAAAAAAATGAGTTTTTCAAAAGTTTGCACGGGGGGGGGGGGGGGGGGGGGGGGGGGGGTACCAATACATGCTAAGAATTAAAAACCCACAAATTTAGACTTTTGATATCAAAAACACTTCTAGACAGTTGCAATATGACTGGGCATAAATGTTTACCAAGTATCATGAACTAGCTGCAAGTCTTTCTTTGTCAACAAACAATTTGAAGTATGCAAATTTTAAATTGTACACACACACGCACAGACAACAATGGCCATTCATACTAAATATACAACAACAAAAATCATAAAAAATCAGAGGAAAGATAGACAGATTTGAAAGTTTCTGATGATACTAACATGGTTACAAACCAGCTTTTGTGTAAGTATGAAAAAGTTGACTTGTTTGGTACTATTTTTTTTTAATTTTGAGATGAATTATTTTGTTTTAAAAGTTTTCGCGGGAGGGGGGTACCAATATGCAAAGAATAAAAAACTCACAAATTCAGCTTTCTGATATCAAAAACACTTTTAGGCAGTTGCAATATGATCAGGTATTATGTGTACTAAGTATCAGAAACAAACACCAACTCTTTCTTTGTGATCAAGCAATGTTTATTATGTCAATATCATAATGTACACACACGCACAGAGACAATAATAGCCTTTCACATTACATAAACAAAAAAAATCATAAAAATTCATAGGAAAGATATATAAAGTTGACAGTTTCTGGAGATACTAACATAGTTACAAACCAATGTTTGTGCAAGTATGAAGGTGTTGAGTTGTCTCCTGCCATTTTTGTTTTTATTATTGATATTTTTTTTTAATTGCGCGGCAGGGGGTTGGGGGATACCATATATGAAAGAATAAAAAAACCCACAATTTAAGATTATTGAAATCAAAAACACTTCTAGACAGTTGTAATATGATTGGATATTATGGGCACCAAGTTTCAGAAACCAGCTTTGAGTCTTTCTATGTAAACAAGCAATGTTCATTATATCAATATTATAATGTACACACACACCCACAGACGACAATGGCAATTCAGACACATAAACAAAACAAATCATAACAAATCATAGGAAAAACAGACAGACTTGAAAGTTCCTGATGATACTAACATGGTTATAAACTGACTTCTGAGCAAGAATGAAATTGTTCACTTGTTTGGTACTATTTTTTTTAAATTTTGAAGTAAACTATTTTGTTTTTAAAGTTTGCGCAGGGGGGTACCAATACATGCAAAGAATTAAAAAAAAAACCCAACATTTAGCTTTTTGATATCAAAAACACTTCAAGACAGTTGTAATATGATTCAGTATTATGTGAACAAAGTTTCAGAATCCAGCTGCAAGTCTTTCTATGTAAACAAGCAATGTTCATTATGTCAGTATTATAACATGTACACACGCACAGAGACAGCAATGGCCATTCACATTATATATACAAAAAAAATCATAAAAAAACACAGCAAAGGTATACAGATTTGAAAGTTTCTGGTGATACTGACATGTTACAAACTGACTTTTGTGCAAGTATGAAACTTGAAAGTGTTCACTTGTTTGGTATTATTTGTTTTATAAATTTTGAAGTAAAATATTTTGTTTCAAAAGTGTGTGCAGGGGTTTACCAATACATGCAAAGAATAAAAAAAAACACAAATTTAGCTTTATGAAATCAACACTTCTAGATAGTTGTAATATGATTGAGTATTATGTGTAGTAAGTTTCAGAAACCAGCTGCAAGTCTTTCTATGTAAACAAGCAATGTTCCTTATGTCAATGTTATAATATACAGACATGCACAGACACAGCTATGGCCATTCACACTTCATGAACAAAAAAAAATCATAAAAAAATCATAGGAAAGACAGACAGACTTGAAAGTTTCTAGTGATACTTTAGCTACTCCAAACAGATTTTGAGATTTACATATAGATTTTTGAAACTATTACCAATAAACAGATCTTTTTGTTGTGATTCTAGTGATACCAACACCATTTCTGTATCTCAATTAGGAAAAAAAAGTTGCGAATTTTTAAAGATTTAATTTTCACGCGCATTTTTGCGCCAAAGCTCAAATCAACAAAATTGTCATTTTCAGCAGGCTATACAACAGAACTGATGTGTATTTTCTGATCAGTTTTGCATTTTTCTTGACATTCCTGATGCATAGATGATGTTTGATTTTTTTCAGGTCGTTCTTATAAAAGGAAAGTGATAAAATTTGCTATTAAAAACCAGAAATATGAGGGTTTTTGCCAATGCCCAACTGATACAATGTATAACACGAAAGTATGCCGGAGACACATTTTCATAACTTTGCTTTCCTTTGAACTAGAAAAATGCTTTTGGTATTACTGGATTCAGCAAAAAAAGACACTCAACCAGCACACTTTCAAAACTGTAAAAATGAAATAATACACATTTATTTGACACTGATTAATAATTTTCTTAATTCTCACATATTGCAAAACTCCGTCACCCATCTGGATAGTGTTTTGACTTCAAGTGCCAGTCAATATCTAAAGCAGCAGATGATCAATATCACAATTAGCATGGCTATCATTGTTCCTGTCCAGAGATCATCCATGTAATGAATGTGTGTGGACTGAAAAGCCCCAAAATTTCCATTAACGGTACACAGGATTCATCACAACATGGCAAGGTGATGCTGTTGTAGCCACTGCACTTTAGATGGATAAATCACAGTCTCAGGTTGACTTGCTGTAGCTTCAACTAAGTAACATTTTTGTTCTGTACTTGGGAATTCACTGAAACAGAATGAATGTGAACAGACTAGACAACAGTTGTGGCCACTGTGCTCTGAAACAATAAACAGTGAGTCTTAAGTGACAAAGTGTAATATACAGTAACTAGCTGAGATCTGTCACTTGCAATCAACAGGTCAGAATCCAGGAATCAACAAGTGATACTTGGTGCATTTGCAATAACATGGATGGTTGCACATATGTCAGCCATACCGCTTGCTTTGTGGAAGTTTGTTTACTCACAGTAGACGGATGACACTTTTGTGTATGCAGTGATGATTTCCTCCACATCATCTGCTTGTCAGATTTGACCATCATTGCTAACTGGAAGACAGTCAAAGTCCCAGTAGAAAACATCTTCAGCATGTGTGTTTTCAAACATATCCTCCCGTGAAGGCCAGCAGAAACAATCCGTGTGACCCCCTGACCTGTTCAGGTACTGGACTGACACCCAGCTGCCATTCTCCTTTAACTCCAACACCTGTCCAATATGAAATCTGTCTACAAAATAAACGGCCATCCACTGGCCCTGCCTGGTGAAGTAAAATAGGGCTTCTTCAACAGTGTCTTCATTCATGTCAGCATCAGATATATCTCCTTCAGGATGAATTGCAGTAGCAGAACAGACAGCCACAGGACAGTCTGCAGAAGGGATAGGTCTTTCTGTGAGGAGATGGTGTTGAAGAACTAGCCTGAGATCATCCAATGACCCTGTCAGTTTTAAACAAACTTTTTTTATTTGCTGACAACCCATCTAATCCTAGAGGCAAAATTGCAGTACCTGTTTTGAATACTTCTTTCCTTCCAACTGAAGTCCTCTTAACTGCAGCAGGAGACGGTTAGTCACGCGTTCAGCTAGCAACAATGGTGGTCTTCCCTTCCAGGCAAAAAGCTTCTCCTCAGTCGGTTGTAGGTTTCATCAGCTGAAAACAGCCACATTTCCTGTTGTTATTGTTCTCTAAGTCATGTTTCTATGTCAACCAGTTTGCAGACAAATTCAGTAATTGTCCAGTATTGTCATATTGCTAAATTTTCAGCTTACAAGTTGAACCAATAAGAGAATGTGTTCAGTCTGTTATTCACTTACTGGCAACATATCTTGTGATTACACATTTATTTCACAGTGCACATAAATATAATTGTATGAAATTCTGAACAAAATGTGAGTATAGATCTAATTATATACATATAGTTTTGTTTTGTTGAAGCTTAACTGATTCATCTGATGAAAGTGCGATCACATTGGAAGAACTGTGAAACCGAAAGTACTGCACAAGCTCAGGTCACGTGACCAAATAAAACCCTTCAATCCTTGAAATGAATGCTTTTCTTTACTAAATATATGAATGAAATAAATGAAAAGTCTCTTTCTCGTAATACTTTTATCATGAAGGTGAGTTAGCACCAATAAATTTAAATAAGTCAGTCATTTTTCGGACCAGCCCACAACGTCGAGTTTGTGTTGTTGGCACGATTCCACAGCATCTTGTTTCAAACAGAGTCGGCTCATAAAAAGTGTACAGAACAACAAAATATTCATAAAATCAAAAACAATAAAGAACTAACTTGCGCGAACAATTGATCTGGCTGCGATACTGAAGCAGTCGGTGTCACATTTCGGTCACTACTGGTGACCGACAATTCAGCGTGCGCGTCGGCCATGGCGGCTAACAGTGTTCATGACGAGCGGTACACTTCGGTCTTTTTTATCGCTTGCCGCTTTGCGTGGAAATGATAATGAAACAACATTTTGGACAAATATTGTAGAGGGAAGTCTGATCTACAAACTGATGTACATTTTTATGAGTGTGGGCAATCAGGTCTTTATACTTATAGTAGAAATTCTACTTTGAACATTTTATTGCTTGAATTTTTACACATTGACCGCATGGATCATGACGAAACGGGCATGAGATAGGGATCTGGATGTCTTCTTTCATTTCATTGGGCGATCTTTTTAGATCTAGCCACTCACGCGATGCGACAGAGCATTAAGTAAGGGTAGTGTAAACAGAAGGCAATCGGCGTTACGTCAAGACCGCCGGCCGAACTCGCTAGGGTAGGGCGAATGAACATGTAATAAAACATACACGAAAACGAGTATTAGTCTAAACAAGTACATCATTCAAACAACAAAGCACCAATCTTTTTATTGCAGTAGATTTTATTACATTTTCATTCAGTCTCTGTCCTTGAGTAATAAAGTATTCTGAAGTCTTAGATTTGATTTTATCAAGATTTTGCGCTATATAAATATTGTAATTATTATTATATTATTATTAAGTCTGAAGTTTCTCTTTCTCTGCCTATTCTTCCTTCTCACCTCTCTCTCTCTCTCTCTCCATTTGTCTCACTTTTTCTGTCTGTATCTCTCTGCCTTCTTCACTCTCTGTGTCTTTCTTCCCTCTGTTTTCTCATTCCTTTCTTCCCTCCCTATCTCTCTTTGTCTGTCCCTTCTGACCTTCCTCCACTCTCTCCTGTTGTGCAGAGTACTATTACTGTAGTCAGGTGTCTTAGCTTAGATGGACCTATTATGTCAACAGCAAGAGCAAAACGGAGGTAATGCCATTAGCTCTAGGTTCCTGTCCCTACCCAACAGCAGAAACAAGACATGTAAAAACAAATGAAGTCAGGGTTCAATCCTACCTGGGTACATCCTGCCTTATGGGTAAAGGGTGGAGATGTTTCTGATCTCCAAGTCAGCATGAGTGCACACTTCTTAGTGCCAAACCCCCCTCGTGTATATAGATGGAGCATCAAATAAGCGTGTTAAAGATCATGTAAGTCCTGATAGTGTAGTTAGGCTTATGGAAACCCCCAAGATCTTGCCAGGGTTTAGGGTTTATGCCAAGATCATTTTGGAGCTCATTCGTCAGATGGTATCCGTGGTATCATTGCATGTTATCAAAGTAAGCATAGAGTACCGCCCAGTTGTACAGTCTCTAAAATGGAGCTTCATAACATTGCTACTGTCATCACCATTCCCATCATCACAGCTTAGTGAAAAATCAGGGCTGAAAACGTTCTGTGTCTGGGCGGAATTCCGCGATTTCGGTTTATCAAAACAAAAAAACAACAACAAAAAGCAAAAAACAAAAACAAAACCGAAAGGAGCAAGGCATCCGTGATCGGCTTGCAAGCATTCATAACAACGGAGCGCAAGTTATGGCCCCTGATTTGCCCCGGACCCCCCTAGCTTCAGTGGTTTTTTCCTCCTCCTGTTTTAAGCCCTGAAAAATTGTCCCAGATTTTGTGGCCCTCCCTGCCATGATCTCATGGTGATCCCTTTGGGTGTGTTTAGGGGTGTGCTGGACAAAAATTGTCCCAGATTTTGTGGCCCTCCCTGCCATGATCTCATGGTGATCCCTTTGGGTGTGTTTAGGGGTGTGCTGGACAGCCAAAACAGCTGGTGTGGGGGCAGTGACACAGGAATAATGTAGGAGAGGGTGTACAAACAAAAAAATAAATAAATAAAAAAGAAACACTACCCTTGCTGATTTATAATTATCATGATTTGTTAAGTTCTTGTTTCAGTGTTTTGAGCAGCATGGAGACCAACAGTATGCTTCAAAAGCGTGCAGAATTTGAGGAGAAATGGAAACAGGAGAGACAGCGTGCCATGCATGCTGAGGTGAGATGACTTTTTATTTCCCTAACCCCCCACCCCTTTTTTATTTTAAATACTTTTGTTTTGAGCACAGAACCACCCCTTTATTATCTTTCATTTGAAAAAAAAAAAGGGGTGGGGGTGAGATAATTTCATATTAGCCAGGAAGGATGTGTGTCTGTGTATGTGTGTGCCTGTTATCAAAATGTATTAGCAAGAATTTCTCTATTGTTTCTGGACGGGTATTTGCCAGATTTGAGTCAAACATGTGGACAGTCAGGAGTTGTGAATGCGTAAGTTTGGAGGACAAGATGTTTTGGTCAGAAGGATCAAAAAGTGCTTAAATCAGCACTGTTTGAGGAAGGTGTTTGAACAGTGCTTTTTCAGGAACTTCTGACAGTATTTACATTTGGTTTTCATGTTTGCCACAGTCTGCCATTGTTTTGGCTGTATGTCAGGTTTTATGTCGTCTGATGCTTCTTCAGGGTCACAGTGACTAAGAAGTACAAAATCTGAATTTTCTGTAATCATTATTTTTGTATAAAAAGGAATATTGTCAGAATGGCTTGACCATCTTTTTATTTTCATCTCAAGAAATGTCAATATTTTTTTTTATCTATTTTCTTTCTTACTGTCTTTTCTTTGTTTTTTGTTTTGTCAATATTTTTTTTTCAATTTGTAGAAAACATGATTTCTTGTGGACTGGAGAGAGAATGTACCTGTGATTATAGTTTCTTTGCAGATTTTCTCATCTTTTTGTTTTTTGTTTGTTATGTAATGGATCACAACCAAGTTTAGGTCAAAAGTGTGGATCATGAAGGAGGTGTGTATGCATAAGTTTGAAAGGGGAAATGCCAAAGTCAGTGTCACGTGGACAAAAGGAAAAAAAGATACCTATCTATACTCAACACCTTTTTTTGAAAGTTATGAGCAGCTGGAAGGGAAGTTAGGTTCACACTGTGGTACTAAGATTGAATCTCGAGAATCGCCCCTCAGCAGTGTTGAGCTCTACCTCAACTCAGATTGGTATGGCCAAGTGGTATGGCCTAGATGTGTAATGGTTTTATTAATCTGTTTATTTACTTGTTTGTTTTTGTTTTGTTTTATTTTATTTCATTTCATTTTGTTAGGTTCGTGTACTTCTGGAACAGAAGGAGAACTTCAATCTGACACTGAAAAATAAGATTAAGGAAGTGGAACGTCACCAGAAAGAAGCTATGATGTCCATTAACAGGTGAGACAGCTCCCTCTCCTCCTCCTGTCCTCTCCCTCCACCTTGACATTCAACACCCACATGCAGGATATGCCTCCTTAAACTGACCACATTGTTTGGTGGCTTTCATGACATTTTTCACAAGCTGGCTGTATCTTTTGATGGAGCCATGGATTCAGATTCCCCCACGGGGATGCTGGGGGCTCAGTTGGTATAAACAGCATCCCCACCTGAAATTCTGTGTAATGAATGTTGTTTATCATTTTTCCTCCAGTATTCTAGGGAGGGCTGGGTATAGGATGGTACTTGTACTTCTATAAAGTGGTCTCACAACTCTACAATGAATACTGTCAGGCAAGGAGGGCGCCATAACTCCAACCACTGAAGTCCAGGAAGCAGGGGATGGATGGATTTGGAGGCAAAGGCAGAATACTGCACAACATTCGGCTTCTACTTCACGATCATCGTCGGAGGAAAGTAATGGCAACCCACCTGAAGTATTTTTGCCAAAAAGTACGCATAATAGCACCAGAAAAAGGAAAAAGTCATAGTTCTAGGTCTTTTGAGAACCCCAGGGAAGAACAGAATTCACTGGCTTCTGGGGAGAGAGGATCCAAGGTTATGACAGGCAGCTATGATGACGATATGTATGTATCTGATGGCAGCTGTCGGAAGCATACTTGTGGAGACTCTTCAATAAAGATCAACAAAGGGCTCATCAACATTGAAATGTGGAATGTGCAAACATTGCTAAAACTGGGAAAGCGTCATCTCCTGTCGCCAGAGCTTGGAAGAACGGGTATGAACATCACGGGATTATGAAGACCAGATGGAACGGTGGGGGAAAGTTCATCAATGGCGAGCATACTGTCATTTGCAGTCGGAAAAAAGGCCTGTATAGGGTTGCATCATACTGATTAAACAGCATGCTGCAGCACTGATAAGCAGTAACACAATCAGTGACTGATTGATAACTGTTAGACTGAACACAAAGCCAGTTGCCTTAAACATCATCCAGGCATGTGCCCCCACATCCACCAGCTCAGATAAAGAGATAAAACAATTCTATAATGACCTACAAACTGCCAAGGATAAAATAACAAGAAGAGAAATTTGCATAATAATAGACATGAACGTCAAAGTGGGACAGTGTGGAATAGGACCTCATGGGCTGGGAAAATGCAATGAAAGAGGCAATATGTTAGCATCTTTCTGCTGGGCCAATGAATTGGACATCATTAGCACTCTCTTTTATCCTTTGAGTGCCAACATTTTTTGACATAAAGTGTTTTCCATGTGCCAGGGAAAACGTTGCGTCGCTACCATGTGTATTAACCTCTTAAAATTTACGGAGCTTTTGGAGCCTTCTGTGGTGCGTAATACGTAAAATTTACGGAGGTAGTTTGACGCATGTTTCAGCCTAATGTAAATGGGAGAGAAGCACTGACTGATGTTGTCAGTCTCAGAGAGGGTTCATAAAAGTAAATCGCTTCCCTTACATGACTTTTTGACCTTTGCAACCCTCATCAGATTGGTTTTATTTATCTGATAAGAGAAACTGGTTTTCAGCAAAATGCTGACACCAGGACAGTCTTGCAATGCTGCACATTTTCAGCCTTTGAAAGCATGTGAGTTGATTCAAGCGCTTGTAAATGACTGTAGGATCAATTCTGAGACAAGAAGAGGTTGAAAACAGCAGCAGTTACTCCTGTTGGTATGGAATGTGCAGAAGACAGACCCAACACGAAAAGTATTGATTTTCTGAGCACATGACACAAAGGGTTTGTGGCCCCAGGCAATACTGGCAGCTTAGCCAACACTTCACACTGTACTGATAGGCAGGACCACATTGTAGAATTAGCCAACACTGTCAGTGAGAGTAGTATTACAAGTGGCAAGGGGAAGACTAGGGTGATGGAGTGGGGTGGGGGGGGGCATGGCAGCAGGGGACCACTTGATCAGGTCAAGCCACTCAGTGCACAAGCACACTGTGGCTATTTGTAGCTCATCAGCTGTCAGTGATCTGTCAGTAGTAGGTCAGCCAAAGTCTGAATATTTTTAGATTTCATCAGGAGGGTCATATCTTCTATTTTTTCCTTTGTTTTTTTGGTTTCTATTGCAAGTGGTTATGATTTTTTTTACGGAAATTTCCACAAAATATTACAAATATGAAGTAATTTTAAGAAATTACTACATAAATCATCTCAAAATACATTTAGTCATGCCTAATGCACCATTCTGTGTAATTTCATACATAGATTCCCATAAATATGAAAGCAACAGTTGTTTTAATGTACATGGTAGCGATGGAAAACACTTTTTGTCAAAAAATGTTGGCACTCAAGGGGTTAAAACAAGCTTTTGTCGCCTTCATAGACTATAGCAAAGCATTTGACAGCATCATTCATCTCCACCTTTTCAACCTAATGGTCAAGATGGGCTTCCCAAAATATCTCATTGCATTAATTGCCTCCTTGTATAAAGATCAAAAGGCTACAGTTTGGTGGAACACAGAAATGTGATTCTTTTACATCCATACCTCTTTAACATCTACACAGAATAAATCGTAACGGATGCTGATATAGAAGGCATGGGCGTAAAGATGAGAGGAAAACATCTTACAAACCTGCACTATGCAGATGGTACTGCGCTGTTAGCAGACAACATTACCAGCATTAAAAGAATTCTATATGGGGTAGATGCGGCTGGCAAAAAGGCTGGCCTAAACTTGAACATCAAGAAAACAAAAGTGCTACACTTAAAACAGTTGTAACATCTTAATTAGCAAAGTTCCTTTAGAAAATGTTAAGGATTTCCAGTATCTTGGTTCTGTAAAAACTGATGATGGAACCTGCTCCAAGGACATCAATGTAAGAATTGGAAAAGCATGGTCCAACTCAACAACTGGAAAGACAGAGCCATACCAAATGGCCTGAAAGTTAGACTTTTAAAATGTTTGATTTGGCCAATCATGATTTATGCTTGCAAAGCCTGGAATCTGAGAAAAGCTGATTGCAAAAGAATTGAGGCAGCAAAGATGTGGTTTTATCTGACACTACTATGTGTCAAATGGACAGATAGAAAAATTATGAAAGTGTTTTGGAAGAATTTGATACACCAGAAAACTGCTAGCAGACAGCAACAAGAGAAGACTAAAATACATTGGCCATGTGTTATATAGCAAGAACATGGATCTGATGGCAACCATTTTTCAAGGAGAAACAGAGGCAAAAAGGAGGAAAGGCAGTCCTCCAGTCTCATACATCAAGAATATAACCATCATCAGTGCCTAAATATTCAAGAAATTGTCCACAAAAGTCAAGACAGAGCCTTCTGGAGGGAGATGGTGGTGTCTACAGAGCCTTCTGGAGGGAGATGGTGGTGTCTACCTAGACACCACCATCTCCCTCCAGGAGGCTCTGTGCAGCAGCCAGCACCGAATTCGGTGATGCTGACATGTGAGACTGATGAGATGGGCTACATCTTTGTGTTTATGTATTTTGTACTTTTGTATTGTTTGGGCTACAGCTGTGTTTTGCATTTTTTACTTTCATAATATTGCACGACTCTGTCTTTGTGTGTGGCAGCTGGAAGAGGACTAACCCTGATAAGCAAGTACCGGATCAGCAAGTGGCAAGCATCAGACAGTATTTCCAAGAAGTACAGAATTGCTTTACCAACACCCTGGAAGCTGTTCTGGTTAGCTGATTGTTATCTCGCCCCCTCCCCCGTTTCGTTTTTTTTATATATATTTTTTTTTATATTGAGTCTGCCTTTTTTTTTGTCAGAGAAATTGTTTCCTACTGACTGGATAAAAGGTGTATCATGTCTATGACAGAAATGTGTTGCATAATTTCCTCAACTGTTCCTGGTTGGATCTTCACCAGATTTGGCTGATTGGTGTGGACCTTTTTGGAGTGGCATATGTATAAAGTTTTTGGAGGATGAGGTGCCTGGGTCACACGCAGCAAACAAGAGACATCGAGCCATCAGGTTCGAGAGCAACATCTCCGGGGAGACCACTAAGGGCGTGCACTTCGCTGCAGCGCCTCCCCGATGCGAGAGAGACGAGAAAGGCCGTCTTGAAAGAGAGGAACTTCAGGGAACACTCCCTGATGGGTTCGTAAGGGGGGAGTCTAAGGGATGAGAGGACGAGAAAGAGATCCCACGCCGGGGTTCGGCGGGGGTTCCTGGCTTCCTGGAGAGAAGCCCCTCTGACGAGATTCCGCAATAGAGATCGTGCTCAAAGGACGGACCACCCAACTGACGGATGGTGGTGCAGATGGCCGCCCTGTGGACCTTCACTGAGGATGCGGAAAGCTTTTTCTCTGTGGACAGAAAGCCGAGGTAGTTGGCCAACTGCAAGCGAGAGGGTGAATGGGGTGACACCTCATTTGAGGTGCACCAAGAGACCCAGCCATTCCAGTGGGCATTGTACACCCCCTGTGTGCCCGGCCTGTGAGCTTGCTGCACAAGGCCGATTACGGCCGGGGACAGGCCTAATGAAGACATCGAGTCCCGCACAGCATCCAGGCGTGAAGGTTTAGAACGTCTGGATTGCCGTGCGGAATGCCTGACCTGGGTTGGAGGATGGAGCGGCTCGATACCGCGAGTTTTAGCGGCGGCACATGGGACAGGTGCAGAAGTTCTGGGTACCATGCCTGTGCTGGCCATTTGGGTGCGACAAGGATTAATGTCGCTGCGTCCTCCCTGGCTTTCCTCAGCACTTTCCCCATAATGGGGAACGGGGGAAAGGCATAGCCGATGAGGTTCGACCATGGAATGGATAGGGCATCTACAGCCCAGGCCGCTGGGTCCGGAACTGGAGAGACGTACAAAGGGAGGCGGTGATTGAACCTGGTGGCAAAGAGGTCCACGTGTGGTTTGAACCATGCTGCCCATACTGGCTCCAGGACTGCATGGACCAGTGTCCATTCCGAGGGAAGAATCATGTGGGATCTGCTGAGAGAGTCCGCAAGTATGTTGATCTTCCCCGGGACATGCTTTGCTGAGAGCTGAATCGAGTGTTCCTCGCACCAGATGAGCTGTTCCGCTCTCCGAGACAAGGAGTGGGAGCGGGCGCCCCCTTGCTTGTTGATGTAACAAGCTACTGTGGTGTTGTCCGTGTTGATGCGGACATGTTTTCCCTTCAGAAAGGGGAGAAACTCCCCGAGTGCCAGGCAAACTGCCTCCAGTTCCAACATGTTTATGTGGCAGGGCATGAGGTCGGTCGACCACCGACCTGCGGCTGTCAGCGTGCCGACATGGGCTCCCCACCCGGAGGTGGACGCGTCCGTGAACAAGTGCTCCTGAGGAGGGGGCAGTGTGATGGGGACTCCCTGGGCCAGGCGTGACTGGGAGCGCCATTTGGTCACTGCTGATATGAACCAAGGGCCCAGGTGGACCGGGAGGTCCCATGGCTGAAGCGACTGTGACCAACGCTTCCTGAAGCCGCGTTGGAATTGCCGCTTGAGAAGACGACCCAGTGGCACTAGGGGTGCCAGCGACTCCATAAGGCCCAGTAGGGAGGCCAGCTTCCTTGCTGGCGCTTGGAGTTGGGGGAGCAGTTGGGCTAAGAGGCCCTGAAGGCGCAGTAAGCGCTGGGGAGACGGGGTGACCCTCCACTTGGAGGTGTCGAAGGACATGCCCAGGAACTGGAATTGTTTGGAGGGAGTTAGGTCCGACTTCTCCTCGTTGCAGACAAAGCCCAGGTTGTGACAGAGTTGCAGGACCTGGGATGCTTGTTGCGCACACTGTTCTTTGGAGGAGGCGAGTAGAAGCCAATCGTCTAGATAGGCCTTGAGGCGGATGCCCTTCTCCCGAACATGCATGCAGAGTTCCCTCGCCACCTTCGTGAAGAGCCAAGGGGCGGGTGCCAGACCGAAGGGCAGTGCCCTGAATTGGAAGATCCGGTTCCTCCAGACGAATCTGAGGTACTTCCTGTCCCTGGGGTGAATGAGGAGATGGAAGTATGCATCCTTGAGGTCGATGGATATCCCCCAGTCGCCCGGGTGCAAGGCCTCGCGGATGGACATAGGGGTCTCCATACGGAAATGGAGGACGCGGAGGAACCGGTTTAGGGAGGAGAGGTCCAGGACGGGCCTCCAGCCCCCCGAAGTTTTGGGGACCACAAAGATGCGTCCATAGAATCCCGGGGACGCAGCGAAGGAAACTTCCTCCGTAGCCCCCTTGGCTAACATCGAAAGAACCTCCTGATCCAGGGCCTGCGAGGCCGAGCGATCTTGAGGAAGTGCGAAAGCAGGGGGAGAGAGCGTGAGAGGAGCCTTCCTTGGGCCCCAAGGAAGGCGGAACCCGACCTGATCACCCGCAGGGCCCACGGGCTGGCGGGCAGCCTCTCCCACGCGTCGATGTGTCTGGAGAGACTGCCCACAGGATCGCCCGTGGGGGGTGATGGCCTCAGGCCGGGGGTGAGTCATTGGGGGTTGGCCGGCTGAGAGGGAGCCGGCCTGCGGGCCTTAGGCCGGGCCACCGGCCTGCCCGAATGCTGTTGCGGTCTCCTGTGCCCTTGGGGCCTGGGATCGGCCCGAAACTTGGTGTGGGTGGGCCTGTTTGGCGGGTAGGCCGCTGGAGCCGGGCGCTTCACGGCAGGGCGAGAGGGCCTCGAATGGAGGGCGAGGTCCCTTTTTATGTCCACCTGGTGCTTCAGGACGGCCTGAACATGGTTCCCGAAGAGGGAGCCCGGCTGGACGGGCACCGCGCGCAAGGAGGCCCTTGCCGACGGTGAGGTGGCAACCGAGGATGCCGCGAGAATGGCATCCCGCCTCGCCATGACGGCGTTCAGATACGTGCGTGCTTGCGATTCGGCCACGGACCTGAGCCCCTGCGCCATGGCCTGGATAAAGGCCACGATGGTTGCCTGGTCAGGCGCCTGGCGGAGCGTGAAGGACTGCTGGTTGGGGTCCTTCAGGGCTTCCCCTAGGCCGCCCAAGAATGAGTCCAGGGCGGAGGTTGCCACCAGCCCCCGTCTCGCGTTCTCCTCCCATTCCGTCAAGCATTTCTCCGTGATGGAGATATGCTGCGGCTGGGCCCGAGAGCGATCGTTCACAAGGAGGAGGTTCTCCTGTGTGAGCGAGAGGGGAGCGTCAGGGATAGGCCCATGGGCCATGAAGGGCTTCCGCTGGAAGGGGAGCGGTGCCGGCTTCAGGAATTTCCTGAAGGGCAAGGCTCCCGGGAAGTCAGGCACAGATCCTGGAACGAAATCTTGTGCCTCTTTCCCCCTGGCGGTGTCCTGGGCTTGCCTGAGGCAGTCAGCCACCATGTCGGACTGTTTTAGCAAGGAGGCCCGTGGGGCTGAGGTAGGGTGAGCGCTGAAAAGGCGCTCGGCCGAGCCAAGCTTGGGAGCCTTGGGCTCTGGCACAGTGGACACCGCCTCCGGTGTGAGTTGTGCCAGCCAGTCCATGGCATCCTGGAAGCAGAATGCCATGTGGGCAGGGGCCTCATCCTCTGAGGCCGAGTCCGAGTCCTCTGGCCCGCCTATGGAGGGGGCGAGAGTCTGCGGAGAGTCTGACCGGGGTGCCACGGTTGTGGGACCCGGGTCAGAGCCCCCAGGAGGCAGCCCCGGTGTTGTGTCCAACACGGGTGGTGCCGGGGGGGCTGGGCAGGGTGAGTCCTGCGCTGGTGGGGCGCCGGGCATAAAGCCGGGCCACCACGTGCATCCCGTGGCCGAGGCCGGGGGAAATCCCAAGGATGGGTGCCACGGTACCATGTGCGGTGCCATGGGATGCGGCATGGGCTGAGCCCAAGGGGCATCAGGACCCTGACCCCATGAAGGGTAGGGCCTGGCCCGGTCCCCAGTGCCCAAAGGGCCAGCCTGCTGGGGGCGGCTAGGCATGTGCCAAGGCGCCCAAGTGCTCTGTCCGGAATGGGACAGAGATGTGGCAGCCCACCATGGGTCGCTTGGTAGTTGCCAAGGCGCCCAAGTGCTCTGTCCGGAATGGGACAGAGAGGTTGTGGCGGGTGCAGCAGCAGGCTGTGGGGGAGGAAGGGAGACAACCGGGGCGGATCGACGATCTGACGCCCGTAAGGGTGGGGTTGTCTCCCTTGGCCCACCTGGCGAACCAGGGGGTGTCCCGCCTGGCGAACCAGGGGGTGAGCCGGTTCCGTTCACATTACGGTCCATCTTGCCTCCCGAAGGAGACCCATGCCCAATGCGCCCATCAGCCATGGAGGCTGAAACAGTACCAGCAGAACCGGAGTTAAGCTGTACGAAGGGGGCGAGCACAGAATCGACAGAACCGGAGTTGAGTCGATCACCGTGCCGGGCAGTGTGAGGGCCGTAAAATGACGAAAATTCAACTGAGCCGGAGCTGAGTTGAGGGCTCGTGGTCACCGCAACCGAACCGTAGCTGGGTTGCGATGACTTGTCGATAGTGTGAAAGAGAGAAGACGTAAAAGGGAGAGACGAAGTTGAAGAGAGAGCGGTTTGTGCACCGGTGGAACCACCCCTTTGTGGGTTTGAGAATTCTGCGGACGAAATCTTAACCCTCGCTTTGCCACCCAATCGCTTCACATAAGTTTCTCCCTTAAACGAAAACATAGGCAAGACACAAAAACAACAACGACAATCGATCGATCGCGTAGCGAAATCGAAAAATACTTAGCTGCTCAGAGCGTACGAGGCGAGCTGGAAGATGGCTGCCGAGAAAAGAGGAAGAGCACCTGCGCATGCGCAAGACGTAGACACTCTCAGAGTTACTGTCCCTTCGGACTTTATTGTTACGAGGCAGAATTGGCAAACCGCTGCCGCTTATTGCATTTGTGAGCCACGGTAAGTATGTTAGATTAAACGTAATTTTAGAAGGAAAATTTCCTTTTAAATCAAAACTTTCTGAGGAAGTTGTGTGTATGTGCTGCTTTTCTCGCTGTAGAGTGGTGTGTTCTTCTTGGCTCTTCACATTTTTCCAGCTCTTCTTTTGTCTCATTTCTTGGTATCCCACAGTGAGCAGGGACCCATTGGAGAACTACTCTTCTGGTTCTTCTGATTAGCTGGAAGGCCTTGGTTAGGTGAGGGAGTTTGTCATTGTTCAGAGTTGGGAGTTTTACAGTTCGTTGAAGAAGATTTCATAGTGTTCAGGTGATTGCATACGCGCTTCACCCAAAACTGCCAGTGATTACTCACAGACTGCTGTACCCTGCACAAGACTATGTGCTGGCAAGGTCTTGAAATAGGGGGTGGGAAAAGGACAGCAATGAAACATTGACATCACCAGAATGACTGAAGAATTAACCCGTTCAGTGCCGGTGACCGAATATTCGGTCGGCTCTCCGTGTCATCCTCTTTGCCAGCGACCGAATATTCTGACAGTCTATTTTTAGCATTTTTCATGGGGAATTACGGCAAGCAGAAGTGACGCAGAACACAGATACACAATCTACAATCCTTCCTCGATAATGAGATACTACGCAGTTTCTGTGACGTTCTTCCCAAAGTTTGCAAACAAAGCAATTAGTAGGGGACCCCGTTTACGTAAATAGTCCGACAGCGAAAATGGCCGACAGCGCCGAGCCGAGCACTTCAAGCAGACGACGCGCTTCCATTCCACTTTCTCTTGCCGTTTAACTTGTGCTCCAAAATGATTCTGACATCGAATCAGTTGATTCTTTGGATGATTTTAGCGAGGACAGTGATGTTCATGGCGATGATGTGGCCAGAACAAGTGCACCGCGTGCCTTGATCGACTTCGATGACAGTGATTGTCTGTCAGTCACGACTCGACTGTTGATCCTGCTTTCACGGCGGAGACAGAGGTGAGTGGTGCTGAGACTGAAAGCGATAGTGATGGGGATGGTGGGAGATTGCCAGTACTAAGCAGGAAAAGGCGTAGAGTTTCAAGAAGCAGGGGTGCAGGACGAAGAAGAGGGACAGCAGGAAGGGGGGTGGGGCAGGGGAGGGGGTGGGTCCGGGGTGCGAGAAGAGGACGGACAGTGACTGGAACTGCACATTTCGACGGTCAGTTCGTCGATGGGACAAACATAAGATCTGTGTCGTTTGAGTTTACAGGGGATGCGTGCATCAAAGTATCAACAACTGAGGGCTTTGGAGCTGTAGATTATTTCAAGTTGTTTCTCACACAAGATCTCCTTCAGTCAGGAGGGGGGAATTTCTAAATATAGCTCAGTGGACAGACTGTTACCAAGTCTGTGTGTGATGTGTGTGTGTGTGATTGTGATAGTGGTGGGGGTGGTGGGTGGTGGTGATTATGTGTGTGTGTGTGATAGTGGTGGGGGTGGTGGGTGGGGGTGATTATGTGTGTGATATGTGTTTGTGTTATTTTGCTTGTTCATCCTGCTTATGGTGCAGTTATATATTTTGTCACATGTTACTTATTGCTGTGTATGTTTGTGTGTATGATTTCAGATACCTCTTCAGGCAGAACACCAGCTGTTGTGGTACCATCAAAGCCAACAGACTGGTGAAGGAGATGACTGACCTTGAGGTCACCAAAAAAGGGGACATGAAGGTGCTTCTCCTTGTTTCATGGAGTACCACACAAAACTCAAGTACTGGCTTGAAGATTGCTTTGTGGAGATGCCGACAGTAGTTGAGTCGGACATCCATAATCTATAAATAGTTTGTTTTTTTGCCTTTTTTTATTTCTTCAGTGATGAGAACTCTTCTCTTTGAATTGGTGTGCCTTCAAAATAACATGGATTTAGGATTGCTTTCTGTTTCACTTTGGAATGTATCATGCAAAATTTCTGCAAATTTGGTGAGTACAAATAAAATATTTCACCAAAAATTCAAATGTTCATTTTTTATCTTTCTGTGGGTGACATTTTGAAGAAAAATCATTTTGCTACAAATTTTATTCAACATGTTATTGTCTATTTTGTCTCCTTTAGCTTCAGGAATTTTTTATGAATTATTACCCTAATTCGCAAAATGCGCCCTGGCAATGGCGATGCACACTTTAATTACATCATCTGGCACTGTAAGGGTTAAGGCAGGTGGCAATCAGGCCAGTGTTTATGTTACAGGCTGCAAATGAACTTGACATCAGGTTTTGAGTCCACAGCGTTACCCATGTAATTTCCTTGAAGGAGTAATATGGTTTTATTGTATTGTATGAAATTGTATTGTATGGTATGGCGTGATAATAAAAAACGTAGCCAGCCGTATAGCTTTACCTATGTGATTTCCTTTGTAAGATGAATACAGTAGTATGGTATGGTATGGTATTGCATTGCATTGTGCATTGCATTGCATTGCATTGCATTGCATTACCAAGTTAGCCAGCCTGCTTGAATTGATTCAAATGAAATTCAACTTTATGTATGATATAATGATTATGGCAGGCAGAACTTTCACTGGGAATCAATACAGTAATGTGTTGTGTTGTGCTGTGCTGTGCTGTGCTGTGCTGTGCTGTGTTGTGTTGTGTTTTGTATTGTAATTCCAAGTTAGTTGGCCCATTTGAACCAGTTCAAAAGAAAATCAAATTGATGTGTGGTATATATGTGTGTGTGTGGGTGTGTTCAGGCCAAACTGAAAGAGGACCAGGACCAGATCATGGCAGGCAGGACTCTCGCTGAGCTCGTTCCTATCAATAACAAGCCACAGCTTCCTCCACAACCCGAGTGTTTGGTGGGTAAACTTTGAGTCTTTTTCCCTCTGATGGTTTTGTTTGTGTAATAGATTAACAAAAGCCAAGATCATCAGTTCCATTTTCATCCACATGTAAGAAAATTTTTCATATTCAGATCATTTCAGTATTGATTGGAAGGATATGGGTTCAGACCCCATCAGTCCTGTAATACAACACAATTCAGTGAAACTTGTTTGTTGCCCTAGCTACGGCTTCATGGTTACTTGTCCTTAAAATGATGCTTGCCTTCATCAGCACACACATAGAGTTGGTTTTTCATTTCATGTTTGTTAGACATGTTTTCCCAGGGCTGTGGCTATTTTAAACATGTTTTTATTTCCCAGTAAATGTAACACAGTGAGGCTTTGGCAAGACATCAAGTACATCAATATTGGAAATGATCTGAATATGAAGAACTTTCTTTTTTAACATGTACATACATGTATACCTATATTAACACATATGTACCACATGCATACCTGCATACATTTGCACTTATATGCCATGTGAATCTGTGCTTACTTTCTTGAGTGTGCATGTCTGTGTGTGTCTGAAAGATAGTTTCAACAGCACATGACACAACCATATCTTACAAGTACATCAGCTCGGCAGATGCGAGAGATCATACTAACTGCAAAATACTCCACTGGGTGGTCAAGAAATTGGTGAAAAGACGTCCCCTGCCAGATGCCTCTTTTTGTCATACCCACCCCTACCCCGGTACCCATTTGAGGCTTGAGTGATTGTCGTTTTGTGTTTCAGTACTATTGTTTTCTGTTTCAGTACTCCACAGTGTCAAGACTGTTTTCTCTGCACTCTGCACTGCTTTTCTTTTTGTGTGTCCATGTGAATCTGTCTTTGCTTTTCTTTGTGTGTTTGTGTCTGAAAGATTGTATTTACCAGGCAGTTTTTTATGGAGGGGAGGAGGTTGTATTACTACCACCTATTTCCAATTTTATGATGATAACTGCTGTTTTTGACAACTGCATTTATGTTGCATTGGTATGTGTATCCCACTGTGTTTATGCTGCAATAATGTATTGACATGGTAATCCCCCCACCTCTGAATATGATTTTGTTTCGTAAAGGGCAGTGAGCATTCTCTGATTTGGACTATTCGTGCTATGCAAATGGAACTATGGTCATGGTAGACATGTACACAACATACACATGTATACATATACCACCACACACTACTGTATCACAGTAATATCACTTTATACTGTGCACATCTATTCTAATTACAGTGCGTATACAAATCAGATGCATGTGTGCACATGCACAGATAGAGACGTTCACACACAAACACACACATATGTGCACCCAGGCATACGTGGGCGCATGCACACACTCACACAACACACACACATACACGCACACCTTTTGCCTTTCTCCTCATTGGGGTGGGAGAGAAATTTAGCTTGTTCTATTCAGAACCAGTCTGTGTGCATTTGGATCAGTCAATGTAGAGATTAACAATCTTTTCTGTCTGGCAATTAATCAGTTTGTCAGTATTAGTATTCAACATATATGTTGCTATTCTCCTTTTTTCTCTCTCTCTCTTTTTTCTAATTAAAAAAATTTCTTTTTGAAGGATTCTCAGCAAATTTTGTGGGATGCATGTTCTGTAATCCACAGTTGGCAGTTTTGACACTTTGTTAGCCTGATATGGGTCTAGTTGTCTGCTCACAGCTGTTTAAACCCACCGCCGGGCGATCACTTAGTTTTCGGACACGGTGCCCATGATTCGCACGCGAGAGGCGTGTTTTCCTGCTCACCCGCTGCGCTACTCGGCCCGTCGGTGGTTTTGAGCTGTGAGTCATCGGTAGGCAAGCGGGACTGTGTGACTGCCTTTGTGTGCCGTGATTACTACAGTTTTTACATTTCCCGCAATACTGTTCTGGTCATTTAGCCATATATATAATTATCAATCTGACCAAAAAGTAGACTCTCTCCCCTACACACAGATATCAAACACAAACTGGTTTGTTGCCATACATGCGTAACAGGATTAAATAGAAAAGAACGATTCTGAAAATATCGCGCCTTCACTGTTTCATGAGAAAAATAAGCCAACTTCCAACAACGAAAACAAGAGTGCACCAGTTATTACAGCAGAAAGAAACACACACAGAGGAAGAGTAAGGTATGTTTTAACAGACTGACTTACCAGACGGATGTTACTTGGCTTCTTGTGGAGGTAGCGGTGGGTAAATCGAGATCACTGATAACGGCATAGACTCCATATCCTTCACACTAGCTCCAACATTTCACTGATTGTCTTGTGTACGCAATCTCCTTACTGCCGTCTTGTGTACGCAATCTCCTTACTGCCGTAGTAGAACGTATACACATGTCTGTGCAAGAGTCAAGATTGGGATCACGATACTGAGACGACCATTCATAAAAAAAATGGAAAGACACAGAGAACGAGGGAGAGAGAGAGAAGGGGGGGGGGGGGGGGAGAGAAAACTTTATACATTTACGAGAACTTTAGATTCACTGGTATTAAAAAGAACAAAAACTCCTGAATATCATACCCACTTAACTACACTGAAATCTTTCTCTCTCTCTCTCTCTCTCTCTCTCTCTCTCTCTCTCTCTCTCTCTCTCTCTCTCTCTTCCACATACCACACACACACACACACACACTGATATCACGTAGTCAACACACGGCAAACTTAAAAGTAAAACAAAGTTAACCATTCAAGTCAACAGCTTGAAAGTAATTGATTTGTGGGGGAAAGAAGGCAAAATCAATCACGTAACAAACACAGAGACACACTGGACTTTCTACACAACTGAATGCTATAGGTTTGTGCCACATTACTGTCCCCCAAGAAAAGAAAAGGAACTTAAAATAATATGCACACACGGTTTAAAAAATAAAACGCATCCCCCAAACACACGCACCATACACATGTACACGCAAAAGCAGAATTTAGTCTATCTACACACGCGTGCACATACGCACATGCACATGCACACGCACACACACATGCGCACACACACACACATACACACACACACACACACACACACACACACACACACACACACACACACACACACACACACACACACACGCACGCACGCACGCACGCACGCACGCACGCACCACACACACACACACACACACACACACACACACACACACACACACACACACACACACACACAAGTTGGCCGTTTAAGGCTTCTGCACCAAGAACAAAGAAAGGGATGCTTATATCACCGAAACATCTCGGGTAGAAACAGGCCTATACCTGTACTTCAGTCTGAGACGAGATGTCCATTGTCTCAGTGATTGAATGACCATTCTGTCTCTCTCTGTTCGTATTGTCTCCCCCTTTTCACTTATAGAAGGTGGATCAGTACACACTGCATGGGACACTGGCCCAATCTGTCTTAAGAGGACTTCCAGCTTGTGAGTGCATGAAGAAGTTGACGTGAACAAGCACAGGCCAAGAACCTGTCCACTGAGACAATGGACCTCTCCCTTTCACTGGAGCGGTCCTCGAAAACATCCCAATAGAACTGTATTACATCTGACTGTATTGTTTAATTATCTCTTTTACAGTCCAACATAAATGTGATTGGCTGTGCTGCTAGATGTTGGTTAATCCTAAGCCATCAGTCGAGAGGCTAGTTTGTCTGCCTTACCAGACATAGTAAACATTTTGTCTCAGACTAAGTAGATATCTACAGGTATAGGCCTGTTTGTACCTGAGATGTTTCTGTGATACTAAGTTGAATATGCGCACACAGGTTAAAAAAAAGCAACAACAACAACAAAAAGCACAACAAAACAAAACAAGAAAACCCAGCAAGCAAACTTGACGATCTGTTGAAAGTTTTCTACACAGGTTGCACTTATCAGGCATGTACCAAGGAAAATATTAAAACTAAACTCATAGATATGCATGCAAGTAAAGAAATATTTCAAATTATTTAAGCAGGTTGAAATTAAAGGCTTTTGGCGAGAGACCCAGTAAAGCCCGAAAATGTTATATATACACACACACAGGAATGTAAATGCAAGTATGCTGTCAACAAACATGTTACATTATTGTTTATATTTGTCCATGAAACAAAGGTGATCTGATTACAGATTTGAAATATACTCATACAAACACACACACACACACACACACACACACACACACACACACACACACACACACACACACACACACACACACACACAACACACACACACCAGCAATTTTGGGGGCTTGCAGGTGGAAGTCAGTGAGACAGATCTGGATTGTTATGGACCTGGCCGGCCAGGGATCGTTCAGCGACCCCCAGCGTGATGCCGAATCTTCTGAGAGCTCGGAGCAATTCAGAGGGCGTTTGTCATGTCTTTTCTTGTTTTCAGGCATTCTCATCATTTTATTCACCCTCTATGTCCCCAACCCCATAACACACGCACACACACACACAGGTCCAACAGAAGTGGCACTGATTATTGAGACAAGTATCACCAAACTGTCCTTTGTCTATTTACGTTTCTTGACAGGTGGTATGACATGAAGAACAGGAGTGACCATTGTCATGTGTTCAGTCATCAACAATCGCAACTTTTCTTCTTCCGTTTGCAATCCATATGTCCAGCTTTTTAGAATGTTGATGGTTGCGTGACTCTCTTCACCTCCTTGTTCTCCATGCAGCCCCAATCCGAACCCCCATTTGGTTATGAACTGGAGAAAGTGACATTCCAGAATGTGGTGTTTGGGTATGATGTTGGTTGTTAGAAATGACTGCCTATAATAACACATGTAGTTTTTGACGCTACTGGCAATAGACTGCAACGATGAGTTGGTCTGTTTGAGAGGAAGTCTATGAGCAACACTTTTGTGAACGATAGAGGACAGACTGTTGAGAGTTTTGAATTTGGCCAAAATATCATCCGCAAACCCATGCAGGAAATGGTCATCTGTCGGTCTGATTGTGGTGTTCACAACGCTGTCACACATGTCAGACGTCCTCCTTCAGGTATTTGTGGCAGTGGTTTCCTACAAAAGATCTGCCGTGGTATGCCTGCATGCAGATTTTCTTTTTTAGCGCTGCATCGAGTCCAGAGGTGACAGGGCCACAGAGAAAGGGCAGGTCAGTTCTTTCTTTCAACGACGTTAGCTGACTGTCTAACTCCTCTATCTTATCTAGAATGTTATTTCTTCTCTCCCTAAACTGGAACAGCGTTTCATTGTCTTCCGGTTCCATGAAGACAGCAATGCCCTCAGCTTGCTGTTTTTCCCTTTCAAGTTGGTTGACAGCTTTCAGTTCTGTGATGTAGCTTTGAAAAGGAGAACTGGTCTCAATATCTGTCCTGTCATCTTTAGCTAATTTCTGGGCAATTGCTTTGTCTAGTTCATGACATTCTGCCTCCAGAAGATTGTGATGTTTCTTGACGATACCAAGAAGCAGGTGAAGGTATGGTGGAGCTACCTGCGACAGCTCGACATCCAGAATGGGAAGGTACACTACATTGTTGTAAAATTTTGCTTTCTTCTTGTCTTTTCCTGCCCTATGATGTATCAGGTGGTCCCTTCTGATAGTGGTGAGACTTCGTTTTTCTACTTGTGGTCGAAGATACGGAGCCTTTTGTGCTTGCTGTTTTGTTACAGTGCACCAGAGACGGGGATGCACTGCCTGCGCTCCAGACAGACCAAACAGTTTTAGCAGGAAGTCATAGTCGCCAAAGAGGAAAACGCGAATGTTTTTCTCTTTCCACTGCATTTGTTGAAGAACGTGGATTTGTTCCTTGTTTTCATTAATGGCACTTACTCTCAACCTGCATGCCTGACCTGTGGTGTTCCACAAGGATCTGTCCTTGGCCCTGTTCTTTTCACTCTTTACACCTCCCCCCTGTCCACCATCATCAACTCCCACTCTATAAAACACCACTTCTATGCTGATGACACCCAACTTCTAGACAGTGACACACCAGACAATATACAGCGCCTCTTGACTCGCACCACTGAGTGTTACTCGGACATTAAGAACTGGATGACGTTCAACAAACTTCAGCTTAATGACGACAAGACAGAAGCTATCCTCATTGGCACCCGTCAGAAACTTTCTCAGCTGCCTCCTCTTTCTCTCCCATTATGTAACACATCAGTCCCAATTTCTGATTCAGCTAAAAACCTTGGTGTCTGCATTGACTCTACCCTCTCCATGAACAACTTTGTTTCTCAAACTGCCAGATCTTGCTACTATCACCTCCATCGTATAAGCCTGATCAGGAAGTATCTCTCTGTGGAAACAACTGCAAAACTCGTTCTCTCCTTCATAATGTCTCGCATTGACTATTGCAATTCACTCCTGTCTGGTCTTCCTGCCTCCACCATTCACATCCTACAGCGCATTCAAAACAATGCTGCACGCCTTGTACTCAAAAAGAAAAAAGCTGACCACATATCTCCTCTCCTGGCACAACTTCACTGGCTCCCTGTATCAAAGCGCATACAGTACAAACTAGACACCATGTGCTACAAAAGTCTCAATAACGCAGCCCCCGATTACCTGTCAAGCCTACTTGAGATCTATGTTCCCTCACGTACCCTCCGCTCTGCCTCCGATCCTCTGACTTTTCGCTTTCCACGCACTAAGCTCAATACCTATGGTCCACGAGCCTTCTCTGTTTCTGGTCCATTTTCCTGGAACAAAGTTCCTCTCTCTGTCCGTCAGCAACCTACTTTTGTCTCCTTCAAGTCCGCTCTCAAAACTCACCTTTTCTCCTCTGCATAAAATCCTGACCTCACTCATCCCCCCTCTGTAGCCTGTCTCCACTCGGAGGGGAATCACATTGTAATATATATTTGTATATAATATGCTCTCTATAATTTTCCATTGCTTTTATTCTTTTTCCCCATTTATAGCCATGTGTGAGTGTGTGTGTGCGCGCATGCGTAAGTGTATGTTCAGCGCTTAGATTTGATTTTTATCGAGATTTTGCGCTATATAAATATTGTAATTATTATTATTATTATTATTATTATTATTATTATTATATACTATCTTTACAATTAATAAGACATATCAAAAAAGTATTCTGTCTAGAGTTTGGACATTTTATGTTTGCAACTTGTAGCATTGTTTTAGAGCTTCCACCTCCATGGTCTCCTCCAATCTTGATCCATATCACATTCTCTGGTATTTCTCTGTGCCAGTCAAGGAAGTTTGCTGCTTCGTACTTGTCCGGCAGTTCTAGAACAAAGTCCGTGATGCTGTCTATGTAGGCTACTGGTGTTAGTCTCCTTTCTGGTCTGTTTGTGGTGACATTGTCGAAAACAAGGTTCTTCTGTTTAATAACTAATTTTCCACACAATGCTGCTTTCTGCCTTGTTCTTTCTTTCTGTTCGCCATCCATTTTGACCCCCATACTTCTCATAAAGCGCTTGTGTGTTCTGTATTTTGACCAGCTGAGACCAAGGTGGGTTCTCAGGGCG
Source organism: Monoplex corrugatus (assembly GCA_030674185.1). Lineage (NCBI taxonomy): Eukaryota > Metazoa > Mollusca > Gastropoda > Littorinimorpha > Ranellidae > Monoplex > Monoplex corrugatus. The sequence continues at coordinate 13,249,328 of JAPXFY010000034.1, forward strand.
GTTCCCTGCTTTTTGCTGACATAAACAGACCGACGATGTCCAGATCGTTCCAAAATGTTTTCAAGTTTTTCTTTTTTTCTTTTTTTTCGCAGATTGAATGCCATTTGTTCAATGTTGTCTTCAGTTGTTCCACCTGATATTTGGGCTCTTGCTTTTTCAAGGGCTGTTGATCTTCTTCTTTTGGCGACTGTTGATACCACACTTGTTGACTCCTTGGTTAGGGACATGCATAAAATACAAAGGCTGTCCACCAGTCTTGCAGTGAATCAGTTTATCATCCGACTCATTCAGTTTCATCCGATTGAATGCTGTGTGATATTTTTGTTCATCGCTTGTGAAAGGAACGTTCAGTTCTTCAACTGGTCTCAGATCTCGCCTTTTCATGTGTGGAGATGTCGAAACATCCAAATAACATTTTCCAGCTGCATTGCATGTCTGTGTGACCGATGATGGGTGACTTGTTTTCATTGGGGATGTCTGCCGTGTGCTTGTTTTCATGGGTGATAGATATTTTCTTTTGAGTGGGGAAGTTTGAGCATCCAATTTGACTGGAGATAAAAAATCTTTCACGGGTGAAGTTTGAACGTCAAATTTGACTGGAGTTTTTTTTTTTCACCAGTGAAGTTTGAGCGTCCACCTTATTTAGTGTACGAGATCCTAAACGGTTGTTGTAAATGTGCTCACAGATGTGTTCAGGTCCGTATCACTTTCTTGGTGCATGCGCTAACAGAGGTGTTTGTGCTGGTTCCACGTTCCTCTGGACACATGTTCACAGACGTGTCAAAGTCTGTATTTGTGTCGGCATCTCCTGGACATGTGCTGACAGAGGTGTCAGTGTCTTTACAATTAATATCATGACCTAGTGGAGTCATTCTACCACAGATTCCTTTACGTGGCCGTCCTCCAATGCCCTGTACTCTAAAATGTGCACATACAGAGCAATCACTGGTACTAACATTGGGGTTAAATTGCGTCCATATGTTTCTTGATTTTTCAAGATCAAAGGCAACATTTTTCATGGTTTCTTGAGATGGATGTCTTTTCGTAGAATCTTTAGCAAGTCTTTTCATCCTGTGGTAACAACTTCGACACATGGTTTTAGAGTGCATTGACTCGATGTCGTTGTCAAGATTTAAACCATAAGCTCTTGCTATCAGCTGTGTGTAACTACTGCAGTAGAAGGCCTTTTTGTCGTCATACTTTCTTGTTCTTTGACCACATATTCTTTAGATCAAGTTCACTTTGATGTTATGTGAAAGCTCAGTGTGAATACTTTCCTCCATAACTATCTTATTTTGATTAAGTGATTCACAACACACTTCAGCAATCATAAACACATACGTACATGTGCGTGCACACGTACAAATGCAAAAAGGAGAGAGAGAGAAGAGAGAGATAAAGAGTCACGCGCGCGCACGCACACGCACACACACACACACACACACACACACACACACACACACACACCACACACACACACACACACACACACACACACACACACACACAAACAACAAAAAAACATCTGTGTATTTTGCTTAACAATGATAATAATACTCAAAAGTCTTCAATTACTTATTTTGTTCATGAACGAAATGCATACACATAAACATGCAAGCAGACACTGAGAGAGAGAGGAATCCTTTGCACTTCGCTTAATATCTTTAGGCCCTAATTATTTGTCTCATGAAATGTGCACACACACACAAACAACAAAAACAAAAGAAAATAAACAGATAATTAACAACTACAACATGAAAAACCCGACTCTGGTTGTCTCAGTACACTGATATTTCAAATAAAAATGTCCAAGGCAACACTATACACAATTATCAAGCACAAAGGAATTCTGCCACAGTGTGTACGTGGTAAGCGTTATCCAGAGGACTGAAATGATACCAACATTCACTGAAGACTCTAAAGATTAATGAGCTGCCAGAACCAGTTTGTCTTGAGTAACCACCAATACGCTATACGTGGCCCCTGAGCTGCGTACCGTGAAAAATGAAAAACAGCCGTCCTCCACAGACAACATTCTTCTAATGTGTGCCTTTACTTTTAATTTGAGAACTGGCATTTGGATTTTACCGGCGTTGGAACATTGATCATTTCACGGTCAAAGATTGAAAATCATGTCAACACCGTCTTTCATTCTCTTTCTTCTCTGTGCGTTTCGTTAGACACTTATATGCACGTAACTTGTTGTTACGTATCATTTTATTCAGAAAAATATCAGCTTTTTAATGATGCACATTACAGACCAATACAAACAAAGCTCTTGAGAATATTAGTGGAAAACTGAAGTTACTTGTTTTTAATACTTTCTACCGCACTTATACAGCGTAGCGAGTTCGCCGGTAACGAGGCGGAGCTATTTCTAGGTCAGGGCAGCACTCAGTGGGCTTCGCTCTGTTACAGCTGCCTCCGCGGGACGAAACTAAGTGATCACCCTAAAACAGCCGTGTGCTGGGCTATAAGCAATATGAAATTGAGCTGCGCAGTCTGCATGCTCTGTCTTCCGTTGGCTTACATGCTTGGCATTCTTGTGTTTCCATAGTGTATGAGCTACTAGACTCTCACATGGCTTTTGGGATCTTTAGTACGTAAATTTGATGTTCTTCTTGCATATTACACATGTAAAGGGTTCAGGCATTAACAAGTCTGCACGTATTGTTAACATGTGAGATGGAAAGAATCTCCACCCTTTATCCACCAAGATTAGCCAGGTAAGGTCATAAAGAAAAGAACTTTTGCCTTCATGCAGAAATGAGCTTAGCTTTTGTACACTCAGCAGAAATAGTTTTGATCTTACACTATGCAAATGACCTTAAACCTTACATTGTCTTGCAGAAATAACTTTAGCCTTAGTCTTTCTTGCAGAAATGGCCATGATCTCTGACACTGCACCTTCATTGCTGAAGCTATTTTAGCATTTTGCCTTATTGCAGAAATAACTGATTTGACCTTTTGCCTTATTTGTGTTCCTGTGGAAATGACTTTAAGATTGCCATTAAGTAATTGTGTGTTTTTAGACAATGATTACGGGCCAGTTCGTCTTCACACCCAGTGTGGGAGTCACACGCCAACAACCTAACTCTAACACTGGCCAGCCCCTTCCAGGAATGTCCCGGGAGCCCAGCTCCTCTGTCAGCAGTTTGTCCTCAGCCATGGCCAATCGACCGATGGGTGGAGGGCCGCCAGGATTGTCTCAGCCCCCTCCCCTTCGACCGTTGACGTCAGTGTCCAGGCCCCCGGGCCTTTCAGGTACCAGCATGGGTACGTCACAGTTGGGTACATGCTGATTTTGAACATGCAGTTCTTTGTTTTCGTTGTTAACACATTTTTGAGGAAAAGCATCAGTAGTTGTCTCACGCTCGCAACCTCTGTGGACGGGAAGCATTGATTGTAGATTCTCCAGTTAAAGGTACAATATTGGCTCTGATTCTCCCTACATTAACTCACTCTGCCCTGGGCGATTGTGTCAGTCAACAACCCTTCTGCCCTGGCTGTTTGGAAGGGTTACTAATAAAATTGTAAAAAAAACGTTTTGCAGTTAAAGACTTGAAACTTTCTAGTATTGCTAACAAAAGAACAAACTAACTTTTGTGCAAGTATAAAGATGATCACTTGTTGTTTTTTTTTATTGAATTTTGAAAAAAATGACACTTTTTTAAAAGTTTGCACGGGGGGTACCAATGCATGCTAAGAATAAGAAAACCACAAATTTTAAATGAAAGTTGAAGTTAGAGCAGCACTGAAAAAGATGAAACCAGGAAAAGCCCCAGGACCAGACAACATAATTCAGAGATGATTGAAGCCCTGGAGGAATTTGGTATAGAAAAAATAACAGTCTTCTAAATGAAATTTACGACAGGGGGGGGGGGGGGGGGGGGGAGACCCAAAGATATGTCAAAATCAATTTTCATTGCACTTTCAAAGAAGACAGGGGCTATAGAATGCGAACTCCATCGCACAATTAGTTTGAGTCATGTAACCAAGATCCTATTAAGAATAATCATGATGAGGACAAGGAATAGAATCAAAGGAGAAATAGCAGATGAACAATGTGGATTTGTGGAAGGGAAAGGAACTATTAATGCCATATACATCCTTAGAACTATCATAGAGAGGCCAATCAAGATAAACAAGGATTTATATCTATGCTTTGTTGATTACACCAAGGCTTTCGAAAATATGTATTGGGAACAAACAGTTGCAATGAGTATAAAAAACAATATAAGCTCTTTCCAAAACATCAAAAGAGGAGTCAGACAGGTTTGTGTTTTGTCACCGGATCTGTTTGCACTTTACAGCGAAAACATCATGAGAAACCTAAAGGAAGACCCTGACTTAAGGAGGAAAAATGATAACATTCAATACGCAGATGACACTGTGCTAATTGCAGAAAGTGAAAGGGGCCTACAAAACCTTGTGAATATACTAGAAATAAAAAGCAAAGGTAAGGGGTTGGAACTAAAGAGCAGGAAGACTGAAGTCATGATGATCAGTAAAAAACATGAAATCCCCTCATGCAAAATAACAGCAAACAGCACAACCTTGAGACAGGTAAATAAGTTTAAATACTTGGGAACGATCATTTCACCAGACGGCAGATGCGCCTCATAGGTAGCCAGCAGAGTCGGCCAAGCCAAAACAGCATTCAAGAAGATGAAAAGCATTCTTACCAACAAATGCCTATCAGTTAACATCAGGAAGAGAGTTCTTGAATGTTATATAGAACCAATACTGTTGTACAGTTGCGAGGCGTGGACAGTCAACACGCAAAGCCAGAACAAGATTGAGGCAGCCAAGATGTGGTTTCTAAGAAGAATGTTGAGAGTTCCATGGACAGCAAAGAAAACAAACGAGACAGTCTTGATGGAGGCAGACACAAGAAGATCATTGATAAGGAAGATTAGGAAAAGACAGGCAACATTTAAGGCCATTTTATTAGGAAAGGGGAATTGGAGCACCTGGTCATAACGGGAAAGCTGGAGTGAAGGATAGCACCAGGTAGACCCAGGGAAAAGATGCTAGATGGACTTTCAGAGTGGCTGGGGACAAGAAGGGGGGAAGAGATGCTTGAGGCAACAAGTGATAGAGACAGATGGAAATCCATAATCACCACGCCAGGCGGCAAAGCACCTGATGATGATGATGATGATGATGTACACCAGTCTTTTAATATATGACCTGCCAAATTTCAAAACTCTCTGTTTTCGTTCATTTGTATGAGAATTTTTCTCATGACCTATACAAATGGTGCGTATCAGGGGAACGGCAAGGGGCATAATCATACGTAGCGAGTGAGTTAATCTACTGTTTGAAAAGAAGGGGAAATTGTTTTATACTGACTGTATATTGGTTTACTTTGTTTCTTTCAATTTTCCTTTTTTTTTTTCTTTCATCCTTTCTTTCTTTTTCTTCATTTCTGCAGGTATGGCACCCATAGCCAGTCCCCAGCAAACTTCACAAGCAGAAACAACAGCTGCAGCCATGGCCAGGGGTGCCCCAGCCCCACTACGTCCCATTGGCTTTGGAAAACCGCTGGCAGGGTCTGCCCAGCGAGCTGTACCTCCGCTGTCTTCCAGACAACCTGAATCTGTGGCTCAGTCCATGAGTTTTAAGCCTGCTACTAGGGTTAACAAAGGTCAAACCAGTTTTGACCGCATAGTGCAAATACTGCAGAAGACCTTCCCTGATGTTGACAGGTATGCAATGCTAAGAAAGAAAGAAAACATATATATATATATATATATATATATAGAGAGAGAGAGAGAGAGAGAGAGAGAGCTAGCTGCAAATGGAAGGAGACAGAACATGATTTTGAGAGTGTGTGTGTGGATGAGTGTAAAGAGGGGAGAGACAGGTTGTGTATACATATGTGTGTGTGTGCATGTGGAAAGAGGGGGGTGGGGGTGAGACAGAATTTGAGTTTGCGAGTGTGTGTGTGTAAAGACAGAGTTTGTGTGTGGATGTGGAGAGAGTGAGAGATAGAGATTGTATTTGTGTGTGTGTGTGTTTGTAGAACTCAGACATCATATATGGGCCTTTGGCCACAATATAAATAGGTGATGAGATGGGGAGGTGAGCATTTTTTTATGTGTTTGATTTATATATGTTCTGCAGTGTATATAGTGTCATTGAAGTTGTAACTTTGAGTATTCCCCATGCCACAGCAGATCCATCCTTCACTGTGAGAATGTAAAGAGAAAGACGTTGTTTGTGTGTATGTGCATGGTAGTGTGTAAAGAGAAAGAGGTAGAGAGAGAGACAATTAATTGTGTGTATATATGTGCATGCCTGCATGTGAGCTATGTATAACAAAGAGTAGAGGTTATGTGAACTGTATATGTATTGTGTGTGAGAGTTTTGTGTTGCATGTATAAGAGTGTTTGTGGAAGAGTGTGAATTTGTGTGTATGTGTAGGGAATAAGTAGATGTTATGTGTGTGTGTGTTGTTTTAAAGACTGATTTTATGTGGAGTATGTGTGTGTGTTAAAGACTGATTTTATGCGGCAGTATGTATGTATTGTGTGTGTATTTGTTGCCTCGTGCAGTGTCTTCAGAATTGTCCAAATTTTGAGAGTCCAGGATAAAATAATCTGTGCTATGCTGATGATACTGCACTGTTAGCAGACAACATTACCAGCATAAAAAAATAATTCTATACAAGGTAGATACAGCAGGCAAGAAGACTGGCCTAAACTTGAATGCCAAGAAAACAAAAGTGCTACATATCAAAGGCCACGGCTGTTTAAACCGGCCGCCGGGCGATCACTTAGTTTTCGGACACGGTGGCAGCGATTCGCACGCGAGAGGCGTGTTTTCCTGCTTACCCGCTGCGCTACACGGCCCGTCAGCGGTTTTGAGCTGTGAGTCATCGGTAGGCAAGCAGGACTGTGTGGCTGCCTTTGTGTGCCGTGATTACTACTGTTTCTACATTTCCCGCAATACTGCTTTGGTCATTTAGCCATATATGTAATTATCAATCTTACCGAAAAGTAGACTCTCTCCCCTACACATAGATATCAAACACGAACTGGTTTGTTGCCATAATGTTGTAACGGGATTACACAGAAAAGGAGAAGAACGATTCTGAAAATATCGCGCCTTCACTGTTTCATGAGAAAAATAAGCCAACTTCCACAACAACGAAAACAAGAGTTCACCAGTTATTACAGCAGAAAGAAACACATACAGAGGAAGAGTAAAGTATGTTTTAACAGACTGACTTATCAAACGGATCTTTTTTGGCTTCTTGCGGAGGTAGCGATGGGTAAATCGAGATCACTGATAACGGCATAGACTCCATTATCTTTCACACTAGCACCAACATTTCACTTATAGTCTTGTATAGGGCAATCTCCTTACTGCCATAGTAGGAACGTATACACACATGTCCATGCAAGAGTCAAGATTGGGATCACGATACCGAGACCACCATTCATTAAAAAAAATGGAAAGACAGAGAGAGAGAGAGGGGGGGGGGGGGGGAGAGAAAACTTAATACATTTATGAGAACTTTAGGTTCACTGGTATTAAAAAGAAATAAAAACTCCTGAATATCATACCCACTTAACTACACTGAAATCTTTCTGGCTGCCTGTCTGTCGCTCCCCCCCCCACCCCCCCCCCCCACACACATACAAAACAAACAAACAATCAAACAAAAACAAACACACGCACAAGAATACTATGTATTTTGCTTAACAATGATAATAATACTCAAAAGTCTTTAATTACTTATTTCATTCATGAAATGCATACACATAAACATCCAAGCAGACAGACAGCTAAACAGACAGACAGGCAGACAGACAGACAGACAGACAGAGAGAGAGAGAGAGAGGAATAATTTGCACTTTGCTTAATGTATTTGGGCCCTTATTAATTGTCTCATGAAATGTGCATGCACACACACACACACACACACACACACACACACACACACACACACACACACACACACACACACATACACACACACACACACCAAAAACAAAAGAAAATAAACAGAGATAATCAACGACTACAACATGCAAAACCTGACTCTGGTCGTCTCAGTACACTTATATTTCAAACGAAAATGTCCAAGGCAACACTATACACAATTATCAAGCACAAAGGAATTCTGCCACAGTGAGTACGTGGTAAGCGTTATCCAGAGGACTGAAATGATACCAACATTCACTGAAGACTCTAAAGATTAATGAGCTGCCAGAACCAGTAACCACCAACCGCCTCGCCGGCATCCCTGTTTACCTTAGCTGTCACATGTGTTATTACGATACGCTATACATGGCCCCCGAGCCCCAAAACTTGAAAAATGAAAAACAGCCGTCCTCTACAGACAACATTCTTCTAATGTGTGCCTTTACTTTTATTCGAGAACTGGCATTTGGATTTTACCGGCGTTGGAACATTGATCATTTCATGGTCGAAGATTGAAAATCATGTCAACACCGTCTTTCATTCTCTTTCTTCTCTGTGCGTTTAGTTGGACACTTACATGCACGTAACGTGTTGAGTTACATATCATTTTATTGAGAAAAATCTCAGCTTTTTAATGATGCACATTACAGACCAATACAAACAAAGCTCTTGAGAAAATTAGTGGAAAACTGAAGTTACTTGTTTGTAATAGTTACTACTGCGCTTATACGGCGTAGCGAGATCGCCGGTAACAAGGCGGAGCTACGAGCTCGTATTTCTAGGTCAGGGCAGCACTCAGTGGGCTTCGCGCTGCTACAGCTGCCGCCGCGGGACGAAACTAAGTGATCACCCTTAAACAGCCGTGAGGCATGGACTCTGAAAACAATGACATCTTAATGAACAAAGTTCCTTAAAAAAATGTTATGGATTTTGAATATCTTGGCTCTGTAAAAACTGACAATGTAACCTGCTCCAAAGACATCAAAATAAGAATTGGAATGGCAAAGTAATAAAGGGCCAACTCAACAACATTTGGAAAGACAGGCATACCAAAGGGCCTGGAAGTTAAACTTTTAACTCTTTGAAGACGTAATATAGTTGCCTCGCACAACCACTGTGGACGCGATCAACGGGACCTGCCACAACCCTTGGAGACGCACGATTTTGGGGGGGTTTAAAAAAATTCTCAAAAATACAGATTTTACAGCACAAGAACATATTTTATATCAAAATAAAATTCAATTTACGCTCTTTGAGCTGAAGCTACATACAAGGACAATACATCTATTCTACTTACCTTCCTAGAAGGTGAAATGGGGTAGGGTTTTGGCTCTGGGAAAGAAGTTTTTGATTGACAGTAATCCAACACATAAAGTCAGTAAAACACCCATTCTTGACCAGGTAATCCAGGAATCCAGGTAATCACAAGTCCTTGGTATGACCAGAAGATATAAAAGAACAAACACAGCTTTGTTTTCACACAGGTGAAGCAGCAAAGTGATTATGACAATCCTTTGAAGAAGAAGAAGAAGAAGAAGGCCTAAATGTCGCCATTTTGGTGCAAGGACAGTCACTCCGGTTGGTTTGGATAAAGGCAAAAACTGTAATTAATCGGGATAAAAGATACCAAAGAGTGTTCCTATATGTGTTGTTAGTTCCCCTAGACCAGTGACCGGCTTGTATCTATTTTTAAAAACCGCAGCGGAATATCCGCTATCACGTCTCTAATGGTTTGGCCAGCTGCAGCGGAATGTCCGTTGTCACGTCTCTAAAGGTTTGACCTGCTGCAGCGGAATATCCGGTGTTACGTCTCTGAAGAGTTAAAATTTTATGGCTGTGAAGCCTGGACTCTGAGAAAAACCAGTTGCAGAAGAATTGAGGCAGCAGAAATGTGGTTTTATTGGAGACTGCTACATGTCAAATGGACAGATAGAAGAACTAATGAAAGTGTCCTGGAAGAACATGATATCACAAGAAAACTACTATCAGATGTCAACAAGAGAAGACTTAAAATGCACTGGCCATGTGTCACACAGCAAGAACATGGACCTCATGGCAACCATCTTTCGAAGAAAAATTGGCGAAAAGGAGGAAGGGCAGACCTCCAATCTCATACATCGAGAACATAATCAACATCAGTGGCCTTAAAATTCAAGAAATTGTCCACAAAAGTTAAGACAGAGCGACCTGGAGGGAGATGGTGGTGTCCAAGTGTGCAGCAGCCAACACTGAACCTGGTGACAGGTGAGATGGGTGAGAAGGATAAAATCTCGCTCGCACGCACACGCACACGCATACACACACACACACACACACACACACACACACACACACACACACACACACACACACACACACACACACACACACACACACACAAACATTCGCACACATGGCCCAGCACAGAACAAAACAAAACAAAAAGCTGTTATTACCATTGAAGTGATTGTGGTAAAAAAGAAAAAAAGATTTTGGTTTGATATAATGTGCCATTTTGGACTGAATGCATCTAGGCGCCGCTGGGTTGCCCTGTCTGGGCTTGATTTTGGCAGCTGATATCATAATCAGTAGAAACCAAAAGTAGCTGGCTTGGTCCTGGCCCTCGGCACCCCATGTATGTGAGTGCGCGTGAGCCAGCTGTAGCTCCTCTCATCATTCCTTTAGGCTGTCTCGTTATGAATGGCTGTGAGCCATCCAAGCTCCTGTGCCAGTGCTGTTCTTTGTTGCTCTGTCTTGCTCAGTCACATTTGTGCTTGCGCTGTGCTTGATTCTTTCTGTGCCTGTGATTTGTGTGGCCTGGTATAGACACTTCCTAGTCTTCTGTTCCCATTCTGTCAAGTTTGATTGCCACAGCCACGGAGATTCATCCATGAGTGCAGGGGCTGGGAAGGGGCTCCCATGGGGAAACCTCTCCCTTACCCAGTGCCTCCACACTCATCCCCACTGGAGCCTCAGGCTGTTAGGGTTAATGTTTTTTTGACTGGTTATGCTGTGATGATATCTGATGTTGGCCTTGAAGTTTCCACCACCACTGTGATTGACACATCAGAGCCAGTTCTGTCTTTATCTGGGGGTTCAGTTGGGGCAACTGTCACACTGCAGAGTGCTATGCAGGGTATCTCTCATGATTCTGGGTCCCACTGGCGGTCTTTGTTTCATGTCAAAATGGCTCATGCCAGTGTGCGACCAGTTGTTGCTCCTGTCATGGGAATGAGACCTGCCATGTCATCCTCAGCATAGTGGGGAGTGCAGGTATGACTGGTGCGGATCCTCGACCCCCCAAATGACAGGAAGCGACAGCCTGGATGTGTCCATGATGCAGTTAGACCTTAACTTCCTTGGCCAACCTCCCAACCTAGGCCTGATCACTGAAAAGACACTCCTGAAGTAGTTATACCTCTACCCACTTACACCTTTCTACGTGTGGAGGCTCTGCAGGTCCCATTGTGTCCTAATGAACGCCAACTTCTGATGTGGAGGCCTCCTGCCCGGCATCAGTCAACCAGGCCTCAGTACAGAGAGGGGCTATGTTGGACCGCTGGTCATTGATCCAACATTCCTATCCCCAGGGTATAGAGTGATTCTACAACTATGGATAGATGAAATGGGTCATTTGGTGCCAGCAGCATCATGTTCCTCTTTTCTAACTGGAGCTGGTCCAGGTTTCTGACTTTCTTGCCCATCTCTTGTCCACCTTGCCAAGAGCTACACTGCAGCTATTTCCACCAGATTAACCCTCTTAGCTTCATTACGACCGCAGCCGACAGTTCCGCCCGCACTACCTAGCGCTTCGTTACGGCCATACCCGACCGTAAAAGTCGGCCACGAGCATGGGCTATTTTGCTCAAGCACTGATCACATGTTTCTGGCCCTGGGAGACTAACATTTGGTCAAACATTCTTGGTATCATCCAATGAGATGATCTTGGGAAAATTAGCACTACACACACATCCATTCACTTATGCTTGGGCGCGAAATGTGGTTGGGGTATTTTCATTCATGCCTCGTAGCGTGTGAAAAAATGGCGATGCCCTTTGTAGCAGACGGTTTTCAGGATACAGATGATTCTCCAGATTATTCAAAGGAGGAATTAAATACTACTGTTCGTAAATTAGGAAAACACGAAGAAGATGTAGCTGAGTCAGATATTGAAGTTTGTGAGGGGGAAGATGATGAAAACTGTGATTTAGGAGAGCAGACCGACACAGAAGATAACGCGCTGCTGGCCGCATTCCAGCGAACGTGGCACCCATCACTGGTTCTGCTGACAGTAAAGAAATTTGATCTCTGGGTCGGACCAACTTGTATACTGCCAACTGATGCCAAACCTTTAGATTATTTCTTTTTGTTTTTGTACAGACAATTAGTAAACTGTATTATGAACATTGAATGTAGTTTTGTAGTGGAAAGAAAAATAATGATAACAACTACCTGAACAAACTGTGTAAATACTTGAGGAGCACTTGTGACATTTGGTGACCACTGTGAGTACTATCACATGGAAATGCTGTTAGACACTTTAACCAAGCCATACTCTAATTCATTACTCATCTGTATGTGTTGTGGTCATGTATAGGTGTGCTTCTCTTGTTTTCTTATATATGTCACTTATTTATTCATGTTTGGTGACAATGACACGACAAGCAGTGGTTAGAAAGACATACTCACTTGGATATGGAAGTAAAGCATGTTTACCGACAGCTGACAAATTTCTAGCTTTATATCTGATCAGACATGCTCACAGTGTACTCATGAACAGAGTAACCCTATTTTGGGGGAAAAAGCTTGAGAAAATTCGAAATCTAGGGGCAGTTCAGCTCTCTAGAATGCAAATACAAGAGGGTTAAGGCAACTTGGCTGCCCCTCTCTGTGACGACTTCATTCTCCGGTACACAATCTGGGCAGTAGCATCCAAGCATGCAAGGAATTATAGAAGATGGCTAGCATGGGATGTCTTATTGGTACTGTATGCTGTCCATAATGAACCCTTGTGTACCATTCTTTTTGATCTCCTCACCACAGAGACTGCATTTTTTTTCTCTCGCTTTAACCTCCAGCAGCTGCAGGAGTGAAATCCATGCCCTAACTCTCTCGCTAAGAACGTTGGGATTTCCCGATCATGTCTCAACAACGCTTGTTTACGAGCGTCTGAGAAATCCAACTTGAGTTTTGAAAATTTGCGGGGCTTTCAGTATTGCCGTTAACCGAAACTGATAGCCAGAAATAGATTCTTTGGTCATTCTTAGCCTCTCATTTCAGGCCATGAGGTCACTGTACTCTGTACTACGCAGTGAAGCAGACGACGGAAAAGCAAATGGCTGTACAGTACTCAACAACTCAGCGCTGTTCAACATGATCTTTTCCTTCAGTGCTCATGGAGTGTGTGCATGTTGGATTTTATGAAATTTCATTCAAAATGTGACTAGGAACTGATGTATTGACCTGACTGTGTATTTTGTAAGACATTTTTCACCTGAAAATATCTCTAATTTTACTTGTACCATTACTCAGCAACCATGAGGGTTAGACAGTTGACATTTCAGCATGTTGTACACCAATCTTTTAATAGATGATCTGCCAAATTTCAAAACTCTATGAGAATTTTTCTCATGACCTATACAAATGGTGCGTAGCGAGTGAGTTAGGTGATAACCCTGTCTCTGTTATGCTCAGGTTTCTTTCAGAGTTCCTGGTTAAGAACCAGATATCTGGGGACCTGTCATCAGAGACTCGCATAGCCCTCTAACCACCATTGTGGATTGGTTGGACCCCGATCGTTTGCTGTGCCTGGTGAGGTGCCTGATATGCTATCTTCACTGCAGCAGGAGTCACCACAGTTCCTAATGCAGACTTCTCATATCTATCATTTGGAACTTCTGAAGGACATCTGTGTGGACACAGTCTCCAGATAGATATCTGTGGCCATCATTGGGGACATAAGTAGACTCGGCAGGATTTTGGGACCATGAGGTTTGGACTATTGCAAAGTCCATGGCATTCATACAGCGGTGGTCATTGGGGGGTGGGGGGGGTGGGGCTGAAAGCAGCCTATTGATGCTCCAAAAGCCTGTTCATCAATTTCTATCTTTGGGACATCCAGATCACTGGATTGTATGGCTCCCAGGCAGTCTCTTTGATTATAGCTAATATCAATATCTTCCCCCGCCAACCCCACTCAAACCGTTGGGGCGACCCTTCCTCCAATCTTTGAATTCTGCATTCAGCCCAGCATGGTACAGTATATGAAACCAAGAGCGGTATTCTATCTAAACACATGTTTGGCTAAATATGCTTACCATGCTGGATTCAAACTCCCACCCAGCTGTCTCCACTGACAGTTGCCATGGTACATGGGAGGTACTTATGCAGAACCTTCAGGAATGATGGGATTGGAGCTACAGCTGGCTCTTGTGTACTCATGCACAGGGGGCGCTGAGAGCCAGAACCGAGCAGGCTCCTTTCAGTTACTACTAATCATGAATATTAGCCGTTAAATCAGGCCAAGATTGGGCAACCTAGTGGGGTTACTACTAATCATGAATATTAGCCATAAAATCAGGCCAAGACAGGGCAACCTAGTGGGGTTACTACTAATCATGAATATTAGCCATAAAATCAGGCCAAGATTGGGCAACCTAGTGGGGTTACTACTAATCATAAATATTAGCCGTAAAATCAGGCGAAGAGTGGGCAACCTTGTGGGGTTACTACTAATCATGAATATTAGCCGTAAAATCAGGCCAAGACAGGGCAACCTAGTGGGGTTACTACTAATCATGAATATTAGCCATAAAATCAGGCCAAGATTGGGCAACCTAGTGGGGTTACTACTAATCATGAATATTAGCCGTAAAATCAGGCCAAGACAGGGCAACCTAGTGGTGTCTAGATGCATTCAGTCTGACATGGTAAGCATGTTTAGCCAAACATGTATTTACATAGAAATACTGCTTTTTCTTTTGCAGGGAGACATTCGCTCGCTGTCTCTACGAATTTCGACAAGCTCACAATGGATCACTCTCAGGCTTGCAGTTGGACAAAGTTGTGCAGCGTATTTATCTGATGTTGATCACACGAGGCCATAACCCCACTGGAGCAGCCTCTGTGAGTGTGTGCATTGTGGTGCCTGTGTGTGTGTGTGTGTGTGTGTTTTACTAAGAGTGTGTGTATGTTGGAGGGAAGGATAGAAGTGTGTGTGTCACATGGGTGTATGGTGGGATTCTGGAGTGATGTGTATATGCAATGTGCATGGAGTTTGCTTGGGTATAAAGCAGCATCCAGTCTACCTGTGAAATGGTTCCTGAACCTGTGGGAGTCAAAGATGTTAAAACACCATGGGGCTACCCTGAAACCCTGTTCTGTAGCTGGGTCATTTTGGTGGAGTTCAGCAATGTATGTTGTGATGTGTTGTACTAAGGATTCTGCCTACTAAGCCCTGTACTGGCTATGTAGTTGCTCGGTTGCAGATTCCCATCTTCTGGACATTCTGTGGTAGAAATGTCCTCTTTTCTGTCACTTACTTTTCTTTCTCTCTTGCTTGTTTGCTTTGTGTCATCTCTTCCTATCATTTTCTGACTTGCAGGTCCATTCACCCGTAGTTTGCCATAAAGCTTTCCTTACTTTCTCTTAGGATTGATAATTGGGCACTTGTTTTAACTGCATTTTTGACTGTAACAACATGTTTGTGCAGAAGCAATTTCAGGTAATTTAGGCCAGTTTTTATGTGTGTTTTACTGTAGGTCCTACTTAGAATGCTTCTATATTTGTATTTAGATTTGTTCTTTTAAAACCCATGTTGATGAATTGGACAGAGTGATCAGTGCCAGAGGCATATCGTTAGATATTGTGTGCAGATGCATTGATATATCTATTTTCCATATCATTAGATATTGTGTGCAGATGCATTGATATGTGTATCTATTTTCCATATCGTTAGATATTGTGTGCAGATGCATTGATATGATATCTATTTTCCATATCGTTAGATATTGTGTGCAGATGCATTGATATGTGTATCTATTTTCCATATCATTAGATATTGTGTGCAGATGCATTGATATGTGTATCTATTTTCCATATCATTAGATATTGTGTGCAGATGCATTGATATGTGCATGGGTGCAACTCCTCCGGCTACAGACCGGAATCCTTTTTTTGAAAATAGATCGAGCGGACAGATCCGGTTTTTGAAAATTTGACAAGTAATGATATTAAAAAAAATTATTTAAAAAAAGCCGATTAAAATCCTTCAATACAGTGAGCAACTCCGCTTCTGCTCGGAGTGTTCGTAAGCAAAGCGATTGGGAAAAAAAGCCGATTAAAATCCTTCGATACAGTGAGCAACTCCGCTTCCGCTCGGAGTGTTCGTAAGCAAAGTGATTGGAGCTCTCCTGTGTTGGAGGTACAGAAGAGCCGAAGCACGTATCCGGAATACTGCTGTTGCAAATTTATGCCATTTTTGTTCCACGAAGCAGGCGACTTTTTGTTCGACATTTGAGTATGCCGTATCTCACGGAAGCAGATTTTTCGCGTCTTGCGAAGGTGGAGGAAGGGGTGAAAAACAAGTGGAGGTGGGAGTGGCTGAAGCAGAAAGACGAGCAGGACAAAGAGTACGGAGAGTGGTGTCGGAAACTTGACTTACCAGGCACATGTTTCTGCACAGTTTGCTCTAAGCAAATCAAGTACGGCACGAGCGGGAAGAAAAAACTAAAGGAACATGCCGATCATCCCAACCACAAGGAAAATGTGATGGTAAGTTACGTTTTCATGCTACATGTTATTTATGAATGCTGTCTCTCTGTCTTTCTGTCTGTCTCTCTCTCTGACTTGTTCACTGCCCATCTTAATGCTTCAATCATTTTGGTGGTATCAGCTTAGTCAGTGTTTCATGGGTTCCTTCCCTCCCTCCCCATTTCAACTTCAAGACCTTGCCAGCGCATAGGGTTTTGCGCAGGCTCGAGGAGTTTGCCAAATATTTGCTGGCAGATTTGGGTGGAGCACATATGGAATTGTCTGAGTGTGATGAGCCCATCTTGAACAAACTCCAAACTCTCTGAAAAAAAATTGCAGTTCACCCTGAATGAGTAATGTTTCAATTTCTTCACACACACATACACGCACACGCACACGCAGTCAGTTCAGGGTTTCATTGGGGATGAAAGTTTAATCTTTGCTTTCTTTTTCTGTTGTAGGTTCGCAGTTCATGTGAAACATTATCAGTGAAAAGGAAGCCCAGTTCAGCATCTACATCCATTGGCCTGCCTGATTTCTTGCCTTTGCTGCTGAAAAATCCATACCATTCAGTGTTGTACCTGACTTGGTGGACCTGTGTAAGACTGTTGCAGAGGATAAAAGAGCACTGACAAAGACTTTAATGTCACGGCAGTGTGCAACATATTCAATGACTTGTGGACTTGCTGCAGCACTTCAGACAGAATTGAAAGAAAAACTGCGCACTTCCTTCTTTTCACTGAATGTGGACGAGGCAACGAACAGTGCCAACGACAAAATAGTGAACATTTTAGTGCGTTTTTTGGATGATCAGTCAGGTGCAGTAAATCAGACGACAGCACAGAACATTCAGGAGGCAATAATGGAGTCCTTACATCTGTCAGAGGATGGAAATGAAAGAACTGTTATTCCAGTCAGCAACATCATATCATGTCTCATGGATAACTGTGCAACAATGCGAGGGGTGAGAGGTGGGGTTGAGACGCTTTTACGAAAGGAAAACCCCATCTGCTTGATGTGGCTGGGGACACTGTCCACACTGTGGCCAACGCAGCGAAGCAGCTCTTCAAGCCATTTGACAACTATTTAGAAAACATCGCATCAGATATCTACTATGACTTGGAGAAGAGCCCTAAAGCCAAGGACCTGTTTGGTGAGATCCAGACTTAAGTGTCACAGGAGGAAGACGTGACTCCACTGCATGTGGTCCGCCCTTGTCCAAGTCGATTCCTACAGATGTTGCAAGTGACAGAGCGCCTCGCCAAACTCATGAATGTTCTTCGCCTCTACTACTATGCCTTCCTGACTGTTGAGGAGCAGAAACGGTACAGGTAAATGAATTTACCAACGCTGAATTTGAAACTTTCATCAGCATTAGTGTGGTAGACTCCTTTTGTTGATTGCATCATATGAATGTTGATTTGGTCGATCCCCCCCCCCCCCCCCCCCCCCCCCCCCCCCTCCCTGTTCACGGTTGTTCCCGAGCAAGATTTTAGTTTGAGAGCAGGAGCGGCGGAGGGGAGGGGGATGGGAGGGGAGAGATAAACGATAACTAGATGTGGACTCTCAAGTGGCGGCGCTGTGTGAGTGCAACGCGCTGAGCTGTCAAAAGGGAACCGCAGGTGTCGGTGATACGAGACTCATAGCAAGGCCAGTTAACATTTTATAGTGTTGCAGTACATGGGTAGGTTGCAAAAACATTAAATTACAAAGTCTGAATTTCACCAAGAGAAATATGAACAATATAACCAAACGCAGGAATGATTCATGTAGAAACTGATATCAGGCATGCAGAAAAAAATTTAGATATAACAGCTGTTTTGCTTACAAAGATCAGATGACTGACAGAAATAAAACACATAATTATGTAAAATAAAAAATCCAATTTAAATGACAAACTGTTCATGCACCTGCACTTTTACAACATTCATATTTTCAGGGATGTTAGCTGCATGTGTGTGGACAACACTAAACTTACCGAATAAAGTATTTTAATCGTCCGCAAGGATCGTTATCAGGTTGTTTAGTAAGTATCCCATCACTTTGATATGGCACAGATTTCTCTCACAGTACTAAGACAGCAGCCTTCTTTCACACAGTGCAGAGGCTGACCATACAGGCTTATGTAGCCTCAATACTAATTGTCTTTTAATACAGAACAGCAGACATCCATTTGCCAGTTCTTATTACCACTTCTGTCACAGATACACACGCACAACTACTAAAATACGGCAAACACACACACTAACAACAACAACGAATAACAGGGGGGAAAAAAGTTTCAGTGTAAAAAATTTAAATAAAACGACGAAACCGAACACACACACACACACACACACACACACACACAACACACACACACCACACACACACACACACACACACACACACACACACGCAAACAAAAAAACCCACATAAAAACAAAAGTGGCAAAAGAAATTAAACAAAACGGCAACAAAAACAAAAGAGACAACAACAGGAAAACGACAACTTAAAAATATTTTCACTCACGTACTGTCTCCCGTTTCACATGAAATAATTCCAGTATAGAAAGGTAGATGAAATACACCTAAACACACACACACACACACACACACACACACACACACACACACACACACACACACACACACACACACACACAGTGAGAAATGATGACACTCACTTACACTCTATAAGTGAAGCACAAACTCAAACTACATAACCCGAGTAATTTATAGCTGTACTCGGTCAAATGATAAATAATAAGGATTCCAAAAAAATGAATTGACCAAAGAATGCACAATTTCGTTCCACACAACGCCAAAGTTGATGATAAAATGGCTTAATCACTGTACAGCGCAGTATTAATCCTCTGTTTCCCTTGCCACTAGACTAAGGAATGCGGAAACATATAGCTATGCTGGCTGACCAACTAAAAGGCGAAAAAGGCAGCTACTGAAACAGCCGTGTGTTATATGGGTATAACTGATAAAAAGTGGGAGGAAAATGACCAGACAATTCAAATAATTATTTCCCTCTCTCTCCCCCGTCCACCAACATCTCTGAAAATGTTTCAGGTCTGTGGTCGAAGACATACTACAGCAAAACAGTGTATCAAGTGATGCCTCAGCGAGAATCCAGATGATACAGCAGCCAAGCCAAACAGGCAAAATCGTCAACAAACGAGACCAGGAAAGACAGGCTCTTGATAGCAATGCCGCATGAAAAATTGAAATTGGGTTTTGAGTTAAAAGATGTATATGGTTTTGAAGATATTGTTGTTCTGAGTAAAAAGCAGTTTAAATTTTTCAAATCGGACCAATAGTTCACGAGATACTCCAATTTGAAGCGTCAAAAATTTCTTTAAATTTTGGTACCACGTTTTAGTGGGACAAAGAAGAGATGTGTGGGACGGCTGTCACAGAACAAACCCATCAAATGGCATGGTATGCTGATTTTGCTGGAAATGACATTCATTTTGTAATTGTGAGAGACAGAGAGGATCAAATGTCATGAAATTTTGATCGTTGATGTATTTTTGTATGCTGAATTGAATGAAACCATTATCGTAACTCTGCGACGAGCCATTTTTGTCTTGTTACAGGAAACATGTGATATTTGGCATGTTTTATCAGTTTTTTATTAATAATTGCCCATATTGTATTTATAACAGACAAAAATGAAGCTAGAAACAAAACAAGGATATATAATCATTTCATGAGATAGATATAAAATCATTTTGCTCATCGTTAAAGTGTCTTATTACTGCAAATCAAACCAAAAAAGTCATGACTCGCTACTTCAGTATCTTATGAATAATTTGTAATATTTCATCAGTTTCTGTACATATAAAAGGAAATCTGAGAATCAATGACTTCTGGAATCACTTCAATAATTGAAATATTAAAAATTACTGCATGCTTTTATGCTGCAGTCTACCCAAAAATATCATCCGATCAAAATTCTTCTAAAAACTAAACACACATGACACACACATAGTACACATACACATACATACACACAAAGGAAAACATTACAGACAAGATTTTTGTACATTACATTTGATTTTTATTTTATACATCAGTGTTTAGAGAGAAAAAAATTCAGTAGACTGTGGATGAGTCAAGTCCCTGAGTCCAAAGAAAACTTCAGGAAGGATATGGGACCACTCGCCATTCAGGAATAGGTCACTTAACTCCTGCAGTAGAGAAATATATGAATCTCTGCATAATATATGCTATTCATTGAGAGACTGGAAAGGAAAGGAAACCCTGATGCATAGTCTAAACATCAATATTACTTTAACATTAAGCCCAAACTTGCGACTTTAATTTTTAGCATATTACTTGTAAAAATCTACCAAAGCTGAGCAATCCTGCTAAGTATTTCCAGTGTAATCTTGCCCTTTAATACAAATCAATAACAATAGGCTACTACTAAATAAGATGCAATCTTTCCTTTAAAACAAACTGATGACAATAGGCCTATCCTTTTCAGATACTGACAACAAACTGAAACAACTATGTAAGCTAATGGATGGCCGACTTTACAAATAATACAACTCATAGCCTTCTATTCAGCTGCAAAACCTAAATAAAGAATATTATAACAATGACAGAAGATTTTGTTTTGTGACATTCTAAATCTCTGGGTGTGTTAGTGTGTGTGTGTGTTGTCTCAGAGAGAGAGAGAGAGGATCATGCCTGTTAACAATGACTTGGATATAATTTTATAAATGTATTGGGGCCTATTTATTTATTTATTCATTTCTTGATCTCTGAGAGAGAGTACAATGACTTGCACAGAATTGTTTGTTGATTTGAAAAAAAAATTATTTAGACCTATTAATTCATTCATTTATTTATTAGAGAGAGAGAGTTGGGGAGGCAGGTATGCGCACCCCTCTGTTTGAGCAAATCCATTTTCCACGGCTTGGCGAAGCACGTCGAGCACATAGTATTTTTAGTAGTAAGCTCGCCCGTCGTGGGGTGAGCAGATCTACACCGCGACATGCAAATTAGCATGACCTCGGGGAGGAAATGGTTGATGAACCTAGCTTCGGCTGACAACTCCGAATCGAGTTCAAACGCAGTTGTCCTTTTCTTGAAAAATACAATGTTACAGATAAAACAGAACTTGATCTGTTGGTTGCTAGTCTTTGTCTGACAACGCGAAACTTGCTGAGCTGAAACTTGCACACTGTTCTATTCCGCGCCGTAGGCCTATGGCGTCGGCACATTGCGACGTTGTTTTGCTACTGATCTGGTATAGATCCTCGTGTAAAAAGTTGCCGTACGGCCGTATTTTACTTCAAATTGATTTCATATTACACCTGCATATAGAAAAAAGCATGTGATTTTGAATCCCGCCGACGAGAAGTTCCAAAAATGGCGACTTACTTGCAAACTTTTCCGATCAAAAAAAGCAAAACTTTGGAAGCGTTGATCTCGGTTCGAAACTAGCAAACATAGCTCTCGTCGGGATATATCATTCTGTTACATTAATTCTCATTGGCTGCAAAATTACAATGTGATTGGTTCACAAATATAGCCGTACCGACCGAAATAGTGAAGCATCCCGAACAAACTTCGATTCTGAACACATACCGTTACCGCGAGTGCGCTCAAAACGCGGATTTTCGACTTTCTCATCAAATAACTAATTCTATTTTCGCTCTAAGTATATAAAAAGGCAATCATTCAAATCTTTATTCATTTCTAATTCAAATAAGACAAAAAATAAGAATGAAACACCGATTAAAGAGGCAGTAATACTTGATTGAACTGAAGACCCCCCCCCCCCCCAATTTTGCAGCGGCCCCAGTTTTTTGTACCACAAATTTGACGTCGCGTTTCGGTTCGCGCGGCATTGCTACTCTTGACTGCCCTTTTCCAGGAATATGCCAAGTTCAGTGCATTTGTTTATCTGTACAGAGGCCTGCTGAACAAGTATGAGTCTTACACCAAGACATTTCAGAGAGAAAAACCCACTGTTCACCTCCAACATAGGCTTATGTTTGACATGATGCAAAAGATCTTGGTCTTGTTTATAAAACGAGAACACATTCCCAAGACCAGCATGAAGGAGCTGACAGCACTGGAACTGAAGATCATGCAAAAAGAAGTTCAAGTGTCAGACAAAAACCTATGTGTAGGTGAACATTGTTTCTCCTCATACAGCAGTGCGTTAAAAGATCCAAAGTCCCAGTACTGGGTGAAGGACATGGTTCGAAAACTATGCCAAGGATATGAAGCATCAACCCTGATGCTTCTTCAGAACTTTCCGCTGAAAAACAAAACAATCCTTCAACTGAGTTGCTTGGACCCAGCAGCCTGTGGAGAACCTTCGACAGTAACTGCACTGAAAAATTTGGCCACTTCCCTATCTCAGGTGATCCAGGCTGACTTGGGAGTGTTGGATTCAGAAGTGAGAAATTTCAGTGTGGACACTGATGTTGAAAAGCTGTCGTCTGATTTCTGTGAAGATGCCCACAGAATAGACATTGACTTTTGGGCCAAAGTTTTTGCTTTGAAGAGGGATGGCAACCAAGTACGCTATCCAGTTCTGTCACAGCTGGTTAAAGCTTTACTGGTCAGTTTTTTCGGGGCCATTGGTTGAGTCATCCTTTAACTCAATCGAGTCGTAGTCTTCAGGGTCATTCTGCCCCCTCAATTCGGAGGATTTTTAGCACATTTTAAAAAAAATATAGAAAAACAACCAAATAAAGTAGACAAACAAAATAAAGTGATACAGAAAGACCGGGATTATATCTTTACAAATAATCTTACTTTATTTATGGTATTCCGTGTAGTTGTAAATGATGGGGTATCCAAATGACAAACTGTTCATGCACCTGCACTTTTACAACATCCAAAGGGGGGTAATTTTTTTTTTTTTGATGGATATGAACACACACACTGTGAAACGGTTTTAGATGAAGTCCAGAACATAATTTCCATGCCATGGATGTTTCAGATCACAAGATTACTGGTAGTTGTCACTTTTTGCGTACAGTTGCCCCAGAGCACAAAATATTTTCAGAATTGTGAGGTTCGACTTGCTTTCCTTGACGCCATTTGCGAAATTCGCATGTCGTGGGTAGCGCTGAAAAAAGGCTACTGTTGCCTTTGTTTCACATTGCCACAAACGGTCTAAGACAAATAACTGCTGTAAACATACCCTAGTTTCCGTTCACAGTGATTTTTCCCTATAACTGACGCTTCTGACGTAAAAAAACAACAACGAATGTCCGCCGTCGATAAACCGACGTCGCGTATCCAAGCAGTAAATGGAAGTGACGGAGATATTCTTCCGGCACGAAGCGATTGAGTTAATACCATGGATGACTGTGTGAGAGCAGATCGGACAAGGTTGCTGGTGGAAAACTATGAAGCCTCAGCTGTGATCAGATCTGCTTTGAAAAACAAGAAAGTAACAGCCACTAGTGTTGAGATCACACCACAGATTGTCTCTTTCATCAAGACCAGCAAAGGAAGGTACTGCAAACAAGTAGAGCAGAGAAAAAGGAGGAAGAAGGATACCTTAAGAAGAAAATGATGAAGGCATTGAACTGCTGTCTTCAAAATCTGTGACAGGCAGTAG
The DNA here is from genome assembly GCA_030674185.1 of Monoplex corrugatus. Taxonomy (NCBI): domain Eukaryota; kingdom Metazoa; phylum Mollusca; class Gastropoda; order Littorinimorpha; family Ranellidae; genus Monoplex; species Monoplex corrugatus. The sequence continues at coordinate 13,273,578 of JAPXFY010000034.1, forward strand.
GAGGGTGATCAGATACAGGCCCAGCACTTCTCCAGCACATGCCTCTACAGATTCCAGTGACGTCCGGAGCCAGTGCCCTGTCTCAAGTGTTCCTACTACTTGTCATCAGTCTTTTCCCCATCATCAATGTCCTGCACAGCCCAGTCCCTGTACTTCTGTACAGCCCACTTCTGTACAGCCCAGTCCCTGTACTTCTGTGCAGCCCAGTCCCTGCACTTCTGTACAGCCCACTCCTGCACAGCTCACTTCTGTACAGCCCAGTCCCTGCACTTCTGTACAGCCCACTCCTGCATAGCTCACTTCTGTGCAGCCCAGTCCCTGCACTTCTGTACAGCCCACTCCTGCACAGCTCACTTCTGTGCAGCCCAGTCCCTGCACTTCTGTACAGCCCACTCCTGCACAGCTCACTTCTGTACAGCCCAGTCCCTGCACTTCTGCACAATCCAGTCCCTGCACTTCTGCACAGGCCACTTCTGCACCACCCAGTTCCAGCATCTACACAGTGCCAAAAGGTGGCAAAAGAGCTGCCATGAAGTCATCACAAGACATCAGACAGTTTCTGAAGAAATCTCGAATGGACATTTAACCATCTTCCACTTTTTTAAAACAATAATGTGTCAGAACTGTTACTGATGTTGTTGATTTTATGAACAAAGGCTACATTCATGTTGGCCTGGAAACACCTTATGAATGACTAGTGCTAATCTTCAAGTGATTTCTGTCTCCTCATCACTTAGAGGATTGTCAGATACTGTGTTATGGTCAGTTTGGACCTGTGTTATAAACACAAGGATACTGTTTGGCAGATAAACTGTGAAGGAGGATTGGAGCAAAAGAGTGATATTGACTGGACTGGACTGATTTCTGTATTCTTAAGACTTACTTTGACAGAATTATTCAGCTGTTGCTTCTTCCAGACTACAAAGGTATGACACTTTTTCTTTCATGATTAACTAGTAATCTATTATGGTTAGTACTGGTGGTAACACTGCTATTCTGTTACCATACAAGTCAGAAATATGTCAATTTTTCTGTTTATTTGTTCATGCTCAGATTAAAGGAGAGACCCCCCAAATCATAAAAAGGCTAATATTCTTTCAGCTTCAGGGGGGGCCTGGGAGGCCCCTGGACCCCTGCCTTTCAGGTTTTTTTCTTTTTCATGAGTTGCACCCGCGTATGTGTATCTATTTTCCATTAGATATTGTGTGCAGATGTATTGATATGATATCTATTTTCCAATTTTTTTTTTTTTAGGTTCAAAGATGTGTTGGGATGGTTATAGCCCTGACATGGCTCTGCACAGTAAGCTGGGCTATAAATGATAATGATAAAAAGTCACACTGAGTGAGAGACACCCTGCCCCCACCTGAAATAACACTTTCTCTGTTGTGCAGATGGTAAACGCTGACAACACCAACAACAGTAACAACAGGGATGTCAAACGTACCGCACCACCACCAGGAATAAGCCCCACCTGGAATGTTGAAGGGCTTGAACCCATGGAGGCTGACAGATTATATGAAGAAGAGGAGGACCCGTGTGCCATCTGTACGGACGAATTGTCCACAGGTCAAGTGCAGATGTTGGATTGTGGCCATAGATTCCACAACGATGTGAGTGCTGGTTTGACCTTGCGTATTATTTTCTTTACATTTTCTTCTTTTGCTCACTATTTGGTCAGACCACGTCTGACGATGTGGTGATGATGTGGCCGTTTTCTCTTACTACTATTGACACAAGGTAAAGATCAAGTCATTTCATAATCCCGATAGTACAGTACAATACAGTGCTCCAATACAGTGCTTTGATATAGAATATGATGCTCCAATATACAGTACAATGCAATGTTCCAGTATACAGTACAGTGCTCCAGTACACAGTACAATGCAATGCTCCAGTATACAGTACAATACAGTGCTCCAATACAGTGCTTTGATAGAGTATGATGCTCCAATATACAGTACAATGCAGTGCTCCAGTATACATGTACAGTACAATACAGTGCTCCAGTATACAGACAATACAGTGCTCCAGTGTACAGTACAGTGCTCCAGTGTACAGTACAATACAGTGCTCCAATACAGCGCTTTGATATAGAATATGATGCTCCAATATATAGTACAATGAAATGCTCCAGTATACAGTACAATGCAATGCTCCAGTATACAATACAGTGCTCCAGAGTACAGTGCAATGCTCCAGTATACAATACAGTGCTCCAGTATACAATACAGTGCTCCAGTATACAATACAGTGCTCCATTATGCAATGCAATGCTCCAGTATACAATACAATGCTCCGGTATGCAATGCTCCAGTATACAATGCTCCCGTATACAGTACAATACATTGCTCCGGTATACAGTACAATACAATGCTCCAGTATACAATACAATGCTCCAGTATACCGTACAGTTCAATGCTCCAATATACAGTACAATACAGTGCTCCCATATACAGTACAATACAGTGCTCCAGTATACAGTACAGTGCTCCAGTATACAGTACAACACAGTGCTCCAGTATACAGTACAGTGTACAGTACAATACAGTGCTCCAGTGTACAGTGCAGTGCTCCAGTATACAGTACAATACAGTGCTGCAGTATACAGTAAAGTGCTCTAATATACAGTACAGTGCTCCGGTATACAGAACAACACAGTGATCCAATATACAGTACAACACAGTGATCCAGTATACAGTACAATACAGTGCTCCAGTATACAGTAAAGTGCTCTAATATACAGTACAATGCTCCAGTATACAGTACAACACAGTGATCCGGTATACAGTACAACACAGTGATCCAGTATACAGTACAATACAGTGTACAGTGCAGTGCTCCAGTATACAGTACAACACAGTGATCCAGTATACAGTACAATACAGTGCTCCAGTATACAGTACAATACACGGCTGTTTAAACCGGCCGCCGGGCAATCACTTAGTTTTCGGATACGGTGCCAGTGATTCGCACGCGAGAGGCGTGTTTTCCTGCTTACCCACTGCGCTACACGGCCCGTCAGCGGTTTTGAGCTGTGAGTCATCGGTAGCAAGCGGGACTGTGTGGCTGCCTTTGTGTGCCGTGATTACTATTGTTTCTACATTTCCCGCAATACTGCTTTGGTCATTTAGCCATATATGTAATTATCAATCTTACCGAAAAGTAGACTCTCTCCCCTACACATAGATATCAAACACGAACTGGTTTGTTGCCATAATGCGTAACGTAGTAGGCCTCCTTCGGTCATGACTGACCATGGACAAAGTACATCCGTTCTAATGTCAGATGGGCTGTCTGCTTGGTCCAAGCAGCGTCGCCTGTGACTGTAGAGACCAATGCGAGAGAGGCAGTCTCTGTCGCAGCGGTCGCATGTGTATGCTGATGCTGGTCTGTTGGCTGTCATCCCTTTTCTGCGAACTCGCTTTTCTGCTGCAGCAGCTGACAGTTTGTCCTCACCAATCCGCAGCTGTTTCTTGAGAGTAGTTCTCCAGCTGTTGCGGTCGTCTGCGAGGTCCTCCCAGGACTCAGTGTTGATCTCAAGCGCCTTCATGTCACACTTGCAAACGTCTTTGTATCTCAGCTGTGGGCGGCCAATGTTTCTCTGCCCTGTGGCAAGCTCACCATAAAGGATGTCTTTTGGGATGCGACCATCTTCCATGCGGCGAACGTGGCCCAACCAGCGCAGCCGACGCTGTCTCAGCATGGTATGCATGGTTGGGAGGCCAGTGCAGGTTAGGACTTCGGTGTTGGTCACCTTGTCTTGCCAGGAAATGCCAAGTATGCGCCGTAGGCTTCTCAGGTGGAAGGTATTGAGCCTTTTCTCCTGATGAGCATGCCATACAGCAAGGTGCTGAGGACACAGGCGTTGTATACAGCCATCTTTGTCTTTGTGGTCAGCTTGGGATTTGTCCACACCGTTTGTGTGAGGCGGGCTAGTGTTGTGGCTGCCTTCCCGATCCTTTTGTCGACCTCTGTGTCAAGGGAGAGGTTATCGGTGATGGTGGACCCAAGATATGTGAATTGATGGATGGCTTCAAGCTCGTCATCAATGGTGATGGCTGGTGGAGATGGCGTGTCTTGGTCCAGGACATTTGTCTTCTTAAGACTGATGGTCAGACCAAAATCTTTGCAGGCCTGGGAGAAGTGGTCCATTAGTGACTGCAAGTCCGGCTGAGTATGGGTCACAACTGCGGCATCGTCGGCAAATAGCATGTCTGATGAGGGCTTCACGGACCTTTGTCCTTGCTCTAAGGCGGGCGAGGTTGAAGAGCCTGCCATCTGATCTGGTCCGCAGGTGGATCCCTTCTTGCGCTGTGCTGAACGCATGCCTCAGGAGGAGAGCGAAGAAGATTCCAAAGAGGGTAGGGGCCAGGACGCAGCCTTGTTTCACACCGCTGTGTAAGTCGAAGGGCTTGGAGAGGTTTCCGTTGAACTGCACCATCCCTTTCATGTTTGAGTGGAAGGACTCAATTAAGCTGTGCAGTTTGGGGGGGCAGCCGATTTTTCGGAGAGGCCCTGAAAAGGCCATCTCTGCTGACTAGGTCAAAGGCCTTGGTGAGGTCAATGAATGCCACATACAGGGGCATCCGCTGCTCTCTGCACTTCTCCTGGATTTGGCGAAGGGAGAAGACCATGTCTACCGTGGATCTCTCTGCTCGAAAACCACACTGTGTTTCCGGGTAGACGCGTTCAGCCAGTTTCTGCAGGCGGATTAGGAGGACCCGAGCATAGACTTTGCCAACAATGCTGAGGAGCGAGATACCTCTGTAGTTGTTGCAGTCGCTCCTTTCGCCCTTGTTTTTGTACAGGGTGACGATCTTGACGTCCCTCATGTCCTGTGGTACAGCTCCCTCATTCCAACACTGACAGAGAACTGCGTGCAAAGGGTGCAGAAGAGAAGTCTTGCAGTGCTTGATGAGGTCTGGGGGAATTCCGTCGTTGCCAGGTGCCTTCCCTGATGCCAGGCTATCAATGGCCTTGCTGAGTTCGTCCGCAGTTGGCTCTGCGTCAAGTTCTTCCATTACCGGCATGCACTTGATGGCATCGAGGGATAAGGGGGACACCATGTTCTGTGTGGAGTAGAGGTCGGAGTAGTGTTCCGCCCATCTTTCCATCTGTTGGCTAGGATTGCTGATTACTTTCCCAGTGGAGGATTTGAGGGGGGCGATCTTGCTCTGTGTTGGTCCCAGTGCCTTCTTGATGCCATCATACATTCCTCGGATGTTGCTCTTTCAGCAGCACTCTGTATCTCTTCGCTGAGCTCTGTCCAGTACTCGTTTGCGCAGCGCCTGGCGTTAAGCTGAACCTTACTTCTGGCAGCCCTGAGGATTTGCAGGTTCTTCTCACTGGGTGACTGCTTATACTTGGTGAGTGCGGCACGTTTGGCCTCAACAGTGGGAGTCATCTCTGATGATTTGGCCTCAAACCAGTCGTGGGACTTCACAGTTTTCTTCCCAAAGGTGGCCATAGCAATGCGGTGCATGGTGTCTCGTAGCGTTTCCCATCTCTCAGTGGCAGAGTCTCTGGGCTGCAATGCATCGTATTCTCTCTGAAAGGCCTCTGCGAACTGTTCTACAAGATCTGGCTGAGACATCTTGCTGACGTCAATGCGAGGGTTCCCTTGTTTCTTTGAGCAGTGGAACTTCTTTGGTTGTAGCCTGATCTTGCAACATACCAGAGAGTGGTCTGTGTCGCAGTCTGCGCTGTGATAAGAGCGAGTGTGGAGAACGTTTTTGATAGCGGCACGTCTTACTAGGATCAAATCCAGTTGGTGCCAATGTTTTGAGCGGGGATGCCTCCAGGAGACTTTGTGCTGAGGCTTCATCTTGAAGAAGGAGTTGGCGATGCACAGTTCATGGCAGGCGCAAAACTCAAGCAGTCGCTGTCCATTCTCATTCATTTTCCCCACTCCAAAGGAACCGAGGCAGAAGGGCCATGAGTCATTGTCTGCACCCACTCTGGCGTTGAAGTCGCCCAGGAGAACAAGTTGTTCTGTGCTGGGGATGTTCCTTATGGTTGATGCAAGATTTTCGTAGAACTCATCCTTGGTGTTTGGAGAGGCGGACAGAGTTGGGGCATAAACGCTGATGAGAGTGACATAGCCTTTGGTGGTGTTGAGGTGGAGAGTCAAGAGTCGTTCTGAACCGCCGCTGCCTGGTTCAATCATGTTCAGCAGGCTGTTCCTTACTGCAAAGCCTACTCCGTGCTCTCTTGGGGCATCAGAACTCTTTCCTTGCCAGAAGAAGGTGTAATTTCCTTTAGTGTTCCTGAGTCAGCCAGCCGTGTTTCCTGCAGAGTGGCAATGTCCACATTGAGCCTCTTTAGTTCGCTGTTTATGACGGCGGTTTTTCTGGCGTCGCTGATGTCTTGCAGATATTGCATCATTGTTCGGACATTCCAACAGCCCAGTTTCACTGCTGATCCTTTTCCTGATCCGTTTCTTGAATTTGAATTTTTCTTTTTGTTTGGTGCGGTAATTAACGACCTGCTTGTCAGATTTTCTCCTAATCTTCATGCACCCAATGAAGAAGGCAGGTCGTGGCGGGACAGCACCTAACTGGCTGGGGGCTGCCCAGCTTAGGTGGGCGGTAGCTGTCCAGTAAGACACGGTCTCTCCCACCGTCAAAAGCAACCCCTGGCGTCAGCTCTACGCCAGTTGAGCAATGACTTATCACCGGTATCTGTTGCTTCCCGTGTTGTGCCGACACTAGTGTTAGTAGCGAGGCTGGAGTGTCCTCTCCAGGTCGTAGGTGCAGAGTGTTTGTGGATGAATGGATGGATGTAAGCCTGGGCAGTGTAATATGGAAGACAGGCTGTTGCCCATGCAACTTGTCCCCCCTCTCCACCTCGCTGACAGATCCAAAGGAACAGCAGGGCTGCTACGTTTTGGTGCCAACGCGGCTGCAGGAGCTGCCGGAAAGTGACAAAGTTTGCCATCCAACCGCCTTAGAGGCCCCACACCGGATTTACTGTCAGGGTTTACTCCCTTAGCTAGATGGCCGCGGGTAGCTCTCCAGAGCTGGCGCCCTTTGATGGATCTAATTTATTTCCACCAGGGTTTCTAGCCACCCTCCTCACCATCCTCCTGCTGGTTTAGTCGCCAGCAATTCGACCCTGTGACAGGTAGTACTGGGTTCCAGGTTACCAGTAGCGGATACATCTATACGAGATTACACAGAAAAGGAGGAGAACGATTCTGAAAATATCGCGTCTTCACTGTTTCATGAGAAAAATAAGCCAACTTCCAACAACGAAAATAAGAGTTCACCAGTTATTACAGCAGGAAAAAAACACATACAGAGGAAGAGTAAAGTATGTTTTAACAGACTGACATATCAAACGGATCTTTTTTGGCTTCTTGTTGAGGTAGCGGTGGGTAAATCGAGATCACTGATAATGGCATAGACTCCATTATCTTTCACACTAGCACCAACATTTCACTGATAGTCTGGTATAACGCAGTCTCCTTACTGCCATAGTAGGAACGTATACACACATGTCCGTGCAAGAGTCAAGATTGGGATCACAATACTGAGACGACCATTCATTAAAAAAAATGGAAAGACACAGAGCGATAGAGAGAGAGAGGGGGGGGGGGGGGGTGGAGGGAGAGAAAACTTAATACATTTACGAGAACTTTAGGTTCACTGGTATTAAAAAGAAATAAAAACTGAATATCATACCCACTTAACTACACTGAAATCTTTCTGTCTGCCTGTCTGTCGCTCTCTCTCTCTCTCTCTCTCTCTCTCTCTCTCTACACACACACACACACACACACACACACACACACACAAACAAACAAACAAAAACAAACACACGCACAAGAATACTATGTATTTTGCTTAACAATGATAATAATACTCAAAAGTCTTTAATTACTTATTTCACTCATGAAATGCATACACATAAACATCCAAGCAGACAGGCAGACAGACAGAGAGAGAGAGGGAGAGAGAGAGAGGAATACTTTGCACTTCGCTTATTGTCTTTGGGCCCTTATTAATTGTCTTATGAAATGTGCACGCACCGAAACGCGACGTCAAATTTGTGGTACAAAAAACTGGGGGGTCTTCAGTTCAATCAAGTATTACTGCCTCTTTAATCGGTGTTTCATTCTTATTTTTTGTCTTATGTGAATTAGAAATGAATAAAGATTTGAATGATTGCCTTTTTATATACTTAGAGCGAAAATAGAATTAGTTATTTGATGAGAAAGTCGAAAATCCGCATTTCGAACGCACTCGCGGCGACGGTATGCGTTCAGAATCGAAGTTTGTTCGGGGTACTTCACTATTTCGGTCAGTATGGCTATATTTGTGAACCAATCACATTGTAATTTTGCAGCCAATGAGAATTAATGTAACAGAATGATATATCCCGACGAGAGCTATGTGTGCTAGTTTCGACGCTTCCAAAGTTTTGCTTTTTTTGATCGGAAAAGTTTGCAAGTAAGTCGCCATTTTTGGAACTTCTCGTCGGCGGGATTCGATACCAGATCAGTAGCAAAACAATGTCGCAATGTGCCGACGCCATAGGCCTACTGCGCGGAATAGAACAGTGTGCAAGTTTCAGCTCAGCAAGTTTCGCGTTGACAAAGACTAGCAACCAACAGATCAAGTTCTGTTTTATCTGTAACATTGTATTTTTCAAGAAAAGGACAACTGCGTTTGAACTCGATTCGGAGTTGTCAGCCGAAGCTAAGTTCGTCAACCATTTCCTCCCCGAGGTCATGCTAATTTGCATGTCGCTGTGTAGACCTGCTCACCCCACGACAGGCAAGCTTACTACTAAAAATACTATGTGCTCGACGGGCTTCGCCGAGCCATGGAAAATGGGTATGCCCAATCAGAGGGGTGCGCATACCTTCCTCCCCAACTCTCTCTCTCTCTAATAAATAAATGAATGAATAAATAGGTCTAAATAATTTTTTTTCAAATCATCAAACAATTCTGTGCAAGTCATTGTACTTTCCTTGATATGAATCTCTCTCTCTCTCTCTCTCTCTCTCTCTCTCTCTCTCTCTCTCTCTCTCTCTCTCTCTCTCTCTCTCTCCTCTCTCTCTCTCTCTCTCTCTCTCTGAGATCAAGAAATGAATAAATAAATAAATAGGCCCCACTACATTTATATCCAAGTCATTGTTAACAGGCATGATCTCCTCTCTCTCTCTCTCTCTCTCTCTCTCTCTCTCTCTCTTCTCTCTCTCTCTCTCTCTCTCTCTCTGAGACAACACACACTAACACACACAGAGATTTAGAATGTCTCAAAACAAAATCTTCTGTCATTGTTATAATATTCTTTATTTAGGTTTTGCAGCTGAATAGAAGGCTATGAGTCGTATTATTTGTAAAGTAGGCCATCCATTAGCTTACATAGTTGTTTCAATTTGTTGTCAGTATCTGAAAAGGATAGGCCTATTGTCATCAGTTTGTTTTAAATGGAAGATTGCATCTTATTTAGTAGTAGCCTGTTGTTATTGATTTGTATTAAAGGGCAAGATTACACTGGAAATACTTAGCAGGATTGTTCAGCTTTGGTAGATTTTTACAAGTAATATGCTAAAAATTAAAGTCGCAAGTTTGGGCTTAATGTTAAAGTAATATTGATGTTTAGACTATGCATCATGGTTTCCTTTCCTTTCCAATCTCTCAATGAATATAGGTATTCCAAAGTGATTTTCAAATTTGAACTTATCTGTATAAAAATCAGCTGGGAAAATAGAGATTTTCATTTTGAACACATACATACTTTATTTTTTAATGTGAGAAAAAAAAAACAATTAATGATTTTTTTCTTTCTTTTTGGACTTAGAAAACTTTCGCACGGTATTTTAGGCCACATTCAGACATGCCTTGAACACACATATAAAATCACACAAGTCCAGAAAATCATTTCTGAGGAGGTTTTTACTTGTTAAGTTGATGTGCAAAAAACATATGGACAGAAATGCATATCAGTAAAAATACAAACCTATGCAAATGACAAAAAATAGCAAAATTGGACGCCGCCGTTCCAAACAACTGGGCAAGGGACCCATTTTCATTAATTTCAAACTCCATTATCTTTAAGAAATACAATACAGTGACACTGAAATGAATCATATATGATAAACATATTAAGGAATTTAACCCTAATTTTTTCCAGTTTCATCTGAAAGCTGGTTGAAAAGATATCAGATGTCAAAAATGCGAAATATGCGGATTTGTCACAGTGAAAAAAATGGCGAATTTTACACATATTTGGTGCACCATAACTTTTTTCACTTTAAAGTTACAAAAATGGTTTTGATATCAAATTGCTCAGCATGACAAACTCTTTCAATGTAAAACAACCCCAGACATCTGTATGTTTAATCAAACCATATTTGGGTAAGGATAAAATACCTATTTTGAAAAAAATTGTGTATTTTAGCTTTTTGCAAGACTCCGTAACTTCTGTCACATTCATCCTACTGCAAAGTACATATACCAAAATGATCAGTTTTTTATGATCTGTCAGTATAACAAACAAGACATTAGGTTTCAATCTTTCTGTAAACAAAAATCAGATGACAAAATTATAACAAATGTCAGCTGATATATAGTGATAATAGTAACAAATAATGCGTTTTGTTTACATATCGAATCAAACAAGACATGTACATCAACAACATTCATTCAAAGAAGTCATCTTCACAGTTTTTACATGCTAATTTGTTGTTGTTTTTTTATCATTAAACAATGATTAAAACATGTCTTGACCTTTAACTGTTCCTTAACTGTGTGTAGAACATTATCAAAAGCTTCCACATCATTGTCTTGACCTTTCACTGTTGCTTAATCACAGTAGATAACTGTCTTGGCCTTCAACTTAAACTGGAAGCACAAAAGATAGAAATCATCTCTTTTTACAAAAAACATGTAATGAAATGTAAAAAAATACTTGTCAGTGTCTATGATCAGTGATTCCCCTTCACAAGTGACAGGAAATTAAAACATGTTAAGACGCAGTTCATCATCATTGCTGTCAAAGTTGTCCAAAAGACTAGGTCTCCGCCCTCTGCCAGTCTTAAGAAATCACTCCTTCATCCTCATGAAGAGATCATCTGTGAGAAAAATAGTGTAGAGGGAAAGTATTAGTACATCTATCTGTTCTATCCTGTAGCGTAATGTGAAAATCCCATTTGTAGGGACAAACAGGCCTATACATACAGAGCAAGAGGCAAATACTGACCAAAACAAAAACAAATCCAAAAAACAAGAACATAAAACATGCAGGAACACAAGGACTTTTGTACCCCTGCTCAATTAACTTCCCTGCCTGTCAAAGAGAGAAAGGATCAAGAGAGAGATAGAGATTGGTGTAGAGCTGTAAGAAGCCTACCAGTATTATTGTCAGCTTTGAAAATAAAATTATAATACCTTACCCTAACTCACAAAGCAGTGGGCAAAGTAAAATGTCCCATACATTTAGGCCTACTCAAATCAGCACAACAAAATTTATCTCATAAACACTATAGGCCTAGTTAGGAAGGTTCATAGTGTCCAACCCATTAACCTGGTAGGCCTACTTTATTTTGTTTAAATATTATTTTTGATGACAATAATAGTAATGATAATAAATAGTAATGAATGATAGTAAACTAATAATGAAATAATGATAATAATAATAATGATAAATAATAATGAATAATGATAGTAAAATAACAATAACAAAAATATAATGATAACAATATTAATAATAATAATAAACTTTTAAAGCTTTTGAACTAGGTGATAATAATATTGGGCCTAAAAATAATAGGATTGATAAACATGCAGATTTGTTTCAATGGTACCATTCAGGAAGTTTACACAAAGGCAGAAAAGAAAAAGGTGTAACATTGTGAAATTATTGAACGACACTGAACCAGATCGAGTGAAGTCAACAAGAAGCCAAGGGAGGGCACTCGGCCGATTCGACTATCGATCGATCAAAGCATTGGTCACGTGACCACAATAAATCGCTAATCTCTCATTAACATCATTATAAATAAATATAATAAAGGCATGGATTATTAAAAAAATCTTTTGTAAACATTTTCCTTTAATCATATGCCTGATCTCACTCTCTGTAAAATTACCGCACCCCAAACCGTCACCTACCCCTACCTTCTAACATATTCATGATACTGTGGGTGCTGCAGTTGTGCGCTTTCCAAACAATTATATTCTAAAATCAGGAAACAAACTGTCGAAAAGTAATAGTAAACAAACTGCAAGATATTTCACTTACCCTCTAGATAAGTTGGATTGCTTGATTCGTCGTGGCTGGAGCGGTTGACGTAAACTTCAACGTCCATGTGCTCGCCCAAACGGCTTCGCTCGTGTCCGCCATTGCGCGTCAGACGCTAAGAGAAAGCGAAAATAGGTCGCGTTGTTCTCAGTCCTCGAGGAAAATAGCCAGTGGTTGAATCCGTATGCAAATAGCAGAAGTTGAAAGTTGAAACCTTGACCTTTTGCACAGTGGAAAATATGGCGAGATTGGTTTTGAGTAAGGTCGTGAAATCATCGACGGAAGTTTTTAACGCATGAAACGACCGACTAAATGGAAGCCTATCACTAGTATCAGTTCACTTTTTACATGGGATGAAAGCAAATTTAGTCGTCTTTTTGACTGTGTAAATGGTTTGTTTATATCTGACCCAGCGAATCTCCTCGAGGCGAGTTTTCAAGGTAGGGGTCAAAACCACGTTCCGATTTCGTTGTTCCAGTAGCAGCAAAATCGCAATTTAGTACCCATCATCAAAAGCATATTTCAAACGGTAAATGTTACACTTATTGATTTATTTTGACTTTAAACAAAGCTTAAAGGATTACAGATCAACATGATCTATGGTTTTTATTTCTGACACTGCATTTTGTTGAGAATGAGCAAGTTGAAAACCAGTGAAAAACCGCACTTTGCCGTACTTTTCGCCGCCCGCGAAGAGCACTTTGGAATACCTAATGAATAGCATATATTATGCAGAGATTCATATATTTCTCTACTGCAGGAGTTAAGTGGCCTATTCCTGAATGGCGAGTGGTCCCATATCCTTCCTGAAGTTTTCTTTGGACTCAGGCTGTGCTAAATGTTCGGGGACTTGACTCATCCACAGTCTACTGAATTTTTTTTTTCTAAACACTGATGTATAAAATAAAAATCAAATGTAATGTACAAAAATCTTGTCTGTAATGTTTTCCTTTGTGTGTATGTGTGTTGTGTGTGTGTTCTGTGTGTTTAGTTTTTAGAAGAATTTTGATCGGATGATATTTTTGGATAGACTGCAGCATAAAAGCATGCAGTAATTTTTAATATTTCAATTATTGAAGTGATTCCAGAAGTCATTGATTCTCAGATTTCCTTTTATATGTACAGAAACTGATGAAATATTACAAATTATTCATAAGATACTGAAGTAGCGAGTCATGACCTTTTTGGTTTGATTTGCAGTAATAAGACACTTGAACGATGAGCAAAATGATTTTATATCTATCTCATGAAATGATTATATATCCTTGTTTTGTTTCTAGCTTCATTTTTGTCTGTTATAAATACAATATGGGCAATTATTAATGAAAAACTGATAAAACATGCCAAATATCACATGTTTCCTGTAATAAGACAAAAATGGCTCGTCGCAGAGTTACGATAATGGTTTCATTCAATTCAGCATACAAAAATACATCAACGATCAAAATTTCATGACATTTGATCCTGTCTGTCTCTCACAATTACAAAATGAATGTCATTTCCAGCAAAATCAGCATACCATGCCATTTGATGGGTTTGTTCTGCGACAGCTGTCCCACACATCTCTTCTTTGTCCCACTAAAACGTGGTACCAAAATTTAAGAAATTTTTGACGCTTCAAATTGGAATATCTCGTGAACTATTGGTCCAATTTGAAAAATTTAAACTGCTTTTTACTCAGAACAACAACATCTTCAAAACCATATACATCTTTTAACTCGAAACCCAATTTCAATTTTTCATGCGGCATTGCTACACACACACACAACAAAAACAAAAGAAAATAGAGATAATCAACAACTACAACATGAAAAACCTGACTCTGGTGGTCTCAGTACACTGATATTTCAAATAAAAATGTCCAAGACAACACTATACACAAAGGAATTCTGCCACAGTGTGTACGTGGTAAGCGTTATCCAGAGGACTGAAATGATACCAACATTCACTGAAGACTCTAAAGATTAATGAGCTGCCAGAACCAGTAACCACCAACCGCCTCGCCGGCATCCCTGTTTACCTTAGCTGTCACATGTGTTATTACGATACGCTATACGTGGCCCCTAAGCCGTGAAACATGAAAAATGAAAAACAGCCGTCCTCTACAGACAACATTCTTCTAATGTGTGCCTTTACTTTTATTCAAGAACTGGCATTTGGATTTTACCGGCGTTGGAGCATTGATCATTTCACGGTCGAAGATTGAAAATCATGTCAGCACTGTCTTTCATTCTTTTTCTTCTCTGTGCTAAACGCACAGAGAAGAAAAAGAATGAAAGACAGTGCTGACATGATTTACATGCACGTAATGTGTTGAGTTACATATCATTTTGTTGAGAAAAATCTCAGCTTTTTAATGATGCACATTACAGACCAATACAAACAAAGCTCTTGAGAAAATTAGTGGAAAACTGAAGTTACTTGTTTATAACAGTTACTACTGCGCTTATACGGCGTAGCGAGATCGCCGGTAACAAGGCAGAGCTACGAGCTCGTATTTCTAGGCCAGGGCAGCACTAAGTGGGCTTCGCGCTGCTACAGCTGCCGCCACAGGACGAAACTAAGTGATCACCCTTAAACAGCCGTGAATACAGTGCTCCAGTATACAGTACAATACAGTGCTCCAGGATACAGTACAATACAGTGCTCCAGGATACAGTTCAATACAGTGCTCCAGTATACAGTTCAATACAGTGATCCAGTGTACAGTGCAGTGTACAGTGCAGTGCTCCAATGTACAGTACAGTGCAGTGCTCCAGTATACAGTACAGTGCAGAGCTCCAGTATACAGTGCAGTGCTCCAGTGTACAATACAATACAGTGCTCCAGTATACAGTACGATACAGTGCTTCAGTATACAGTACAATACAGTGCTCCAGTATACAGTACAATACAGTGTACAGTGCAGTGCTCCAGTATACAGTACAATGCAGCGCTCCAGTATACAGTACAATACAGTGCTCTAGTATACAATACAATACAATACAGTGCTCCAGTATACAGTACAATACAATGCTTCAGTGTACAGTACAGTGCTCCAATATGTAGTACAATACAGTGCTCCAGTATACAGTACAATGCAATGCTCCAGTATACTGTACAACAGCAGTGCTCCAGTATACTGTGCTATGCTCCAAAATACAGTACAGTGTTCTAATATACACAGCTGCTATAGACAGTACAGTACAGTGCTCCAATATTCAGTACAAAGCTCCAGTATATTGTAAAATGCTCCAGTATACTGTACAAAGCTCTAGTATACAACACAGTGATACATTTAATGCCTACATGACATTTTGTAATCATATAACACCAAAGAATTCACGTGAACTGTTAGCTGAACTTGTCTTTTATAACGAAAAAATAAAGGTGGATAACAAAATAATCAAGAATAATAAATTAATAGAGAAAGGAATATACTGCATCAAACATTTTCTTAAAGAAAATGGCTTTTTTTGAGCTATGAAGAATTCGAAAATAACGCTGATTGCCGTAGTAATTAATTATGTCACTTATATTGGATGGATATCTTCCATCAAACAATATTTAAGGACAACCAGAATTCAAATGAACAACAACACAAATAGTATTTTGAATGTGCCAAATGCAATAAGGCTAATAATGAGTGTACAAAAGGGAGGAAGACTTTACTGTGAAAAAATTAAATTGAATGATAGCAGACCAAATTGTTGTTCAAGGTGGTCAGCGAAACTAAATATTAACTTTTCGTGAGAAAAAGTATTTCTAAAAATTCATAGATTAGATGATGTCAAATTAAAATGGTTGCAAATAAGATATTAAACACAATGGGTATAGCAACTACGACAAATTGTACATGGTGTAATAATGCAAGAGGCTCTATTGAACATTTTCTATGGAACTATTACTGTGTCTGTAATTTTTGGAATTTAACAGAAAAACTTATCAACGCAAAATGCGAAAATACCTTCAACATCAAAATCACACAAAATCTAGTATTGTTCGGTGTTGACCAAAATCTAAAAACAGATAGAGTATTTGATCACTTGCAAAATCATTTATGTATAAATGCAAAGTAGACATGTGTGTTCCAAGTATACATACTTTCCAAAGAATGCTAAACCAGATTCAAAATTGAACAATGTAATCCAAAATAAACTTTCCCTTGTCCATTCATTTTTAATGCTCAGTGGAACAGCTATAGACCAATGTTCCCTGTGTAGAAAACAGACTTTCTTCATGACATGTTTCTTGAATATTGATGAAAACAGACTTTCTTCATGACATGTTTCTTGAATATTGATGTACATAACAAAACCATCATTGATTAGAATATTGTCTTATATGTTTTCCAGACTATAGGTTCTTTTTTTTTATGTGAACAGTTATTGTCTTATTTGTATGAATTGAATAATTTCTGTTGCCACTTTGTTCGATGACGCTTGATTATTGTAAAGCAAAGGAATATGGTTTTTGAGATTGATTTGTGGGGGAAATGTTGACATGCGTTGGATCTTGGTGTTCATTTTTTAACTTCCAATGTGAAAAATATCATTCTGTATATTTAAAAAAAACAACAACAAACAAACAAAAAAACTGGTAAGATTGACAAATGTATTTCGAATATATGTACTTTCCAAACACTATTAAATAAGATTCAGAATTGAACAGTGTAATGCCAGAGTGGACGACTTTCATTTGTCCGTCTTATAATGCTCAATGGAATAATTATAAACCACTGTTTTCTTAATAGAGAACAAATTACATTTTTATGACATTTTTTAAATCTTGATGTTCACTTTCAAATCTCCCATGTATGAAATACGTTGTATTTTTTGTCTTCTGTGTGTTGTATGTTGTCAGATGTCTAAAATGTTCTTATATGTATGAATTGAAATTACTCTTTTGTTACTACGTTGTTTGTTGATGTCTATTCACCGTTAAAAAAAGTGATTTAAAAAAAAGGTGAAAAAAAAATTCCAGGTAATAGTCGGCAGATTTGGGTGGGGTGCATATGGGATTGCGCAAGTGCAATGTATCTTTCTAGAATAAATTTCATGCTGTCTACCCATCTATCATCAGATTCTGGGTGTAAAGGATGAGGTTTGTTATTTTGTCAGGAAATAAAGTGCTGGCTGTCATTATATGTGTTTGTGTGTTTCAGTGTATCCGGACGTGGTTCAGGCAGCAGACAACGTGTCCTAAGTGTCGATTGTACACTCCGCTGCAAGACGACTTCCCAGTGCTGAAATAATGCTGAATGTACACTCTCCTGCTTGGGGACTTCTGTGCTGAAATGATGTATTACTGTGGAAAATCTTCCCACTTTTTTTTGTTTTGTTTTTTCTTGGTCTCAATAGTATTTGTTGTGTGTGTGTGTTTTTACCTTGCTGGGTCTCTGTCAGAGCAAACTGCTGTGTTGGCTGACTCATGTGATATTGACCTGAGAAAATGTGTGTTTAATGAAGTGGATTTTTTTCTTCCTATAATGAATTTATTATATCTGTTTTTAAAGAATGAAGAAAATGTTTTCAAGGTCTGTCTGTTTTCCCCCTCTTTCCCTACCAAAGATGTGGTGTTGGTGTTGTTGTTTTTATTATTAAAAAGAAGTGAACAGAAGAATAAACTGTATGGTTTTTGCAGAAAAAGAAATAGAACAAACTAGATAAACTAGCAGAAGGTTTCAAAACCAGATAGGGAAGGAAAACAGAACCAGCTACTGAAAGTAACAGAGGAAGAACCAAGTCCAGAAACAGCAGAAGGTATTAGAATCGACTAGAGAACAAAATGGAGCCGACTACAGAGAGAGACAAAAAGAACCAGCTACTGAAGACACAGCAAACAAAATTTTTAAACCATATGGGGGGAGAAGTGGGAGAAAATAGCAGAATAAACGCAGTGGAAGAAAAAGATGGAAAAAGGAGAAATGGTGTTGAATAAAAAAAATTTGAAACAGAAGAGGAAAAAAGAAAATATTGTGACATAACAAGTATGAACTAAAAGAAGGTGCATTCAAAAGAAAACAGAGAAAGAGCCAAGAATAAAAACTCAAAGTGTCCACTTACGAGAAGATCAGGAGCAAACGTTTGGTATACACCATTTTAACAAGTTTGATCAAATCATTTTCGTGAATTGCGTATTTTTAGATTTTGCGAAAGTTCATCTTTCCATTAAAGAGTCTCACTTGTCGGCGTCACCAAGCTCAGTGTTGGCCGCTGCACTGTTTGACACCGTCACCTCCCTCCAAACTGCTCTGTCTTGACTCTCGTGGATAACTTTTTCAATATTTAGGCCACTGATGTTGGTTATGTTCTTTTTGTATGAGATTGGAGGCCTGCCTTTCTTCCTTTTTGCCTGTTTCTACTTGAAAAATGGTTGCCATGAGGTATGTGTTCCATCTGTGTGACACATAGCCAGTGTATTTTACTGATATCTTGTTGATGTCTGCTAGTAGTTTTATGGAGTATCAAGTTCTTTCATTAGTTCTTCTATCTGTCCACTTGACATGTAGTGTTAGATAAAACCACATCTCTGCTGCTTCGATTCTTCTGCATTCAGCTATTCTCAAAGTCCAGGCTTCACAAGAATAAACCATGATTGGCCAAATCAAACATTTTAAAAGTCTAACTTTAGGCCATTTCGTCTGCCTCTGTCTTTGGTGTCTTTGGAGCAGGTTCCATCATCACTTTTTACAGAACCAAGACATTTGGAATCCTTAACATTTTCTAAAGGAACTTTTGTTAGTTAAGATGTTGTGATTGTTGTTATGTAGCACTTTTTGTTTTCTTGGTTGTTCTAGTTTAGGCCCGCCTTTTTGCCCACTACGTCCACCTTGTATAGAATTCTTTTTATGCTGGTAATGTTGTCTGCTAATAGTGCAGTATCATCAGCATAGTGCAGGTTTGTAAGTTTTTTTTCCTCCTATCTTTATGCCCATGCCTTCTGTATTAGCATCTATTATGACTTGTCCCGCACAGATGTTAAAGAGATATGGTGAGAGGATACAACCTTGTCTAACTCCCCTGTGGATGTTAAAGAATTCACATTTCTGATAGTTCCATCTAATTGTAGCCTTTTGGTCTTTATGTAATGAGGCAATTAATGAAATGAGATGTTTAGGAGATTTTGACCATTGTGTTGAATAAATGGAGATGAATGATGCTGTCAAATGCTTTGCTATAGTCTATGAAGGTGACAAAAGCTTCTTTATCAGTGCTGTTTATTTTCTGATTGTTTGTAGCACAAATAACATGTCAGTTGTGCCTCTGTTGTATCAGTAGCCTGCCTGGCAGTCAGATAGTTCTTCTATCTTGGGCTTCAATCTGTTGGGAATAATTATGAGCAAAATCTGACTGGCGTGGTTGATTAGAACAATGGTTCTGTAGTTGTTGCAATCTTCGACATTGCCATTCTTGTGAAGCATCACAAATTCTTGAAGTTTTCAGTCTGTTGGCCACTGGTGAGTATTCCGGGTTTTATAACAAAGATGGTGCATTGCTTTTAGGCCTTCTTCAGCACTCATTTCTGGGTTGGAATTTGATGAACTGAACTTTTTCTGTTGAGTAGATCCCTGGATCTTCTGCATTCATTATGCTCATTTATTTTTGCACATTCTTAGCAAGCTTGGCTCTTCTATTTGGCCAGATCCATAACTTCCTCACTGATGTAGGGATTAGTTGGTTTTGTTATTATCCTGCCTCACTTTTCTTCTGCTGCTTCAGTGTATGTCTTCTTCATATCTGCCCAAATTTCTTCTGGATATCAGTCATTTAACTCTTTGATTCTGCGCCTGTCCACCAGCATTCTGCTTTGTCAACCATGCTAGCAAAGCAAAAACAGCTCCTGGATTTGTTTTCAAGCTGAGAACAGTAGTTTTCCATGTCCTGTCTACTATGATGTAATTATCTGATTTCTGATTTTTTTTTTCTTATTGTCATTGTCTGGTGTTTTGTTTTTGTTTTTTTTGTTTTTCAAGTTTTTAGGTATGTCATCTGTGATAGTGTATAGGTTATGAGAAAAATTCTCATACAAACAAATGAAAGCAGTGAGTTTTGAAATTCGGCAGGTCATAGATTGGTGTACAAAATGCTGAAATTTAACTGTCTAACCCTCATGGTTGCTGAGTAACGGTACAAGTAAAATTAGAGACATTTTCAGGTGAAAAATGTCTTACAAAATACACAGTCAGGTCAATACATCAGTTCCTACAGTCACATTTTAAATGAAATTTCATAAAATCCAACGTGCACACACTCCACGTGCACTGAAGGAAGAGATCTTGTTGAACAGCGCCGAGTTGATGAGTATTGTTCAGCCATTTGCTTTTCCGTCGTCTGCTTCGCTGTGGAGATAGTGGATCGTGAACTTTGCACTGTCCACACACCAACTGCGTAGTACAGTGACCTCATGGCCTGAAACGAGGCTAAGAATGACCAAAGAATCTATTTCTGGCTTTTAGTTTTGGTTAACGGCAATACTGAAAGCCCAGCGAATTTTCAAAACTCAAGTCAGATTTCTCCAACGCTCGTAGACAAGTGTTGTTGAGACATGATCGGGAAATCCTGACGCTCTTAGCGAGAGAGTCAAAGAGGGTATTGGCAAAGCCAGAACAAGATCGAGGCAACCGAGATGTGGTTTCTAAGAAGAATGTTGAGAGTTCCATGGACGGCAAAGAAAACAAACGAGACAGTCTTGATGGAGGCAGACTCAAGATGATCATTTATAAGGAAGATTAGGAAAAGACAAGCAACATTTATAGGCCGTTTTGTGAGGAAAGGGGAATTAGAGCACCTGGTCACAACAGGAAAGGTGGAGGGAAAGAGAGCACCTGGTAGACCCAGGGAAAAAATATTTGATGGACTTTCAGAGTAGCTGAAGACAAAGAGGGTGGAAGATGTGCTTCCGACAACAAGGGATAGATGCATATGGAGGGCCTTGATCACCAACGCTATGTGGCAGGGCACCTGATGATGATGAAAGAGGGTATTAATGATGTCCAGTTTGTTGGCCCGGCAGAAAGATGCCAATGTATCACCTCTTTCATTGCTTTTCTTAGCCCTCTCTGTCCTCACTTTTGCCCACTTTGGCATTCATAAGCTATAAAATTATCACAGATATTTAGAAAAGAACTTATGCATGCGCACACATACACGCACGCACGCTCGCACAGCACGCGCGCACACAGACACACACACACACACACACACACACACACACACACACACACACACACACACACACACACACACACACACACAAAAGAGAGAGAGAGAGAGCCTGAAATGATTAGTATAAAAAACAGCATATGTATGTACACGTGTGTTCACAAACTTAGAAAGTGATTCCGATAACACTTTTTTTTTTAATGTATTTTAGGAAATGTTTTAGATCGGGATATAACAGGACTTGTGAAAATTTTAGTGAAACATTTAAGGAATTTGATGTAACTGAAATAACTGAGCTTTTAAAGTCGAACATTTTGTGCTGACTATAATTGATTTTGATATGTTTGAAACCAGGTTGGATTACTCAGAGTCAGAAACGATTTAGTCGTTAACAGATAAGTTTGAAAGTCTAATTTCCCCTATTTTTTAGCCTTTGAGATTTGTGAATCAAAGTGACTGCCAGGGTTCAAGGGAATAGAAGCCAAAAACGTATGAAAACAGAATGAGAACGCATATTTTATCAATGAAGCAAGAATTACTTGCTCCAAGAATATGAAATCTGTTCATCAAGGAAGTTTACATTTTCTTTTGATTGAGTTTCTATGTCAGCACTCACCTCAATTGATATGGCCGAAGGAGGTAACCATCCCAGCGACACAGAGGATAAAGAGATGATGGACAATGATGCAGGATGAGATGGTGATCTGATCAGAAGTTATCTGATTTGTTTCAACTTTTACCATCTCCTAGGTGCCCCTGTGGAGTAGCTGATCTGACACCAGAATGCGTTGTCCAGAACTGCAAGAGTTGCCTGTTGCTGAGAGAGATCTACCCAATACCCTTGAGAAGTTATATAGGCCTGTGGATGTGCTACAGACTATGACCAATTCTGTCCTCAAGGTTAACCCTTTGACTCCAGCACCTTGTTCACCAGCATTCTGCTTTGTCAGCCATGGTAGCAGAGGAAAAACTGGACCCTTTGAAGCTGGTAGATAGGGTGAGGTCAAAGAGTTAACTCACTCGCTATGTACGATTATGCCCCTTCCCGTTCCCCTGATAAGCACCATTTGTATAGGTCATGAGAAAAATTCTCATAAAAATAAATGAAAACAGAGAGTTTTGAAATTTGGCGGGTCATATAATAAAAGATTGGTGTACAACATGCTGAAATGTCAACTGTCTAATCCTCATGGTCACTGAGTATTGGTGTACAACATGCTGAAATGTCAACTGTCTAATCCTCATGGTCACTGAGTAACGGTACAAGTAAAATTAGAGACATTTTCATGTGAAAAATGCCTTACAAAATACACAGGTCAATACATCAGTTCCTACAATCACATTTTCAATGAAATTTGATACAATCCAATGCACACACACACCACGTGCACTGAAAGAAGAGATAGTATTGAACAGCGCCGAGTTGTTGAGTACTTGTTCAGCCATTTGCTTTTCCGTCGTCTGCTTCGCTGCGGAGATAGTGGGTCGTGAACTTTGCACTGACCACTCACCAACTGCGTAGTACAGTGACCTCGTGGCCTGAAACGCAGCTAGGAATGACAGGACAATCTATTTCTGACTATTGGTTTCAGTTGACAGAAAGCTCCGCGAATTTTCAAAACTCAAGTCTGATTTCTCTGACGCTCGTAGACAAGTGTTGTTGAGACATGATCGGGAAATCCCGACGCCCGTAGCGAGAGAGTTAAGTTTTTGCAGTTGGTGGATAGGTTACGGGAATCAAAGGGCTTAACTCTTAAATGTGGCAGCAACCGAGAAGACAATGATTCGGTCAAGTTGTTTTTGTGTCCTGAATCTAGTGAATTTGTTTCTTTGGAGTCTGTTGGGTATTCTTCGCAAAGACCAATTGGCCAAAAACTTGTGACTGTCTTGTTTCATCAGTTGAGTACAGTCAGGTGCTTTTTTCATATTTAACCTCTTGGTTGTGCTGTTGAGGTATGACATGTGTTACAGTTAAACTGTCGTCGGTGCATTGATGATGTACGTACATTGTGCATGGTATAAAGTGGTTATAGTGTTTCATTCAATTCGTACATTGTGCATGGTATAAAGTGGTTATAGTGTTTCATTCAGCATTGTTAAAATATTGACTGCTCCATTACAAGTTTTATCTTCCCTGACAGCTCCCCCCCCCCCCCCCTCACTCCCCGAGTACAGCAAGCTAAGTCTTGTGATGTGTTACTGTCTGTGTGTAGGGAAGAAGGTGGTCAAGGGGGAGGGGGGGGTGATTTATGAAGGGAATGGTATATATGAAAATGAAGCAGCATGTTCTGGTCCTGTTTTCTCTTCAACATCATCGTGTGTGTGTGTGTGAGAGAGAGATCGAGACTGTGAATAAAAAGAATATGACATTATGGGTGTGAGTCATGGGAAAGAGCACATTTTGGTCCATTTTTCTGTTTCTACATCCCATTTCTCTGTGTGTGTATGTGAGAGAGAGAGAGAGTTTGTGATTAAAAAGAACATGGCGTTTCAGGGAGGTTATGTTACAGAATTTGCAGAATACATTGTTGCAACAACAACAAATCTTTGTTCATTTCTGATTCATTTCATATGTATATACTTATACAGTTTTGGAGGTATAAGTGAACAAAAATCATAGGTATTAACAGCATACATTCATACACTGAAGCCAAAAGCATTAGCAGCTAAGTGGGTAACTGGTAGATTGTTGAAGTACTTGGTTCTTGAAGGAGAGACTGTTAAACTTACCAGTTCTAAGAGAAGTTGCTGAAACTTGGTTGGTGGTTTTTATTCTGACTTGCTTGGAGTCCACTTAATGAGATTTTATCTTTCACTTGCTGCTATTTTTCTGTGGTTTTTATGATACGTAGTTTTTGTTTCAGTTCAAAGACTAATCGTCATTATGGCACAGAACGAACCCAGATGTTTTGCAAATTATAATCAGAAGCTCTGTTGATAAACATTCTTTATTCTGTTTATTTGAATATGACTCAGGTATGTTCTTTTACTACAGGTGAAAATATTTGAGATTGACATTTTCGTCGAACATCAGTAGGTGTTTGTGTGTGTGTGTGTGTGTGTGTGTGTGTGTGTGTGTGTGTGTGTGAGGTTTGAAAATGTGTGTTGACTTTATTTCAACATTTTTCAGAATTTGTCTTCATCTTGCTCTGGACTTGATGAATATACTGCTGTTTATGAGGCTAAGTCTTGGTGCTGTCAGCGAGGCATTTCATTCTTCAAAAGTCTGTTACTTTCGTGTTTTTTGTCTTGCTCTATTGAGTTCATGTCTCTTTCGTACTTGTTTTAGTTTTTTGTCAGATAGATGTTGTCTTGCAAGTTGGAGACAGCTTCTCTACTACTGAATTTCTGTCAGTTATGTTTCAGTTGTTTGGTTAACCCTGTCTCATGCTGCTGTATTTATTTCAGTTTTGTTCCATTTCTGTTACATAAACCCATATTTAAAGTGTTTGAAATGGAAAAGATCCCAACGCTCAGTCGGTCAGCAATGCATGTGCTGTGTTGAGCCATGTGTGTAGTTCAGCTGTGTATGTTCCACTTTGGTAGTTTTCTTTTCTGATTTTACTCGACCTTTTCACTTCTTGAACCTGTCCACCAGCTTCCTGCATTATGAGCCTTGATAGCAAAGCAAAAACTTTACCCTTTCACTCGCTCACATTATCCGCTTACTTCCTGAAGGAAGCTGGTGGATAGAGTGAAGGAGTGACAAGGTTTAGTTTTAAAGAAACTGGTGGATAGGGTGAGGGAGTGAAATGATAAGTTTTTGTAGGTGGTGGGTAGCTCAGGGAGTCCCAGAGTGTAAGGGGTTGAAAGTGCTGAGCTGCTCAGTGTGTTTTATTCATCACAATCTTTCTGTATGAACGATCATTTAGTACTGTACTGTTCAGTTTTTTGTTTCCGTTTTTTTCCTTTTAGCTGGAACAGTGTTTTAGTGCCATCATTTTACTGTCTCCATGAGTGATGGGCTTACAGTGTATGAATAGTCTCCGTTTTAGAGAAGAAATCCAAACCCAAACACAAGAATATCCATGTACTGAAATAACATTTATATCTGGTAGTCCAGCACACATTTGATGAAAGTTTGGTTGTCTGGCTTCTTGTTATTAGTAAGTCCTTTTGGATAGAGTAAGGATGTGGAGTTAAATCTTGGTTTTTGTTCAAGATCGCAATAAACATTTTTGTTGGTGATCACAAAAACGTATGCGTTGACAGTGTTAGTGTATGGTTTCATGTGTATTGCTTGAGCATTGATATCAGAATTCTCAACAGTGTGAAAATGTGTTAGTAATGTTAATGGGTTATCATACCCCCCTGCCCACTGGTATGATATTTTTTTCATTCTTGTGTAGCACTTTTCTCCAAACTCATTTGGACTCACTGCTTATTGCATATTTACAATTATAATAACAGTATAATGTGTACAGACATTGATGCACAACATAATACATATAGAAGCACAGATGAATCATAATACACGCAAAAGTACCAATATCTTGCACATACACATCCACACACAAATACTTGGCTGACACAGTCCCATACATACATGTATACCTATGGTCATGGGTATACATTTGCATGACTGATTACACAAAGCGTGTGATCGGTGGTTAGAATGGTACAGCAATACTTATTACATATGCTGCTATCTTATGTAAGAAATGTTCAGATGTCTTGTTAACGAAGTAGTATGAGCTATATGCTATTTTGAGTAGATGTTGAACTATGCTGTTAATGGACCTGACTTGAATTTGCAGATATTTTGGAAGATGCTGATTTGGCAAAGTCTGCACTTTGTTGAAGTGAAGGTTTTATTGGATTTTTTCATGCTTCTGGTTCTGTATTTACCAAGCATTTGTTGAAGTGATTGTGTACTGGTCATTTGTATTACTGATTGATTACTTACTGTACATTTATGTAACTGATTGATTATATACTGTACATTCGTTTAACCGATTATGTCATCCAACAGATTGATTACATTGTCTGATTATGTAATCTGATTACATAGTCTTGTATTCTCCAAAAGAATCACATGAACACGATATAAGTTGTAAATATAATGTCGAGATTATATAACTATTGCATCACTATTGTTACTTAATGAGATGTTACGATACATTTATTGTCTATCAGGTATTTTTGTGTAATTGTTTCTGTGCTTGTTCAAACAACAGTAAAAATTGTCAAAATGCCACCAGTGCTTTTGTTTCCATGTGTGTTTTTGTGTGTGAGTGTGAATGTTGGTGTGTGTGTGTCGGGGTGTGTCTGGGTATGGTTGGAATGACTGGCAAAAAGAGAGAGATGACAGATTAATCAAATGGATAAGACATCTGACTACACACCAGATCACTTCTGTGGGTATGGCGGGGACTCTTCCAGTATAAATAGTATCCCCACCTTCTGGACATTCTGTGCTATGATTTCCTCTTTTCTGTCACTCCTCTGTTTCTGCCATGTTCCTTTGCTTCCTGTCATTTCTTCCTGTCGTTTTCTGCCTTGCTGGTCCATTCACCTGTATGTATTCTGTTAAGTCTTACGTACTTTCTCTTAGGATTGATGATTAGGTACATGGGAAATGTGATGTACAGAAGCAATTTCAGGTAATTTAGGCCTGTTTTTATATACGTTTTAGTGTCTCCAGTTACATTTAAATTTGTCTTAAGGTTGTTTTTTTTTAAATCCTTTGGGTGATAATATATTGGACAGAGCGGTCAACACCAGGGGCTTATCCTGTGCACAAAGGTATTGATATGTGTACTTGATTTTCATTTCCATTTTTTCTTGTTGAAGTATTTATGTTTTGAAACAGTTATAGCCCTGATATGGCTCTATGCTGTCAGCTGGGCTTTGACACAAAAATAACAATAATAACCAAACAGACGTGGGCTTTGATGCAAAAATAATGTTTAATTACACATACTGTACCGTGGCTCACTGATGCAATAAGCGGCAGCGATTTGCCATTGCTGCCTCATAAACAAAGTCCGAAAGGACCATAACTCTGAGAGTATCCATGTACTGCGTATGCGCATGTGCTCTTCCTCCTTTCTCGGCAGCCATCTTCCAGCTTGCCTCGTATGCTCGGAGCAGCTAAGTATTTTGTTACTTTGCTTGCATTGTAAATCGATCGATTGTCATTGCTGTTTTGTGTTTCTTGCCTATGTTTTCGTGTAAGGGAGAAACTTATGTGAAGCGTTTGGGTGGCAAAGCGAGGGTTAAGAAGATTTCGTCCACGGAATTCTCCAACCATCAGACCGGAGGTTTGCCCGGAAAAACGGCTCGCCAGGCGAGTCAAGGGAGGCAACCCCGATGTGATGGGCGTCAGACCGTAGGTCCGCCCCGATTGCCTCCCTCCCTCCATTACCAGCGGGTTGACTTTTCGTCATCTTGCGGCCTTCTCATAGCCCCCCACGGTAATCGACTCAGCTGCAGTTCTGTCAATTCCGTACTCGCCCCCTGCATTCAGCTCAGCTATATTTCAGCCACACTGGCTGAAGGGCGACCTGCTCGCCCTCTGTGTGCAGCTCAGCTGCACGCATTTCAGCCACACTGGCTGAAGGGCGACCTGGTCACGGGTCTCCTTCGGGAGGCAGGAAGGCAAGCAATTTGTTGAAAAAGGCTCACCCCCTGCTTAGCCAGGTAGGCCATGGGAGACAACACCCCTGTTGCGGGTGTCAGACCGTAGGTCCGCCCTGGCTTGTGCCATCACAACTCGACCACGGTTCTGTTGCCATGACCACGAGCCCTCAACTCAGCTGCGGCTCTGTTGACTTTTTGTCATTTTGCGGCCTTCACACTGCCCCTCATGGTAATTGACTCGGCTGCGGCTCTGTCAATTCCATACTCGCCCCCTCTGTACAGCTCAACCCTGGTTCAGCTGCTACTGTTTCAGCCCCTATGGCTGAAGGGCGACATGGGTATGGGTCTCCTTCAGGAGGCAGGAAGGCCAGCACTTTGGCAGAAAATGGCTCACCCCCTGGTTCGCCAGGCGGTCCAAGGGAGACAACCCCCCTATTACGGGTGTCAGATCATAGATCCGCCCAGGTTGTCTCCCTTCCTCCCTGCAGCCTGCTTGTGCCCTCAACGCAGCTGCGGCTCTGACGACTTTTCGTCATTTTGCGGCCTTCACACTTCCCCTCACGGTAATCGACTCAGCTGTGGTTCTGTCGATTCCGTACTCGCCCCCTCCGTACAGCTCAACCCCGGTTCAGCTGCTACTGCTTCAGCCCCTATGGCTGAAGGGCGACACGGGTATGGGTCTCCTTCGGGAGGCAGGAAGGCCAGCACTTTGGCAGAAAATGGCTCACCTCCTGGTTCGCCAGGCGGGCCAAGGGAGACAACCCCCCTATTACAGGCGTCAAATCGTAGATCCGCCCAGGTTGTCTCCTTTCCTCCCCTGCAGCCTGCTTGTGCCCCCGCTCCAACCTCTCTGTCCTATTCTGGACAGAGTGCTTGGCCGCCTTGGCAAATGCCAAGCGACCCACTGCGAGCAGGCACATCTCTGTCCTATTGTGGACAGAGCGCTTAGTCGTCTTGGCAAATGCCAACCGACCCCCAGCAGGCTGGCCCCTTGGGCACTGGGGATCCGGGGACTCCATGGGCTCAGCCCATGACGCCTCCCATGTCAACGTACATGGTGCCATGGCAGCACTTCCCATCTATGGGATTTCCCCTTGCCTCGTCCGCAGGGTATACTTGGTGGCCCCGCTTTATGCCCGGCACCCCATCCACGCAGGCGTCTGCCTTGACCACCCCTCTGGACCCCTCCCCCCCCCCACCCGGTCGGATTCCTCCCCAGGGGTGCTCCCCGGGACTTCTGACCCCGGTCCATTTGGAATTTGCCCACACTCGGGCACTCCACAGTCCATCACCTCTGTAGGCGGGCCGGGGGATACTGACTCGAAATCAGATGATGAGGGCTCTACCCCACTTCCTTTTCATTTTCCGTAGCAGTGCAATGGCTCACCTCACACCTGCCTGGAGCCGTGTCCACTGCACAAGAGGCCAGAGCTCCCTGCCCTGCCGTGACAGAGCTCGCCTTGGTGCCCTTTCTCTCTCAGCCCCAGCCTCCCCTTTCCTAAAAGAGTCGGGCTTGGTGGCTGACTCGGTGAGGAGGGCCCAAAGCAAGGTGAGGGGCACGGAGGCACAGGACATCCTTCCAGGCTCCGTGCCCGACTTCCCTGGAGCTCTGGCTTACGGGAAATTACTGAGGCCAGAGAAACTCCCTTTCCACAGAACGGCCCCATGAGGGCCCAGCAGCGGCATATCTCCCTCTCGCAGCGCTGCCTGGCAAACTGGGAGGAGACTGCCAGGAGGGGTGTGGAAGTGGATCCAGTGGTGGATTCCTTCTTGGGTGGTCTGGTGTCCACTCTTCAGGACCCAGACTACGAGCCCGTTTCTCTCCGTCAGTCACCTGTCCGAAAGACCTCATGTACTCGGCCGATGCCCTTCGCCAGACTGTACCTCAATTCAGTCCTGTCAAAGTGAAATGCTGTACTCTTACCATCTTCGGCCACCCGCTCTTCATCTGCCAGAGCTTCCTCGAGAGCTGTGCCACTTAGGTCTGGTTCCCTCTTTGGGACCCACATGCAGGCCACTATCAAGAGTCGGGACGAAATCAGGAGGGACCTCGCCCTTCACTCCTGTCCCACTCGCCCCGCGGCAAAGCGCCCTGCTCCGGCGGCTCCCCCACCTTCCCAGGGGCCTCCACAGGAGATGGTTCGCGCCGCCTTCAGCCCCAAAGGGGCTAGGGCAAGCACCCCCCACAGGTGATCCTGTGGGCAGTCTGTCCCGACACATAGACACTTTCAGATGGAAACCCCTAGGTCCATCTGTGATGCCTTGCTCCCGGACGACTGAGGGATGTCCATTGATCTCAGAGATGCGTATTCCCATCTCCTTATTCACCCAAGGGACAGGACGTACCTCCAATTCATTTGGAGGAACCGATTCTTCCAGTTCAGGGCTCTTCCCCAGGGTCGCTTGGGTCCAATCATCAGTGACCAAATGGCACTCCCGGTCCCGGCTAGCCCAGGGAGTCCCTATCACACACGCCCCTCCTCAACGGACTTGTTCACGGATGCGTCCTAATCCGGGTGGGGGGCCCACGTGGGCCCGCTGACAGCAGCAGGTCAGTGGTCACAAGATATTCTTTCCTATCACATCAACATGCTGGAACTGGAGGCAGTTTTTTCAAGCCCCCAGAGACTTTCTCCCCTTTCTTAAGGGAAGACATGTTCGCATCGACACGGACAACACTACTGTGGCTTGTTACATCAACAAGCAAAGGGGCGCCCGCTCCCACTCCTTGTCTTGGAGAGTGGAACAGCTTCCACTCTGGTGTGAAGAACAATCCTTTTGGATCTCAACGATGCATGTCCCAGGAAAGATGAACATACTTGCAGCCTCCGTCAGCAGCTCCCACAGGATTCTTCCCTCAGAATGGGCACTGGTCTGTGCAGTTCTGGAGCCAGTGTGGGCAGCGTGGTTCAAATCACAAGTGGACCTGTTTGCCACCAGATTCCACCGCCACCTTCATCTGTATGTTTTTCCAGTCCCGGATCCTTCGGCTTGGCCCATGGATGCTCCGTCCATCCCATGGTCAGTCCTGTCGGGCTATGCCTTCCCTCCGTTCCCCTAACTGGGAAAGTTCTGCGGAAGGCGAGGGCAGACTCTGCCACGATGGTTCTCGTGGCGCCTCAATGGCCTGCCCAAACATGGTTTCTGGAACTGCTGCACCTGTTCCATGTGCCTCCAATAAAACACACTGACAGGCCGGTCCTTGCTTCAACCAAGGTCAGGCATTCTACACAGCAATCCAGAGGCTCTAAACCTTCCTGCTTGGCTGCTGTGCAGGACTCAATGTCTTCATTAGGCTTGTCCCCGGCAGTGATCGGCCCTGTGGAGCAAGTGCACAGACTGGACACACAGGGAATGTATAGTGCCCACTGACACGGTTGGCCTTCTGGGTGCTCCTCAACTTTCCACTCACCCTCTCGCTTGCAGTTGGCCAACTACCACGGCCTTCTTCGTCAAGGAAAACCCTTTTTGTCCTCCTCAGTGAAGGGACGCAGGGCAGCCATCTGCACCACCATCAGCCAGTCGGGTAGTCCTTCCTTTGTGGACGACCCTCTCCTGCGGGATATTGTCCGAGGGGCTTCCCTTTGGGAAGCCTGACCTCCCGCCGCACCCAGCTGGGGATCTCCTTCTTGTCCTCTTCTCCCTGGGACTTCCATCTTACAAGCCCATAAGGGAGTGTTCTCCCAAGTTCCTCTCGTTTCGGACGGCCTTTCTACTCCCTCTAGCATCGGGGAAGCACTGTAGTGAAGTGCACGCTCTTAGCGGACTCCCCGGGGATGTCGCTTTCGAACTGGAGGGCTCAATGTCTCTCCGCCTACTCCCGGACTTCTTGGCCAAGAACCAGTCACCAGGTTCTCCTGCTCCGTCTATCTCCATTCATCCCCTGACATCTATCCTTGCTCCGGATGACAAAATCTTCTTGCCAGAAGCAGCGCCACTTGTTTCTCTCTTACAACGAAAGTTATAAGAAGGCCATTAGCCGCGCATCCATCTCTCGATGGCTGTGGACAGTCATCAAGGATGCGTATGCAAGGCCGGGCTCAGATTTGGCTGTCTTCTCCCTGAGACCCCATGAGATTGGAGCATGGGCCTTGTCACTGGCGTTCACTCAATGCCAGCCTCCAGAGTGTCCTGGTCGCCGCGCATTGGCGTTCTCCGGGCACGTTCATTCTATCCTACCAGCGCGATGTCTACCGTCTGCGCGACGATGGATCTAGGGGTATCGCTTCCACTGTGGTGGCTCAACACCCCATCTCTGCTGCATGCCCTGACTCGTCTCATTCCTCCAGGCGTTAACCAGATAAGCCTGCCTTCCAGGTAGCGCTATTCTGCATCAGTGAGCCACGGTACAGTATGTGTAATTAAAAGGAAATTTTCCTTCTAAAATTACGTTTAATCTAACATACTTACCGTGGCTCATGCAGAGTCCCTCCCGTCCTCCCCGCCTTCCTGGTTCCTTTCATTCACAGTCAGGGTCTTGGTTTCCTCGAAAAGAGGAAGAGCACATGCGCATGCGCAAGACATGGATACTCTCAGAGTTATGGTCCTTTCGGACTTTATTGTTTATGAGGCAGCAATGGCAAATCGCTGCCGCTTACTGCATCAGTGAGCCACGGTAAGTATGTTAGATTAAACGTAATTTTAGAAGGAAAATTTCCCACAATAACCAAATAGATGATTTGGTTCAATCCTGAGTGGGTACCTCCTGTCAGGTGAGTAAAGGATAGAGATTTTTCTGATGTCGCAGATCAACATGTTGAAGATCCTGTAAGTTACGTCTCTATCCAGCGGCTTATAGAAACATGAAAACACCTAGAATGCTCACCTACCAAACAGGGAATGTGCAGTGATGTTCCACCTGCATAGTGTGGGCAAAAGAGCATGCATAAAACTAAAAGCATCCAAGAAAAACTGAACACTAACAATAAAACAAAAACAAACAAAAACATGGTGAGAGCTGCAATCATTGTTTTGTTGACAATTTCATTAAGCTTAAATGAAGATTTTTGCATTTTTAAATGTTATCGTAATTATCACTAGGAAGCGTTTCCAATTCATCCACTTTCATTCTTCAATAAACAATTTCCACATCAACTTCTGTTCAAATAATTTATTTCCATACTGTAAAAGCTCAGACAAGTACAAGGTGGAAACTTACATAAAACAAACTTAAATAAAAGCAGACTGAGAAGTAAATTTAACATCAATCCAACTTCGTAGTGTTAAGTCAGTCTCTTAAAAATAACTTGCTCAGAACAAGACCCATCTCCACAAAGACTAAAAAGTATTGTGTATGTACGGACATAAAATTTTGTAACTAGACCCACAGCATTTCCACAAGACCAAAATAAAGAAGTAATGTGTATCTCAGGAAACAAAATTATTGGAAAAAAAGAAAAAGAAAAAAAAATCTGCAATTTATATGTCTGTATATATGATTTCATCACTTCTTTGCTCTGAAAATATTATTTATAATACATATGACTAAAGCATTTTTACAAGATCAAAATGTCTTGTGGATATATTTCTTCTTACTTTAAAACCTTTGTTTATACGACCAAAACATGTTTACAGGAATAAACATAAAAGTCGTTTGTGTGTGTGGATATACAGTTTCTTCACTTCTTGCTTTAAAAGAGATATAAAACATGTTATACAGGTAACAGTAAGACAAAAGTGAAGAATTATACAATAGAAATCGCCAAGACGATACACATCTGGAAATAGGTTTAAGTGTAAGGAATGTGACCACAGGGTTCCCAAACAAAACAACTATGTTTCTTTTGCAAGTCATATTCTTCATTATGCAGCTCAACTCTACTTCAAGTAATCTGCCACTGTTGCCTCAAAACTGACAATAGAATATGTACTGTGCTTCACCAGTTGCTGATTCATTCTGCTCCAAATGGTACAGTCCAGAATTTCAGATACTCGCCTTAACTGCTTGCTGCATTTAGTACGAAAACCCCCCCCCCCCCCCCCCCAAAAAAAAACAAAACATTCCAAGGCTATCACAGTCACATAAGTATACTTTCACGAAAAATGTACAGCTAGCCCACCTGCACAACAAATCATCTTCCTATAGGAAGAGGAATAGACCTACAATGCCAACAACACAATCACAAGCGAGTCACAACATTTTTTCAATAACTTGTGTTTCATGTTGCTGATGGAGAGAGGGCACTGGCTTGTCATCTACCCATGGAAGAATCAAGTCAAAAGTACCAAGGATAATAAAGATGCAGTGAGACAAATTTAAGCCAATGCATGCTGCGGTTGGCAGACTTTGCGCTCCACTCCTGCCAGGTATTTATCCGGAATACCAGCATCCCTGTGGGGGAGAAAGAAACAGTGTTAAAGAACACAGAACTGAACTCAAGCAACTGGATCTTAACGTTATTTTATGTATATAAAAACAAAAACAAACAAAAACCCAAGAACACAGAATTGAACTCGAGCAATTGGATCTTAACATTCATTACATACATATATATAAAAACAAAAACAAACAAACAAAAAACGAACACAGATTTGAACTCGAGCAGTAGTATTCACTGAGCTATTCAATCTGCTTCTGTATGATGCAATGTAATAAAACAACACAACTCAATGAAATTTGTTCAAGAGGGATTCAAGGCTCTCAGACAGTTCCATATGCACTCTACCAAAACTGTGCAGAGATGATCTGGCAAGACTCCTTGAGCCTGTGCAAAATACTTTGTACTGGCAAGGTCTTGAAATGCATGCAGGTGGGAGTGGGGTAAGGGGTAGGGAAACCTATGAAACACTTCCAAAGTAGCTGGAGCATTGATGTGGAAAGTGAAAAAGCCAGTTTTTTATGTTGAGGGCCAAGACTGAACTCAAGATGTCAGATCTTGAATTCAGAGCTCTATGAACTGACCCATCAGTAGTCCACCTGTGAACAAATGACAAACTCAAAAACCCAAACCAACAAATATAAAATACATATAAAGATATAAAGAAACACAATATATAACAACAACAAAAAACTGTCTATGGTCATGCCTGCCCTCTGCAAAGAACTGCAATTTTAATGTTTGGATGTGCTCAGCTGGGTCTCCATTCTCGTGTCATCTTTTTCAGATCCTGTGCAGAATTGGCATTCATCATCATCATCATCAGGTGCCTTGCCGCATGGCGTTGGCAATCACGGCCTTCCATATGAGTCTACCCCTTGTCACCTCAAGTACATCTCCCACCCTCTCTGTCCTCAGCCACCTTGTAAGTACATCCAATATTTTCTCCTTGGGTCTACCTAGTGTTCTCTTTCCCTCCAGCTTTCCTGTAGTGACCAGATGCTTTAATTTCTCTTTCCTTATAAAATAAGTGTGGCTTGTCTTTTCCTAATCTTCTTTATTAATGATCTTTGTTTGTTTTCTTTGCTGTCTATGGAATTCTCAACATTCTTCTTAGGAACCACATTTCAGTTGTGGTGGTAAAGGGTGGAAATTTCTCAAGTGTTGTTGAGACATGATCGGGAAATCCCGACGCTGGTAGCGAGAGAGTTAATGTATTGACGTGGTAACCTCTTTTCTTTCTTTTGTTTTTTTAAAAGTGCAGTGAGCATTCTGTGACATGGACTTTTTGTGCAATATGAATGAAACTATTGTGTCAGTATTTTTAAAGGGTGAAGTTTCTGCAACTGGTTGATTAAGATAGGAAGTCAAAAGGTTATCAGATTCTGCTTGGGTAGACCTATACCCAACTCCGCCATACTTGATGAAATGACTGTGACTGTCACCAAAGTCAGTTTTTCACAAAGCTGATATCTACATGTTGACCTCTACATAGGCCTTCCTCAATAAAACTGTTGGCTGTGTTTGGCTTTTCTCTTGTGTGAGTGGTGGTCACACCCCCAGCAGATAGGTACTGCAGATGCAGCAGTTGAAGGACCCTACCACTGTGGAACCACAGGAGCTATCAAGTTTGGTTTTAGATAGAGGTTCCACTTTCCTGTCATGCTTTCTTTTCCTCACAATACTCTTTCTTATTTCTGCCTTCCAGATCATTCACCTGTACTTCTTCCAACCTCTCTTAGCTCCCCAAATTCAGAGTATGACTACCTTTGAGACAGGATAAAGAATGGTCACACATACAAAAATTCACTTCCTCTGCTAGGTTGGTAGGTTTGTATGAATTTATGTCCTTACATGTAGATATGGAGTGCTCACAGGAGTTCTAGCATGTATAAAAAGAAGTGGTGATCACATGATGTGACAACTTGTCTGTATATTTCCAGGAGCTAAAAATCTAACATCTCTGTTCTGACTTCCATCTGATGCTTTCCCTTGAACTGTATCTCGAACTGGAAAAGCACTGGAGAGAGTCCATCATCATTGAAAACTGACACTGAAGTTGAATTCCCTGCAATCTACAGACAAGTTCCACATCATATGACAACCATCCTCACATTAAACAGAGCCAAATATGGAAGGCCTCATAGAGAAGTCAAAAACACTGATGATGGTTCTATGCAAAAAAAAAGGACTCCGGTAAGTATCATGTTATTTCACTGAACACTGTCCTACATGCCAGCAAATTAAAAAAAAGTACAGCATGACTGATCAGGGCTGGTAAAATTCTGAAATGAGAACAATAAAACCAAACTGGCCAACTGCCAGGTTGAGATTAATGAGTAGACATGAATTTCTCAATTGAATATTTTAGAGGGGGGGATGAATAAAAGAAAAATTAATGATGAAATTACAAAAAAACTTTTCAGTTGCTATATGTTTCAGATGTGGATATCACTGGCATTTTTTCTTCTATTTTCTTTTCCTATTGTTCTTCTCCTTCTTCATTTTTTTCCCCTTAAAGTTTTATCAGTGTGGCAAGCTCTAGATAAATTTCAGCTCATCATACCTGATTTTACTGCGTCTTTTTGATAACAGGATTTTGCCAGTCCCAAGCAAATGAAGTGCAGCCCTAGCAAGTAAAGTGCACATGAAATCTACTAGGGACAAAACCATACATGGAACAACACAAAACAAGTTCGCACAAACAAAATATATGCTCTTGGCTTCCAAATTAAGCAGGGTACATGAATATATATACATGTGCCATCACTGACTTCACATACAGTAAGGCAGAATACAAGTCTGACCTTGCTTACATTATGACATTTTAACACCTCGCTGCAACCCAAACCAGCCTTATGAACTACATGCTGAAGATATTTTTCTGGCAGTCCGGCTTCCCTGCAAGAAAATGACCGATGAAGGTATTATACACACAACTAGGTAATCAAAATATATGATCTCATGACTGTTTATTTGTCTGTTTGTTTTCATTCTGAGTAATGCTTTCTGTAACAAGTGTACCTATAGTATTAGGCCTGCAAGGAGCAAGCATTTTGTTGCAGCACATTGAGCAAACTCCATCCTCAGCAGGTGTGCAAATTGGGTATTTTCATGTTTCTGGTATTTTCATGTTTCTATGTCACTGAAAACTGACATGGCTTGCAGATTTTGAATGTAAGCATGTGATGTTCAGCATGTGTATACACATGAAAGGTGTTTAGGCACCAGCAGGTCTATGCATATGCTGACCTAGGAGATGGGAAAGATCTCCACCCATCAGACCCTACCAAGGCAGGGTCAAACTCACAACTACTGACCGGATGTCCGAGACATCTGGATCATTTGACTACTGTACCCATCAGATAATTATAAACATAATGGATGACAGACCCACAAGGACCTGGGGTACAGTTTGGTTGGGTCTATAAACCCACTTAGAGCTGTTTGGCAAGATTACCAATCCAGATCCAATTTCATCAGGTACAAGGCACATTAACTCTCTCGCTACGAGCGTTGCGATTTCCCGATCATGTCTCAACAACGCTTGTCTACGAGCGTCAGAGAAATCCAACTTGAGTTTTGAAAATTCGCGGGGCTTTCAGTATTTCCATTAACCACAACTAATAGCAAGAAATAGATTCTTTGGTCGTTCCTATCCTCTTTTC
Source organism: Monoplex corrugatus (assembly GCA_030674185.1). Lineage (NCBI taxonomy): Eukaryota > Metazoa > Mollusca > Gastropoda > Littorinimorpha > Ranellidae > Monoplex > Monoplex corrugatus. The sequence goes on from JAPXFY010000034.1 coordinate 13,311,543, forward strand.
AGGCCATGATGTCACTGTACTGCACAGTTGGTGAGTGGAAAGTGCAAAGTTCACGACCCACTATCTCCGCAGCGAAGCAGACGACGGAAAAGCAAATGGCTGAACAATACTCAACAACTTGGCACTGTTCAGTGCATGTGGAGCATGTGCATGTTGGATTTTATTAAATTTCATTCAAAATGTGACTGTAGGAACTGATGCATTGACCTGACTGTGTATTTTGTAAGACATTTTTCACCTGAAAATGTCTCTTAATTTTACTTGTACCATTACTCTGCAACCACAAGGGTTAGACAGTTGAAATTTCAGCATTTTGTACACCAATCTTTTAACACATGACCTGCCAAATTTCAAAACTCTCTGTTTTCATTCGTTTGTATGAGAATTTTTCTCATGACCTATACAAATCGTGCGTATCATGGGAATGGCAAGGGGCATAATCATACATAGCGAGTGAGTTAAACATTAGGATTCCACTCTACTGACCATTTCACTTAAAACATAAATATCAACTGCAATTAACACTGACAACTTGTAACATGTGGATGAAATTCTGCATCTGAAATAAACATAACGTAGTATTACTGAATTTGGGGTACTTGTAAACTATAAACCAAAGGTTTGTGCCAAATAAAAAAACAAAAACAACAAAACACACCTTCCTCAAGAAGTTCTGATTTTAGACACCTTTCTGGTTAATGTGACACTGACCTTGGTGTATTGCCCTTCAAACTTACCCCTTTGCAAATCCTCAACAGTCCACACCTTTGACAAATATTTTATAAAGATCCATCCATAAAGACCTGAGAAACATGGGTCCACACACTGTTGTCACAGACACACAAACAGACAAGCACGCACACATGCACACACACATCCACACACAAATACACATACACAAATACACATACACGCACACACACAAACACACAACACACACACCTAGCCCTAGCTGAAATGAAATAATCTCTCCTCTTTTTTCAAAGGGAGATTACACAAACATAAAACAAAATGTGAATTTCTGGGTTTGATCTTACCTGGGTACTAGTCCATGGATAATGTGTGGAGAGCTTTCTGAGCTCCCATGTCAACATACAAACACAGCATAGTGCATATTGACTGCACAGTAACAGAATGCCTGCACAGCATGGGTCAAACAACACATAGGGGCTACATGTATACACATCCAAGATGAGAAGAAAGGGAGAAGACCCAAATAAAATTTCTAAACACCTACCTAAGCTCGTTCAGCTTTTTGCGCTTAACATCATCCAGGCGTGCACGGCGAGCGCGAGCCTCCTCGTCCAATTTGACTCCTTCCTGGAAGAAGGAATTGCGTTCAGCGATGCGTTCCTGCTCCTTCTTGCGGATCTGAGCGCGTACATCATCAGCATGGGTTAGGCGCTTTTTGCGTACCTCCGTCTCTTCTCTCTTCTCTCTCTCCACCAATTCTTTCTGAGCCCTGTCATGACAGTGATCAGCGGTTTGGATGTTTTGTTTGGTTACTTTGTTTATTTACCCATTGTATTCATTTATTCATTATTATGGTTGCGGCCTTATACTTCCCAAGAAGTCTAAAGGAATAACTCAAGTATTCATTTTTACAGACACTGTGGTTATATCAGACGGCCTGAAAATAATTTTGTTTCTAATTGTCCATTCAGTTCTTCTTTTAGTTATAACCGACACAGCGGGTTGTCAAATAACCTCAAACTATGTTTGTGTCACCAGATGTGACAAGTATAGGAAAACTTGGCTGAACTCACAGTCAGCCAGTCACAGCTATGGCTACATATAGCTGAATGGGGTCAACATCAACTGAGATCTTTCAAGATTTCGAGTCTTCAACATATAATTTTCAATTAACCAAAGTTTGATCATATCTTATAACTGATAGCACCCTAAAAAGCAATTCTTTTTAACAAAGCATTTTTTAAAGATGAGCATATTACTTTCCCTATTGAATATACACATACAAGGCTCAGTTGTGTCTAAACAGAAAACTATGAACAACAGATAAAACAATTCTGTTTTTTTGCATGTTAACTCATAAACTTTCAAAATTTCAGATGAGTTAAAAACAGAAAACACAACTGCATTTTCCCAGCCATTCCCTCACCCTTTAATTGCGAGCCGGCATCGCCTGCAAGTGCTATTTTTGTCCAGGCAGGGTCGACCAAAGTCCATATCACTGTAGCGTGCCTTTGTGTTCTGGCGCTATAGCTACTGTTAAAGAAGGAAGCTGAGTGCAGTTTTCTGTATGTATTGTGAGTTTGTGCAATGATCTGGGGTATTTTCGTCACTTTACCTGTGTGCATTCAGTGCTGTGAATATTCATTGTTCTGAAGAAGTGATCTTTACTTTTTCAGATTACCTTGTCTTTGAGTTTTTGTAGAAATTACTAATGTGATGATCGACTGACATCTCCAGGTTGCTCTCAGTATAAAGTGAGATTATTTTCGTAGTAGTGATGGAAGTATAGTGCAATTTACAATCTTTACATAATTTCCTCAGTTTTGGCAAGGTCTGATTCGTGGTCTTCAGTGCTTTAACTTTCTAAAATTTAAAAAAGTCACTTTCAGCTGTTTGTTTTCATTCTTTTTTAGAGGCTTACATTTGACTAAAATCGGGTGTTAGCTGTTGCCCGACCAAGGCACGCGCTGCGCCGGCTATAAACTAGGCCACGCATGTGTATTAATTAAGCCGGTCTTTATCCAGGACAAACACCAACACATTTCTCTCTCTCTCCCTCTCTCTCTCTCTCACACTCTCTCTCTCTCTCACTCTCTCTCTCTCCCTCTGTCTTGTCTGTCTTTCTGTCTCTCTCTGGAGTTGAGTCTAACATACATCTGTGTGCGTGTGTGTGTGTGTGCGCACGCGCGCAGAACGTGCGAGTATATACGTTATGATGCATCTCTCTCTCTCTCTCTCCTCTCTCTCTCTCCCCCTCCCTCCGATCCTCTCTACTGCATGCATCGTGTGTATGTGTGTGTGTGTGTGTGTGTATCATAACTGCTGTGCTCTTCCCGAGTACTGGAATCTAGGTCAATCTGGATGCACATACCAAACTTAGTGGCCAGTAACTAACACGCGCGCGCCCCTGCTTCGCTCACAGACATTATTTTTGTCTGTGGCCTCACAATACGGCAGCGGGACAGGTCAAAAGGGTGTGGGGACTGGAAGGGAAGGGGAAAGATGCGCGCTGTTTATAGCCGGCAGGGCAGAACCAGAACGGCCAACCCAAGTATCACGGATTTGTGCGCCGTGAAAAATGAAACCTTTGCAAAATGCAAAATAGCCTAGTAATTCAATACTGGGTTACATTTGCTCATTTATTCATTCATTTTTTACAAACAATTTGTCAGTGTCAGGTGGATTCTTAACCATTGTTATCTCACCCTTTCTACTGAAGCAAATTAAACATCACAGGGTTGGCATCAGTATGATCAAAGTGTACATCACTTGTACGGGATGGTGTGGGTGGGGATGAGGAATGCAAGAGAGGATGGATGTGTGGGAGGTAAGGTAATATTTTAATGTCTCACTGAGAGATATTTTAGTTACTTATATACATGATTAAACTCTCACCTCAAGACACGCTCAAACTCCTGGCGCTCACGCTGGGCCTGGCATGCCAGGTAGTGCTCCTTCTGCAGCATCTGCTGGTGCCGCGCATGCTCCAGCATCGCCTCTGTCTCTGCTTTCTTGCGTGCCTCTGCTGCCTCCTTGGCTCGCCAGTCACGCTCTGCCTGCTCCTGTGCACGCTTGGCCCGCAGGGCATCGCGCTCAGCCTGCTCGTCACGGGCCCGCTCTTGCAGGGCTCTCAGACGGGCCGTCTCCTTCTCTTTCTCAATGCGGATCTTCTCCTGTTCCCGCTCATAGGCTGCTTCCCTTTCCTGCCATTTTGAAATGTCAGTAATTTCGGGTTTGGAAAGAGAGGTTGATTTGTAATAGGATTTTGTGGTGGTGGCATGTAAGGGTATTGTGAGACAATTTTTCTTCTTCTGCTCTTCCACTGACACCCTTAGAATTTAGTCTCAGGGATGAAATAGGTCATCATCTATAGTGCATCCTTGTACAGTTTCACATGCAGGCTCAAAGGCATCTGCCAGATCTCCACCCTCAGCAACCAGTAGCTCTCACTTTTCCTGCTTGTCCCCTGGCACCTGAGGATGATGGAGGTGCCTCCAATCACTGGGATGGACTCCTTTCAGGCATAAAGCGAGTCAATGCACCTGCCTGGTGATCCTCACAGGGCAGCACTATTTTCTTTTTTTCTGTCTCCAAGTAATGTATCGGCTATTTTTCTTGCTATGCTTTGTTAGTCGACATTCTGAGTTTCTTGAGAAAGACTTTAAAGTCGAAAATTTGACCCCTCTACAAGGTGTTCAGGTGTTGTGTACAGTAAGAATTATGGTACCATGGTTTGTTAGAAGGCAACTACAGGTCTGGTATCTCTGACTTCAGCCCTCTAGGTTTTCTGTACGAGTGGTCAAAAGACATACCCTGTGAGTGCAAGGGGCTTAGGCATTTTAGGCAGCCCTTATATGCCTGATGGTCCTTTTGTAGCACACACAGGGTATTTTTTCAGTTAAGGCATTGCCAGAAGCCATCTCATCCACCCGGATAGTGACTACTGCCAACTGGTATGGGGCTGCTTATTCATCCAGGCAATCCTGGCTTATTTTACAGCTAACTTCCATAGCTGAAGACCATCCACAACCTGTATGGTTGGGGATGGTTGCCCCTTAACCGATAAGAGGTAGGGCAATTTTTTTTTAATTCCCTTTTACCTCCTTTATTTTGCGATTAAAATACAAATGTGAAAAACAGTGAAGTGTGGATTTTTTTTTTCATCTCATGCAAGCACTGATGTGAAATGTGTATGAAAAAAAACACTTTTATACCATAATCACCCTCCAACGCAAGCACAACTGTTGTCTTAATTCAATTTCACGGTCATGTTTACTTAAAAAGATGAAGCATGGTAGTTTTCAGTTGTCTAAATGTTTTCTGCCATAGCTGTTATAGCATTCTTCTCAAATAGTTTTCTAAAACACTGGCAAAAACAATGCACATGCAAGTGTTGGTCCAAAATAATATGTCAAAGACTTAATTTTTTCTTAATTTTTTGATACGTTTAGTGACTTCACAAGATTTCTCAGAGACAAACAGAATGTCAGAAAACTGACATAAGAAAATGCTCGGTCTCTTCACAACTACCCCTCTCTTCTCTCCTCCCTCCCTCCCTCACACACACACACACACACACACACACACACACACACACACACACACACACACACACACACACACACACACACAACACACACACACACACACACACACACCACACACACACACACACTTACCGCTTTCTTCCTCTGGAACTCAAGCACTTTCTCCTCCTCAGCCCGCTCCTGCTCTTTCTTGATGTCCTTGCGACGCAGGATGTCTCTGTTGGCCTTGTTCAACTCTTCCTGTAACCACAAGCCCACATGTACAGTATCTACTTGGTACAGAGAGTAGAGAAGGCTGGGTCCACAAAGTCATATCTCATCCACTTTATAGATCCATCATTCAGAATGTTGTTCAAATTCCCTGACAAACACTGTGAATGTCTGTATACCCCAGATCTGGTTGACATCAGGGTATATTAAGATAACAGGCACAGAATACAGCCCTGTCACACAGTCTTAATCCCAGGTGTAATTCCACAGCATCAAGATTGTCATCACCATTATCATGATATCAGCAATCATCACAGCATGATAAAAACTGTTCCATGTTCTAGGGCCCATCATGTCCTAATCTCATGGTGACCTCAGTTTTGGTTTACTGCTTCCATGCCTGAGCACGGCTGTTTAAACTGGCCGCCGGGCGATCATTTAGTTTTCGGACACGGTGCCAGCGATTCACATGCGAGAGGCGTGTTTTCCTGCTTACCCGCTGCGCTACACGGCCCGTCAGCGTTTTGAGCTGTGAGTCATCGGTAGCAAGCGGGACTGTGTGGCTGCCTTTGTGTGCCGTGATTACTATTGTTTCTACATTTCCCGCAATACTGCTTTGGTCATTTAGCCATATATGTAATTATCAATCTTACCGAAAAGTAGACTCTCTCCCCTACACATAGATATCAAACACGAACTGGTTTGTTGCCATAATGCGTAATGGGATTACACAGAAAAGGAGGAGAACGATTCTGAAAATATCACGCCTTCACTGTTTCATGAGAAAAATAAGCCAACTTCCAACAACAAAAACAAGAGTTCACCAGTTATTACAGCAGAAAAAAACACATAGAGAGGAAGAGTAAAGTATGTTTTAACAGACTGACTTATCAAACGGATCTTTTTTGGCTTCTTGTGGAGGTAACGGTGGGTAAATCGAGATCACTGATAATGGCATAGACTCCATTATCTTTCACACTAGCACCAACATTTCACTGATAGTCTGGTATAATGCAGTCTCCTTACTGCCATAGTAGGAACATATACACACATGTCCGTGCAAGAGTCAAGATTGGGATCACAATACTGAGACGACCATTCATTAAAAAAAATGGAAAGACACAGAGCAATAGAGGAGAGAGAGGGGGGGGGGGGGGGGGAGAGAAAATTTAATACATTTACGAGAACTTTAGGTTCACTGGTATTAAAAAGAAATAAAAACTCCTGAATATCATACCTACTTATCTACACTGAAATCTTTCTGTCTGCCTGTCTGTCGCTCTCTCTCTCCACACACACACACACACACACACACACACACACACACACACACACACACACACACACACACACACACACACACACACACACACACACACACAAGAATACTATGTATTTTGCTTAACAATGATAATAATACTCAAAAGTCTTTAATTACTTATTTCACTCATGAAATGCATACACATAAACATCCAAGCAGACAGACAGACAGACAGACAGGCAGACAGACAGAGAGAGAGAGAGAGGGGGGGGGGAGAGAGAGAGAGAGAGAGAGGAATACTTTGCACTTCGCTTATTGTCTTTAGGCCCTTATTAATTGTCTCATGAAATGTGCATGCCACACACACACACACACACACACACACACACACACACACACACACACACACACACACAAACAAAAACAAAAGAAAATAGAGATAATTAACAACTACAACATGAAAAACCTGACTGGCGGTCTCAGTACACTGATATTTCAAATAAAAATGTCCAAGGCAACACTATACACAATTATCAAGCACAAAGGAATTCTGCCACAGTGTGTACATGGTAAGCGTTATCCAGAGGACTGAAATGATACCAACATTCACTGAAGACTCTAAAGATTAATGAGCTGCCAGAACCAGTAACCACCAACTGCCTCGCCGGCATCCCTGTTTACCTTAGCTGTCACATGTGTTATTACGATACGCTATACATGGCCCCTAAGCCGCGAAACATGAAAAATGAAAAACAGCCGTCCTCTACAGACAACATTCTTCTAATGTGTGCCTTTACTTTTATTCGAAAACTGGCAATTGGATTTTACCAGCGTTGGAACATTGATCATTTCACGGTCGAAGATTGAAAATCATGTCAACACCGTCTTTCATTCTCTTTCTTCTCTGTGCGTTTAGTTGGACACTTACATGCACATAACGTGTTGAGTTACATATCATTTTGTTGAGAAAAATCTCAGCTTTTTAATGATACACATTACAGACCAATACAAAGCAAACTCTTGAGAAAATTAGTGGAAAACTGAAGTTACTTGTTTATAACAGTTACTACTGCGCTTATACGGCGTAGCGAGATCGCCGGTAACAAGGCGGAGCTACGAGCTCGTATTTCTAGGTCAGGGCAGCACTAAGTGGGCTTTGCGCTGCTACAGCTGCCGCCGCGGGACGAAACTAAGTGATCACCCTTAAACAGCCGTGTGAGGTGAATTCAGGATGGGGTTTTTGAGGTCAGTGGTTAATGGGAGCTGTCGCTGGAGGTCCATTATGGTGGTCTCCTTACTGGGGGAAGGGTGGTGGTCTCTGCCTTGGTCTCACTCCATGAGTGAGTGATTACTGTTGTTAGTAGACGGCTTAGCAAGTGGAGTCATCAGTAAGATGGATCAGAACATGACTGCTGAACTCTGTTGAAAAAACTGATCCAGCAGCAATGCAGGATCTCCTCTGATGGGTGGCCACTTTGTGGCGTGACATTGCTGGCTCCCATTGGCTTCCTGGCACTGGGACTTCCACGGATTGGACCTGGAATTGGTGATGTGTTGCGGAGACAAAATGAGCAGTGTGAGATCAATGCCACTGAAAGGACACAGAAGATGGGACAGCAACAAGAAACAACACGTTTTTGTATGTGCCTGATTGGCACAGACGCAAAGCTCTCACTTGCCAATCAGACTGCACAAGTTTGACCCTTGTTGAGGAAACTTTTTTGAGCTGATATCCTCCAGCTGTGAATTGATACCTGACCCACATGTGTGTGTTTGTATGCTTGCATGGGTATGTATGTGTATGTCCAGAATGTTTTCCTGAACAATCTGAAATCCAGTAATAAATAAAGGACCTGTCTCTCATTCCCACCATCTCCATTCCATCCCCCCACACTTACAAACACATTTGCAAACATGTATCAACAACAACAACATGAATGCAAGCGTGCACACATGCGTGCGTGCGCGCACACACACACACACACACACTCGCACACAAATATGTATCAAGAAGACACACATATTCATACAAACATGCATATGTTACATACATACATACACAAACACACACACACACATACATAAACACACATATGCACCGTCCCCACCAAGACACAACAACACAACACAACACAACACAACACAACATAACACAACACAATACAACACACACACACACACATACACACACACACACACAAACATATATATATATATATATATACACACACACACATACATACAGATATAGATATATATATAGATATGTATATATATATATATAATATATATATATATATATATATATATATATAACACATACACACACACTCATGAAAACACACATGCACCATCACCACCAAGACACAACAAAACACAGCACACACACACACACACACACAAACACACACATACACACACACACACACACACACACACACACAAACACACACACACACCAAACATACACACAAACACACACACACACACACACATACAGACCACAGAGCCATCCATTTCACAAACACTACCTCCCTACCCATCACACATATATGAACAACCCTCACCCATCCAAATCCATACCAATACTCCCTCCTCACTCCCCCTACTACCACACTCACACTCCCCCTCCTCCTCCCCTTTCCTGCTCCCAACCCCTCCAAACACACATGCGCTACATACCCTGAGATGTGTCTGTTCATCTTTCCTCTTCTCTACTGCTGCTTGGTCTTCTTCCATCAGTTTTTCAATGTACCTATCACAACACATCACATGTTTAGCTGTCTAACCTTTCTGCATTTTGTGCTCTATTATCTATTATTACTATCTTCTTGGATATGTGTATGCACAGTGTTTCATTCACACTGTGCAGACAGTATGTTCCTACACAGTCTATATACTCCATCTTTGGTGGGCATGCAAGCTGGGTGTTTTCATGTTTCCAAAAGCCATGGAACACTGACATGACTTACAATAGCTTCAATAAGCCTGTTTGATGTTTTGCATGCATATACACACGAAGGGCTTCTGGCACTACAAAGTCTGCTGCTGACCTGGGAAATCAGAAAAATCTTCACCCTTTATTGACCATGTGGGAGGTACCCCGGGTGGATTGACCTCAGACCTTCCAATTGGTCCAATGTCTCATCTACTTGATATCGCACCTATTGTTTACACTGTCAAATTGAAAACGCCCATTAGCAGTAACATTTTTTCAGCATTTTCAACATTTTCATAGAAATACAGTCATGTTGACGTATATACTATCTCCTGCTTACCTAAAACTACAGAAGAAAGCCATCTTTTTTAACATGCCAACACAGTTCTTTTCAGAAATATAACTAATAAACAAGGTTACAGAAACATGTGCTCTTGTTCTTCTTCTCTCTCTCTCTGACTCAAATATGAATACAGAGAGAAGGGGGGGAGAGAGAGGGAGAGAGAGAGAATGACAGTGAGAGCCAGAGCGAGGGGGGGGGGGGAGAGAGAGAGAGACAGACAGACAGACAGACAAACAGAGAGACAGACAGACAAGACAGACAGAGAGACAGACACATACACACCTCTGCATCTGTATATTCTCTTGATCCTTGCGCTCCAGTTCAAAGAGACGCTCTTGCTCATTTTCATGGATTTGTTCCATCAGCTTGGCTGCTCCCATCAACTGTTCGTCCTTCCTCTTCTTCTCAATCTCCTCTTGGATCTTAATGGCTGCTTGGCGGTCCACCTAGAGACCAAAAGAAGCCAATTCATTCTTTAGTATTTGGTATTTTCTTTCTTTCTGCCTTCTTCATTCTTAAAAAAGTATATTTTTTACAGTGCTATTTTCTAAACTGATGTGGGCTAACTGTACATTACACACAATCAGACTTTTAGTGGGGCACAGAGAACTCAAGCTGTTAAGCAAGCTGACCGCATTCCACTAAATGTTACACAGTCTGCATCTTTGATGGGAATGCAGGATGAGTCTTTTCATTTTTCCATGAGCCAACTACTGATATGACTTATGGGATTTTTATGTACATATCTGACATTCTGCATGCGTTTAAACATGGTGAGGATTTAGGCTCAGGCAGGTCTGCACATGTGTCCACCCAGGAAATCAGGAAAAGTCTCCACTTTTCATTCACCAGATGGAGGTGTCTAGGCGATCGAACCCAGGACTTTCCTACTGAAAGTCCAACATTCCTCACTTGAGTACCATACCCATCAAACTGAAACAACATTTTTTTGAAAGGAAAGATAGCCAAGTGGTTATGACACTGGACTTTTGATCAGAATGTCTGTGTTCAATCCTGCATGGGTACTACCTGTCAGGCAATATAAGCACAGACTTGTTAACCCGTTCAGTGCCAGCGACCGAATATTCGGTCGGCTCTTTGTGTCATCCTCCTTGCCAGCGACCGAATATTCTGACAGTCTATTTTTAGCATTTTTCATGGGGAATTACGGCAAGCAGTAGTGACGCAGAACACAGATACACAATTTACAACCCTTCCCCGATAATGAGGTACTACGCAGTTTCCGTGACGTTTCTCGCAAAGTTTGCAAACAAAGCAATTAGCAGGGGAACCCGCTTACGTAAACACTCAGACAGCAAAAATGGCCGACAGCGCCGAGCCTGGTCCGAACATTTCAAGCAGACGACACGCTTCCATTCCACTTTCCCTTGCCGTTCAACTTGTGCTCCAAAGTTATTCTGACATCGAATCAGTTGATTCTCTGGATGATTTTACCGAGGACAGTGATGTTCATGGCGATGATGTGGCCAGAACAAGTGCACCACGTGCCCTGACCGACTTCAACAACAACGATACGTCAGTTAGTCACGACTCGACTGTTGATCCTGCATTCACGGCGGAGACAGAGGTCAGTGGTGCTGAGAGTGAAAGCGATAGTGATGGAGAGGGTGGGAGGGTGCCAGTACTTAGCAGGAAAAGTTCTAGAGTTTCAGAAAGCAGGGGTGCAGGTCGAAGAAGAGGGACAGCAGGAAGGGGGGTGGGGCAGGGGAGGGGGCGGGTCTGGGGTGTGAGAAGAGGACGGACAGTGACTGGGACTGCATGTTTCGATGGTCAGTTCGTTGACGCGACAAACACAAGACCTGTGTCGTTTGAGTTTACAGGGGATGGGGGGCATCAAAGTATCAACAGAGGCTTGTGACTGAGATGAATAGGTACGCGCAGTAGATTATCACGGCTGCCAGTCAGAAGGAGGGGGGAATTTCTAAACATAGCTGACTGAGACAGTGGACAGATTGTTACCAACTCTGTGTGTGTGTGTCTGTGTGTGTGATTGTGATAGTGGTGGTGATGTAGGGGTGGGATGGTGGTGGTGATTATGTGTGTGTGTGTGTGTGTGTGTGTGTGTGTGTGTGTGTGTGTGTGTGTGTGTGTGTGTTTGTGTGTGTGATGTGTTTATGTTACTTATTTTGCTTGTTCATCCTGCTTATGGTGCAGTTACATATTTTGTCACATGTTACTTATTGCTGTGTGTGTTTGTGTGTATGATTTCAGAAACTTCTTCCCCAGCTGTTGTGGTACCATCAAAGCCAACAGACTGGTGAAGGAGGTGACTGACCTTGAGGTCACCAAAAAAGGGGACATGAAGGTGCTTCTCCTTGTTTCATGGAGTACCACACAAAACTCAAATACTAGCTTGAAGATTAGTTTGTGGAGATGCCGACAGTAGTTGAGTCGGACATCCATAATCTGTAAATAGTTTGGTTTTTTTGTGCCTTTTTTTTATTTCTTCATTTCTTCAGTGATGGGAACTCTTCTCTTTGAATTGGTGTGCTTCAAAATAACATGGATCTAGGATTGGTTTTTGTTTCACTTTGGAATGTATCATGCCACTGAGTGCAAAATTTCTGCAAATGTCGTGAGTACAAATAAAATATTTCACCAAAAATTCAAATGTTCATATTATGTCTTTCTGTGGGTGTCATTTTGAAGAGAAATCATTTTGCTACAAACTTTATTCAACATGTTATTGTCTGTTTTGTCTCCTTTAGCTTCAGGAATTTTTTATGAATTATTACCCTAATTCGGAAAATGCGCCCTGGCAATGGCGATGCACACTTTAATTACATCATCTGGCACTGTAAGGGTTAAAGCCTGAATCCCCTTCATGTGTCTAAACATACAGAACATCAAATATGCATGTTTAAGATCATGTCAGCCAGGTTTATGTTTGGAGGTTTATAAAAAAAAATGAACGCACACAGCCCTTCCCCAGCTTCAAGCCATATTGGCTTTAGCCTCACCCTTGGACTACACTGACTCATGTTGTGGAAAGCCTGTTGCAGCAGATTCCCTTAAACACTGTGCTCTGGCTTCTGTCATGGAGTCTCTGTATCAGCACATAGTCCATAAGTCCTTTGAGACTGAAAGTCAATCATTTAACTCTATAATCCTCTGAGACTAAAGGTCAATCATTTAACTCTATAATCCTTTGAGACTGAAGGTCAATAATTTAACTCTATAATCCACTGAGATTGAAGGTCAATCATTTAACTCAATAATCCTTTGAGACTGAAAGTTAATCATTCAACTCTATAATCCTTTGAGACTGAAGTAGGTCAATCATAGGTCAATCATTTAACTCTATAAGTCCTTGTGAGACTGAAGGAGGTCAATCATTTAACTCTATAAGTCCTTTGAGACTGAAGGTCAATCACATGCTGTTTTGTTGCAACCGATTTACCGTGTAAAATTATGGCTGCCTGATGGGGAGAAAGTGTTGCCACAGTACAACACTCCATCTTTTTTCCATCTGCAACTGTTTTTGTTTACTTATCAGAGCCCAATTTTCTAAAAGAATGATGCCAGGGGTAACTCTTCATTGCCACAGGACCTGTACACGAAGACTTTAGTTTATCATCCCATCTGAAAGACCAGCAGCAAGACCACAGGGTGGGGGTAGGGGGTTGGGGGGTTAGGGGGAATCTGTCCTAACCAAGAATCAAACCTGGGTTCCTTGAAACACACACACACACACACACACACACACACACACAACACACACACACACACACACACACACACACACACAATACACACACACACACCACACACACATACACAAAGTGACAAATACTGTGGAAGGAGGGGGAAGGGAAATTAAATAAGGAAAAAAATTTTCAAAAAAAAAAAGAAGACAAAAGAAAACAATCACACACACACACACACTCTCTCTCTCTCTCTCTCTCTCTCTCTCTCTCTCTCTCTCTCTCTCTCTCTCTTCTCAGCAGTCTATATAAAAGGTTAGGTCTACAGGGGAACGAACTGAGTGGTATTTACTTGCAACAAACCACCAGTTAATTTTCGGTAATGTTTAGTCACTTTCTACTCGTCAGCACAATTTGTGTGTGTGTAAATGTGGTCAGTTGTTGCCTCTTCTTATTTCATTCATACGTCATAGTGCACCAAGATTGTTCCATCATAAGTCGGGTTAGAAAGGAAGTCAAAATACAAATTAATTTATTTAATGAAGTAGTCATGACAATGGTCAATTTCAAAGGAGACACAATTGGTTAGGTTGGCCTGGAGAGATCTGACCATATATATGATATGAATCCATACACAAGGTAAGGACCTCATGACCTTGCCAACACATACAGTTTATGTGCGGACTTAAACGCTAATTCCATGATCATTTCAGATCTTTTTTCCTCACATGGCATCAGTGGATCAGTGCATACAGAATCTTTTCTGAACATGGAGATATTATCTTGAGAAACTGGAACTGAAATTGAAACTTGACTGAAAACAAAGCAAGACAATCATTTCATTTGTTACAGGATTCATTACATTTGCTGCTGCCTGAGGAAATTGTAAATATAATGTGTTTATCATTTCCCAAAGAAAAAAAACTGCATTGCACTTAGAGCTACAAACATACATTGTTGATTAATTCTGAAAGAGAAAAATTTTTATGGTATTCATGTGATACAAACATGCACTGTTTACTATTTCTGAAAACGAATTCTTTTCACTGGAATCAGACAATACGATACCATTCATTATGCACACATACAAGCATATACACAAACATCACACACATACACACACACAAGCACAAATTCCAGACAGATCAACAGACTAACAACCTTACAAGCAGTCAAGCAGACAAACCCACCTCCATCATCGTATCCAATCTCTTCTCCTCACCAACAAGCTCTTTAGAGATCTGTCCCCTCTCCAAAATCTGAGCATCACGGATAGCATGGCATTTGGCATTCAGTATCAGCTGCACACAATCATGAATTCTTCACATCAATTAAATGGGGAAAAAGTTTAACAAACATGCAAAAAACATGCACACATTTACACAGGCATGCACACATGAATGCATGAACACAAGTGCACACGTTCACATGAACACACACAAAGTGCACATATTCACATGAACACAAACACAATCTCTCTCATCACACACACACACACACACACACACACACACACACACACACACACACACACACACACACACACACACACACACACACACACACACACACACACACACCAAAAAAGCAAATGAAAACGACGACTTTCTCTGCATGTATAAACATGCATCATCATCATCATCATCATCATCATCAGGTGCCCTGCCGCATGGCGTTGGCGATCATGGACTTCCAACCATCTTTCTCTCTCGTTGCCCCCAGCATCTCCCCCACCCTCCCCATCCCCAGCCACTCTGCAAGTCCGTCCAGCATTCTCTCCCTGGGTCTACCTGGTGCTCTCTTTTCCTCCAGCTTCCCCGTTGTGACCAGGTGCTCCAAAAACCCCTTCCTCATAAAATGGCCTATAAATGTTGCTTGTCTTTTCCTAATCTTCCTTATGAGTGATCTACGTGTGTCTGCCTCCATCAAGACTGTCTTGTTTGTTTTCTTTGCTGTCCATGGAACTCTCAACATTCTTCTTGGAAACCACATCTCAGCTGCCTCAATCTTGTTCTGGCTTTGCTTGTTGAGTGTCCACGCCTCACAACCATATAAAATTATCGGTTCTATGTAACATTCAAGAACTCTCTTTCTGATGTTAATTGACAGGCATTTGTTGGTAAGAATGCTTGTCATCTTCTTGAATGCTGTTTTGGCTTGGCCGATTCTGCCAGCTATTTACGATGTGCATCTGCTGTCTGATGAAATGACCGTTCCCAGGTATTTGAACTTATTAACCTGGCAGCAGGGGATGGGTGAAAAAGAGGGTAAAGAAGATACACTTTTCATATATGGCTTCTTTTTCAATGTCGTGAGCAGATGATTTCTTCGAAGGAACAATGGTCAGGATCTCAGCACTGTAAGTGCACTGCGCGGCAAGAAGGCACCCGCAAACTACTTGCTTGTACTTTTGCTAATCATTGCATATGATGAACTTACAAAATGGAAAACGTTATAGTTCTGTGTCCTCTGAGTCCCCCAGGGGGGACCTGAACTCAATGGCTACTGGGGAGGGAGAGTCCGTGTCTGTGAAAGGTAGCTGTGATGACGGTAATGGATTACCCGACGGAGGTTATTGGAAGCGGACATGTAGAAACTCCTCAAAAATGCAAAATCACAAAAAGAAAAAAATGCAAAAAAAGGATTTGAATATAGGGACATGGAATGTACAGACTATGTTAGAATTAGGAAAGCTCTACCTACTAGTCAAAGAATTAGAAAGGAGCAAGATGAACATAACAGGGCTCTGTGAGGTTAGATGGAGTGGGCAGGGACTTTTTACTGTAGGAGAGCATACAGTTGTATATAGTGGAAATGAAAAAGGTGGCTCAAGAGGAGTAGCAATTGTGCTGGACAAAAAGCATGCTGGAGCTCTGAAAAGCTATAATCCAATTAATGACAGATTTCTCACTGTCAAAATAAATACCAAATATGCTGTTTTGAACATAGTTCAAGCTTATGCTCCAACATCCACTAGCTCAGAAGAAGAAATAGAAAATTTTTACAATGACCTCCAAACTATCAGAGACAAAATTCCCAAAAAGGAAATATGCATTGTGATGGGTGACTTCAACGCTAAAGTTGGAGAGGGGGCTGACACAGAATGTGGAATAGGACCATATGGTTTAGGAGAACGAAATGAGAGAGGTGACATGCTGGCTCTGTTTTGTCAGGCAAATGAGATGAACATCACAAATACTTTTTTCCAACAACCACTGCGCAGAAGATACACATGGATCTCTCCAGGAGACAGGTGTCGTAATCAGATTGATTATATTATCATTGACAGATCCTGGAAAT
Organism: Monoplex corrugatus; assembly: GCA_030674185.1. Lineage (NCBI taxonomy): Eukaryota > Metazoa > Mollusca > Gastropoda > Littorinimorpha > Ranellidae > Monoplex > Monoplex corrugatus. The sequence goes on from JAPXFY010000034.1 coordinate 13,328,500, forward strand.
CAACTGTCCTCAATGCAAAAACAAAGCCTGGAACAGACTGCGACACGGATCACATTCTTGTGACAACCAAATTAAGAATGAAAATATTGAAGAAGCCTAAAACCAAAACTACGCCAAAGTTCGACATATCAAAATTAGAAAACCCTGAGCTGGCGTTAGAATTCAGTATAGAAACAAGTAATCGTTTCTTAAAGTTACTTGAAGTTTGGGATGAAAATGACTCATATCCTGATGAAATCTGGACAGACATAAAAAACACACTGACCAAAATCTCTGAAGAAAAACTAGGAAAAGAAGAAAAAAGGAAAAAAGCTAAGCCCTACATAAGTCAGGAAGTGATAGATCTGGCAGAAAAGAAAAGTCAAGCTCGAAAGCAGGGAGAGCGGGAAAAATACTCAGCACTGAAAAGGGAAATAAAAAGTAAAGTCAGAAGAGACAAAGCAAATTGGCTGGCACAAGAATGCAGTAAAATCAATGAACACAACGAAAACAGGAAGTCGAGGGAGCTCTTCAAACAAATAAAAAAAGTGAAAAAAACAAATTTCAAAGCAACAAACCAATGCATCAACAACAAGGATGGTCACACTCTGACTGAACCAGATGATGTCTTGGATAGGTGGAACGAATATGGCACATCACTTTTTGGCAAGCCTGACAGCCATGAAAATAATTTAGAGCCAAATTTGGAATTGATCCCTGGAGATACGGAACCTGAACCTCTGCTCAGCGAAGTTGAATCTGCCATTAAAGATCTAAAATGCAGAAAGTCTCCTGGTCTTGACAATATTCCTGGAGAGTTGTTGAAACACTCAGGTGATGGTGGACTCAAAGTAATGCATCACTTATGCTGCAAGATATGGAAGACTTGTCAGTGGCCTACAGACTGGAAGCTCCAAGAATTTGTCATGTTACATAAGAGTGGAAATGTCAAAGACTGCAACAATTATAGAACAATTGCACTGATCAGTCATGCCAGTAAAATACTGCTGATAATAATTTTAAACAGGTTAAAGCCAAAAGTAGAGGAAGAGCTATCCGACTGTCAGGCAGGCTATAGGAAAAACAGGGGAACAATAGATATGCTGTTTGTACTCCAGATATTGATAGAAAAGATTAGAAACACAGACCAAGAGATGTTCATCGTTTTCATTGACTACAGCAAAGCATTTGATAGCGTGATTCACCAAAGTCTTTTCCACTTCATGATCAAAATGGGTTTTCCAAGACATCTGGTTTCCCTCATAGCTTCATTATATAATGATCAAAAAGCAACAATCAGATGGAATAATCAAAACTGCAAATTTTTTAACATCACTAAAGGGGTAAGGCAAGGTTGCATCCTGTCTCCACATCTCTTCAGCATATACACTGAACATATCATGAGAGAAGCAGACATAGAAGACATGGGAGTAAATATTGGTGGTAGAAACCTGTCAAATTTACGCTACGCAGATGACACAGGATTACTGGCAGACAACATTACAGGCTCTAGGAGGATCCTGTACAGGGTAGACCGGGTTGGAAAGGCAGCTGGGCTGGACTTAAATTCAAAGAAGACAAAGGTTATGCATGTTGCAGGCAAATATAACACTAGACAGGACCAGATCATGCTAAACCAAGTCCCTCTAGAAAATGTCAAGGACTTTAGATATTTAGGTTCAGTCAAGACACACGATGGAACATGCTCAAAAGACATAAAGATGAGAATTGGAATGGCCAAGAACAGTATGGTTCAATTGAACAATATTTGGAAAGACCACAGCATAACAGCAGACCTTAAGATAAAACTCTTAAAATGTCTTATCTGGCCAGTGATGTTATACGGCTGCGAGGCATGGACAATGAAGAAAGAGGATGAAAGACGAGTGGAAGCAGCAGAGCTGTGGTTTTACCGAAGACTGCTGAGGGTCAAATGGACGGATAGGCGCTCAAATGAAAGCATACTGAATGAGTTGGGTACTACACGCAAGCTTCTAGTACTCATACAACGGAGGAAACTGAAATATGTTGGACACGCAATCCGTAATGAGAGAACAGACTTGATGTCCACTGTCCTCCAAGGTAAAGTGGAAGGAAAGAGAAACAGAGGACGGCCACCTGCATCACTTGCTAGAAACATCACAAACATCAGTGGCAAGAAACTCCAGGAGGTGGTCAGACTTAGCCAAGATCGAGAGTGCTGGAGGCAACTTGTGAGGACATCATGTGCAGCGGCCAACACTGTTCCCGGTGACGCCGACAGGTGAGACAGGTGAGAACCTGTGTCAAGGTTGTGCCATTTGCTGTTATTTTGCATGAGGGGATTTCATGTTTTTTGCTGATCACCATGACTTCAGTCTTCCTGCTGTTTAGTTCCAACCCCTTACCTTTGCTTTCTATTTCTAGTATATTCACAAGGTTTTGTAGGTCCCTTTCATTTTCTGCAATTAGCATGGTGTCATCTGCGTACCGAATGTTGTTTATCCAGGGTCTTCTTCTAGGTTTCTCATGATGTTTTCGCTATATAGTGAAAACAGATCTGGTGACAAAACACAACCCTGTCTGACTCCTCTTTTGATGTTTTGAAAAGAGCTTATATTGTTTTCTATTCTCATTGCAACTGTTTGTTCCCAGTACATATTCCTGATTATTCGTAGATCTTTTCCATCAACATTGAGTCTCTCCAGTTGGTTGATCAATTCATCATGTTGTACCCGATCGAAAGCCTTGGTATAGTCAACGAAGCATAAATACAAATCCTTATTCATCTGAATTGACCTCTCTATGGTAGTTCTTAGAATGTATACGGCATTAATAGTTCCTTTCCCTTCCACAAATCCACACTGTTCTTCTGCTATTTCTCTTTTGATTCTATTCCTTGTCCTCATCATGATTATTCTTAACAGGATTTTGTTACATGACTCATCAAACTGATTGTGCGATGGAGTTCACATTCTATAGCCCCTGTCTTCTTTGGAAGTGCAATGAAAATTGATTTTGACATATCTTTGGGGATTTTTCCAGTGTCATAAATCTCATTTAGGAGGACTGTTATTTTTTCTATGCCAAATTCCTCCAGGGCTTCAATCATCTCTGTAGTAATGTTGTCTGGTCCTGGGGCTTTTCCTGGTTTCATCTTTTTCAGTGCCACTCTAACTTCATCTTTCATAATGGGTGGTCCTTCAAAGTTCTTTTTTATAATGTGTTCTTCGTTTCTGTCATCCTCAAAAAGGTCTTTAATGTACTCTCCCCATCTGTCTAATATTTTGTCTTTTTCCATGATAAGCATGCCATCTTTCGATTTCAAGCAACCAGTTGATGTGCATATATTTTTCCTGTGGACAATTTCTTCAATTCATCTGTACATACCCTGAGGATCCGTTTTGTGTCGTCTTCCATTTCTTTGCACTTTGTTTTCAGCCAAGCTTCCTTAGCTTCATTGTACCTATTCCTGTATCTTCCTGTATATCTCCTCGGTTCTCTTTGCCTTCCTCCTTTCCTCCATCAAGCCCAAAATTTCATTAGTCATTCAGCTCCTTTTTGCTTTTCTATCTGCTTTAGAGATTTCTTCACAAGCTTCATTTATAGAACTTCTCAACTGTGTCCATTGTTCTTCACTGTCACCAACGTCTTCCAGAGCACTGAATTTGTTTTGAACATGTACATTAAATTTTTGACGTATCATTTCATCTGTCTTTAAGAGTCCAAGGTTTTGTTTGATGTTGCTTTTGGTCTGTTTCCTTTTCCTCAATTTCAGCCTAAACCTTCCCACTACAGGATTGTGGTCACTATTGCAGTCTGCGCCTGGTAGTGTTTTTGCTAACAGTAAAGAATTTCTAATTCTTTTGTTGATCAGGATGTAGTCAATTTGATTTTTGGTATTATCTCCTGGACTCATCCAAGTCCATTTTCTTCTGTTAGGCTGCTCAAACCAGGTGTTTCCTACTATGAATTCATTCATCTGTGCCCATTCTACAAGTTCCCCCCCCCCCCCTCCCCTTTCATTTTGTGTACCAAGGCCATGAGGTCCAACTACAGGGTGTTTCAAAAAGAATACGCCAAAATCATCACGTGATGTGTCAAAAACGAAAAAAATTACAAACCTCTAGCATGAACACATGTGTTGTATATACATTCAAGTTTCATTTCATGTTTTATAAGTGCTCAATGTGGCCACCACCGGCAGCGCGGACAACATCAAGCCGATATGAGAATTCCTCCCAAACGCGCCTCAGCATGTCACGGTCCACCGTGTTGATTGCAGCTGTTATTCGATCTTTCAAGTCATCGATACTTGCTGGAAGTGGTGGAACATAAACTTGGTCTTTAACATACCCCCACAAGAAAAAGTCACACACAGTGAGGTCCGGGGATCTGGCAGGCCAAGCACAGAGAGCAAGGTCTTTAGCACCTCTCCTCCCAATCCATCGCTGAGGCACGTTTTCATTCAGATAAGCTCTAACCCCGAGATGCCAATGGGGTGGTGCTCCATCTTGCTGAAAAATGAAGTCATCGAATCTGCTTGCAGTAAAGTGAATAGCCAGTTTTGGAGCATTTCGAGATAGGTTTGTCCTGTAACGGTGTTTCCTTCAAAGAAAAAGGGACCATAGACCTTGTCTTGAGACACAGCACAGAAGACGTTCACTTCAGGGGAATCTCTTTCATGCTCAACAGTTTCATGTGGGTGATCTGTTCCCCAAATGCGCACATTGTGACGATTGACTGTGCCGCTCAAATGGAAAGTCGCTTCGTCACTAAAAACTAAACGTGAAAAGAGAGTTTCATCACCTTCCTCCATCTCCAGCATTGACTCACAGAATGTCCTCCGCATCACCTTATCATCATTAGTAAGTGCTTGGACGAGGCTTAGTTTGTATGGTTTCATGTGTAATCGTCTCTTTAACACACGCCAGACAGTGGTATGAGGGATGGCAAGCTGAAGACTTGCTCGACGTACGGATTTACGTGGGCTGCTCTCAAATGCATCATGAATCCTCTCCACTTGCTCCTCTGTAACACGTGGTCTTCCAGGACTCTTTCCTTTGCACAGACACCCACTCTCTTTAAACTGTCTAACTCACCGTCGAATGCTCTCACGATGGGGCGGATCAATGCCGAATTCTGTTCTGAAAGCACGTTGCACCGTGACAATGGCGTTTGTTTTCGCGAACTCAAGCACTCAAAACGCCTTCTGCTGAGGAGTCGCCATTTTGATTGATCTTCCCACAATTCAGCTGCACCGGAAGTTATACTAACGACAGCGGTGAAACTGACACCCAATCAAACTTTGATAACTACTGTATCAAATAACCACTGATTCAGTCCACTACAATGCTATAGACCTGAAAAAACTGCGTAATGATTTTGGCGTATTCTTTTTGAAACACCCTGTATATCCTCCACCCTATCCTGTCCCACTTTAGCATTAAAATATCCCATTATGACTGTAACTTCTTGTGATTTACACTGGACCTTGGCCATCTCTAAACATGCATGCTCACATTTAATTACACATACTGTACCGTGGCTCACTGATGCAATAAGCGGCAGCGATTTGCCATTTCTGCCTCATAAATAAAGTCCGAAGGGACCATAACTCTGAGAGTATCCATGTCTTGCACATGCGCATGTGCTCTTCCTCTTTTCTCGGCAGCCATCTTCCAGCTCGCCTCGTACTCTCTGAGCAGCTAAGTATTTTTCGATTTCGCTACGCGATCGATCGATTCTCGTTGCTCTTTTTGTGTCTTGCCTATGTTTTCGTTTAAGGGAGAAACTTATGTGAAGCGATTGGGTGGCAAAGCGAGGGTTAAGAAGATTTCGTCCGCCGAATTCTCCAACCCACAGACCGGTGGTTCGACCGGCGCACCAAAACCCGCTCTCTCTTCATCTTTGTCTCTCCCTTCTACGTCTTCTCTCTCTCACTCTCTCGACAAGTCATCGCAACTCAGCTACGGTTCTGTTGCGGTGACCACGAGCCCTCAACTCAGCTCCGGCTCAGTTGACTTTTCGTCATTTTGCGGCCTTCACATTGCCCATCACGGTTATCGACTTAACTGCGGTTCTGTCGATCCTGTGCTCGCCCCCTTCGTACAGCTCAACTCCGGTTCTGCTGATACAGTTTCAGCCCCTATGGCTGAAGGGCGACTTGGGTATGGGTCTCCTTCGGGAGGCAGGAAGGCCAGCACTTTGACTGAAACTGGCTCACCCCCTGGTTCGCCAGACGGGACACCCCCTGGTTCGCCAGGTGGGCCAAGGGAGACAACCCCCCTTTACGGGTGTCAGGTCGTCGATCCGCCCCGGTTGCCTCCCTTCCTCCCCCGCAGCCTGCTGCTGCCCCCGCCCCAACCTCTCTGTCCCATTCCGGACAGAGCACTTGGGCCCTTGGCAAATACCAAGCGACCCATGGCGGGCTGGTACCTCTCTGTCCCATTCCCATCCCTTTGGGCACTGGGGAACCCCTGACCCACGGGGACCATTACCCGCGGGCGTCAGACCATAGGTCCACCCCGGCTAGTCATCACAACTCAACTACGGTTCTGTTGCCATGATCACGAGCCCTCAACTCATTTTGCGGCCTTCACACTGCCACTCACGGTAATCGACTCGGCTGCGGCTCTGTCGATTCCGTACTCGCCCTCTCAGTACAGCTCAACCACGGTGCAGCTGCTACTGTTTCAGCCCCTATGGCTGAAGGGCGACACAGGTATGGGTCTCCTTTGGGAGGCAGGAAGGCCAGCACCTTGACAGAAAATGGCTCACCCCCTGGTTCGCCAGGTGGGACGCCCCCCGGTTCGCCAGGCGGGCCAAGGGAGACAACCCCCTTATTACGGGCGTCAGATCATAGATCCGCCCAGGTTGTCTCCCTCTCTGCAGCCTGCTAGTGCCCTCAACGCAGCTGCAGCTCTGAAAAAGGCTCACCCCCTGCTTAGCCAGATGGGTCATGGGTGACAACACCCCTGTCGCAGGTGTCAGACCGTAGGTCCGCCCCGGCTTGGTCATCACAACTCAACTACGGTTCTGTTGCCATGACCACGAGCCCTCAACTCAGCTTCGGCTCTGTTGACTTTTTGCTATTTTGAGGCCTTCACACTGCCCCTCACGGTAATCGACTCAGCTGCGGTTCTGTCGATTTTGTACTCGCCCCCTCCGTACAGCTCAACCCCGGTTCAGCTGCTACTGCTTCAGCCCCTATGGCTGAAGGGCGACACGAGTATGGGTCTCCTTCGGGAGGCAGGAAGGCCAGCACTTGGGCAGAAAATGACTCACCCCCTGGTTCGCCAGGCGGGCCAAGGGAGACAACCCCCCTATTAGGGGCGTCAGATCGTAGATCCGCCCAGGTTGTCTCCTTTCCTCCCCTGCAGCCTGCTTGTGCCCCCGCTCCAACCTCTTTGTCCCATCCGGACAGAGTGCTTGGCTGCCTTGGCAAATGCCAAGCGACCCACTGCGGGCTGGCACATCTCGTCTTGGCAAATGACAACCGACCCACAGCAGGCTGGCCCCTTGGGCACTGGGGATCCGGGGACTCCATCGGCTCAGCCCATGACGCCTCCCATGGCACCGTACATGGCGCCATGGCAGCACTTCCCATCTATGGGATTTCCCCTTGCCTCATTCGCAGGGTATACTTGGTGACCCCGCTTTATGCCCGGCGCCCCACCCACGCAGGCGTCTGCCTTGACCACCCCTCTGGATCCCCCCCCCCCCCCAGGTCGGATTCCTCCCCAAGGGGGCCTCCCCGGGGCTTCTGACCCCAGTCCACAGTCCATCGTCTCCTCTGTAGGCGGGCCGGGGGTACACTGACTCGAAATCGGATGATGAGGGCTCTACCCCGCTTCCCAAGAGGCCAAGGCTCCCTGCCCTGCCATGGCAGAGCTCGCCTTGGTGCCCTTCCTCTCACAGCCCCAGCCTCCCCTTTCCTAAAAGAGTCAGGCTTGGTGGCTGACTCGGTGAGGAGGGCTCATAGCAAGGTGAGGGGCACTGAGGCACAGGACATCCTTCCAGGCTCTGTGCCCGACTTCCTTGGAGCTCTGGCTTACAGAAAATTCCTGAGGCCAGAGAAACTCCCTTTCCACAGAACAGTCCTTATGGCCCATGAGGCCATTCCAGAGTCGCCACTCTCCCTCACACAGGATAACCTCGTCTTAGCGCAAGAGAGGTCTCAGGCCCAGCAGCGGCATATCTCCCTCTCGCAGCGCTGCCTGGCAAACTGGAAGGAGACTGCCAGGAGAGGTCTGGAAGTGGATCCAGTGGTGGATTCCTTCTTGGGTGTGGTCTGGTGTCCGCTCTTCAGGACCCAGACTACGAGCCCGCTTCTCTCGTCAGTCACCTGTCTCTCCCGCAATGGTTGCTTCCATTCACTCCATGGCGGAAAGACCTCAAGCACTCGGCCAATGCCCTTCGCCAGATTGTACCTCAATTCAGTCCTGTCAAGGCCAAATGCGGTACTCTTACCCATCTTTGGTCACCCGCTCTTCATCTGCCAGAGCTTCCTAGAGAGCTGTGCCACTTAGGTCTGGTTCCCTCTTCGGGACCCACGTGCAGGCCACTATCAAGAGTCAGGATGAAATCAGGAGGGACCTCGCCCTTCACTCTGGTCCTGCTTGCCCCGCGGCAAAGCGCCCTGCTCCGGCGGCTCCCCCACCTTCCAGGGGCCTCCACAGGAGACGTTTTGCGCCTCTTTCAGCCCCAAAGGGGCTAGGGCAAGCACCCCCCCACAGGCGATCCTGTGGGCAGTCTGTCCCGACACATAGACACTTTCAGATGGAAACCCCTAGGTCTATCTGTGATGCCGGACGACTGGGGGATTTCCATTGATCTCAGAGATGCGTATTCCCATCTCTTTATTCACCCAAGGGACAGGACGTACCTCCAATTCGTTTCGAGGAACCGATTCTTCCAGTTCAGGGCTTTTCCCCAGGGTTGCTTGGGACCAATCATCAGTGAGCAAATGGCACTCCCGATTCCGGTTAGCCCAGGGAGTCCGTATCACACACACCCCTCCTCAGCGGACTTGTTCACGGATGCGTCCTAATCCGGGTGGGGGGCCTACGTGGGCCTGCTAACAGCAGCAGGTCAATGGTCACAAGACCTCCTTTCCTGTCACATCAACATGCTGGAACTGGAGGCAGTTTTTTCAAGCCCCCAGAGACTTTCTCCCCTTTCTTAAGGGAAAACATGTTCGCATCGACACGGACAACACTACTATGGCTTGTTACATCAACAAGCAAAGGGGCGCCCGCTCCCACTCCTTGTCTCGGAGAACGGAACAGCTTCCACTCTGGTGTGCAGAACAATCCTTTCGGATCTCAGCGATGCATGTCCCGGGAAAGATGAACATACTTGCGGCCTCCGTCCGCAGCTCCCACAGGATTCTTCCCTCAGAACAGGCACTGGTCTGTGCAGTTCTGAAGCCAGTGTGGGCAGCGTGGTCCAAATCACAAGTGGACCTGTTTGCCACCAGATTCCACCGCCGCCTTCATCTGTGTGTCTTTCCAGTCTCGGATCCTTCAGCTTGGCCCATGGATGCTCCGTCCATCCCACGGTCAGTCCTGTCGGGCTACGCCTTCCCTCCGTTCCCCTAACTGGGAAAGTTCTGTGGAAGGTGCGGCAGACTCTGCCACGATGGTTCTCGTGGAGCCTCGATGGCCTGCCCAAACATGGTTTCCAGAACTGCTGCACCTGTCCCATGTGCCTCCAATAAAACACACTGTCACAGGCCGGTCCTTGCTTCAACCAAGGTCACGCATTCTGCACAGCAACCCGGAGGCTCTAAACCTTCCTGCTTGGCTGCTGTGCAGGCCTCAATGTCTCCATTAGGCTTGTCCCCGGCAGTGATCAGCCCTGTGGTGCCCTCCTCAGTGAAGGGACGCAGGGCAGCAATCTGCAATACCATCAGCCAGTCGGGTAGCCCTTCATTCGTCGACAACCCTGTCCTGCTGGATATTGTCCATAGGGCTTCCCTTTGGGAAGCCTGACCCCCCGCGGCACCCGGCCGGGGATCTCCTTCTCGTCCTCTCCTCCCTGGGACTTTCGCCTTAACGAGCCCATCAGGGAGTGTTCTCCCAACTTCCTCTCATTTCGGACGGCCTTTCTACTCACTCTAGCGTCGGGGAGGCACTGTAGCGAAGTGCACACTCTTGGCAGACTCCCCGGGGAAGTTGCTTTTGAACCGGAGGGCTCAATGTCTCTCCGCCTACTTCTGGACTTCTTGGCCAAGAACCAGTCGCCAGGTTCTCCTACTCTGTCTATCTCCATTCATCCCCTGACGTCTATCCTTGCTCTGGATGACAAAATCTTCTCACCAGAAGCAGCACCACCTGTTTCTCTCTTACAACAAAAGTTATAAGAAGGCCATTAGCCACGCATCCACCTCTCGATGGCTGTGAACAGTCATCAAGGATGCGTATGCCAGGCCGGGCTCAGATTCGGCTGTCTTCTCCCTGAGGCCCCATGAGATTAGAGCATGGGCCTTGTCACTGGCGTTCACTCAGTGCCAGCCCCCTGAGTGTCCTGGACGCCACGCATTGGCGTTCTCCGGGCACGTTCATTCCATCCTACCGCCGCGATGTCTACCGTCTGCGCGACGATGGATCTAGGGGTATCGCTTCCACTGTGGTGGCTCAACACCCCATCTCTGCTGCACGCCCTGACTTGTCTCATTCCTCCAGGCGTTAACCAGATAAGCCCTCTTTCCGGGTAGCGCTATTCTGCATCAGTGAGCCACGGTACAGTATGTGTAATTAAAAGGAAATTTTCCTTTTAAAATTACGTTTAATCTAACATACTTACCGTGGCTCACGCAGAGTCCCTCCTGTCCTCCCCGCCTTCCTGGTTCCTTCCATTCACAGTCAGGGTCTTGGTTTCCTCGAAAAGAGGAAGAGCACATGCGCATGCGCAAGACATGGATACTCTCAGAGTTATGGTCCCTTCGGACTTTATTGTTTATGAGGCAGAAATGGCAAATCGCTGCCGCTTATTGCATCAGTGAGCCACGGTAAGTATGTTAGATTAAACGTAATTTTAGAAGGAAAATTTCCTTTTACTTAACTGTTTTTTTTTCTAAAGCATTCTGAACAATGTTTTGCCCATATGCACATTGTTTCACTCATACTGTGCAATTATGTTGCTGCACAGTTTACTTATCCCATCTTTAGTGGGAATACATAAACAGCATCTCCGAGCCTTTGAAAGCTGCCAAATACTGACATGACTTAAAGAATCTTTGACGAGCACATGTATTGTTCTGATTGTATGTATACACAGGAAGGCGGTTCAGGCATTAGCAGATCTGCACAGTCATTTTTATCTCAGAAATCAGAAGAATCAAACTGCAACCTTCCGGTTGGATGTCTGACACACCAACCACTTGGTTATCCCACCTGACTCAGACATTCATGACAATATGCACATTCACATTTGATCAAAATGAGAAAACCGAGAAAAACCACCTCCTCTTCTCCTTACCTCATTAAGATGTTTGATCTCATCTTCTTGTTCCAATCTCATGGCATTGGCACGTGCCAAGAGATGCTCTGCTTTCTCCTTGGCCTCGATCTCAAGGTCAGAGAGGGCGCTGTTCTTCTGTCGCGCAAGATCCAACTGCTTCATTTCGTTCTTTCGCTGCTGAGCTGCTTCCTGAAAAAAAATTCTTGAAAACAAAACTGGAAAGAGCTGTTCCAAGTATTTTCACACAAGCCACAGCTAAAGTGCTGAATCAATTCCAAACATTTTTAAGCAGGTGTTTTTGTGAATTAAAAAATCATGCACTTTTGGGGTTTGTGCCTCAATAAAAGAAAGTGGAGACTCTTTGGAGCTGAACTTACATCTGCATCTGAGCAGTTTTGTCTTTTCTACTCATCATTTCTATTTCCTGACATTATGATTTCATGCTGAAGAAACTGAAATTGAAATTAAAAATGAAATTTAATGGGCCTGTTAAAGGTTGTTTTTTTTTCCAGTAAAATCTCATTTGGGACAGCTCGTTTGGTGGCATGAGTGGCATGTGTTAATGTGCACACTATAAATGAAATCATCAACAGATGAGTACATGTACATCCAAGCAAGCTGTAAGCTGTGTACATACATTCATGTACAAATGCAGCCACATGGGTAGATGTGCATATTCAGGCACATACATGCATGTATGTATGTACAAACACATGCATATATACATGCACACACACACACACACACACACACATACATATACACACATATTATATATACACAAACACAAACAGACATAAATGAAAGCTTAGTTAAACAAAAAAATCTTATCAGTCATTTTCATGATTGTTACATTCATGCCCGCATGCACGTGTGTGTGTGTGTGTGTATCTAAATACCATCTTTCTTTTTCTTTGACAACTTGTATGTGTATGTGTATGTGTGTATGTGTGTGATGTGTGTGTGTGTGTGTGTGTGTGTGTGTGTGCGCTCTGTATGTGCGTTCTGTGTGTGCTCTGGTTGTGTGCGCACGCGTGCCTGTGTGTGTAAATGTGTCTAAGTGTGTGTGTCTAAAATTTAAACAGATGTGTTAAACTGAAGGACACACACACACCACTGCTGTGCACAGCTTAACATTTAGCTGGCTGCCTCCCTCCCAGCCAGAGTTCATAACCCCCTGAATAATGAGGTCAGCTCTGCCACTAAAGCCTCTCCCTTTCCCATTCAGTGCCAGCAAGAGAGACAGCACTGTCAACAGGAAAATTTACAGGGCCAATATGTCAACTATTTTCTCTCATCTCCTTTAAGTAGACCAAAAGTGAATGCTTACAGAAGAAAGAGGAAAAAATGAGCTTTAAAATGACACCCAACACTTCATATAAAACTGTCACAAGTATTTCACAACATCTAAATAAATGTATGCTCAGCATGCAGTCGTAGTCACTCTAAAACAACTAATAAGCGATGAACATTATTTTCAATCATCCATAGCTCTCTACATGCACATTTTTACAAACATACAAGTCAACCAGCTATTGCATGTCTACTTCTTGACATGTGTTCTTAATTATTGGAACCAGTGTCAGTAGAGGCAGGAAATGTGATTAATTACACCAGTATCACGGGGCGGGACTACTGGAACAGTGTGCGTGCCTCCCAGTACGCTGCTATCGTTCAGTCTTTCACGATGGTCATGCTTGCTTGCTTGCTTGCTTTGGTTGGTTGGATGGTTTGTTTATAGGCATAGGAGAGGGTTGGTTCAGATGGATTGTTTCCTTTTGTCACAGTGTTTGAAGATATCAGAAACAGTATAGAAATAAAACTGCTCAAAATCATAGTCATCAGGACATATCTGTTAACAAGAATACATCTTTGGATGTGTACTTTTTGTTCAAATGGTGATTGTGTCTGATGGGGAGATGATGATGATGTTGGTTGAATAATTTTCGGCCGGTGGTTATATGTAGGAAAACGTAGAAATCCCAATACCTAGCATAGATAAAGCTGGTGCAAATAGTTTTTGCTTTGCTTGCTCAGTCTCTGTGTTTGTGTGTTTGTCTCTCTCTGTTTGTGATAAACATACATTCATTCATACATACATACATACATACATATACATAGATACACACACACACACACATACACACACACACACACACACACACATAGTTTGTACTCACCAAAGGGCAGCAAGCTATTGCAATCCACATTTAGGATAGAGATTCACCCCAGAAAAATTATGAAAAGTCACAGAAATTCTTTCTAGAGACGACACCAAACACATGTACAACAATTTTTATGCAGTCCTGTTGCTTAACATCCACAATAACAACAACAGTAAAAATAACAAGTGCCTAATCTTTTACACAACAGTGTCCCTTCCATAATGGTGTGTGCCACAGTCAAGGGAGTGGTTCATTGTTCATACTTGTATGGTCCTGATGTTCACACAATTCTGGCTAATGATACAATTAAAGAACATTTTAAAAGATTTTTAAAAAAATGTCACACACACATTATGACCGAGACTTTTATTGACAAATTGATGTCTGTACAGCTCGTTTGTTTCTTTGTATGTTGGGCCAATTTATCGTTGGTCACATACAGGAAAAGATCAGACATTTTCATACCTAGTATAGATGAAACTAGTTCAAATAATTTTTTGTCTTTGTTCTCTTCTTTCTCTCTGTGTGGAGGTAACGCATGATAGCTCTTGCCATAGGTGTAACAGCTGACAATTGTTGTTCTTTCATCAGCACTCTATCTGTTTTGGTTGGATTTGTTATGTTGCTCAATCTTCTTTTGATTTCATTGACATAAGCATGGATTTCGACAAAAAATGCGCTTAGAAAGGGGCGCCAAATGCTCATATTTGGAATTGGTAATAGGCATAAGCACACACCAAAATAAGGGCACCAAACACTTCTACATCCACAGTTAGGTATATAGATTCACTCCACAGAAGGGCATGAAACAGTTCTGTATATCCACAGTTGAAAGAAAATCACAAAATACTCTGAAAGACGGCCCCAAACAAAAGAGCACATGAGTACAGCACACTGTCAGCAGTCTTCCATATCCACAGTGAAAAAGTGGCACACAAATATACTGAAAAACAAAGGCACAGCACATATTTCTAATAGGTTCCAAACACTGAAAACACACAATAAACTGATGAAAGTCACTTCTACACGATACTAAAGTATGACAGTTGTAATTTGTATAGTTCTGCTTCTAAGCACAACAAAAGGAAAGTATGCAAACAGCACTTTTCCAGTTAGCGTAAAAACTGATGACTATAGCTATTAACGCTCTGGCACTGACCGCCTTCCACTCACAGCAGGGAGGGAAAGGAGAGAAAGGAATGCCAGAAACGGGGTCAGTTCAAAAGGGCAGCCAGCTGAAGGCGCTAAACTAAGTGTGAGGAAAAACTGTCTTCTGCACAGCAGTGACACGCACACATACTTCCACTGAAGCACACAGCCCACTTACAATAGCAGCCTCCTTCTCGTACTTCAGCCTCTCCAGCTCTGCTTCTCTTTCTTCTTTGGTCATCACCCGTGAGGCCTGAAGTATGCGTATGAACTGGTCCCGCGGTAAAATGATGGACTGGCCTGATGGGTCATCAGATGGGACACTGTAAACACAAGACATGCGATCATATGCAAGTTTCTGTGTGTCGGTGCTGAAAGGAATTTCTGGTCCATAAAATTATGTTTAATAAACATACTTACTATGAGTGAGTGCAAACACTTACAACAATTTGCTATTCCTGCTTCACAGAAAAATAATGCTGTACCGACAACTCCACCACCAGGTGGGTGTCCTAAATGCATTTGCCATATTTTCCACTTTCATCGGCAGGCATCTTTTTCTGGTTTCATCTTCTCACAGCAGCTGAAAACAATGTTTTGTGCTGTCTACTGTGAGTTGTTTAGCTTCTCCCTGCATATGCATTCTTCAAAGGGGAAAGCATACACTGACAGGTTAGGCAGTAAGACTTGCTCAATGACAGGTTAATTCATCTCCAGCTTGTATGCCATCCTCTCCTCTTCTTTGTCACTGTCTTTAGCCCCAAGCAACTCTTGCACCTTTGTTTTCCTTATTCATCTTTTTCTATTTCCTTTCACCCTGTCCAGGTTCCATCTGAGTGCTGATCGACAACCACTAACAATGCCTTTCCTTTTGAAAAATAATACCCATCTAGAGAAGAAAAAAGTGACAATGAAAACAGGGTGTTGAACAATGCCCTCTATGGAAGCCATGCAGCATCACAGTCCTACTAGAGCTAGTTATCTCCCTTGGGAAACTGTAAAATTTTGATGAAGTTACCACCTCTGAAAACAGAGTCTGACGGCCTGTATGGCAGGGTTAATAAAAACCAACACCAAACAAAAAACACACATCGGCTATACATATAAAACCCTACTCCTATGTAAAAACATAAATGCATGTGGGAGTTGTAGCCTATGCTTATGCAGAAAAGACAACAAAGTTCTGAAACTTAAATTCTGACAAAGTTGCCGATACGAGAGGGAAAACTGAGTAGGATTTTGACAAAGTTGTTTAATTTCATAAAAATGAGGTTCTCAATTATTCACATACATACAGACTCACCTATAAACAAGCATACACACATGGATGCATGCACACACAAAGATGAATATATCTACATCATACACAAATCACAGCCTTTTCATCCTTACCATCTCACCCTATCCACAACTCCCCCCACCTTTTTACACATTCTGCCCTCTCCTTCCTCCCTGCCCCCATCCCCTCACAAATCCTGTATCAGTATGACTCACATCAGATTTCGGATCAGATCTTTGGTGATGACTTGCACCGTCTCTTTGTTTACTTTGCCACTGAGGTTATTCTTTCGTTGCCGTGCCTCTCTCTCGATTGGGGCTCCACCATTGGCCCACTTTTCCTGAAGCATCTCCTGCCTCTTTTTCTGTGTGTTGGACTGTCCAAAGAGCACCTCATCCACTTGTGAGGTGTGGCTGACAGTGCGGTACTGGCGGGTTTTGCCGCGCCGAGATCCGCTGGAGGCGGAACTCCCAGGAACAGAAATTGCACTCCCAGGCTGTTGAAACAAAATATTAAAAATGATGATGATGATAGCAATGACAATGATGATGATGATGATGATGATGATGAAAACAGTGTGTGTGTGTGTGTGTGTGTGTGTGTGTGTGTGTGTGTGTGTGTGTGTGTGTGTGTGTGTGTGTGTGTGTGTGTGTTGTGTGTGTGGTGCGCGCATGTGCATACAGCATGTGTGTTTACATGTGCATCTATTTTCATGTGTGTTTGTACAGACACAAACCCTACAATAATAAATGAAGAACATATTTGTAGTTAGTTTTGATGAACTATGTTTATGCTACATTGATCAACGTATCCAAATGTGTTTGCCATATTAACATGGCAAGTACCCCGTCCCCCCTTTTGTGTGTGTGTGTGAGTGTTCTTTTTTTGAAAAGTGCAATGAACATTCTCTAACATGTGTTTTCTGCATTAATGTACTGACATGGAAAGTATCACCCTCCTTGTGTGTGTGTGTGTGTGGTGTGTGTGTGTGTGTGTGTGTGTGTGTGTGTGTGTGTGTGTGGTGTGTGTGTGTGTGTGTGTGTGTTTGTGTTTTTAAGTGCAATGAGCATTTTCTAACATGGTTTACGCTATACAAGTGGAATTACCTATTATCATTATCATTATTTTCTGTGGAATTTTACCAAGGACAACTTTTCTTTGTTTGTGCAAGTCTTTTATGCACATTAAATGCATGCTCCTCAATGATCAGTTTGGTATATTGTCTCATCCAAAAGACTAGCATCGATCCAGATGACTGGATGTTGGGAGGATGTGGAAGGAAAGTCCCTGTCCAGTGAGAATGGAAATCAAGACCTCTAGCTTCTCTTGCTTCCCAGGCAGATACCACTAAAACACCCCTCCATTCTACGTAAATGATGAAGATGATCATCATCATCATAAATGCATTTATAGTAAACTGTCTATTGCATCTTCCTGTAAGCATGCAAAACATGGACCCTCACTACAAAATAGGACAAATAAATCTGAGCCATGAAAATGAGAAATTATCACAAGTTATTAATCATCTGATACATTGATCATATCACCAATGAACAAGTGTGCCAAACAATCAAGCAGCTCACTTAGCCATATAAAGATTTGCTGACATCAGTTAAGAAAAGAAAACTATGCTGGTATGGGAAATTGTTCAGGAAGAGAGACAGAGGGAAAGACAGAAAAAATGATGGATTGAAACATTGCAGAATGGATACAGAAACCATCTGCAGAGGATCTGACACACTCTGACAGAGCTGGAGGAGTCTGGTGAATAGTTCTTTCATGTGGTGTCTCAAAGACTGTTCACGGAATCAAGGTAAAGAAGAAGAAACTGTATTATTCCCTCGAGCAAACTGTTCCTTATATTATCAAAATTATTTGGATTTGTTGATTGTTTTCTAAATTTGTTTTATTTCTTATTTTATTAATGTTTGATGAATGAAGCTGCTTAATCCATAACTGTTTCCATCTCTGAAAAGGAACAAAACTTTTACAGTTTTAGAATATGAAAGGCTTAACAACAACAAAAACAACTAACTAAACTCAAAATGAAAAAAAAAAAAACCCATACAAACAAAACTGATGACACCCAATTTACAACAACAATAATACAAGCAAAAACAAAACAAAGTGAAAAACAAAACAGCTCAAGGCCCAAAAGTCTACAAAAGTTCTGTACTATTACCAGTACATGAGTACTGAACCTACTCTGATGATCATTATCGAATTAACAAATCATTATGACAATAGTTTATAATTTGAAATAATATATCAACAAGTTTAGAAGATGAAACAAAACAAAACAAAAACAAACTCAAACAAATACAAAGAAAGAAAAAATGAAACAAAAACCAAACTATAAGTATAACTAATCTACTAACAAGTTGCATGTGTATCTGTTATTTTGGCACAAAACTGAGACAAGCTGATATAGATCAGGGAACAGTCATCTCACCAGATGGCAAAGAAATTAGAAATAACCAGCAGAACGCTTGGCGCATTCTGCTGGTTATTTCTAATTTCTTTGCCATCTGGTGAGATGACTGTTCCCTGATCTATATCAGCTTGTCTCAGTTTTGTGCCAAAATAACAGATACACATGCAACTTGTTAGTAGATTAGTTATACTTATAGTTTGGTTTTTGTTTGTTTCATTTTTTCTTTCTTTGTATTTGTTTGAGTCTGTTTTTGTTTTGTTTTGTTTCATCTTGAGACACCAAAAAGGCATCTATGTGCTTGTTAAAATGGTCAATGAAGTGACATTTTTCAAAATATACTGAATAATGACATATCCTTTGTGAAGTAGTGCAAAGTCCCACTACGAGGGAGGGAAAGTGAGATTCATACGCTATGGTCGGTCAAAGTTCAGGGAAGTTGACGAAATAGATCCTCTGTTTGTCTCGAGCGTTTCATGGTTTTGAAGACACCATGCCCACCATTCATAATCAGTCTCCTCTTCTCTCTCATATCACTTATTGATGTGAATCATAATGAAAAATGTTTGTGTTTTTAATTTAATGAATCACATCGGAAATTCCCAATGCCTTCTATTTTAAATGCACGACTTACTTAAGTTATCACTACAGAAAAGACACCGTATGAAACGTTTGGGACACTGATCCATCTCCTGGCATACATCGATCATCCATGGATACTATGAAGTAAAAATTGATGTCAGAGACACAGTTACATTCTTTCTGCACTGTTGAAACAGGTTGCATTGATTTTGGTCATGTATGTAGGAAATAATTGTGATCGATCTACCAGTCTGAACTCATGTCACAAATCTAGCTACAGAAATTGCTCATTTTTCCAACAAAAAGTGATGTAGAGTAAAAAATACGAAACACATACACTTTTTTTTTATTTTCTTCAATTACTGGAACATTTTACAAACGAAATATAACAATATCATAAGATTTTTTTCTTAAAAGTAGTGGTCCTAACTGACCAGTCTTCAGGACGATAACCCATGTATATCTGAGGCACAGTTTATCTTCTATAAAAACAACAACAACAACAACAAAGAAAAAAAAAGAAAACAGAATTCAACTCTCTCTCTCTCTCTCTCTCTCCACACAACAATTATTGTATTTCCCAACTTCGATGTGCTCCAAGTACAACTATCTATTTAGTTGCCTTATATTTGTTTTACGTATATTTGGCATCTATCCCCCCCCCCCCCCCACCAAGTAATAAGATACATACCAACAACCTAACTAGTGGAAACCCCCAGTTCTATACACATCAGAACCATCAAAATGATGATGGTGGATGTTTAAAGAAAGAAGAAGAAGAATTTGACAAGTACAAAACAGAAGAAGTAATAACGAAAAATTGCTGCTGGTTACTCGTCTAACAAACAGAACGCGAATCGTTGCGATATGTCTTAGCTATACAATATAATAGGCCTACATTGATTATGTTACGTTTAGCCAGTTCAGCCTGAGGCAAGTAGAACTCCGACAATTCGTCCTTAGATTCGATTAAAAACTGAGCAAACCCGAAGAAATCGTTAAAATAAAGAATGCAAAAGGAACATTAAAACACTCACCATGCTGAAAAATCAATAAAGTTCGAGCTAAGGCTTGTTTTTAATGAAAAGGGCCAAAGCTTTCACGTCTAAAGCTACGGTAAGTTAGTTGCTGGCCATATTTTGCTGAGCGATCTCCTTGGATACATACCTCATGCGCATGCTTCAGGGGAAACAACTTTTTATACGCTTCCGTACAACAGACAACATGGCGACCTCATGTCGTCGAATTGCCCTTCTGACAAGACTTTTTGTCCGTCCAAAACCCTCTGGATGTAAGTACTGTAAAATAGCAATATGAAAATAAAACAGTCGTATGCTTACATGTTCAAAGATAAGCGCTTTCATTTGCATTCATTACAACTATATAAGCACAGAACGAAGTCTTGAGCCTACAGCTGCGTACACTGTTAGACTGTAACTGTTACTGTTGTGTTAGTGTTACTGTACTGGTGTACAGCAGCTGACATGTAGCATGATCATAATTATGATCATCATGATGATTATAATTATGATTATATTATATTATCGACAACAACAAGTAACAACACCCAACATTCGGCAACAGTTGTTATTTTTGTTTAATCTTTTGACTCCCGCACCCCGTCCACGAGCATCACACAAGTGACACATTGACAACCATCATTACCATGTTTGCAGCTTAGTCAAGTTAGTGCTAGCAAAAGCAAAAACGTGACCCTTTGATTTGATGCCTTCACCAGTGACCCTATCCTGCATCCACCAGCGTCTTCAAGTTCTTGCAGGGAATTGGTGGATAGAGTGAGGGAGTCAAAGGGTTCAGTTTTTGCAGTTGGTGGATATAGTGCAGGAGTGAAAGGGTTAAACCCCAGCTCGACAACTACAAAACCTAACTGTATGTGTGTACATCATCATGATTGTGATCTACTTAGTAATAAGTAATAAACCAAGAGCAGTACCCTTTTGAATGTTTTTCCATTGCATCTTAAAAAAAAGTGCCAGTTGTGATTCCTGTGACAAGATCAGAGAGAGAGAAAGAAAGAATAGCCACTGTGTGTCTGCCAAGTTTATAGTATGTGTATGTGAATTGTGGTACAGGAAGATTCACTGTGCGTATGAGTCTGTGCAAGTAGGACGGAAAAGAGAATTACCTTCTTGCAGATTTTTATCTTGGCATGCCATGCTATGATGTTTTTCTTGGGTGTATGTATATACAAACCAGGCCACACTGTGCAGGTAATATGTTGAGCAACTTACACTGTCTGCCAATTCCATCTTTGATGGACGTGCCAGCTATGCTTTTCCATGTTTTCATAAGCCCCTTAGATTCTTTGAGTGAATGCATTGATATGTGTGCTTGATTTTCTTTTCCTCTTTTTGCCTGTTGAAGTTTTGAAATGTTTATAGGACAACAGTAACAATGTTGAAGTATTGTATGTTTTGAAAAAGTTATAGCCCTGATATGGCTCTACACAGTCGGCTGGGCTTTAAGCAACAATAACAATAAAAATGAGCACTTTAAATAGCTGAGC
This sequence comes from Monoplex corrugatus, assembly GCA_030674185.1. Lineage (NCBI taxonomy): Eukaryota > Metazoa > Mollusca > Gastropoda > Littorinimorpha > Ranellidae > Monoplex > Monoplex corrugatus. The sequence continues at coordinate 13,350,057 of JAPXFY010000034.1, forward strand.
TAGTGGAATGTTTTTTTTTGTTTTTTTTTCCACAATGGATTTACTTTTGAAGTCTGGATTGCTCTTCTCGTGGAGAGCATGTCACCACATTGCAGGGCCAGTATTTCAGTTTATCCTAAGAAAACAGATTTTTTTTTTTATTACAGAATTTTGCCATGGACAACTCCTTTGTTGCTGTGGGATCTTTAACATGTGCTGAGTACATACTGCACATAAACTTGGTTTATCACTCATTGGAAAGACTTATGCCTAGACCATCACTTAAGAGCTGGGGTAATCTTGGAGGAAATCTCGCTGTGGTCTGTGATTTGAATTTGAGTTTCTCGCATTCTGCTTTTTCTAGGTAAGAGCTTCAACCACTAATTATCAGAGCCTGGAATTCGTCGCGGAAACGAGGATTTCCGCGGAAATCAAAATCGAAAATCACGCAAAAAAATATTTTTCGCGTTAAAAAAAAATCGACGACCATACTTAAAAAAAAGTTTGATGAATATACAGTGTTTACATCTGTGTATGAAATGTCCCCCCCTCCTCCCCCCTCCCCTCTCCCCTGACAGGTTGTATGCATACAGATGTGCATGTCACCAACACGCATGTTCGAGAGAAGCGGAGCAAAGCTTTTGAAATGGAGAAGCAGCGGCAATGGTCACTGATACCACGCATTGAAAAGATAGAGGTCAAGGTCAGAAGTCAGCCAGAGGACTGTACATTAATCATGAACAAGAACCTCTCCACTCCTTACCACTGTGCTTCACGTAAGTGGTGTGTGTGTGGTGTGTGTGGTGTGTGTGTGTGTGTGTGTGTGTGTGTGTGTGTGTGTGTGTGTTTCAACTGTTTGAGAATGTGTTTGAGTGTGTGTGTGAGTGTGTGCGTGTGTGTGTGAGTGTGTATGTGAGTGTGTGCGTGTGTGTGTGAGTGTGTTTAAGTGTGTGTGTGTGTGTATGAGTGTGATTATAAGATTATTAAAGTTTGGATGTATGTGTTTGTGTGTCAAGGCTGTTCAGATGCTGTGATTTCTGGCCACATGGGCTATGCGACTGTTATCTCTGGCACTGCTGCCTACTAGCTGACCCATAGAACCTTCTTTGTTCTCTGTTAAACTCATTTCATTAATGTGGGCACATGCTATTTTCACCTTGAAGTGGCAGTGAAAGTTTGCACACAGTAGGAAAAATATTGGTCTTGTTGTTGTTGTGTTGTTCCAGATGATCTGTTTTCCGATTCGTGCAAGTGATGCCTGTATTGTGTACTTTTTTATGCAAAATTTTATGGACTGTTTGTATTATATGCATACAAAGTATTGACAGAAACAAATGATTTTCTATTTTCCATATACATATGATATATATATATATATATATATATATATATATATATATATATATATATATATATATATATATATATTGTAGATAAACCAAAGAAACAAGACAACAAACTAGAGTTTTGAGCCCAGTACTTCGGCCAGTGGCCTTCCTCAGGGGACTGTTTATTCAGGAATAATAATAATAATAATAAAGACAATTTATATAGCGCTTTCCAGAGCACAAAGCGCTTCACATAAAATCAGTATATAACTAAATACAAATAGATACACCAACACAAAATCCAAACATACCGCTGCCAACACCACATAACACAAAACATAAAACCTACGCTCAACAAGACACACCAACACAGCAAACTCAAACATTACTAAAAATAGCGACAACCATACAAAAATATTTTCTCTCTCTTTCTCTTCACACACCACACACACACACACACACACACACACACACACACAGACCCAAACACACTCCCTCTCTCAACCACTCAGTTTCTCTACTATCAAATTCTATCACGCTTACACATACTCTTACTCATACTCTCACTCTCTTTCCCCACCCCAACCATACTCTCGCTCTCTACCGTGCTCCCGATATTCCTTGCTCACTCTCTCTCTCTCCCACACAGCCTCTCTCTTCTCTCTTTTTCCTCTCTCCCTCTCTCTTGCTCGCATAAACATGCTTCACACACACACACACACACACACACACACACACACACACACACACACACACACACACACATACACACACACACACACACACACACACACACACACACACACACACACACACACACACACACATATGTAGGAACGATGATCAGGGCTGAGAGAGAAGAGAAAGAGAAGATCAATGAAAGTATTGAACACACACATCAAACATTTTTGAATGAAGACTGTTCACAGAGTAATCCAATCTTTTTTCTTTTCAACAACACGAGACGCCTGCCCATCCCCCCCTCCCCACCCCAATCCCAACGCCGAACACCAAATCTCATTCCCCCCACCCCAGCGTGCTCCACCCACATGAACACAACCGCAAGCACTCGCATGCACACATATAAATACAACATTAACCCTTTCGCATTTGCACTGCTAGATATAAAGCTAGCTCCTAGTTGTGCTGGAGCGAGTGGTTAAGGGGTAGTAGGTGATTATTGCTGTGGTGGTCGTTTGAATCCAGAGCAGAAAGGAAAGTTTCTCAATCAAAAGACAAGTCCTCATTGTGCTACTTGACTCTTTATTATTGAGAAGGCTTTAAAGAAGAACTTCAAGAAGAAGAACGAAAGAAGACAGGAAGGAAGACAGTGCTACAGTAACGCCATGAAGTTGATCACCTGCTGTGAGACTAAGAGTGTTGGCAGGAAAGGGCACCTCTGGTGAGACTGAGAGTGGCGGTGGAAAAGCACACACTATGATGCGCCTTGTTAATTTGTACTCCGGGAACAGAGCATGATGGTCATATTTTCAAATTTCAAACCTTTCAGATGACAAGGTCTGATTGGTTGTTCTCACCTAATTAATCAATCAACAGATGGCTAGGTCTGATTGGTTGTTCTCACCTAATTAATCAATGAACACTTAGTGTGTAGTTTTAACGCAGCACGTCAGTACACACAAGTGAGACGCTGGTCATTGTCCGGCAGTTTCGCGAGTGGCTATGTACTCGCTATCGAGCCACAAATACCTAAGGGCGGTTGGGACAGAGACGCGCCCTCCGGTCATTGTCTGAGTGTAGCAATGCCGTGCGAACCGAAACGCGACGTCAAATTTGTGGTACCAAAAACTGGGGAAAACCGGGGCCGGCCGCAAAACTGGGGGGGGGGGGTCTTCAGTTCAATCAAATATTACTGCCTCTTTAATCGGTGTTTCATTCTTATTTTTTGTCTTATGTGAATAAGAAATGAATAAAGATTTGAATGATTGCCTTTTTATATACTTAGAGCGAAAATGGAATTAGTTATTTGATGAGAAAGTCAAAAATCTGCGTTTCGGGCGCAATCGCGGAGACGGTATGCGTTTAGAATCGAAGTTTGTTTGGGATGCTTCACTATTTCGGTCGGTACGGCTATGTTTGTGAACCAATCACATTGTAATTTTGCAGCCAGTGAGAATTAATGTAACAGAATGATATATCCCGACGACAGCTATGTGTGCCAGTTTCGAACCGAGATCGACGCTTCCAAAGTTTTGCTTTTTTTCATCGGAAAAGTTTGCAGGTAAGTCGCCATTTTTGAAACTTGTCGGTGGCGGCATTCGATTTTACATGCTTTTTTCTATATGCATGTGTAATATGAAATCAATTTGATGTAAAATACGGCCGTACGGCAACTTTTTACACGAGGATCTATACCAGATCAGTAGCAAAACAACGTCGCAATGTGCCGACACCATAGGCCTACTGCGCGGAACAGAACAGTGTGCAAGTTTCAGCTCGGCAAGTTTCGCGTTGTCAGACAAAAGACTAGCAACCAACAGATCAAGTTCTGTTTTATCTGTAACATTGTATTTTTCAAGAAAAGGACAACTGCGTTTGAACTCGATTCGGAGTTGTCAGCCGAAGCTAGGTTCGTCAACCATTTCCTCCCCGAGGTCATGCTAATTTGCATGTCGCTGTGTAGACCTGCTCACCCCAGGACGGGCGAGCTTACTACTAAAAATACTATGTGCTCGACGGGCTTTGTGGAGCCATGGAAAATGGATTTGCCCAAACAGAGGGGTGCGCATACCTGCCTCCCCAACTCTCTCTCTCTCTCTCTCTCTCTCTCTCTCTCAAATAAATGAATGAATGAATAAATAGGTCTAAATAATTTTTTTTTTCCAATCAACAAACAATTCTGTGCAAGTCATTGTACTTTCCTTGACATGAATTCTCTCTCTCTCTCTCCCTCTCTCTCTCTCTCTCTCTCTCCTCTCTCTCTCTCTCTCTCTCCTCTCTCTCAGAGATCAAGAAATGAATAAATAAGTAAATAGGCCCCAATACATTCGTATCCAAGTCATTGTTAACAGGCATGATTCTCTCTCTCTCTCTCTCTCTCTCTCTCTCTCTCTCTCTCTGAGACAACACACACACACACTAACACACACAGAGATTTAGAATGTCACAAAACAAAATCTTCTGTCATTGTTATAATATTCTTTATTTAGGTTTTGCAACTGAATAGAAGGCTATGAGTTGTATTATTTATAAAGTAGGCCATCCATTAGCTTACATAGTTGTTTCAATTTGTTGTCAGTATCTGAAAAGATTAGGCCTATTGTCATCAGTTTGTTTTAATTAAAGGGAGGATTGCATCTTATTTAGTAGTAGCCTATTGTTATTGATTTGAATTAAAGGGCAATACTACACTGGAAATACTTAGCAGGATTACTCAGCTTTGGTGGATTTTTACAAGTAATATGCTAAAAATCAAAGTCGCGAGTTTAGGGTTAATGTTAAAGTAGTATTGATGTGAAGACTATGCATCATGGTTTCCTTTCCTTTCCAATCTCTCAATGAATAGTATATATTATGCAGAGATTCATATATTTCTCTATTGCAGGAGTTAAGTGACCTGTTTCTGAATGGCAAGCGGTCGCATATCCTTCCTGAAGTTTTCTTTGGACTCTGGCTGTGCTAAATGTTCGGGGACTTAACTCATCCACAGTCTACTGATTTTTTTTCCCTAAACACTGATGTATAAAATCAAAATCAAATGTAATGTACAAAAATCTTGTCTGTGATTAGCTACTCCAAACAGCGTGCGTCATGGGGAAAGTCTGCAGATTTGACCTACTTTTTGGTGTTTTTCAACTCGTCGTATTTTGCGATGTGTGAAAGAAAATGTAATAAAATCTACTGCAATAAAAAGATTGGTGTTTCGTTGTTTGAATGATGTACTTGTTTAGATTAATACTCATTTTTTATATGTTTTATTGCATGTTCATTCGCCCTACCCTAGCGAGTTCGGCCAGCTGTCTTGACGTAACGCCGATTGCCTTCTGTTTACACTACCCTTACTTACTGCTCTGTCGCATCGCGTGAATGGCTAGATCTAAAAAGATCGCCCAATGAAATGAAAGAAGACATCCAGATCCTTATTTCATGCCCGTTTCGTCACGATCCATGCTATCAATGTGTAAAAATTCAAGCAATAAAATGTTCAAAATAGAATTTCTACTGTAAAGACCTGATTGCCCACGCTCATAATACATCAGTTTGTAGATCAGACTTCTCTCTACAATATTTGTCCAAAATGTTGTTTCATTATCATTTCCACGCGAAGCGGCAAGCGATCAAAAAGACCGAAGTGTACCGCTCGTCGCGAACATTGTTAGCTGCCATGGCCGACGCACACACTGAATTGTCGGTCATCAGTAGTGACCGAAATGTGACACCGACTGCTTCAGTATCGCAGTCAGGTCTAATTGTTCGCGCATGTTGGTAAGTTAGTTCTTTATTGTTTTTGATTTTATGAATATTTTGTTGTTCTGTGAACTTTTTATGAGCTGACGCTGTTTGAAACAAGATGGTGTGGAATCGTGCCAACAACACAAACTTGACGTTGTGGGCTGGTCCGAAAAATGACTGACTTATTTAAATTTATTGGTGCTAACTCACCTTCATGATAAAAGTATTACGAGAAAGAGACTTTTCACTTATTTCATTCATATATTTAGTAAAGAAAAGCATTCATTTCAAGGATTGAAGGGTTTTTATTTGGTCACGTGACCTGAGCTTATGCAGTACTTTCGGTTTCACAGTTCTTCCAATGTGGTCGCAATTTCATCAGATGAATCAGTTAAGCTTCAACAAAACAAAACTATAGGTCTACGTATATAATTAGATCTATACTCACATTTTGTTCAGAATTTCTTACAATTATATGAATGTGCACTGTGAAATAAATGTGTAATCACAAAATTTGTTGCCAGTAAATGAATAACAAACTGAACACATTCTCTTATTGATTCAACTTGTAAGCTGAAAATATAGCGATGTGACGATACTGGACAATTACTGAATTTGTCTGCAAACTGGTTGACATAGAAACATGACTTAGAGAACAATAACAACAAGAAATGTGGCTGTTTTCAGCTGATGAAACCTACAACCGACTGAGGAGAAGCTTTCTGCCTGGAAGGGAAGACCACCATTGTTGCCAGCAGTACGCGTGACTAACCGTCTCCTGCTGCAGTTAAGAGGACTTCAGTTGGAAGGAAAGAAGTATTCAAAACAGTACTGCAATTCTGCCTCTAGGATTACATGGGTTGTCAGCAAATAAAAAAAGGCTGTCTAAAACTGACAGGGTTTTTGGATGATCTCAGGCTAGTTCTTCAACACCATCTCCTCACAGAAAGACCTATCCCTTCTGCAGACTGTCTTGTGGCTGCCTTTTCTGCTACTGCAACTCATCCTGAAGGAGATATATCTGCTGCTGACATGAATGAAGACACTGTTGAACTTGAAGCAGCCCTATTTCAGTTCACCAAGCAGGGCCAGTGGATGTCTGTTTATTTTGTAGAAAGATTCTATATTGGACAGGTGTTGGAGTTAAAGGAGAATGGCAGCTGGGCGTCAGTCCGGTACCTGAACAGGTCAGGGGTCACACGGACTGTTTCTGCTGGCCATCACAGGAGGATATTTTTGAAAACACACATGCTGAAGATGTTTTCTACTGGGACTTTGATTGTCTTCCAGTTAGCAATGATGGTCAAATTTGGCGAGCAGATGATGTGGAGGAAATCACCGCTGCATACACAAAAGTGTCATCCGTCTACTGCGAGTAAGCAAACTGCCACAAAGCAAGCGGTATGGCTGACATATGTGCAGCCATCCATGTTATTGCAAATGCACCAAGTATCACTTGTTGATTCCTGGGATTCTGACCTGTTAATTGCAAGTGACAGATCTCAGCTAGTTACCGTATATCACACTTTGTCAGTTAAGACTCAGACTAGTTATTACTTCAGAGCACAGTGGCCAGAACTGTTGTCTAGTCTGCTCACATTTATTCTGTTTCAGTGAATTCCCAAGTACAAAACAAAAATGTCACTTAGTTGAAGCTACAGCAAGTCCACCTGAGACTGTGGTTTATCCATCTAAAGTGCAGTGGCTACAACAGCGTCACCTTGCCATGTTGTGATGAATCCTGTGTACTGTTAATGGAAATTTTGGGGCTTTTTAGTCCAGACACATTCATTACATGGATGATCTGTGCACAGGAACAATGACAGCCATGCTACATATAATTGTGATATTGATCATCTGCTGCTTTAGGTATTGACAGGCACTTGAAGTCAAAACACTATCCAGATGGGTGACTGAGTTTTGCGATTTGTGAATATTAAGAAAATTATTAACCCTTTGACTCCCGACTTCCTCACCCTATCCACCAACTTCTTGTAGGAAGCTGGTGGATGGGGTGAGGAATTCAAAGGGTTAAGTTTTTGATTTGATATCTCTGGTGACGATACAGAATGCTAGTGGGTAGGGTGAGGGAGTCAAAGGGTTAATCAATGTCAAATAAATGTGAATTTTTTTATTTTTACAGTTTTGAAAGTGTGCTGGTTGAGTGTGTCTTTTTTTGCTGAATCCAGTGATACCAAAAGCATTTTTCTAGCTCAATGGAAAGCAAAATTATGAAAATGTGTCTCCGGGATGCTTTCGTGTTAAATACTTTGTATCAGTTGGGCATTGGCAAAAACCCTGATAAAGTGATATTTCTGGTTTTTGATAGCAAATTTTATTACTTTCCCTGTATAAGAACTACCTGAAAAAAATCAAACATCATCTATGCATCAGGAATGTCAAGAAAAATGCAAAACTGATCAGAAAATACACATCAGTTCTGTTGTATAGCCTGCTGAAAATGACAATTTTGTTGATTTGCGCTTTGGCACAGAAATGCGCGTGAAAATTAAATCGTAAAAAAATTCACAACGTTTTTCCTAATTGAGATACAGAAATGCTGTTGGTATCATTAGAATCACAATAAAAAGATCTGTTTATTGGTAATAGTTTAAAAAATCTATAGGTAAATCTCAAAATCTGTTTGGAGTAGCTACTGTGATGTTTTCCTCTGTGTGTATGTATGTGTATGTGTGTTATGTGTGTGTGCATGTGTATGTGTGTGTGTGTAGTTTTTAGAAGAATTTTGATTGGATGATATTTTTGGATAGACTGCAACATAAAAGCATGCAGTAATTTTTAATATTTCAATTATTGAAGTGATTCCAGAAGCATTGATTCTCAGATTTACTTTTATATGTACAGAAACTGATGAAATATTACAAATTATTCATAAGATACTGAAGTAGCGAGTCATGACTATTTTGGTTTGATTTGCAGTAATAAGACACTTGAACGATGAGCAAAATGATTTTATATCTATCTCATGAAATGATTATATATCCTTGTTTTGTTTCTAGCTTCATTTTTGTCTGTTATAAATACAATATGGGCAATTATTAATAAAAACTGATAAAACATGCCAAATATCACGTTTCCTGTAATAAGACAAAAATGGCTTGTCGCAGAGTTACGATAATGGTTTCATTCAATTCGGCATACAAAAATACATCAACGATCAAAATTTCATGACATTTGATCCTGTCTGTCTCTCACAATTACAAAATGAATGTCATTTCCAGCAAAATCAGCATACCATGCCATTTGATGGGTTTTTTTTGTGACAGCTGGTCCCACACATCTCTTCTTTGTCCCACTAAAACGTGGTACCAAAATTTAAGAAATTTTTGACGCTTCAAATTGGAGTATCTCGTGAACTATTGGTCCGATTGGAAAAATTTAAACTGCTTTTTACTCAGAACAACAATATCTTCAAAACTATATAGAGTAAGTTGACCACTTGCGGCCACGAGTGAACATTTCCCCCAGGTAACATTGCTTCTGCAGTAAGCAGATTCCCAACTTGATTTTCGGGGAGAAAAAGGCCACAGGAAGGGCCGTGGCCTGGCCGGGATTTTAAAGACTTCAATTATAGAGTGCAGTGGGCGTTGTCTGCACAACTTCGGCGTACCACTTTGCGGCCGGCTGCCCTAGGTGCGGCCGATGACGAGCCATAGATGCGGCCAGGTGACCTAGGTGCGGCCAAAGCCATGCCCGTTATGCGGCCAGGCCCTAAATAAGCTTCAAACACTTGAAAACATGACAAACAATGAAGGAAATCAATGACAAACGCATAAGGCGCAATGTGAAAAATGGTATATTCAACTTTAAGAAATCCAAAGATAGTATGGACACAGGACCAGGACAGAAATCAAACACAAAGAATAAAGAGGAAAAGAGATAGTTTGGTTTGCACCAATTGATTTTGGAGTTTTTTGGAGGAAGGCACGTGCACTTTGGGTCATAATAATAGTAAATATTTTCTTTGTGTGTGCTCAGTCCATGGTACCACGTGTGTTCACATGTGCGAACATGCATGTGAGTGTGTGTGTGTGTGTGTGTGTGTGTGTGTGTGTGTGTGTGTGTGTGTGTGTGTGTGTGTGTGTGTGTGAAACGTCACAAGTCTCTGGTCTCAATCTCTATGTGTCCATAGAGAATATTTGCCACAGGGTACGATCTCCACTGCCACGCTGACCATCTGAATTCCCACTCTCATGCACAGTGTCTGTCTGGCTTTCCTTCCGCTTCAGTCAATGCTGGTTTCCAGTTCCGCCAATACTGCAGTCTGAATCCTCCATCTCTTCTTCACTCATCTCAAGCATGGCATCTTCTATTTCTACTCCAACCACTGGTCTTTTGTTTTCATCTCCGTCACTCTCACGCATGTCTTCTCTTTCTGTTTCTTCTGCTTCAACCACTTGTCTTTTGTTTCCCATCCCTTCATTAGCACTGTTTCTGTTTCTCTCCGTTTGTGGTCCGACTCTAGAGAATTCATCAAGTTCAAGTGTTTCATTTCCTTCCACAACCGCCACTTCTGCGAACATGTATTCTTCTTCTTCTGCTATGAAATCTTCCAACTGCAGATCATCATCATCAAACAGTATCATTTCACTTTCACTGAAATCTACACTTTTATCAGAGCTTGAATCTCTCACCCTCTTCTTTGATTTTCTTCCTTTGCTTTTGGACTTCTTTTCTTTTGCTTCTAACATTTGCTTCTTCTTTTTCTCCATCTCCTGCTTCTTGGCTAGTTTCCTCTCTTCTTGCATCTTCTTTCTATTTTCTTTCTCCACTTGTATCTGCTTCTTTCGCTCCTCTCGCTCTTTTTTTCTTGCCACTATCGTCTTTCTTTTCTCCTCTTCCATTTTGGCTCTTTCTGCTTTTCTCATTTCCATCTCTGCTTTCCTTTTGATCTTTCTCTCCTCCTCTTCCTTCTGCATTCTCTCCTTGTTGATTAGACAGTCAATAAATTTTTGCCCACTGATGAGCGATGGAAGCTTTTCCAGTGATGATTTCTTTCTCTTGCCGCCACCCCCTCGTTGCAAAGTAGGAAGAATGAGGGGATCTTTTGGTCTCAGACTGACTTGGCTGCCTTCGGGTTCCTGTGGCTGTGGTGGTAGGATCACATCATGGTAATGTTTCCACAGTGTGTACATCGGGTCTTCCACATCAAACCCCTCTTCCAGCCTTGTGTAGTAAAGATGCACATTGGCTTCACCAATCTTCCCACACAGTATTGCAAATTTCCTGAGGCTCGATGCGGGATCAAGGGATGAGGAAGACTGAGTCGATGTACTTGTACCTGCAACTGGGAGTGAGGGTGCAGCAGTTGTGGTGCATGTTGAAAGTGCTGACTTGGAAGTGGAAGGCTGGCTTTGGACGTGCTCAAGGCACTGTTCAACGCAGGCGGTAGCTGACGAGTTTGGCATCACAGGGGTTTCTTGTTCAGATTGAGGAACGGTTTGGTTGGACCTGGGACATCCATCACCATTTGCGTTGGGAGTGACGACATCAGTGTCTAGGCATGTGGGCGTTGATGTGCTTTGAGACGTCATGTCTTGTGGAACTGTTTGTTGTACTGGGAGTGGGAGGACCTTCTCCCAATCAATGTTTGATGGGTCCAAGGGGAATAGGCCACTGTGTCTGAACGCTTTTGCAGCAAGATCCCTACTTACAGTGTTGTTGTACGCCTCTTTGAATACAAGGGCAAATGTGCGCTTGGTGACTAGATCTATTTCTGTCTCATTGTGCTTCTTCACAGCCTTGCGCCATTCCCCTTTCATAGTCTTGAAGACTCCGACGTCTAAAGGCTGCATGATGTGCGATGCGTGTGGAGGGAGTGCGTAGAGCACGATCTGATGTTCCTGACAGAGGGTAGCTGCTTGCAAAGATTGATGGCTGATGTGTCCATCAACCAGAAGGACAAGGGGCTTTTTCACGTGCTCAGTGTGGGGGATGAACACAGAACGTAGCCACTCACAAAAGATTTCTCCATTTGTCCAGCCATTCTTTGATTTGGTCACGAATGACTCCAGGAAGACCTCCTGTGGTTTGAACCCCCGGAATTGCATTCCTGGGTATATAAGCATTGGCCAGGTGAAGAGACCACTGGCGTTGCAACATGCGAGCACAGTTATCATAGTCTTCTGTTCGCTGCCAAGCTGGTATACGAACTTGGCGCCGGTGTACGCAAGTATCTTGTTTGTTGTGGCATCAAGGCTGAAGCCTGACTCGTCACAATTGTATAAACGTTCCGGTTCAAGCAGTATGGTCGGGTCAATCTTCTTCACACATTCAGAAAAGTTATCAAACCACTTGAGAATGGAGCCCTTTGTAACGAGAGCTCGTTGTTTGCCAAGCTTCTGGGGTTTCCGGATCGCCAGCACGGGATGACGCTTTTTAAATAAACGAAACCATTTCTCAGAAGGAAGATTGGCTTTCCATTTCGTCTGACGACCTCGAAAGTTTAGCATGTCCTGAACGATCACAAACAGTTCAGATTTTGTCCTGCCGAATGCCCGCTCACTTGATTCTTTCAAAAATGTTACAATCTCTTCTTCTTCTTTGGGAGTCAGATATGTTTGCGGGGCCTTTCCATCTAACTTTCGGCGACCTGACAGCTTGTCAGAAAATGTCCCCCACGGGATGCCAAACGTTTCAGCAGCTTTGCGTTTACCCATCCCTTCACCGACTGCTTGCAGCGCATTGTCAAGAGCTTCTTTTGTCCACTTCGGTTTCCCACTCATTTTGAGATCTGGAAAAACATTATTTTTGATAGAGTCAAGTCAAGTCAAGTCAAGTGTACTTTATTATCTCAAAAACATGAGAAATTTAAACAGGTGCACATTTATATATATCAAAACAAACAAACAAACAAAAATCCAAACCATTAAAAAGTAAGCTAAAAGCACACACACACACACACACACACAGAAAGAAAGACAGACAGACAGACAGAGACAGGGAGAGAGAGAGACAGAGAGAAACAGACAGACAGACAGACAGACAGAAAGAGAGAGAGAGTGAGAGACAGACAGACAGGCAGTACTGCCAGCACTGCCTATTCAGGCACAGAGAGAGAGAAAGATACAGACAGAGGTAGGGAATGGGGGGAGAGAGAGAGAGAGAAGTAGAGAGAGAGAAAGATAGACACAATGGGAGAGAGAGACGTAGAGATACGTTATCTAGATTATCTAAATCTAGATTTATAGTGGACAAAAAGCTTTGCAAAGAGCCTAGATCCTACCTAGATTCTATCTCAAGACTTTAGCCTTCGTTTGACCAGGGTTATTTATCATTTTACACACTGGCCGCAGCCAGGACCTTTGCTGAAAAGCTTGTCCTCAGTGCGGCCGATTCGACCGCATGTGGGCCCACATGAAAATCTACCCTGCCCTGGCTGCGGCCATCGTCGTTTCTCTGATAGTTTATGTTTGAGCGATATTTATACAATGTCAGGCTCAAAAACATGCATTTCAAAACACAGATACCACATTTGGTTGACAAAATAGTAATATTTAGGTTGTCATAAGACTTAATGAAAAACTCACCTGAAATTTCACGAAGGGATCTTTTCTCGGATGAAAATTTCAAAGCGTGCAGCACACGTGTAGAAACAGCGGGAAAACCCGGAAACGGAACTGAAAGTATTGGCAGACCCAAGGAAAGCTACTGTTGTCTATTCAACGCCTTACAGCAAATGGGATAAGAGTTATGAGAACTGGCCGCACCTCAGCAGTGGCCGCGAGGGGGTCAAGGTACTCTACATCTTTTAACTCAAAACCCAATTTCAATTTTTCATGCGGCATTGCTACAGAGTGTTCCCGCCGGCAATCACACGGCGATTGTTTTACAATGCTGAAGGCGGCATACATTAGTGACGGCCCCCTCTACATTCTGTAAAACTACAACTTAATACTGACTGGAGATGACGACAAAATCTTGTCGTAGGCCCGCTTCAGAGTACATGTACACATTGTAGATCTGCTAATTGTTTAGCAGTGTGTTATCTATATGCGTCATGTACTGGTTAGATCTTTGGAATGTTCAATGCATAGCTATGGGTAGGCAGAGGCTGTGAGATAACAGTACAATTTGACCAAGAGAACGCAAGGCGTTTTTGATCTAGGCAAGCACACTACATGGTGTTGCCTTTGAGCGTTGTAGGTAAATGGGGAAAGATCATAACAGAGCAAGGCACTCTGTTACATAGTATTCGTATTTTTCTGACATTTTTTCATCAGAGTACAGTCATGCTAACAAACATACTGCCATTCACTTGTTTGAAAGTAGAGAAGAAAGATTTTTTGCACACATATACATGTGTCCATAGTTTGATTTGCATGTGGTTTTGTGTGTCCTGGGTCTAGTGTGCGTGTCCCTGTCCCCAAAGATGTCACAGACAGAGGTATTTTTATGGTGACAATACAATGGTTAGCATACAAACAAGCTCTATTGTCTAAAAACAACATTTGTTAGTTGTACACACAACACCTGTCCTACCCGACGCTGTCTCTGCTCCTCCAGTATAGTATCCAATACACAGGCACAACACAACTGTCACAGAAAAGAATTGTCACGATGTCACCAAATGAACATAAACAGAAAGAAACAGAAGTGTTTTACAAAGATATTTTGTACATGTTCGTCTACAGATTTCATTCCCTGTACACTATTTACACATAGTGCCTATACAGCAACTTTGCAGCTACTGTGATGATGGTGAGATGTTGTTGTCATCGTCACTGTGATTGTCGCCATCATTGTCAGTGGCAGTGTCACCAGTGTTGTCACAAGCTCTGGTTGTAGCCTGTATCGTGGTGTTTAGTGCATGATAGTCGTGGAAACAGTCCCGGGCACGGCAAAGGGGCACCTGACAGAAAGCGCACATGAAAATGGTCTCCACTTTGCGGCCTGATGGTGTCCTGCGTCCCATGTTGTCACATTGGCGACATATCTTCTATCGATCATCACGCTTCACCAGCTTGTGATGATCAATCGTTTGCAGCACTGACAAAAAATTCTAGTGGCAGAAACAAACAAAAATAGTCTATTGGTTTCGCATCAGCGGGCAGCGAATGTTTAGGCCCAACAACTTGTGAAAATTCCTTGACTTCACTGCCACGTGTCACCGGTCGCCATGCCTGCACCAGTGCAGTCAGCGGTACATCGTCGTCTATGTCACTGTCATTTCCAACTTCACCATCACCACCTACTTCAGCATCTCACTCTACATCTTCCTTTTCTTCTTCAATTTCTAAACGATCAATTTCCCAAAAAATTTACTGCAACTCTGCTTCAGTGTAATCCACAAATTCGTCTTGTTCGCTGAAACTCGCCATCTTTCCCACACTCACAGTTGTGAATGAAAGCACGTAGGCTAGCACAGCATCGGTACTATGTCTTTCAGTAGTGAATGGAAAGTTCCTTGCATCCCAGAATGCTTGTACTATTTCTAGAACATTCAACGTGAGACTGACAAAGATTCTAACCACATGCGCGATAAGACCGCAAGGTCAGTAGTGATGGAAATTCCCCACACATGTGCCGGAAAAGGTCGGGCGATCTCAATGGATCGGCACATTTTTTCCGCAGGGCGGTTACGGGCTTGTGAACAGCTAAGGGTTAAACAAACACAAACACTCATTTATATGCACACCCGCACACACGCACGTACGTACAAAAATGGTACACGCACACATACGTACACACACACACGCACACACACCAAAACTACACTACTTTAAATTCGAGCAGCTACAAAGCAAACAAACCTACACATCACTATTCCAAGTGGCAACATAGATGAGCCTTTATAAATGACACCAACAATTGTAGCAAAGAGAACAACAGTAATGTCAATCACCTTCATCTTCACCATATTGACAACAACAACAAATAAAGCACTGACTAAGATGAAGACGACGACGACAACAACAGCTACAACCACAACAACAGTAAGAACAACAATAATAGTAACAACGACAGCAATCATCATCGCCATCATCCTCACCATCACCGCTGCCATCACATCACCAACCTCTCCATAACTATCATCGTAATCGTCACCATCATCGCCGCCATCCCCATCATCGCCATTATGTGTCCCACCACATGGCGCTGGAGACCAGACCCTAAGCGAATCCATCCCCTGTCCCCCGTCACCACAAGCACATCGCCCACCCCCTACATCCCCAGTCACCCCACAAGCCCGTCCAATAACAATAATGGTAATACAAAGAATAATACATGTACTATTAATAATATGAATGATAGTAATAACTACAACAATGACGATGATGACAACACCTATGATAACATCAACACCACACCACCACCAACAACAACAATAATAACAACAATAATAATAATAATACCTAGTAAAAAATAAATGATCATATCAACAACAACTGTAGAATGACATTCCCCACGTGTCAAAACCTAAGATAAGGATCAAACATAAACGCACACCCACCAGTCACCAAGGTGTCAAGCCAATGTCGTGCTAACAGCACAGGCAAATTGCGGGGGGGGGGGGGGGGGGGGTGGACAGGAGGAAAAAAGGCGAGGAGGGGCCACGCAGAGGGTGAAACCACCGTCGGACAAAAAGGCATGGCCCCTAACCGGACCATTAGGAAGATGGAGTATGTGACTGCCAAAAAGAAGAGGGAATGTTGTGCAGGTGATACAATGAGACACCAAGAAGAAGAGGGGATTGTTAGTGCAACATTCTTGCAGAGGACCCACAGATAACCAGCACCAGAAGTAGAACAGAGATGGGGAATAGGTGTACACCTGGAGGTGATCACGAACGTGCCAGGCACCAACGACCCACCGATGGTACAATGCCTCAGCCACCATTGGAACTCCTCGAAAACAGACAGGGGAGAAAACGAGGCAAGGGGGCGACTTGACCATGTCTAACATCAAGCGAAACAAGATGGGTTGTAGAACTCTGAACACATCACGGGAATGGAACGGTAGAAGGCGGTGATCAAGAGCGTGGAGTCGCCAAAAAAAAAAAAAAAAAAAAAAATTGGGGGGGGGGAGTTATATCGGAAATTTAAAAAAAAAAAATGTCATTGTACTGTTTCCAGCCCAGGTAGCTGCGCAGAGCCATATCAGGGCTGTAATTGTATTTGAACACCCACTTATGTGAAAAAAAAAAGTTTGTGTGTTGCCGTGGAAGTTGAAAAAATTGTCATTGTACTGTTTAGAGCCCAGGTAGCTGCACAGAGCCATGTCAGGGCTGTAGTTGTATTAGTATTCGAACGCCCACATATCCCACAAGTGGAAAAAATGGAAAAGAAAATCAAGTACATCTATTAATGCTTTCGTGCATACCATTTGAGGGCATATAGGAAAAGACCCAAATACTTTAAACGGTCACTGTGCATCACACCCCCCAGAGGCAAAATGCATTCGACACGTGTATATCAGGTGCCCTGCCGCATGGCGTTAGCGATCATGGACTTCTATCTGTCTATCTCTTGTTGCCCCTAGCATCTCCCCCACCCTCCTCATCCCCAGCCACTCTGCAAGTCCGTCCAGCATTTTCTCCCTGGGTCTACCTGGTGCTCTCTTTCCCTCCAGCTTTCCCGTTGTGACCAGGTGCTCCAAATCCCTTTCCTCATAAAACGGCCTATAAATGTTGCTTGTCTTTTCCTAATCTTCCTTATAAGTGATCTACTTGTGTCTGCCTCCATCAAGACTGTCTCGTTTGTTTTCTTTGCTGTCCATGGAACTCTCAACATTCTTCTTAGAAACCACATTTCGGCTGCCTCAATCTTGTTCTGGCTTTCCTTGTTGATTGTCCACGCCTCACATCTGTACAACAGTATTGGTTCTATATAACATTCAAGAACTCTCTTCCTGATGTTAATTGATAGGCATTAGTTGGTAAGAATGTTTGTCATCTTCTTGAATGCTGTTTTGGCATGGCCGATTCTGCCGGCAATTTCTGATGTGCATCTGCCGTCTGATAAAATGATCGTTCCCAGCTATTTAAATTTATCAACCTGTGTCAAGGTTGTGCCATTTGCTGTTATTTTGCATGAGGGGATTTCATGTTTTTTTACTGATCACAATGACTTCAGTCTCCCTGCTGTTTAGTTCCAACCCCTTACCTTTGCTTTCTATTTCTAGTATTAGCTACTCCAAACAGCGTGCGTCATGGGGAAAGTCTGCAGATTTGACCTACTTTTTGGTGTTTTTCAACTCGTCATATTTTGCGATGTGTGAAAGAAAATGTAATAAAATCTACTGTAATAAAAAGATTGGTGTTTCGTTGTTTGAATGATGTACTTGTTTAGACTAATACTCATTTTTTATATGTTTTATTACATGTTCATTCGCCGTACCCTAGCGAGTTCGGCCAGCTGTCTTGATGTAACACCGATTGCCTTCTGTTTACACTACCCTTACTTACTGCTCTGTCGCATCGCGTGAGTGGCTAGATCTTAAAAAGATCGCCCAATGAAATAAAAGAAGACGTCCAGATCCTTATTTCATGCC
This sequence comes from Monoplex corrugatus, assembly GCA_030674185.1. Lineage (NCBI taxonomy): Eukaryota > Metazoa > Mollusca > Gastropoda > Littorinimorpha > Ranellidae > Monoplex > Monoplex corrugatus. Next base: position 13,368,290 of record JAPXFY010000034.1, read on the forward strand.
CGTTTCGTCACGATTCATGCTGTCTATGTGTAAAAATTCAAGCAATAAAATGTTCAAAATAGAATTTCTACTGTAAAGACCTGATTGCCCACGCTCATATTACATCAGTTTGTAGATCAGACTTCCCTCTACAATATTTGTCCAAAATGTTGTTTCATTATCATTTCCACGCGAAGCAGCAAGCAATCAAAAAGACTGAAGTGTACCGCTCGTCGCGAACATTGTTAGCTGCCATGGCCGACGCGCACGCTGAATTGTCGGACACCAATAGTGACCGAAATGTGACACCGACTGCTTCAGTATCGCAGTCAGGTCAACTGTTCGCGCATGTTGGTAAGTTAGTTCTTTATTGTTTTTGATTTTATGAATATTTTGTTGTTCTGTGAACTTTTTATGAGCCGACGCTGTTTGAAACAAGATGGTGTGGACTCATGCCAACAACACAAACTCGACGTTGTGGGCTGGTCCAAAAAATGACTGACATTTAAATTTATTGGTGCTAACTCACCTTCATGATAAAAGTATTATGAGAAAGAGACTTTTCACTTATTTCATTCATATATTTAGTAAAGAAAAGCATTCATTTCAAGGATTGAAGGGTTTTTATTTGGTCACGTGACCTGAGCTTGTGCAGTACTTTTGGTTTCACAGTTCTTCCAATGTGGTCGCACTTTCATCAGATGAATCAGTTAAGCTTCAACAAAACAAAACTATAGGTCTACGTATATAATTAGATCTATACTCACATTTTGTTCAGAATTTCTTACAATTATATGAATGTGCACTGTGAAATAAATGTGTAATCACAAAATTTGTTGCCAGTAAATGAATAACAAACTGAACACATTCTCTTATTGATTCAACTTGTAAGCTGAAAATTTAGCGATGTGACAATACTGGACAATTACTGAATTTGTCTGCAAACTGGTTGACATAGAAACATGACTTAGAGAACAATAACAACAAGAAATGTGGCTGTTTTCAGCTGATGAAACCTACAACCGACTGAGGAGAAGCTTTCTGCCTGGAAGGGAAGACCACCATTGTTGCCAGCAGTACGCGTGACTAACCGTCTCCTGCTGCAGTTAAGAGGACTTCAGTTGGAAGGAAAGAAGTATTCAAAACAGTACTGCAAATTCTGCCTCTAGGATTACATGGGTTGTCAGCAAATAAAAAAAGGCTGTCTAAAACTGACAGGGTTTTTGGATGATCTCAGGCTAGTTCTTCAACACCATCTCCTCACAGAAAGACCTATCCCTTCTGCAGACTGTCTTGTGGCTGCCTGTTCTGCTACTGCAACTCATCCTGAAGGAGATATATCTGCTGCTGACATGAATGAAGACACTGTTGAACTTGAACCAGCCCTATTTTCAGTTCACCAAGCAGGAGTCAGTGGATGGTTGTTTATTTTGTAGAAAGATTCTATATTGGACAGGTGTTGGAGTTAAAGGAGAATGGCAGCTGGGCGTCAGTCCGGTACCTGAACAGGTCAGGGGTCACACGGACTGTTTCTGCTGGCCTTCACGGGAGGATATTTTTGAAAACACACATGCTGAAGATGTTTTCTACTGGGACTTTGATTGTCTTCCAGTTAGCAATGATGGTCAAATTTGGCGAGCAGATGATGTGGAGGAAATCACCGCTGCATACACAAAAGTGTCATCCGTCTACTGCGAGTAAGCAAACTGCCACAAAGCAAGCGGTATGGCTGACATATGTGCAACCATCCATGTTATTGCAAATGCACCAAGTATCACTTGTTGATTCCTGGGATTCTGACCTGTTAATTGCAAGTGACAGATCAGCTAGTTACCGTATATCACACTTTGTCAGTTAAGACTCAGACTAGTTATTACTTCAGAGCACAGTGGCCACAACTGTTGTCTAGTCTGCTCACATTTATTCTGTTTCAGTGAATTCCCAAGTACAAAACAAAAATGTCACTTAGTTGAAGCTACAGCAAGTCCACCTGAGACTGTGGTTTATCCATCTAAAGTACAGTGGCTACAACAGCGTCACCTTGCCATGTTGTGATGAATCCTATGTACTGTTAATGGAAATTTTGGGGCTTTTTAGTCCAGACACATTCATTACATGGATGATCTGTGGACAGGAACAATGATAGCCATGCTACATGTAATTGTGATATTGATCATCTGCTGCTTTAGATATTGACAGGCACTTGAAGTCAAAACACTATCCAGATGGGTGATTGAGTTTTGCGATTTGTGAGTATTAAGAAAATTATTAACCCTTTGGCTCCCGACTTCCTCACCCTATCCACCAACTTCTTGTAGGAAGCTGGTGGATGGGGTGAGGAATTCAAAGGGTTAAGTTTTTGATTTGATATCTCTGGTGACGATACAGAATGCTAGTGGTAGGGTGAGGGAGTCAAAGGGTTAATCAATGTCAAATAAATGTGAATTTTTTTCATTTTTACAGTTTTGAAATTGTGCTGGTTGAGTGTCTTTTTTTGCTGAATCCAGTGATACCAAAAGCATTTTTCTAGCTCAATGGAAAGCAAAGTTATGAAAATATGTCTTCGGCATGCTTTCGTGTTAAATACTTTGTATCAGTTGGGCATTGGCAAAAACCCTGATAAAGTGATATTTCTGGTTTTTGATAGCAAATTTTATCACTTTCCCTGTATAAGAACTACCTGAAAAAAATCAAACATCATCTATGCATCAGGAATGTCAAGAAAAATGCAAAACTGATCAGAAAATACACATCAGTTCTGTTGCATGGCCTGCTGAAAATGACAATTTTGTTGATTTGCGCTTTGGCACAGAAATGCGCGTGAAAATTAAATCTTTAAAAATTCGCAACTTTTTTCCTAATTGAGATACAGAAATGCTGTTGGTATCATTAGAATCACAATAAAAAGATGTGTTTATTGGTAATAGTTTAAAAAATCTATAGGTAAATCGCAAAATCTGTTTGGAGTAGCTACTAGTATATTCACAAGGTTTTGTAGGTCCCTTTCATTTTCTGCAATTAGCACGGTGTCATCTGCGTATCAAATGTTGTTTATCATTTTCCCTCCAACCTTTAATCCAGGGTCTTCTTCTAATGTCTATGTTTCTCATGATGTTTTCGATGTAAAGTGAAAACAGATCTGGTGACAAAACACAACCAAGTCTGACTCCTCTTTTGATGTTTTGGAAAGAGCTTACATCGTTTTCTATTCTCATTGCAGCTGTTTGTTCCCAGTACATATTTCTGATTATTCGTAGATCTTTTCCATCAACATTGAGTCTCTCCAGTTGGTTGATCAATTCATCGTGTCTTACCTGATCGAAAGCCTTGGTGTAGTCAACAAAGCATAAATACAAATCCTTATTCATCTCATTTGACCTCTCTATGATAGTTCTTAGGATGTATACGGCATTTATAGTTCCTTTCCCTTCCACAAATCCACACTGTTCTTCTGCTATTTCTCTTTTGATTCTATTCCTTGTCCTCATCATGATTATTCTTAACAGGATTTTTGTTACATGACTCATCAAACCGATTGTGCGATGGAGTTTGCATTCTATAGCCCCTGTCTTCTTGGAAGTGCAATGAAAATTGATTTTGACATATCTTTGGGAATTTTTCCAGTGTCGTAAATTTCATTTAGGAGGACTGTTATTTTTTCTATGCCAAATTCCTCCAGGGCTTCAATCATCTCTGTAGTAATGTTGTCTGTTCCTGGGGCTTTTCCTGGTTTCATCTTTTTCAGTGCCACTCTAACTTCATCTTTCATTATGGGTGATCCTTCAAAGTTCTTTTTTATAATGTGTTCTTCGTTTCTGTCATCCTCAAAAAGGTCTTTAATGTACTCTCCCCATCTGTCTAATATTTTGTCTTTTTCCATGATAAGCATGCCATCTTTCGATTTCAAGCAACCAGTTGATGTGCATATATTTTTCCTGTGGACAATTTCTTCAATTCATCTGTACATACCCTGAGGATCCGTTTTGTGTCGGTCTTCCATTTCTTTGCACTTTGTTTTCAGCCAAGCTTCCTTAGCTTCATTGTACCTATTCCTGTATCTTACTGTATATCTCCTCGGTTCTCTTTGCCTTCCTCCTTTCCTCCATCAAGCCCAAAACTTCATTAGTCATCCAGTCCTTTTTTGCTTTTCTATTTGCCTTAGGGATTTCTTCACAAGCTTCATTTATTGAATTTCTCAACTTTGTCCATTGTTCCTCACTGTCACCAACATCTTCCAGAATACTGGATTTGTTTTGAACATGTAAATGAAATTTTTATGTATCACTTCATCTGTCTTTAAGAGTCCAATGTTTAGTTTGATGTTGCTTTTGGTCTGTTTCCTTTTCCTCAATTTCAGTCTAAATTTTCCCACTACAGGATTGTGGTCACTGTTGCAGTCTGCGCCTGGTAGTGTTTTTGCTAACAGTAAAGAATTTCTAAATCTTTTGTTGATCAGGATGTAGTCAATCTGATTTTTGGTATTATCTCCTGGACTCATCCAAGTCCATTTTCTTCTATTAGGCTGCTCAAACCAGGTGTTTCCTACTATGAACTCATTCATCTGTGCCCATTCTACAAGTTTCTCTCCCCTTTCATTTTGCATACCAAGGCCATGAGGTCCAACTATATCCTCCACCCTATCCTGTCCCACTTTAGCATTAAAATCTCCCATTATTACAGTAACTTATTGTGATTTACATTGGACCTTGGCCATCTCTAATACTTCGTAGAAGTTGTCAATGTCTTCCTGAGTACTTGCGGATGTTGGTGCATACACCTGAATGATGTTGATATCAAATGGTTTGCCTCCCAATTTGACCAGCAAAACTCTTGTCGGACACAGCCCAGTATCCCTTAACTGCTTTTGATTTGTCCTTGTCCATCATGATGCCTACTTCTCTTTCATGTGAGTTACCACCAGAGTATATCATTGTGTATTCTCCTGATGTTATCATGCCTGCCCCTTCCATCTCACTTCCCCCAGTCCTAAAATACCAATGTTAAGCCTTTCCAGCTCTGTTTTGATATTTTCTAATTTACCCTTCTGCAACAGTGTTCTTATATTCCCTTCTGCAACAGTCTTCTTATATTCCATCTTGCAACTTTGATGTTTTTAAATCTGAGTTTAGGGGGTTTGGTCGCAGTAACTTGCTGATGGTCTGGTGTCACCTGCTCTGCATGACGGTCTCTACCAGACGAAGTTGTGTGTATATATATATATATATATATATATATATATATATATATATTATGTATATGGAAATAATTGTTTCAGAGAATCTGAGCAGTAGTAAGGTCACAGCAAGTTGTTGCTGTTTCAGTGATCATGCCAGGAATTTTAAAAACTGGTCCTTCATCGACTACTCTTCACTGTCACTCAGCAGTCATTGTCAGAGCTGGTTTACTAGGGAAAAACCAGTAACAGCATTTTTACAAACACATGAAAATAAGCCTGCAACAATACATACATATATGTCTACATACATACATATGTGTGTGTGTGTGTGTGTGTGTGTGTGTGTGTGTGTGTGTATGTAGGCTTATTTTAAGAGCTACACAATAGTTCTATACTGAATGCTATTTCTGTTGCTGACGCAACCCCTGTGCCTTGTTTCGACAGAGAGCAGCTACCCAGGCAACAAAGAGCCAGTACAATCAGTTGATAGTGGCTGAAATTTGGAAAATAAAATTTTGGGGCTACAGATATTTTACCCGTTTCGGTAAGATAAAAGATCAGCAACTCAAAAGAATTCAGGTATTCTGATTTTTCAAACAGTATTTTGTTGGTATTTACCCATTGATGTGATCATTGTTAACTTGACTGCATTCTGTCATGGTTTGCACTATTACAATTATGTTTATATATGGGCCTACATGTTGTTTTGCCTATACTGTTCAGGTATTATCTTGCTGCAACAGTTGGCATATTCAGTATGTTGTGGCACAGGCTGCATATTTCATCCTCTGTAGTTGTGTGTATTTGATTTCATGGAGGAATTCGGACTCTGACAGTAGGGGTTGACATGTCTTTGCTTTATGTATGTATGTATGCCTTTGTTTTACATACTTTTGTTAAGCGCCAAGCCCTTGTGGAGTGAGGCGGTATGGAAGTAGTCATAATTATTTTCTGCAGGCCTTTTACGTCTGACTTATTCATTAACCGTCAAGGTTTTTGGTAGGAGTTACTTCACCCTTTGCTTATAGCCAAAAGACTTAATCCAGTAAGTGCAGGGTCCTAGGGCTTAGGCAGCCCTTATTCACCTGATATCTCCACCAGAAGATGGGATATTTTTAAGTGTGGCTTTTGCAAGTGCCACCATACCATGTTCTGATAAAAACCATCACCAGTCAGTCTGGTGTTGCCTGTTCTACCAGCCAAGCCTAGCTTATTTCACTGCTAACCTCCAGATCTGAAGACCATTTGCCATTTGCCACCTGTGACCCGTAGGCAGAGGTGGTCGCTTCACTGCCTAGTGAGAGAGAGCATTTCCCAGATGAGGTCATAACAAAATCAGTTATTTCTCTCATATTGATGTATTGCCTGTGTGTAAGGTTGGGTACAGAACACTTGAATTTTAAACATTCTGCCCTAAGTGTGAATTAGGCTTGACAGCTCCATGGCATTATTTTGTGAATAGATATTCAAGAGTTACTGATGTCAAGATCTGCACTAGCGCTGGTGAATGGAGAAGCCTGGGACATGCATAGGCCGTTGAAGGAAAGCTGTGAACTGCAGTTTTTGCACTTTGAAGACCCTGACCCCACCTGGTCAATGAGGTAAGATTGTAATTTGTATTTCCTGAACATTTAAGTTGTTGTACAGCATGAAGGTTGTTTCCTGCCATTCATAGCTGTGACATTGCTTATTCCACTGCTGCCAACAAGGTAAGATCATTGTTTTTTAATGCACTTTTGAAAACTGTTCCCTTTCTGAGGTAAGATCGTCTGTGTTCTTTGTACTTTAACACAGCCTTGATGGAAGGCATCGACAGTTGTTTCAGACATGGAAAATGGATGTGGAGTTTGTTCATTGCACTGGAGCATCAAGAAATTTGGAACATCGTCTTAAAGTGCATTATGTGAATAGTCATTAACAGAAATAATGATAAAATCAGGACACTATTTAAAAAATATGAAATTTCAGAAATGTAAGTATGGGCACTATCATCATGAAAAGATAGTGCTGATGGATTGGACACATCATTTGAAAAGATCCTGAGGCTGCAGATCAGCTGCAGCTCTGGCTGGTACATGGCTTGCATATTTTTTTTTCCAAATGCTCCGTGTAGCTTTCTGACCAGCCGCATCCATACCTGCAGGCTAGCGATCAATCAGTGTCATGGGTATGTCTTAATTTCCCACCTTTTTCTCAAGACATTTGGAAGCACAAGATCTATGTGGAGCCTTGCTATCAAATCAGGAAAAGAGGCAACACAATTTCCAAATGTCATCAAAGTTTTAAATGGGACAGCGCAATATTTCTAGCCACCGCCGCACACCACAAGCACAGCTGACCCCCAGCTGCCCAGCAGCAGTCCACATGGAAACATAGGCTTAGTTAATCTTGCAATAAAAGATTGTTGAATTGAATGCTTCCTTTTATTACATATCCTGGCTTCAACTAGGCCCAAGAGAGATACAGATACATGCAGCATTTGTGAGAATTTTAACAACACCCTGAATGATGGAGCTATGAAGTGACTTGAGTCTTGACTGTGTGGCCCCAAGCCTTCCCCTTGAGCTCATAGCATGCTCAGCTTTTGTTGCAATCTGTGAGGTGGGTGTGGAGGTGTGTCATAGAGCTAAAAAGAGCAGTGTGGGGCAGTAATTCAGAGGCATTGCACAAAGCAGAGCCGAAAAGTTGAAATGTAAAAATAACTTCAGACTTCAAAACACTTTATTACTCTAGGATAGTAGCAGTAGGTTCCACTGGACCTGTTATACAGCTAGTTCTTGCTGCTCTATGCGTTTTAATAATTTTCAAAAGCATATGAACCATGACGCATAAATATTAGCGAAGATAGAGATTGTATTATAATATTGATTTCTGTATGTCAATTGGTCAAGCACTTTACAAAAGCCTGAGAGACAAAGGCAGACAGATGTAAAGGAAATACATGTCAATCCCTGACAACAGAAACAAAAATGATAGCATGACAGTCGTAGCATATATGTATACATTTGTAATCATGATAACAATGAAAACAATAGACAAAGAAGGAAACAGGTGAATTACAGACATAGACTCAAAGGAAAAGAAGAAAATAAGGGAAGCATAAAAAAAACCTGAGGAAGGGGGGAGAATGTCAGCGAACGTTGTAATGAAAACAGACGAACCATAACACCTGCAACTTCAAACAATCCCCCATGAGGATGCGGGCTCTTATCAATTATTCAATATCCCCACCTTTTGAAAATTCTGTGCTAGAAATTATCGTTTTTCTGTCATTCCTTTTCTTTGTTTCTAACTTGCTCCTTTGCTTTCTGTCATCTCTTCCTTTCTCATTTGCTGCCTTGCTGGTTCTTTCAACTTTATGTTTTCTGTATTGCCTTACATGTTTTCTATCTGTTAAGATTTATGATTGGCTACATGTATTAAATGCATTTTAGTTCTAAGAAAATGTGAACTACTTAGTGGCAAATTTAGGTACTATTGGCTAATTTTACGTATGTTTTTGTATACTTAGTTATTTTTTATGTACTTGTATTCAGGTTTGTTTTTTAATTTTTTAATCTCCTTGGTGATAAATTTGGAGTAGCATATCAGGCGATTATTTGTTTGACAGCAGTGATGTGTGTACTTGATTGTCTTTTCCAGGTTTTTGTTTTATCCAGGGTCATTGGTTTGTTTAGATGTGTGTATTTTGTTTGACATGGCTATAGCACTGATATGGCTCTGAACAGTCAGCTGGGTTTAAAAACAATATTTAATTACACATACTGTACCGTGGCTCACTGATGCAATAAGCGGCAGCGATTTGCCATTCCTGCCTCATAAACAATAAAGTCCGAAAGGACCATAACTCTAAGAGTATCCATGTCTTGCGCATGCGCATGTGCTCTTCCTCTTTTCTCGGCAGCCATCTTCCAGCTTGCCTCGTATGCTCTGAGCAGCTAAGTATTTTGCTACTTTGCTTGCAATCGATCGATTGTCATTGCTGTTTTGTATTGTCTTGCCTGTTTTTGTGTAAGGGATAAACTTACGTGAAGCGTTTGGGTGGCAAAGCGAGGGTTAAGAAGATTTCGTCCACGGAATTCTCCAACCCTCAGACCGGAGGTTTGCCCGGTGCGCCAAAACCCGCTCTCTCTTCACCTTTGTCTCTCCCTCCTCTGTCTCCTTCGTCTACTCTCTCTCACTCTCTCGAAGTCATTGCAACTCAACTGCGGTTCTGTTGCGGTGACCACGAGCCCTCAACTCTGCTGCGGTAATGTTGAGTTTTCGTCATTTTGCGGCCTTCACACTGCCCCTCACGGTAATCGACTCAACTGCGGTTCTGTCAATTCTGTACTCGCCCCCTGCGTACAGCTCAACTGTGGTTCTGCTGCTACGTTTCAGCCCCTATGGCTGTAGGGCGACATGGGTATGGGTCTCCTTCGGGAGACAGGAAGGCCAGCATTTTGTTGGAAAAACGGCTCGCCAGGTGAGTCAAGGGAGGCAACCCCGATGTGACGGGTGTCAGACCGTAGGTCCGCCCCGATTGCCTCCCTTCCTCCATTACCAGCGGGTTGACTTTTCTTCATCTTGCGGCCTTCTCGTAGCCCCCCCACGGTAATCGACTCGGCTGCGGTTCTGTCGATTCCGTACTCGCCCCCTGCATACAGCTCAGCTGCACACATTTCAGCCACACTGGCTGAAGGGCGACCTGCTCGCCCCCTGTGTGCAGCTGAGCTGCACGCATTTCAGCCACACTGGCTGAAGGGCGACCTGGTCACGGGTCTCCTTCGGGAGGCAGGAAGGCAAGCAATTTGTTGAAAAAGGCTCACCCCCTGCTTAGCCAGGTGGGTCATGGGTGACAACACCCCTGTCGCGGGCGTCAGACCGTAGGTCCGCCCCGGCTTGGTCATCACAACTCAACTACGGTTCTGTTGCTATGACCACGAGCCCTCAACTCAGCTGCGGCTCTTTTGACTTTTTGTCATTTCGCGGCCTTCACACTGCCCCTCACGGTAATCGACTCAGCTGCGGCTCTGTCGATTCCGTACTCGCCCTCTCAGTACAGTTCAACTCCAGTTCAGCTGCTACTGTTTCAGCCCCTATGGCTGAAGGGCAACACGGGTATGGGTCTCCTTTGGGAGGCAGGAAGGCCAGCATTTTGGCAGAAAATGGCTCACCCCCTGGTTTGCCAGGCGGGACACCCCCTGGTTCGCCAGGCGGGCCAAGGGAGACAACCCCCCTATTACGGGCGTCAGATCATAGATCCACCTGGGTTGTCTTCCTTCCTCCCTGCAGCCTGCTTTTCCCCTCAACGCAGCTGCGGCTCTGAAAAAGGCTCACCCCCTGCTTAGCCAGGTGGGTCATGGGTGACAACACCCCTGTCGCGGGCGTCAGACCGTAGGTCCGCCCCGGCTTGATCATCACAACTCAACTACGGTTCTGTTGCCATGACCACGAGCCCTCAACTCAGCTTCGGCTCTGTTGACTTTTGTTATTTTGCGGCCTTCACACTGCCCCTCACGGTAATCGACTCAGCTGCGGTTCTGTCGATTCTGTACTCGCCCCCTCCGTACAGCTGAACCCTGGTTCAGCTGCTACTGCTTCAGCCCCTATGGCTGAAGGGCGACATGGGTATTGATCTCTTTCGGGAGGCAGGAAGGCCAGCACTTTGGCAGAAAATGGCTCATCCCCTGGTTCGCCAGGCAGGCCAAGGGAGACAACCCGCCTATTACGGGCGTCAGATCGTAGATCCGCCTAGGTTGTCTCCCTTCCTCCCCTGCAGCCTGCTTGTGCCCCCGCTCCAACCTCTCTGTCCCATTCTGGACAGAGTGCTTGGTCGCCTTGGCAAATGCCAAGCGACCCACTGCGGGCTGGCACATCTCTGTCCCATTGTGGACAGAGCGCTTAGTCGTCTTGGCAAATGCCGTCCCATTGTGGACAGAGCGCTTAGTCGTCTTGGCAAATGCCAACCGACCCCCAGCAGGCTGACCCCTTGGGCACTGGGGATCCGGGGACTCCATGGGCTCAGCCCATGACACCTCCCATGGCACCGTACATGGCGCCATGGCAGCACTTCCTATCTATGGGATTTCCCCTTGCCTCGTCCGCAGGGTATACTTGGTGGCCCCGCTTTATGCCCGGCGCCCCACCCATGCAGGCGTCTGCCTTGACCACCCCTCTGGACCCCCCCCCCCCCCCCCAGGTCGGATTCCTCCCCAGGGGTGCTCCCCGGGGCTTCTGACCCCAGTCCATTTGGAGTTTGCCCACACTTGGGCACTCCACAGTCCATCGCCTCCTCTGTAGGCGGGCCGGGGGACACTGACTCGAAATCGGATGATGAGGGCTCTACCCCGCTTCCTTTTCATTTTCCATAGCAGTGCAATGGCTCACCTCACACCTGCCTGGAGCCGTGTCCACTGCACAAGAGGCCAAGGTTCCCTGCCCTGTCATGGCAGAGCTTGCCTTGGTGCCCTTCCTCTCACAGCCCCAGCCTCCCCTTTCCTAAAAGAGTCAGGCTTGGTGGCTGACTCGGTGAGGAGGGCCCAAAGCAAGGTGAGGGGCACGGAGGCACAGGACATCCTTCCAGGCTCCGTGCCCGACTTCCCTGGAGCTCTGGCTTACGGGAAATTCCTGAGGCCAGAGAAACTCCCTTTCCCCAGAGCGGTCCTCACGGCCCATGAGGCCATTCCAGAGTCGCCACTCTCCCTCACACAGGATAACCTCCTCTTAGTGCAAGAGAGGTCTCAGGCCCAGCAGCGGCATATCTCCCTCTCGCAGCGCTGCCTGGCAAACTGGGAGGAGACTGCCAGGAGGGGTGTGGAAGTGGATCCAGTGGTGGATTCCTTTTTGGGTGGTCTGGTGTCCGCTCTTCAGGACCCAGACTACGAGCCCGTTTCTCTCCGTCAGTCACTTGTCTCTCCCGCAATGGTTGCTTCCATACAATGCATGGCGGAAAGACCTCAAGTACTCGGCCGATGCCCTTCGCCAGACTGTACCTCAATTCAGTCCTGTCAAGGCCAAATGCGGTACTCTTACCATCTTTGGTCACCCGCTCTTCATCTGCCAGAGCTTCCTCGAGAGCTGTGGCACTTAGGTCTGGTTCCCTCTTTGGGACCCATGTGCAGGCCACTATCAAGAGTCAGGACGAAATCAGGAGGGACATCGCCCTTCACTCCGGTCCCGCTCGCCCCACGGCAAAGCGCCCTGCTCTGGCGGCTCCCCCACCTTCCCAGGGGCCTCCACAGGAGACGTTTTGCGCCTCTTTCAGCCCCAAAGGGACTAGGGCAAGCACCCCCCATAGGCGATCCTGTGGGCAGTCTGTCCCGACACATAGACACTTTCAGATGGAAACCCCTAGGTCCATCTGTGATGCCTTGCTCCCAGACGACTGGGGGATGTCCATTGATCTCAGAGATGCGTATTCCCATCTCCTTATTCACCCAAGGGACAGGACGTACCTCCAATTCGTTTGGAGGAACCGATTCTTCCAGTTCAGGGCTCTTCCCCAGGGTCGCTTGGGTCCAATCATCAGTGAGCAAATGGCACTCCCGGTCCCGGCTAGCCCATGGAGTCCCTATCACACACCCCCCTCCTCAGCGGACTTGTTCAGGGATGCGTCCTAATCCGGGTGGGGGGCCTACGTGGGCCTGCTAACAGCAGCAGGTCAATGGTCACAAGACCTCCTTTCCTGTCACATCAACATGCTGGAACTGGAGGCAGTTTTTCAAGCCCTGAGAGACTCCCCTTTCTTAAGGGAAAACATGTTCGCATCGACACAGACAACACTACTGTGGCTTGTTACATCAACAAGCAAAGGGGCGCCCGCTCCCACTCCTTGTCTCGGAGAGCGGAACAGCTTCCACTCTGGTGTGTAGAACAATCCTTTCGGATCTCAGCGATGCATGTCCTGGGAAAGATGAATATACTTGCGGCCTCCGTCAGCAGGTCCCACAGGATTCTTCCCTCAGAACAGGCACTGGTCTGTGCAGTTCTGGAGCCAGTGTGGGTAGCGTGGTTCAAATCACAAGTGGACCTATTTGCCACCAGATTCCACCGCCACCTTCATCTGTATGTTTTTCCAGTCCCGGATCCTTCGGTTTGGCCCGTGGATGCTCCGTCCATCCCACGGTCAGTCCTGTCGGGCTATGCCTTCCCTCCATTCCCCTAACTGGGAAAGTTCTGCGGAAGGTGAGGGCAGACTCTGCCACGATGGTTCTCGTGGCACCTCGATGGCCTGCCCAAACATGGTTTCCGGAACTGCTGCACCTGTTCCATGTGCCTTCAATAAAACGCACTGTGACAGGCCGGTCCTTGCTTCAACCAAGGTCAGGCATTCTGCATAGCAATCCGGAGGCTCTAAACCTTCCTGCTTGACTGCTGTGCAGGACTCAATGTCTTCATTAGGCTTGTCCCTGGCAGTGATCAGCCCTGTGGAGCAAGTGCACAGACTGGACACTCAGGGAATGTATAGTGCCCACTGACACGGTTGGCCTTCTGGGTGCTCCTCAACTTTCCAGTCACCCTCGCGCTCACAGTGGGCCAACTACCACGGCCTTCTTCGTCGAGGAAAAACCTTTTGTCCTCCTCAGTGAAGGGACGCAGGGCAGTCATCTAATAATAATAATAATAATTACAATATTTATATAGCGCAAAATCTTGATAAAATCAAATCTAAGCACTGAAACAGACACACACGCACGCACGCACGCACGCACGCACACACACGCACACATGCACACACACGCACGCATGGACACACACACACGCGCGCGCGGCACACACACACACACACACGCACACGGCTATAAATGGGGAGAAAGAATAAAAGCAATGGAAAATTATAGAGAGCATATTATATACAATTATATATTACAATGTGATTCCCCTCCGAGTGGAGACAGGCTGCAGAGAGGATTGAGTGAGGTCAGGATTTTATGCAGAGGAGAAAAGGTGAGTTTTGAGAGCGGACTTGAAGGAGACAAAAGTAGGTTGCTGACAGACTGAGAGAGGAAATTTGTTCCAGGAGAGCGGACCAGAAACAGAGAAGGCTCGTGGACCATAGGTATTGAGCTTAGTGCGTGGAAAGCGAAAAGTCAGAGGATCAGAGGCAGAGCGGAGGGTACATGAGGGAACATAGATCTCAAGTAGGCTTGACACTATAATGACAGGTAATCGGGGGCTGCGTTATTGAGGCTTTTGTAGCACATGGTGTCTAGTTTGTACTGTATGCACTTTGATACAGGGAGCCAGTGAAGTTGTGCCAGGAGAGGAGATATGTGGTCAGCTTTTTTCTTTTTTAGTACAAGGCGTGCAGCATTGTTTTGAATGCGCTGCAGGATGTGAATGGTGGAGGCAGGAAGACCAGACAGGAGTGAATTGCAATAGTCAATGCGAGACATTATGAAGGAGAGGACGAGTTTTGCAGTTGTTTCGACAGAGAGATACTTCCTGATCAGGCTTATACGATGGAGGTGATAGTAGCAAGATCTGGCAGTTTGAGAAACAAAGTTGTTCATGGAGATGGTAGAGTCAATGCAGACACCAAGGTTTTTAGCTGAATCAGAAATTGGGACTGATGTGTTATATAATGGGAGAGAAAGAGAGAAAGTTTGTTCCAGGAGAGCGGACCAGAAACAGAGAAGGCTCGTGGACCATAGGTATTGAGCATAGTGCGTGGAAAGCGAAAAGTCATAGGATCGGAGGCAGAGCGGAGGGTACGTGAGGGAACATAGATCTCAAGTAGGCTTGACAGATAATCGGGGGCTGCGTTATTGAGGCTTTTGTAGCACATGGTGTCTAGTTTGTACTGTATGCGCTTTGATACAGGGAGCCAGTGAAGTTGTGCCAGGAGAGGAGGAGGATCGGAGGCACCACCATCAGCCAGTCGGGTAGTCCTTCCTTCGTGGACGACCCTGTCCTGCGGGATATTGTCCGCGGGCTTCTCTTTGGGAAGCCTGACCCCCCGCCGCACCCGGCCGGGGATCTCCTTCTCGTCCTCTCCTCCCTGGGACTTCTGCCTTACGAGCCCATCAGGGAGTGTTCTCTCAAGTTCCTCTCATTTCAGACGGCCTTTCTACTCCCTCTAGCGTCGGGGAGGCACTGTAGCGAAGTGCACGCTCTTAGCGGACTCCCCGGGGATGTCTCTCTGCCTACTCCCGGACTTCTTGGCCAAGAACCAGTCGCCAGGTTCTCCTATTCAGTCTATCTCCATTCATCCCTGATGTCTATCCTTGCTGCGGATGACGAAATCTTCTCGCCAGAAGCAGCACCACCTGTTTCTCTCTTACAACGAAAGTTATAAGAAGGCCATTAGCCGCGCATCCATCTCTCGATGGCTGTGGACAGTCATCAAGGATGCGTATGCAAGGCCGGGCTCAGATTTGGCTGTCTTCTCCCTGAGGCCCCATGAGATTAGAGCATGGGCCTTGTCATTGGCGTTCACTCAGTGCCAGCCTCCAGAGTGTCCTGGACGCCGCGCATTGGCGTTCTCGGGCACGTTCATTCCATCCTACCGGCGCGATATCTACCGTCTGCGCGACGATGGATCTAGGGGTATCGCTTCCACTGTGGTGGCTCAACACCCCATCTCTGCCGCACGCCCTGACTCGTCTCATTCCTCCAGGCGTAAACCAGGTAAGCCCTCCTTCCGGGTAGCGCTATTCTGTATCAGTGAGCCACGGTACAGTATGTGTAATTAAAAGGAAATTTTCCTTCTAAAATTACGTTTAATCTAACATACTTACCGTGGCTCACGCAGAATCCCTCCCGTCCTCCCCGCCTTCCTGGTTCCTTCCATTCACAGTCAGGGTCTTGGTTTCCTCGAAAAGAGGAAGAGCGCATGCGCATGCGCAAGACATGGATACTCTCAGTGTTATGGTCCTTTCGGACTTTATTGTTTATGAGGCAGCAATGGCAAATCGCTGCCGCTTATTGCATCAGTGAGCCACGGTAAGTATGTTAGATTAAACGTAATTTTAGAAGGAAAATTTCCTCTAGTAATAATACTTATGATAGTAACATTAGTATTAGTAATAATGATGATGATAATAGCAATAATAATGATAATGACAACATCAAAGAAGTTCTGAAAATGAAATATAATGAAATATAGATTTCCATATGTAATTAGTCATACTTATTCTTACCTTCATGTTTGGGCTGCAGGCATTTTGGAGGTCATGCAGTTTCATCCTGGGCTATGTGTTGGAAACAGCCTTTAAGGAAGATCACTACGTGGAGCTATGCAGTTTTCCCAAACCTAACGGTCTGCTTTCTAAGTGGTTGTCATGTGTGTGTGTGTGTGCGCGCGCTGTGTGTGCGCACGTGCGCTGTGTGTGCACACTGTGTGTGTGTGTGTGTGTGTGTGTGTGTGTGTGTGTGTGTGTGTGTGTGTAAGGGGTAAGGTAAGGGGAAAGGGATTGTCTCTCTCTCTCCTTCTCTCTCTCTGTATATATATCTGCACTGAACTCAAAACTCAGAATGAATTCATTTGCTATAGTATTAGAACCCAAGATAAAATTGCTTATAATAAGTTGACATAATAGTCCATGATCTCAACTATAATTGATTTCATGTCATAATCATTAGCATCATCATCATCATCATCGTCATCATCGTTGTCATCATTGAAAACCTTTGAGTTTTCCGAACACAGTCAATCATAGACATATTCCGCTACAAGTATCTGCTATCTTTCTTAAGTAATGGAACTGTAGCAATTGATTGTAAAAGTTTTTGTTTTTTTCTTTATGTGCGTGTGTGCTTGTGTGTGTGTTTGCATGTGTGTGTACATGCGTGAGTGTGTGTTTGCGCTCACACGCTTGTGTGTGTGTGTGTGTGTGTGCGCGCGCGCGCGCTTGTGAGCTGGTCAGTCTGTTGGTCTGTCTGGTATTTGTGAGCGAGTGAGTGAGAGAGAGTGTGTGTGTGTATGCATGTGAGACTCTGTGTGTGTGTATGTGTGTTTCAGCATGTGTCTGTTGGACCGTATTATTAGCTACTCCAAACAGCGTGCATCAGGCGGAAAGTCTGCAGATTTGACCTACTGTTTGGTGTTTTTCAACTCGTCATATTTTGCGGTGTGTGAAAGAAAATGTAATAAAATCTACTGCAATAAAAAGATTGGTGTTTCGTTGTTTGAATGATGTACTTGTTTAGACTAATACTCATTTTTTATATGTTTTATTACATGTTCATTCACCCTACCCTAGCGAGTTCGGCCAGCTGTCTTGACGTAACGCCGATTGCCTTCTGTTTACACTACCCTTACTTAATGCTCTGTCGCATCGTGTGAGTGGCTAGATCTAAAAAGACCGCCCAATGAAATGAAAGAAGACATCCAGATCCTTATTTCATGCCCGTTTCGTCACGATCCATGCTGTCAATGTGTAAAAATTCAAACAATAAAATGTTCAAAATAGAATTTCTTCTGTAAAGACCTGATTGCCCACGCTCATAATACATCAGTTTGTAGATCAGACTTCCCTCTACATTATTTGTCCAAAATGTTGTTTCATTATCATTTCCACGCGAAGCGGCAAGCGATCAAAAAGACCGAAGTGTACCGCTTGTCACGAACATTGTTAGCTGCCATGCCCGACGCGCACGCTGAATTGTCGGTCACCAGTAGTGACCGAAATGTGACACCGACTGCTTCAGTATCGCAGTCAGGTCAACTGTTCGCGCATGTTGGAAAGTTAGTTCTTTATTGTTTTTGATTTTATGAATATTTTGTTGTTCTGTGAACTTTTTATGAGCCGACGCTGTTTGAAACAAGATGGTGTGGAATCGTGCCAACAACACAAACTCGACGTTGTGGGCTGGTCCGAAAAATGACTGACATTTAAATTTATTGGTGCTAACTCACCTTCATGATAAAAGTATTATGAGAAAGAGACTTTTCATTAATTTCATTAATATATTTAGTAAAGAAAAGCATTCATTTCAAGGATTGAAGGGTTTTTATTTGGTCACATGACCTGAGCTTGTGCAGTACTTTCGGTTTCACAGTTCTTCCAATGTGGTCGCACTTTCATCAGATGAATCATTTTAGCTTCAACAAAACAAAACTATATGTATATAATTAGATCTATACTCACATTTTGTTCAGAATTTCTTACAATTATATGAATGTGCACTGTGAAATAAATGTGTAATCACAAAATTTGTTGCCAGTAAGTGAATAACAAACTGAACACATTCTCTTGTTGATTCAACTTGTAAGCTGAAAATTTAGCAATTTGACAATACTGGACAATTATTGAATTTGTCTGCAAACTGGTTGACATAGAAACATGACTTAGAGAACAATAACAACAGGAAATGTGGCTGTTTTCAGCTGATGAAACCTACAACCGACTGAGGAGAAGCTTTCTGCCTGGAAGGGAAGACCACCATTGTTGCCAGCTGTACGCGTGACTAACTGTCTCCTGCTGCAGTTAAGAGGACTTCAGTTGGAAGGAAAGAAGTATTGAAAACAGTACTGCAAATTCTGCCTCTAGGATTACATGGGTTGTCAGCAAATAAAAAAAGGCTGTCTAAAACTGACAGGGTTTTTGGATGATCTCAGGCTAGTTCTTCAACACCATCTCCTCACAGAAAGACCTATCCCTTCTGCAGACTGTCTTGTGGCTGCCTGTTCTGCTACTGCAACTCATCCTGAAGGAGATATATCTGCTGCTGACATGAATGAAGACACTGTTGAACTTGAAGCAGCCCTATTTCACTTCACCAAAGAGGGCCAGTGGATGTCTGTTTATTTTGTAGAAAGATTCTATATTGGATAGATGTTGGAGTTAAAGGAGAATGGCAGCTGGTCGTCAGTCCGGTACCTGAACAGGTCAGGGGTCACACGGACTGTTTCTGCTGGCCTTCACGGGAGGATATTTTTGAAAACACACATGCTGAAGATGTTTTCTACTGGGACTTTGATTGTCTTCCAGTTAGCAATAATGGTCAAATCTGGCGAGCAGATGATGTGGAGGAAATCACCGCTGCATACACAAAAGTGTCATCCGTCTACTACAAGTAAGCAAACTGCCACAAAGCTAGCGGTATGGCTGACATATGTGCAGCCATCCATGTTATTGCAAATGCACCAAGTATCACTTGTTGATTCCTGGGATTCTGACCTGTTAATTGCAAGTGACAGATCTCAGCTAGTTACTGTATATCACACTTTGTCAGTTAAGACTCAGACTGGTTATTACTTCAGAGCACAGTGGCCAGAACTGTTGTCTAGTCTGCTCACATTTATTATGTTTCAGTGAATTCCCAAGTACAGAACAAAAATGTTACTTAGTTGAAGCTACAGCAAGTCCACCTGAGACTCTGGTTTATCCATCTAAAGTGCAGTGGCTACAACAGCGTCACCTTACCATGTTGTGATGAATCCTGTGTGCCATTAATGGAAATTTTGGGGCTTTTTAGTCCACACACATTCATTACATGGATGATCTGTGGACAGGAACAATGACAGCCATGCTACATGTAATTGTGATATTGATCATCTGCTGCTTTAGATATTGACTGGCACTTGAGTCAAAACACTATTCAGATGGGTGACTGAGTTTTGCGATTTGTGAGTATTAAGAAAATTATTAATCAATGTCAAATAAATTTGTATTTTTTCATTTTAACAGTTTTGAAAGTGTGCTGGTTGAGTGTGTCTTGTTTTGCTGAATCCAGTGATACCAAAAGCATTTTTCTAGCTCAATGGAAAGCAAAGTTATGAAAATGTGTCTCCGGCATGCTTTCGTGTTATACTTTGCATCAGTTGGGCATTGGCAAAAACCCTGATATTTCTGGTTTTTGATAGCAAATTTTATCACTTTCCCTGTATAAGAACTACCTGAAAAAAAATCAAACATCATCTATGCATCAGGAATGTCAAGAAAAATGCAAAACTGATCAGAAAATACACATCAGTTCTGTTGTATAGCCTGCTGAAAATGACAATTTTGTTGATTTGCGCTTTGGCACAGAAATGCGCGTGAAAATTAAATCTTTAAAAATTCGCAACTTTTTTCCTAATTGAGATACAGAAATGCTGTTGGTATCATTAGAATCACAATAAAAAGATGTGTTTATTGGTAATAGTTTCAAAAATCTATAGGTAAATCTCAAAATCTGTTTGGAGTAGCTAGTATTATATGTAGGGAAGGGCCATTACTCTGGTTGCTTCTTGGATTTCTTTTTTTCAAATTTGTCTTTTGATAGGTTCTTGATTACAGCGATATACTACATTTGCAACACAGTTATATGCAGTAAACTGTATTAATTTACAGTATGTTTCTTGATTACAGGGATATACTACAACATTTGCAACACAGTGATATGCAGTAAACTGTATTAAACTCTCTTCCCTTTGAAATCCGACACCTAAAATCGACTTCTTCTTTCAAAACAGCTCTAAAAACTCACCTCTTTCAAAAATATTATCAGTAAGTTCAACCTCATTTCCCCCCAGCCTAATAGTAGAAAAGGTTGTGTTAGTGTGTGTGTATGTTATAGTAGGTAGGTGGGGGGGGGGGTGGGTGATTATAGATCCTAATGTGCCTCACAGTACTTTGGGGTATAGCCGTGGGGGTTATGGGGTGCATTTGGACTTGCGTGAGAATCCGTGTATGATTGTAGCGTATGTAGTATTTTTATGGATTTATTCTATTACTTTGTATTGTGTATTTAGTGTATGTACGTGAGGTCCGAGAGATTGAAATATTGTGAGTGAATGATTGTAAAGCGTCATAAGCTCCGCCGTAGGCAGAGATGTGCGCTTATAAATGGTCTCTTATTATTATTATTATTATTATTATTAATTTACAGTATGTTTCTTGATTACAGGGATATACTACAACATTTGCAACACAGTGATATGCAGTAAACTGTATTCATTTACAGTACGTTTCTTGATTACAGCGATATACAGCAACATTTGCAACACAGTGATATGCAGTAAACTGTATTAATTTACAGTATTTTTCTTGATTACAGTGATATACTACAACATTTGCAACACAGTGATATGCAGTAAACTGTATTCATTTACAGTATGTTTCTTGATTACAGCGATGTACTACAACATTTGCAACACAATTATATGCAGTAAACTGTATTAATTTACAGTATGTTTCTTGATTACAGGGATATACAACAACATTTGCAACACAGTTATATGCAGTAAACTGTATTCATTTACAGTATGTTTCTTGATTACAGTGATATACTACAACATTTGCAACACAGTGATATGCAGTAAACTGTATTCATTTACAGTATGTTTCTTGATTACAGGGATATACTACAACATTTGCAACACAGTTATATGCAGTAAACTGTATTCATTTACAGTATGTTTCTTGATTACAGCGATATACTACAACATTTGCAACACAATTATATGCAGTAAACTGTATTAATTTACAGTACGTTTCTTGATTACAGGGATATACTACAACATTTGCAACACAGTTATATGCAGTAAATTGTATTAATTTACAGTATGTTTCTTGATTACAGGGATATACTACAACATTTGCAACACAGTTATATGCAGTAAACTGTATTCATTTACAGTATGTTTCTTGATTACTGCGATATCCTACAACATTTGCAACACAGTGATATGCAGTAAACTGTATTCATTTACAGTACGAGGGTACTTTCCAGTAGAATGAGACCACGTCTGTATAGCTTGAAAACGCATTTACAGAAAATGGAAAATTACGTCACAGAAAACGTCAGTCTATGATGTAATTCTGTGCCAAATTCCGTTATTCATCTTTGATCCATCTTATGGTTCTGACAGTGTATGTCAAGGCCCTGTCAGACACTGATTTGAAAAATGGCAAAGAAAATGGCGTTTTCAACAGCGGATTATCGCAGCTACATCAAGGTACGTGTCACCCTCAGAAAGAATGCATCGGAAATACTTGTGGACATGAGAGCTTTGGGACAACCCTCTGCTCCTTCGAAAGCAACTGTGTTCAGATGGGTAAAACGTTTTGCAAGTGGCCAGGCCAGCACTGAAGACAACAGGGGGAAAATGTGAAAAAGCAAAAAGTGCGATGAAAAGTTAGTGGCTAGTGTGAAGGCATTAGTGGCTAGTGTGAAGGCAGTGGTTGATGCTGATTCAAGAGTCAGCCTTGAAGAGATCGCTGATTGTCTTGACATTCATTCATCGACTGCATCAAGGATTGTAAGAAATCAGCTTGGCTACAGGAAAGTCATCAAGACAGATCCCTCATATTCTGACGCCAGAAAATAAGGGGGGTAGGGTCGTTTCTGCCAAGATATGCTAAAATTTACAAGAAATGCAACCCTAAGCGGCTGAATGAAATTGTGACAGGTGACGAAACCTGGGTGTACATATACGAACCTCAGAGAAAGTCTCACAGAACAAGGCCTGGAATTTCAAAAGGTGGGATTCCTCCTCAAATTGCTTGTACGTCAATCGTTCGCAAAAGAAAGTGTTATACACCATACGTTTTCAACACAAAGGGGATCGTGCTACAGAAACCATGCAAACAAAGAGAGACCATCACCAGAAAGTTCTACAGAGACTCGGTACCATCTGACATCAAGAAGTTTTTTGCAACTTCCCGACCAACCCAGGACATGAGAGGAATCAAGATTCTTCATGATAATGCACTTGTTCACAAGTCAAGGCTCGTACAAGAATACCTTGCAACCGAGAACATCCATACTTTGCCACACCCTGCTTACTCCCCTAGACCTTGCACCCTGTGACTTTTACCTGTTTCCACATCTGAAGAAATCACTGGCAGGAAGAAGTTTCAAGAGCCAAGCAGTACTTGGGAACGGCGGTTTTCCAGTGTCTGTCACATATACCCAAAGAAGCCTACGAGTAGCATTTCTACAGTGGATCGAGCGAATGCAGAAGTGTGTGCAGCAGGAGGTGAATACTTCGAACAGAAGAAATGAATTTTTTTTTTTTTGCCGGTGAGTCTTTGACGCGTAAGTTGTTGTCTTATTGTACTGGGAAATACCTCATATGTTTCTTGATACAGCGATATACAACATTTGCAACACAGTTATATGCAGTAAACTGTATTAATTTACAGTATAGTTTCTTGATACAGCGATATACAACATTTGCAACAACAGTTATATGCAGTAAACTGTATTCATTTACAGTATGTTTCTTGATTACTGACGATATACAACAACATTTGCAATACAGTGATATGCAGTAAACTATTCATTTACAGTATGTTATCTTGATTACAGCGATATACAACAACATTTGCAACACAGTTGTATGCAGTAAACTGTATTAATTTACAGTATGTTTCTTGATTACAGCGAATATACAAACAACATTTGCAACACAGTTATATGCAGTAAACGTATTCATTTACAGTATGTTTCTTGATTACAGTGATATACTACAACATTTGCAACACAGTGATATGCAGTAAACTGTATTCATTTACAGTACGTTATCTTGATTACAGCGATATACTACAAACATTTGCAACACAGTGATATGCAGTAAACTGTATTCATTTACAGTATGTTTCTTGATTACAGCGATATACAACAACATTTGCAACACAGTGATATGCAGTAAACTGTATTCATTTACAGTATATTTCTTGATTACAGTGATATACTACAACATTTGCAACACAGTTGTATGCATAAACTGTATCATTTACAGTATGTTTCTTGATTACAGGGATATACTACAACATTTGCAACACAGTTTATGCAGTAAACTGTATTCATTTACAGTATGTTTCTTGATTACAGCGATGTACTACAATATTTGCAACACAATTATATGCAGTAACGTATTAATTTCAGTATTTTCTTGATTACAGGGATATACTACACATTGCAACACAGTTATATGCAGTAACTGTATTCATTTACAGTATGTTTCTTGATTACAGCGATATACACAACATTTGCAACACAATTATATGCTGTAAACTGTATTAATTACAGTACGTTTCTTGATTACAGGATTACTACAACATTTACAACACAGTTATATGCAGTAAACGTATAATTTACAGTATGTTTCTTGATTACGCGATATACTACAACATTTGCAACACAGTTATATGCAGTAACTGTATTCATTTACAGTATGTTTCTTGATACTGCGATATCCACAACATTTGCAACACAGTTATATCATAACTGTATTCATTTACAGTACGAGGATTTCCAGTAGAATGAGACCAGTCTGTATAGCTTGAAAACGCATTTACAGAAAATGGAAAATTACGTCACAGAAAACGTCAGTCTATGATGTAATTCTGTGCCAAATTCCGTTATTCATCTTTGATCCATCTTATGGTTCTGACAGTGTATGTCAAGGCCCTGTCAGACACTGATTTGAAAAATGGCAAAGAAAATGGCGTTTTCAACAGCGGATTATCGCAGCTACATCAAGGTACGTGTCACCCTCGGAAAGAATGCATCGGAAATACTTGTGGACATGAGAGCTTTGGGACAACCCTCTGCTCCTTCGAAAGCAACTGTGTTCAGATGGGTAAAACGTTTTGCAAGTGGCCAGGCCAGCACTGAAGACAACAGGGGAAAATGTGAAAAAGCAAAAAGTGCGATGAAAAGTTAGTGGCTAGTGTGAAGGCATTAGTGGCTAGTGTGAAGGCTATGGTTGATGCTGATTCAAGAGTCAGCCTTGAAGAGATCGCTGATTGTCTTGACATTCATTCATCGACTGCATCAAGGATTGTAAGAAATCAGCTTGGCTACAGGAAAGTCATCAAGACAGATCCCTCATATTCTGACGCCAGAAAATAAGGGGGGTAGGGTACGTTTCTGCCAAGATATGCTGAAAATTTACAAGAAATGCAACCCTAAGCGGCTGAATGAAATTGTGACAGGTGACGAAACCTGGGTGTACATATACGAACCTCAGAGAAAGTCACAGAACAAGGCCTGGATTTCAAAAGGTGGGATTCCTCCTCAAATTGCTCGTCGTCAACGTTCGCAAAAGAAAGTGTTATACACCATCTTTTTCAACACAAAGGGGATCATGCTACAGAAACCATGCAAACAAAGAGAGACCATCACCAGAAAGTTCTACAGAGACTCGGTACCATCTGACATCAAGAAGTTTTTTGCAACTTCCCGACCAACCGCAGGCATGAGAGGAATCAAGATTCTTCATGATAATGCACTTGTTCACAAGTCAAGGCTCGTACAAGAATACCTTGCAACCGAGAACATCCATACTTTGCCACACCCTGCTTACTCCCCAGACCTTGCACCCTGTGACTTTCACCTGTTTCCACATCTGAAGAAATCACTGGCAGGAAGAAGTTTCAAGAGCCAAGCAGACTTGGGAACGGCGGTTTTCCAGTGTCTGTCACATATACCCAAAGAAGCCTACAGAGTAGCATTTCTACAGTGGATCGAGCGAATGCAGAAGTGTGTGGCAGCAGGAGGTGAATACTTCGAACAGATGAAATGAATTTTTTTTTTTTTTGCCGGTGAGTCTTTGACGCATAAGTTTGTTGTCTTATTGTACTGGGAAGTACCCTCATATGTTTCTTGATACAGTGATATACAACATTTGCAACACAGTTATATGCAGTAAACTGTATTAATTTACAGTATGTTTCTTGATACAGCGATATACAACATTTGCAACACAGTTATATGCAGTAAACTGTATTCATTTACAGTATGTTTCTTGATTACTGCGATATACAACAACATTTGCAACACAGTTATATGCAGTAAACTGTATTCATTTACAGTATGTTTCTTGATTACAGCGATATACAACAACATTTGCAACACAGTTGTATGCAGTAAACTGTATTAATTTACAGTATGTTTCTTGATTACAGCGATATACAACAACATTTGCAACACAGTTATATGCAGTAAACTGTATTCATTTACAGTATGTTTCTTGATTACAGTGATGTACTACAACATTTGCAACACAGTTATATGCAGTAAACTGTATTCATTTACAGTATGTTTCTTGATTACAGTGATATACTACAACATTTGCAACACAGTTATATGCAGTAAACTGTATTCATTTACAGTATGTTTCTTGATTACAGCGATATACTACTACATTTGCAACACAGTTATATGCAGTAAACTGTATTCATTTACAGTATGTTTCTTGATTACAGCGATATACTACAACATTTGCAACACAGTTATATGCAGTAAACTGTATTCATTTACAGTATGTTTCTTGATTACAGTGATATACTACAACATTTGCAACACAGTGGTATGCAGTAAACTGTATTCATTTACAGTACGTTTCTTGATTACAGCGATATACTACAACATTTGCAACACAGTGATATGCAGTAAACTGTATTCATTTACAGTATATTTCTTGATTACAGCGATGTACTACAACATTTGCAACACAATTATATGCAGTAAACTGTATTAATTTACCGTATGTTTCTTGATTACAGGGATATACTACAACATTTGCAACACAGTTATATGCAGTAACCTGTATTCATTTACAGTATGTTAAAGAACGTTTCGAAGTACTGTTATCACGTTGACATTTAAGGTTTTATGTATAATTCTTGACAGTTCGGAGTGGCAGCTTTGTGTATGACGCTGATCTGAGAGTTGGTGATTGGAAGCCTTCATCTGTAAGTTTTTGCGTTTGTGACCTGTTCCCACAAAATGGGTGATAAGTTGTATTTTGAATATGTTTAGTTTTACATATTAATGTACGTAGCACAGTGTTTAGTATTAAATATATCAGTACAGTTTATTATGATCCTAGTGTCATTTAAGTACTATGAAAATTGACAAAGACTGTGGTGTTTTAAAGTCTGTAAATGCTGAATTTTCTTCTTGTACCATGGAGGGATTCAAACCTGAAATGCTGTTGAAGGCAGTAAAGACAACATGAGCACTGTGCAGGCTGAAACCTATAGGGAAGGACAAGGATATTTCCAAGAAACACAAGACAAGTCCCTTACATATGCTGGTGTATTCCATCTTCC
The DNA here is from genome assembly GCA_030674185.1 of Monoplex corrugatus. Lineage (NCBI taxonomy): Eukaryota > Metazoa > Mollusca > Gastropoda > Littorinimorpha > Ranellidae > Monoplex > Monoplex corrugatus. Next base: position 13,395,419 of record JAPXFY010000034.1, read on the forward strand.
TATATGCAAGTGACTCATGACCCTTGTAGCGGATTTATAGATAAATTGGCAATCTTTGTGCGTTCAATCAACTTTGATGCTCTTTGTTTGTATAGTTTTAGATAGCAAAATTAAAATTATGATTGTAGGTATCAGAAACAGCAAAGTAAAGACTGAATTTTTTTTTTTACATTAAAATTTATCCTTTTAAAAACAAACAAACAAAAATGAATGATAATAATTGAGTGGACAGGTACACACCTAAAACTGCAAAAATCCCAGTTATAACTGTCTCACCTTTCTAGGCCTGTACTTCAACTCAGCCCTTGTGGCTTATTGGTGATTTCATCAGAATGAGTCACTTTTCGTTTTGTTGTAGATTTCTGTAATACAGGCTAGTTGGTTCTCGTCATGGAGCTGTGGACTCGGATCTGATATCTTGAGTTCAGTCCCAGACCACAACATAAAACTATGGCCTGTTTACTGCCTACCTAAAATGTTTTCATTGTTCTAGTGGTGTCAGCTTAATGTTTCATAGGTGTCTCCCTCTCCTCCCTGTTTCAAGACCTTGCCAGTGCTTAGGGTTTCGTGCAGGCTCAGCTGAGGAGTCTGCTAGATAATTGCTGGCAGATTTGTGTGGAGTGCATATGGAATTGTCTGAGTGTGATGAATCTCTCTTGAACAAATTTCAACTTCTGAACTTCTGTTTTTACTTTTTTTTTTTTCTTATTTAATTTGTTTGTTTGTTTTTTTGTTTTGTTTTTTGCTACACTGTTGTAGAACTACCCATGTGCCACTCATTTGTTTTTCAACATGCCTGCAAACCCACCAAAACTGAGGTCAGTATGAGAGCAGGGCATGAAGGCCTTCATAATCTGGGGCTGTTTTTCACAGTACAAAGATGATGCATGAGAATAGGGATGATAGTGATGATCCTATGAAGTTCCATATCAGATTGAAACTGGAAAACATTCAGTGGTAGCATGAGGTTCAGTGGAATCTCTCTTACACTTGTGACAGTTAGTCCTTGATTGAGACTGACTGGCTGTCCTGTGTCATCTGCACTCCTTCTCATGATATATCCTGCTGTCAGCCAGGCCCTAGAAATACAGACACCTGTGGTATAGATCAGAAAATTCAAGAAATACCCTTAACTCTCACCAGTTCACGTCATTGAAAATCGTAATCACAGGCTCGATTCATAACTGCACAGTTTGCCGCGCTGCTATTTTTAGGTAAGAGTTAACAAAAAACGTTTTTTCGCCTAATATAACTTAATTATACTTGAAAACAACAAAATCAAGCATTATCATGAAAAAAGGATGCATTTTATGAACAAAAATGCATTTTTGGATAATCCGAAAACCAACCACGCCTCTTCCGCCATCTTGCTGTCTACTAGTTTACTGCTGCGTCATCTTTTCCCGAAGTATTTCACCATCATGAGCTCCTCCGAGTCAGAAATCGAAGATTTTTACTCTGAAGATGAATTCATTGCAACATCTGATGAAGAAACGGGTGAACCGAATGAATCTATGACTGCACGGCCATCAGTAGCATCGCATCAACTTAGCACTCGCACCAACGCTGGAAGGTGAGCTATTTTTAACCTCAGTGTCTCCTTTGTTTGTGCTGTGCCTGGCTTACGATAGGCCTGGTATGGGTTCAAAAGAATGTTTGAAGACAATCATGTTGCTAGTTCACATACTGTGTAGTGTTTGTGCAGTCTGTTCTGTTTATAGTGTGTGTTTGTGTGCAAGATTGCTTGTTACCATGCAGACAGCATCGTGTTTACAAATGGCGTCTATCGAACAGGTGCGTGGCGAGTGTGAGCGGTTGTTGAAAACTGATACGATGTAAGTGTGAATATAATTTGTTCAGTTCAGTGTTTGCTTTTACGTTTCCAGCAGTTACTTATGACTGCTTATGTACTGTATTTCAGAATGAAGACGGAGGATGATGAGGATGCTGGCCCTCCTGTTGATCTGCCAGACTTCAAACCCCATCTTCCACCTGGTGTCCAGCTGCCTGGTGTGAAGACAAGAGAAGACCGCCGCAAGTACCTGACACCTCTTAGTTTTTTCCTTTTATTTTTCACGCAAGAACTGGTTGAACGTTTGTGTGAGTTTACAAATGCTTATGCAAAACTCCATGGACATGAAAAGCCAACTCTTTTCAGTGGATGGGTTGATGTGACACCTGATGATTTGTACTCTTTCTTTGCTCTTCTTATGTATATGGCAGTTATCCGAGCCCCCAACATAGAGTGCTATTGGTCTACTGCTCCCTTGCTGCATGGACTTTGGGCAAGACATTTTATGTCAAAGTTGAAATTTAAATCTATACAAGCATTTTTAAAGATTTGTAATGCAGCAACCGAAAACAATGTAGCTGATAAACTTTGTAAAGCACGTTTTTTACATGAATATATTAGACGCAAATGCATGAAGCTTTACCAACCATATATGAACATAGCTGTAGATGAAAGAATGGTTAGAAATAGAGGAAGATTTACTTTTCGGCAATTTATTAAAGATAAACCTACAAGATGGGGGATGAAACTATGGGTTCTTGCAGATTCTAAAAATGGTTATACATATGATTATGAAGTTTATACAGGGAAAGGTACAAAAACATCACCATTTGGCTTAGCATATGATGTTGTTATGCGTTTATGTAAAAGTCTTGTTAGACAAGGCTACAGAGTTTATTTTGACAATTTTTATACTGGTGTCAAGCTGTTGAAAGATTTATTTACTTATGGAACTGTATGCTGTGGAACGATTGTTGCAAACAGAAAAGGTGTTCCTCTTGAGTTTAGGGACACAAAGGTGTTTTGTAAAGGAAGAAGAGGCCAATTTAGATGGAAAAGAGAAGGCAATTTATTGTTTTTGGAATGGTTAGATAACAAGGCTGTAACTTTTGCATCCACTATGCATAAAAAAGCAACAGCAAGCAAATTAGTCAGACGAAGAACAAAGGTTAGTGGCCAGTACAGACCCATACATATCAGGCAACCATTAGTAGTTCATGATTATAATCAGAGTATGTCTGGTGTTGATAAAAGTGACCATTTGATTGGAAAGTATGAGACACTTAGAAAATGTAACAGGTGGTGGAAAACATTGTTTTATCATTTCCTTGATATTGCACGGGTGAACAGTTATATTCTCTTTTGTGACTGGCGAGGGAAAAATACAGACATTGATGAGCTGAAAAGACCTGCTAGTTATGGTCAGCTTGATTTTACATTAGAACTGATAAAAGAGATGGGTGGCATTGATCAGGATACACAAGTCCCACTGTTCCAAAAGCGAGCATGTACTCCCCCACCTGCAGATCACCCAATTTTGGCCAGTCTGGTCTCCCAGAAAACTCAATTGTAGACTTTGTTACAGCAACAACGAAGGTGAAAGAAAAATACGCACAAAATGTCAGACTTGTGATAAGCATTTCTGTTTCAAACCAGAGAGGAACTGCCTTCTGCAAGCACATCAATAGAGAAATGCATTGTTTACCAGCTGCCCTATGTGTGTGTATGCATTGTATGCATTGACTCAATGTAATTATGAGTATTTTTTTTTAACTAAATCTATACAAAGAGTCCTGTTATTACAATTTTAACCTGTATTATATTGAAAAATGTCAGATTATGCTAGTAAGGACACCTTTGCCTGTTAACAGTGGGATTTTTTACAATGGTGTTATTACTACCTCTGTTTCAGTAAACCTTGAGCAGTGTAGCTATTTTTAGAATTATCATGCTATATTTAGAATAACCTCCTGAGGATTCAATTCTGGTCAGATGTGTATAAATTAGTGTTTTTATGATCTGCATTGAAGTGACTTTTAAGTCACTTGATTTTTTTAAAGGTTTTTCATGACCAGGGTTGTTGTTTATGTTTTGTGACTTTTGATGTCAGACAACAAAACGACAAAAGAAAACAAAAAGACATGGTGATTTCTGATAAATACAAAACCCTGGTGTCTCAATGTGAATTATTCTGTAATTATTGACTAATTTGTTCATTTTTCTTTGTTTTGAGGTGTGTTTTGTGGACTTTTGGTGAATAACCTGCGAAGTGTTGGCTTTTTGTGAGTAAACCGTTAATAATGGAGCTATTTTTAGACTAATGAGGCTATTTTTAGAACGGCCTCAATAATGGAGCTATTTTTAGACTAATGAGGCTATTTTTAGAACGGCCTCCTGGTGAATTATTTTTTGTCAGACATGTTTGCAATTATGTTTTTTGGGATGAGAATTGAACAGACTTTCATGTCAGTCACATTTTTGGTACCCATGCATGAAAACAAAAAAATTTTCTTCTTGGTGACTTTTGGTGTAAAGAAAAAAAAAGTCAAAACAAAGCAAAAATAAATGAGTATTATTCACAAACAACAAAAAAGTTGTGTGAGTCTTCTTTATTCTGCCACTATCTTGTAGTACAAACATTTCTCTTTATATAGATATTTATTTCATTAATTTTAATGACTATTACCATTTTCTATTATTTTTTTTTCAAACTACGTTGCATTTTTCCTGAAAATTCCTTAAAATGCTGCGAACTGGTGAGAGTTAATGTATGCCAGCCCAGCTTGTGTCCTGGAGTGTAAACTTAGGAGTTACACCTCGAACCTACCCCAGTGGGCAGTGCCATGATCTCTCAATGCTATATTGCTTATTGTCTATATCGTCAAGATTGATAGATGCTTTTTGAATTTGAATATTACATGCCATCCCTATCATCATCAAGGCCTGGTTGGTGCAGAAGTAGAGCGCTCAAACCTTTCAGTTTTACAGCGCGAGTTTGCACATACTGAGAATCACTCTAAACAAAAGCATTCTTTGTGCAGCCTCTAGTCTCCTCAGCTGTGAATGGATACCTGACTTTCTTCAGTTAGGGAAGATAAAGCATGGAGGGAGAGGAGATGGTTATTGCCCTCATCATGCTGGTCATGAGAAAAGTTGAGGTCTCTACCACCTCATTATGTTATGATCTCAGGGATATGGGACAACCTTTACTATGTTTTTCTTATCATCATCATCTGTGTTCATGATATCATCAACATTGTCCACAGTGATAGCGATAATACTGCTACTGTAAATATTGTTATAGTTACGATCGTAATTATTACTATTATTATTATTTCCTTTATAATTTCTGGATACATTTGTTGTTCTTCTCAGAGAGAGCTGAACATCCTGGGGCGGACAGGCTACAAGGTCTTCTTCAAGAACTATTCCTTTGAGCGCCTTGATGTGGACGCTTCTGTCGCCCTGCAGATGTTTGAAGACAACCGCTTCAAATTGGCACAGATTCCCAACATCGCTGCCAAATCAGAGACAGGCTCAAAGGTGACGGTGTACCGCATGGGTGACCATGTGGACATCACTTCTGGCCCGCTCATTTCCAACACGAATCAGCTGGGACGTTTTGGTGTGACTGCTGTGAGTTTGTGGGTTGTGATAAGTGTGGCCATTATGTGCCTTTTTCCATGAACATACGTACCAAGATTCACATTAATTCCCACCCAGCCTCCTCACAGGTTGTGATTTCTGGCTGTTTCTGTTTGTTGTCCTTGCAACTTTTCCATTGTTTGCCTTGAAAGAGAAAGTACATGTACGTAGGACCCTTGGACTCGCTCACCTTATCCACTAGCATCATGCATTTGTCAACAATGATAGCAAAGCAAAAACTTAACCTTTTGACTCCTTCATCCAATCCACCAGCTTTCTGGTGCAAGAAGCTGGTGGATAGGGTGAGGGAGTCTAAAGAGAATGCTTTTGCAACTGGTGGATAGGGTCCGGGAGTCGAGTGTTAATGAATCCCTCTTAACAAACTTCAAACTCAGACTCCTAGGTGAGGGACTAGTAGGGTGGCCATTTTGAAAACATGACTTTCTAAGTTGGAAGGTCAGAGAATGAACATGTGTTTGTTTTGTGTGTGTCTGTCTGTGTGTACATGCTTGTACCCATGCATGTGTGCATGCTTGTATACATGTTTGTGTCTTTAACTGGGTTTTTCCATAATCACACATCATCATACAATTTTCGCAAGATTTGTTGTAACTCAGTGCTTATTACTCTACCAAAAGGTAGTGCAGAGGATTTACACAGTTTGGGTGTAGTGTGTTCAATCTCTGTTGTTGTCCATTGTCTTCTTGAAGTCTACAGTCCCAGGGAAACAACTAATGTATTATTGTTTTGTTTGGTAAAAGAGTTGTCAGTTCTTTTGTTGTTGATTGGGAGAGATTGATGATGTCATCCACAACAGTTAACATAAAATCTTGAGAACTGCTAGTTACAGAGTTTTATTTACATCTGTTGACATGAACGGTCATTGCTAAAAATTTTTGTTTTTCACAATATCCCATTGGGTTTCAGATTCTTATTGTTATTACTGGTGTGAAATTTTGAATATTATGTCCTGTTGGTAAGAAGTTGTATATTTACAAATTTGAATGGATACAACCTGTTAAGTTTGGTTATACTAACAGCATTGTCATATTGTTTCTGCATTGTAGGTTATGTGTATGCATGGAGTTATGAATGGATGTGATCTGTTAAGTTTAGTTACACCAGTAGAATTGTCATAGTATTTATTTATTGTTCATTTGCTGCATCCTATGTCAAATCTGTGTGTGCAGTTTCATGACATACACAGTTCCACCTATGGTCCACTGAAGCGGGTCCAGGGTGTGGGATTGCCTGTTCAGCTGAATGTAAGAGTGTGTATGTGTGGGTCAGAGTATGAGTATATGTGTGCGCATGTGTTTGTCCCTGTGTGTTGAGTCAGTGTATGTGTGTGTGTGTATGTGAGAGAGAGAGAGAATATGAGACTGTGCACAAATGCTTTGTGTGTTTTTGTGCATGTATGCATGTACAGATGTGTTTGTGCATGTATGCGCTGTGTATGTGCATTTGTTTGTGTGTGTAATGAAATGCATGTACATGTATGTATGTGTGCATGTGAGACACTGTGTGTTCATTTGTTTAAGTGTGTGTGCGAGCACGTGCATTTCATGTTAAATACAGGTTTGGTTTCCACTAAGCTCAAGCGGACATTTTTTGGATTTTTGTTTATGCTTTGTGCAGATGCACTACTGGACCTTTGAAAACATCCTGTGGAAAAGAGCTGAAAAATTTGTAAGTAAATTATAACTTCTTATAGGAAACATTTCCTGCTTGCTGTGTTATAACATACATTTTGTCATAATTGTCTGTGTCGTGGAGACTCAGACTGAATGCACATGCATTGCCATACAGACATTTGAAAAGAAACTTTAGTGTTCCATTTTTTTTCCGGATGCGTGTGGGCATGTTGTTTTTCCTTCATCGTGCAGGCGGTATGTCGCTGCTTAGTCTGCATACAACACAGACATAAATCATGTGCACGCTCACATACGCACATACACACACACGCGCGTGCACACACACACATGCACAGAGAGAGAGAGAGAGAAGAAGGGTGATGGTGTCAAGCATAGCTTGACCAAAAAAAGGAAACAAAGCAAACAGAAATATAGCTTGATCCGTCCTTTCTTTCAGTCTGTCCCTGTCTCCATCTCATTTTCAAAGGAAAAAAAAGGGGAAATTGTTTCATATTGACACACAGGGATGTGTATCTGTCTGTGTGTATGTCAGGGAAGTAATTGTGTCCAGTAACAACAGTAGTAGGAAAATTTTATTTATGCCAGTTTAAATCAACCTGGTTAGAGGTCTAGGTCACAACTGTGCAGAACATGTTTACATGTTTTTCAAGGAATTCTTAGTGACTTATTGAAAGGTTTTGACCAAATGTACACCATAACAATGTTTAGTCCATAGTCCTAATGATTTTTTTCCTTAAAGTGTGTGTTTCCTTGTTGTCCATTATTTGGACCCTGTACTAGAAATATGAAATACATTTATTTCAGTTGTATATGGAGTAATTTGCAGACCTGCCAACCCCTCTAAGCCTGCAATAGTACCTTTATAAATTTTTTATAGTATTTTTTCAAAAACAGTAGTATTCCAAGTATACAAAGAATTATATACCTCATTATAAAGTAGATTCGTCTCGTCATTTGTGGCTCCAGGAACACATATTTTCACATGTATCACTTCTAATGTCTTTTTTCACATGCATCACAAATTCTGAGTTCAAGTGTCTGTTTTCCACATATATTGATCACTATGAGTTCCAGTGTCTGTCTCCACTGAGGCACAATCACATATGATTCACTCAAAAAACATAAATTCTAATGTCTGCTTCGCTACAAACTGCATTGTCAAAATGACAATTTGAAGCCAACAAGGCACACTTTGAAAGTTACTGAGTTGTGTCGGTAGAGCTTGTTGCACTGTGCTCAGTGTGCTGCCTTTTGGTAGCTGACTTGCACTTTTTCAAGAGCTCATCAGAGAACACTGCTTTGTAGCATGGGCCCCCTTTCTTGGACTTCAGAACCATGAGAGCATCCAATGTCTTTGCCCCTATGGATCCCCGAAAGTCAGTCTTGTTTCTTCGCACTTGACTGAAGATTCTCTCACACCCACAGTTGGACACAGGGATGAGGAGAATTGACAGCATGAACTGGGACAGATGTTTCAGTCTAGTGGCACCATTGTGATCTTTCATGGCACCAATCTCCTTCCACTGCAGTTCTGCTGATGGCTGGTTCAACACCACAGGTGGAAGTTCTGCTGCCTGGTACTCCAGAAACTCTCCCTCCAGCTCATCAGGGGTTGTGTTAGGTGGCAGAGTGCATGGGAACTTCTTCAAGAAGTATTTCAAAGAAGATGCTTGAACTGACTTCTGCAGGTTCACATCCGCAAGCTCTGCATGTTTCCATAGAGTTTCCTCGGCCGGGTTCAGCTTCTCTTTCATGTACTTGCATGCCTCCTTGTAGAATGTCTTCACATTCTCCATGAAGATCTGCTGCTGCTTACTTTCCACACAGTCCAGGTGTTCTCGGGTGGTGCTACCAATGAAGATGTCTTCATCACGCTTCATGTTGTATGAGGATTTGAAGTCCACATCCATCAGGGCCCCATTGTTCAGAGCAGCTGGCTTCAGATAACTGACAAGCAGGCGTCTGTACAGTCGTTCCATGTCTCTCTTGATCAGATGGATTCTGGCGCTGTCGGTCTGTTCAAGTTTGTTGACTTGGTTGAACACCTCCAAGACTGTTGCATAGAACAAGACATACAATTTGGTGGTCTTGCGCCGGAAGAAATCCCCGAGTTTTTGCCTCATAGGTGGGTCAGAACTAGATGTACTTGAAGCATGTGATGTCTTCACACTGCATTCTTCCTTGAAGAATTTGTCCAAAGCGTTCCACTGCTCAACTGCTCTGTCCAAGGCAGCCCCAAGAGAGAGCCATCGGGTGGGAACATGCTCAACAACCTTGTGCTCTGGCAAGCCTAGTTCCTTCTGGATCTGCTTCAGGCGTTGCTGTCTGCCAGTGCTCTTGGAGAAATACCAGGCCAGTTGACGCATTGTGTCATCAAGGTCAAACTTGCTAGACTCCTTCATGGCTTTCTTCACAGTCAGACTGAGATGGCATACACATCTGGCCAAGAAGGTCTCTGGATGCTTGTCTCTGATGAACGAGATGACACCTTTGTTGACCCCAATCATGACATTGGCATTGTCGGTTACAAATGCCAGGCAGTTCCTCCAGTCTATCTGGTAAGCCCTTAGCTCAGAGTCCAACAACTGAAAGATGTGTTCTCCAGTGGCTGACGTCTCACATGAGGGGACACTGAGCAGTTCAGTTTTGATAGTTCCATGGGGATCCACAGCTCTCACAACAATGGGAAAGAACTTGTCTTCCCCCTCCTGACTACCATCAGTACCTAACACAAAGGGTCCCTTCATGCACTGCACAAGTTCAGCCTTACTATCTTCAGCACATTCCTTCACAATGGATGTGGTTTTTGTTCTTGCAGAACTGTAGGTATCTGCTATGTTGCTGTCAGGAAACATCTTCTTAAACAACTGTCCAGCATGGTCAGAGGCTGAAAGTGGCACGTTGTGTTCCACCAAAAACGCCGTGAAATATGCCTCTGCACGAATGGTCTGGAGATCAGTATCTTCAGTTCTTTGAATATAATCAACAAGAGAAGAGGTGTTTCTTAAGGCTGATGCCTTTGCAATGTGCTTCAACGAAGTCACGTGCTTTTTTACATCGTCGATCCCGCCATGCGAAACTAGAAAATCGAACTCACAAGCACTGCACCTTGCATATGTGCTTCCCACTTTCGATGCAGTGATGCATGGGTACTCTTGTGAGTACGACTGGATGAACTTTTGTTCTCTTTTTGCCTTTTTCTGTACACTTTCACTGCCGGTGCCCAAAGCAGCTTCACCACCACGTTTTCCTTTGCCACTACCACGCGGTCTACCTCGTGTCGCCATTTTCTTTTTGCAAAAACGGAAGTCTCACAGTCGGTACGAGACTTTCGTTTTACCCAGTACGAGACTCTCGTTTGACGAGATTCTCATTTATAATAACAAACATGGCTGCGCCCATAGTCCACTTGTTTACCGATCATGATTGTCTTCTCAGTGGCGCTCTCGGCTCAAAGTCACTACTAGACCTATAATCGTTTGTTTTTTTTGTTTTTGTTTTTTTGCATCGTATCATTTTTTACTCGATCGTAATTTAGTATTATTTAATTATGATCGTAAAATAATACGCCAAAATCGTACTGGTTGGCAGGTCTGAATTTGAATTAAATTTGAGTCATATGTTTCTGGTGTGCAGCCTGAAAGTGGTGAATATTTTACTTGCCATGGGGAGTAGAAAAATATTTGGCGAGTAAATTCAAACCTTCACTCACCTATGGGGAGTACACAATAACAGTTTGATTCCGTTTGCATAAGCTTAGATCGTTTTACAACTTTTCTGATCCAGTCACTCAGCTTTACCTACATTGATAAACAGCAACCCTGCACTTCCTGTTGTAAAACCACATGTCTCTGCAGTGAAGTGCTCAAAAGATAGTCATTGGCTCAAAACTCGTCTCTGCAGTGAAGTACTCAAAAGATAGTCATTGGCTCAAAAACTTCTACTGGGAAGAAAAGCAAATCAGGGGGTCAACAAGGCTTTCTTTCCAAATGGCCTCAGGTCCAGCATTATGAGAGCTGTGGCCATCTCCTCTTCCTTTCTGCCTTACATGTTCCAAACTTGAAGAAAGATGCCCATTCACAGCTGGGTAGACTGGAGGTTGTTTGCACATATAAAGTTACACGGACATGATTCACTCTACTGCAGACTCGTACAGGCAGATTGGAAAGTGAGTGCTCTATCTCAGTGCCAACCAGGCTTCATTATTATCATCATTACTACTATTATTACAGACATGCCTATCGTTACAGGACATTTTGCGTTTGTCCCAGAAAGCTAAATATTTTGGCAGGGTCTTATGGAAATGCGGATGCGAACAGCGTGTTCTGCAGAATACACATGTGACTTAAAGAAAAGAAAAAAGAAAATGAAGGGAAAAAAGAGGATGAGAGCAGGGGAGTTCAAAAGGAGCAGAACTGGAAAGGATGACAGTTTCGCAACTTAGTCTCTGTAGTTTATTGAGAGCAGAGAAGCAGCATGGAGAAGAGGCAGGGGTAAAACAGTTTTGCAACTTAAGTCTGTAGTTTACCAAGAGCTGAGATCACCAACTACAATGTCCTTCATGAACATGGTGTAAATAAGGTGTGTCTTTTAGTTTTACTGTTGTTGTGTTTGAGTTAGTTAGATATGTATTTATCTGCCATGTTCCTGAAAATTAGTGTCTGTTCTTGATTTGGAGGGAGAAGAGTGGCAGAATGGCTTAGATGTTTGCCTACCAGTAATGCAACTCAAGTTTCTAGGGTTCACTCACCATAGAGGCCTCAACTTTTCTCCTCAGTTTGACCGGAAAATCGAACTGAATATCTGTTCCTTTGGAAGGGGACAAAAAATGAGTTAGACCTGTGTGCCTTCTGGTTAAAGATCCCATGGCAGTTGAAAATCATGAAGAATAGGCATTTCCTGGCTGCCTTGGTATAAAACATTGGTGAGATATAGGTATTCCAAAGTGATTTTCAAATTTGAACTTATCTGTATAAAAATCAGCTGGGAAAATAGAGATTTTCATTCTGAACACATACATACTTTATTTTTTAATGTGGGATAAAAAATAAATTTTTTGATTTTTTCCTTTCTTTTTGGACTTAGAAAAATTTCGCACGTTTTTTTAGGCCACATTCAGACATGCCTTGAACACACATATAAAATCACACAAGTCCAGAAAATCATTTCTGAGGAGGTTTTTACTTAAGTTGATGTGCAAAAAACATGGACAGAAATGCATATCAATAAAAATACAGACCTATGAAAATGACAAAAAATAGCAAAATTGGACGCCGCCGTTCCAAACAACTGGGCAAGGGACCCATTTTCATTAATTTCAAACTCCATTATCTTTAAGAACTACAATACAGTGACACTGAAATGAATCATATATGATAAACATATTAAGGAATTTAACCCTAATTTTTTCCAGTTTCATCTGAAAGCTGGTTGAAAAGATATCAGATGTCAAAAATGCGAAATATGCGGATTTGTCACAGTGAAAAAAATGGCGAATTTTACACATATTTGGTGCACCATAACTTTTTTCACTTTAAAGTTACAAAAATGGTTTTGATATCAAATTGCTCAGCATGACAAACTCTTTCAATGTAAAACAACCCCAGACATCTGTATGTTTAATCAAACCATATTTGGGTAAGGATAAAATACCTATTTTGAAAAAAATGTGTATTTTAGCTTTTTGCAAGACTCCGTAACTTCTGTCACATTCATCCTACTGCAAAGTACCATATACCAAAATGATCAGTTTTTTATGATCTGTCAGTATAACAAACAAGACATTAGGTTTCAATCTTTCTGTAAACAAAAATCAGATGACAAAATTATAACAAATGTCAGCTGATAATAGTAACAAATAATGCGTTTTGTTTACATATCGAATCAAACAAGACATGTACATCAACAACATTCATTCAAAGAAGTCATCTTCATAGTTTTTACATGCCAATTTGTTGGTTTTTTTATCATTAAACAACGATTAAAACATGTCTTGACCTTTAACTGTTCCTTAACTGTGTGTAGAACATCAAAAGCTTCCACATCATTGTCTTGACCTTTCACTGTTGCTTAATCACAGTAGATAACTGTCCTGGCCTTCAACTTAAACTGGAAGCACAAAAGATAGAAATCATCTCTTTTTACAAAAAACGTTGTAATGAAATGTAAAAAAACACTTGTCAGTGTCTATGATCAGTGATTCCCCTTCACAAGTGACAGGAAATTAAAACATGTTAAGATGCAGTTCATCATCATTGCTGTCAAAGTTGTCCAAAAGACTAGGTCTCCGCCCTCTGCCAGTCTTAAGAAATCGCTCCTTCATCCTCATGAAGAGATCATCTGTGAGAAAAATAGTGTAGAGGGAAAGTATTAGTACATCTATCTGTTCTATCCTGTAGCGTAATGTGAAAATCCCATTTGTAGGGACAAACGGCCTATACATACAGAGCAAGAGGCAAATACTGACCAAAACAAAAACAAATCCAAAAAACAAGAACATAAAACATGCAGGAACACAAGGACTTTTGTACCCCTGCTCAATTAACTTCCCTGCCTGTCAAAGAGAGAAAGGATCAAGAGAGAGAGATTGGTGTGGAGCTGTAAGAAGCCTACCAGTATTATTGTCAGCTTTGAAAATAAAATTATAATATCTTACCCTAACTCACAAAGCAGTGAGCAAAGTAAAATGTCCCATACATTTAGGCCTACTCAAATCAGCACAACAAAATTTATCTCATAAACACTATAGGCCTAGTTAGGAAGGTTCATAATGTCCAACCCATTAACCTGGTAGGCCTACTTTATTTTGTTTACTTTAAATATTATTTTTGATGACAATATTAGTAATGATAATAAATAGTAATGAATGATAGTAAACTAATAATGAAATAATGATAATAATAATAATGATAAATAATAATGAATGATAGTAAAATAATAACAATAACAAAAATATGATAATAATAATAATCTTTTAAAGCTGTTAAACTAGGTGATAATAATATTGGGCCTAAAAATAATAGGATTGATAAACATGCAAATTTGTTTCAATGGTACCATTCAGGAAGTTTACACAAAGGCAGAAAAGAAAAATGTGTAACATTGTGAAATTATTGAACGACACTGAACCAGATCGAGTGAAGTCAAGGGAGGGCACTCGGCCGATTCGACTATCAATCGATCAAAGCGTTGATCACGTGACCACAATAAATCGCTAATCTCTCATTAACATCATGTGCTCGCCCGAACAATCTTCGCGCGTGTCCGCCATTGCGCGTCAGACGCTAAGAGAAAGCGAAAATATGTTGCTTTTTCTCAGTCCTCGTGGAAGACAGCCAGTGGTTGAATCCGTATGCAACTAGCAGAAGTTGAAAGTTGAAACCTTGACCTTTTGCACAGTGGAAAATATGGAGAGATTGGTTTTGAGTAAGGTTGCGAAATCATCGACGGAAGTTTTTAACGCACGAAACGACCGACTAGATGGAAACCTATCAGTTCACTTTTTACATCGGATGAAAGCAAGTTTAGTCGTCTTTTTGACTGTGTAAATGGTTTGTTGATATCTGACCCAGCTTATCTCCGCGAGGCGAGTTTTCAAGGTAGGTGTCAAAACCGCGTTCCGATTTCGTCGTTCCAGTTGCAGCAAAATCGCAATTTAGTACCCATCATCAAAAGCATATTTCAAACGGTAAATGTTACACTTATTGATTTATTTTGACTTTAAACAAAGCTTTAAGGATCACAGATCAACATGATCTATGTTTTTTATTTCTGACACTGCATTTTGTTGAGAACAAGCAAGTTGAAAACCAGTGAAAAATCACACTTTGCCGTACTTTTCGCCGCCCGCGAAGAGCACTTTGGAATACCTATGAGATAGGTTGATTTCCCAGGTCCCTCCCCTTAAAGACCAATTAGCCTTGTTGCATTTCTGAAGTCTTGGTAAAAAAAAAAAGGGTGATGCTGCACTGCGGCGATGCGCTCTCAAAGGAAAGAGCAGCCTGAGGTTTATGTGGTATTGTCCGCTGTGACAATAGAAAGGAAAATGAATATGAATTGAGGAAAAGGAGATGGGCACTGCCCTCATAATGCTGGTCCCGAGAAAAGTTGAGATCTCCAGCACCTCACTCCCCTACGACCCAGGGTCATGAGACTATCTATCCTGATTTTCGAGATTGTTCCTGAAAACAATATTTTGGGGTAGGCATGCCTGTTGATGTTATTATTTTTGTTATTATTTTTACTTTTATTATTATTGTTATTATTATTAATTATTATTATTATCACTTCTACTATCATTGTGATTATTATAACTGCTCCTACTATTGCTATTATTTTCATTACAGAATGAAGCTCCAGTGCCTGAATTGAAGCCTTCACAACCAGAAAAACAAGCATAGCAGAAGCGACAAAAATGTGGTTGTGATTGTATGGGTCAGATTGATGTGAAGAATGCAGTTCCTACTGGTGAATGGACCATTTGTTTGTATGTGAAATCTTTGTGTATGTAGTTTCTCATTTGTGTGAGGAGATATACGGGATAGGATGAACACTGTGGTAAATTTTTATTTTCTCTGGGTGTGGAGGATTTTTTTGTTTGGATGAAAAATGAGCGAGTCACCAGTCAGCATGGTGAAGTGGTTAATATAACAGACTACTGACAAGGAAGTTGTGGGTTTAAATCCCAGTCTGACCAGAACATTATTGCAAGATTTTTCAGCATTGACTGTCTCCTACCAGAGTTGAGGGTGCTATGAGTTCGTTTGGAAAACCAGGACCAGTTGAGTGTCTTTCACTTTATAGGTACCTCACATTGAGGTGTTGGTGAAATAATTAGACCAACACCTCAGGCGTTTCTATCTTGGGCCTGGTTGATGGCAGGATGTATTATGAAAGTAAGCATGGAGTACAGCCCTGTCATGCAGTCACAATTGGAAAATGGAACTCCATAGCACCATCACTGTCACCCCTCTTCTCGTCATCACATCTTGATGAACTATTTTCCAAGATTCTGTGGCTCTTTATGCCTTGCTTTCATGTTGACATCAGTGTTGGTGGGTTTGGAAGTGGATTGGAAAGCCGAAATGATGGCTGAGGGTAGCGACTCAGAAACATGCAGAAGATTAGGCAGCAGGAAAAAAGAGTGATTGAAGAGCTGGATTTGCTTGGACTGTGTTTAATCCTTTTCCTCACCCTGTCCACCAGCGCCTGCAGGATGAGAGAGAGAAAGGATTAACCTTTAGAGCACCATGCAAGCTGTTCCAGAATGACAGGTAATTCACGCCTCTCGTGGACTCCCATGCTTGCTGTTTGAGAATGTCACATATATCAAGCTCATGGAAGTTCTTAGTTTATCCAGGAATTGTAAAATTAGTAGCTTTAGGACCATCAAGGTTCTTTTGAATTACTAGGAAACCCTCTATGTTACTTACAAACATATTTTTCAAACAATTTTACTGGCTGTACTGGAGTGTGAACAACTCTGCAAAGTGAGTAAGATGGTAACACCTCACCCAAGTGCAAAATTGAGTAGCACAAATGTTCTCAACTCATTGGGGTGAATTTTAATGAAGATTGAAGTAAACCGCAGTCTTTGGCAGATGAAGGTTAGAAAGATGAATAATTATCAGCCTCAAGTTCGTACTCTTGACCCAGAGCGCTGAACTGACCTTGACACTGTTGCTGCTGAATATTTGGGATTAAATTCTGACCCAACATTGGTAAAAATATGTATTTTCTGGAAAGAAGGTGAATTGACA
Organism: Monoplex corrugatus; assembly: GCA_030674185.1. NCBI lineage: Eukaryota > Metazoa > Mollusca > Gastropoda > Littorinimorpha > Ranellidae > Monoplex > Monoplex corrugatus. The sequence continues at coordinate 13,412,269 of JAPXFY010000034.1, forward strand.
GTTTTTACCCACGTGAGTTCAGAATTTAATCCAAGTTCTTTTTTCTAACAGCATGGTTTGTGTGAAAATTGTTTGGCAAATAGGTTTTTGTTATTTGCTAAGTTCAATGGCAGGCTAAGGGCTAAAATTGACCCATGCAACATAGTGGCAGTGTATGTTCATGCATGTATACGTTTCATAACCAATGAATATAAACAGGTAAATATTTCCTGCCAGAAAAGCCACCCTGATTAGGCCTATATAATTTCCTGTCAGAAAAGCCACCCTGAATACACAATTTCCTGTCAGAAAAGCCACCCTGAATATACAATTTCCTGTCAGAAAAGCCACCCTGAATATACAATTTCCTGTCAGAAAAGCCACCCTGAACATACAATTTCCTGTCAGAAAAGCCACCCTGAATATACAGTTTCCTGCCAGAAAAGCCACCCTGAATATACAGTTTCCTGCCAGAAAAAACACCCTGAATATACAATTTCCTGCCAGAAAAACACCCTGAAAATACAATTTCCTGCCAGAAAAGCCACCCTGAATATACAGTTTCCTGCCAGAAAAGCCATCCTGAATATACAATTTCCTGCCAGAAAAGCTACCCTGAATGTAATTTCCTGCCAGAAAGCCACCCTGAATATATAACTTCCTGCCAGAAAAACCACCCTGAACATATAATTTCCTATCAGAAAAGCCACCCTGAATATACAGTTTCCTGCCAGAAAACCTACCATGAATATAGGCCTACAGACTTTCACTATTATAAATTCAGTCACAAAATGCATGGACACATGCATACATGCATGCACTCATAATCTTTCTACTTTACAAATTTATACACATGCATGCGCATACACGCGAATGTGTACATATACACAACCACACACAATTTTTTACTGTTACAAATTCTGTCTCCTCTCTCACACACATGTGCACACATGCGTGCACGCACGCGCACACACAGGCGTAAACTATATAAAGAGAGACATTAAATATTCTATAAAAATGAAGGGGGAAAAAACATGATCACATCTTCATATGCACATCAATACGTTTTCAGAGTTTTATTGGAAGAAAAACGCCTTTCCTTTTTTAAGACAGAGGTCATCACTACAAAGCAAAAACAACTGTGATAGTTGAACATAAGTTATGATCAAATGTCTACACTTAAAATGAGTTCTAATATTGGAGAAAAATAGCAATGATAGTTAACATTCTTCATCTCCTCCTTTAACTCCCATGAAAAGTCATAGAGGTGCCCCACAAAGAACTGTTGGCTCGATTCTTCCAACTCTCTCAGTTGCCAGCCTGGATCCCTGCAAGTGGTTTCTCTGTCCGTTCACAATGTTGTCAGTCCATTGTATCTGTTTTCCGCTCTGTCTCACTCCCACAACAGTTCCTTGGAGGATTGATTTAGCGAGGCCATTTGATCTTGTTACATTGTGGTACCAACACGGTTTTCTTTTCGTAACTGATGTCGGCAGATCTTCGTATAGTTGAGTGTTCTGTTGATGATTGGCGCACTTGTTCATGGTGATATGATCAGTGTATCTGAAGTTCAGTGTCTCGGGGATGGAGGCGGAATATGTCATATCCATATTTGAACATAGTTGTAATCAAATGTCTCAAGAAAACCTTTAAATTGAGATCTATTATTTTTGGAGAAAGGTAATTATGATATACAATTCTACATGGTTATGACCAAATTTCTAAATTGAAGAAACTTTCTTCATTATTGGAGAAAAATAACAATGATCTACGATTGTACATGGTTATGATCAAAATTCTAATTCAGAAAAATTTTGTTTTGTGTTTATGGTGTGTGTGTATAAGTGTGTGTCTTCGTTTGTTCATTCTTTGATTTAACGTCTTTTCACTACAAGTGATATTAGACGTGTGTGTGTGTATGTGTGTGTGTGTGTGTGTTTACTTAGATCTAGCATTGGGAAGTGAATATGATCTATGACAGAATGCATTTATGACCAAATTTCTAATATTATATTTGTTAAGAATGACAACATTAGTGATACTTTTTTCCCCAACAGTACAAGTTATTTACTGAGACAAGTAAAACCCATTTTCCAACGTGCTGTTGCAAATCTGCATATCTGCACAGAACTAAAAACACAAACAAATACATCTATAAATCAGTAATATAACATAACATAGTGCATAAGGAATTCAAAGAGTAACAGCATTTGCTGCCTTTTGAGAGAGAGGGAAGAGGAGACATAGGTAAGGAAATGATACTTCATAGTGTGTGTATATGTTTTTAAGGTGTGTGTGTAAGAGAGAGAGAGAGAATTAAAAGCTTGCATATAGATTATTTATATGTGTGTGTGTGCAAGCTTGCACGTGTGTGCGAGTGTGTGTGTATTAACTGGACTGGAATCATTTGTACTGGGAAAAAACCCCAGCAAATCAAGCGATACACGAAAATCTCCATAGCCTGACTAATCAGAAAATGGTAAGCACTAGACTTAGTTATATAGGTAAGCATGCTATGCAAGACGTAAATATTAATTAAGCGAGTGACACTTGATGATATTAACTTGGCAGATCAGAATATGGATAATAAATAGCTGTGGAATCAAACCTTTAAACAAACAAGAAACCCCCACAAATACCCCTCCCACTAAGAACACTAAAATGAAAATTGATCCACTAAACAGTAAACACTAAAAATACAAAAAGGATAAATCAAATCATTGAACAAAAAATACTAAGAACAACAAAGAATGGATTCTCCTGTCAGTTTGATGGATGAATAGGTATATGCTGCTCCTGGTTGGTGCACATTGTGTGGCTATCTCTCCACTTTGCCATTAACTGATGACTGGGTTTGAATGGGTCATAAACACATGCCTAGCACCCCTTTAATTGGTGAAATGGCTACTGTGTGGTGTCTGGAGTTGGGAGGTGACTGTCCAGAGTGGTCAAGCACTGGTGCTCAGGGTTCAATCCAGCACCCTCGGGTTGTTTCTTGTTAGCTGGTCTTCAGCATGGGTGCCACTCTTCCGTCTGGGTGATGGAAATCCGTTTTCTCAGCAAGGCCGCAGACGGAAATTCCTTTGTGAATAGTTTGTACAGTTTCCCTTCGAGTGGTAAAGTGACTTTTTTCAGATGAAAAGTGTACATATCAAAGGCGGCCCCTGGATCCCAGCCTGATTTTCAGTTTTTTCAAATTTTCAAAGTATCACCCTTGCTTCAGTACCTGGTGTGGGTCTTCATGTGGGGTAAAAGACCAATCCTGGAAGTATGTGTTCTTCCACAGGTGTTACATGGGAAGGAGTCATGCTGTGCTTGGTTCCGCTTCAGTTGGTCCCTCTTCTATTGCATAGCAGCTCTTCTTCACTGTTAACATGTGATTGTGCCTTGTGTACACTTCTTGTTGCCAGCTTACTTCTGCGGAAAGTGTCTTTCTGGGTGATGATGTTAATGTCACAGCTGACGAGGTTGGACTTCAGAGTATCCTTGTATCTCTTGTCTTCCTTGGTCACAGTGTCCTTGCTTTGGCTGTCTGTACAGGAGCATCTTCGTGAAAGAACCGAAATGAGTGAAAATGAACCATTAACCAGAGTTATGAATGCTTAGTAAGGAATTAAGTCACTATTGATTTAAGTGCACAAAAAATGCTAAGAACATTTAAAATGTTGTCAATCTGAAACATGAAACAAAAATACTTAAGAAAGAGTTAAATTGAATCATTAAGGAAAAAAACCCCTGAAAACACTAACAAATGGTTTAAATTAATCAGTCCCATGAAAAAGAGACAGAATGCACAGGGCAAAACTGGAGTTAAGAAGGGCATCCTATTCCAGACATTGATTGTAGCCTTGGAACAGACCTTTTTTGTTCGATCGCCCTTTATAAAGAAAAAAAAACCCAGGGTGTGATTTTGGAGAACACTCCATGCAGAAATTTCTTATCCAGACTTGCCAATTGTGCTACTATCATATTGCATGCATTGGTTACATTCGGAAATGTTTCAACTGAGGCTGTATCAAAGCTTGTGACATATGTCATTTTATCTCGTTTTGATTACTGTAACACTCTTTTCTGGACTACCAGCTTCTTCTCTCCTCTGTCAGCAACACGTACAAAACGCAGCTGCTCGTGTTGTTCTCAGAAAAAAAGTTTGATCATGGCAGCCCTCTCCTTTGCTGTCTGCACTGGTTGCCTGTTTTAAAAAGAATTGAACATAAGCTGAACACTTAAGTGTTATAAATCTATTCACAGGTCTGCTCCATCATATCTTTGTGACAACATCAGTATCTATACGTCAGTTCACACCTTGTGCTTAGCTTCAGATACTCTTTCCCTACTCTTTCCCTTCAGGTTCCTAGATTTAAACTATCAACTGTTGGCCAGTGTTCTATTGCTGTCTCAGGATCATATGGCTGGAATAAACTTCCACTCCCATCGCCTAACACCTACTATTTCTATTTTTAAATCCAATTTAAAAATCCATTTCTCTTCATGACAATGAATTTTACAACTACTTCTTTCCCAGTTTTTGTAGGTCTGTTTTGTATATTGTAAGGTGGTCTGCGTTGATTGCATGCGCATGTGTGGTGCATGAGTGCGCTTTGATTTGAATTGTCAAGATTTGGCGCCATATAAATAACTATAATCATTATTATTAATCATTATTATTATATGAACCAGAGAGAGGTGTGTCTGTCTGCCTGTAACTAAAATGTGCTAAAGATTTCCTCAGCTGTTTTCGGATATATCTTTCTCAAATTTTGGCCAAAAAGATGTAGATTGTTAAGGAGTCACAAAAACACAAGTTTGAAAGGTAAGACACCAAGATTGTCAAAGTCACAACGACCCCAAAAGTGCCTGAAATCAGCAGCTTTCTAGGGAAGTGTGTGAACAGCACTTTCTTAGGAACTTTTGACAATATTTACACTTTTGTTTTCTTACCGTTGTGACCATCTGCCATCATCATCACTTCATGTCCGCTTTTATTTCATCTTATGCCTCTTCAAATGCCAGTTTAGCTTCAAAAGTTACCTGGTCTTGTCGGTTATTCATTTCTGTAATTTAATAAACCCGTTCCCGACCCACCCAATCCTGCAAAATGCTGTAGGATAGGGTGAGGGAGTGAAAATACATCACCTGACCCTCTCCTGCCTGAAGCTATCGGATAGATGAGAGAATGAAAGGGGTACCATCTCATTTTTTAAAAAATTTATTTATTTTTTATCATTATTAGTGTTTAAAACCCAGCGGACTGCTCAGAGCCATATCTATACTATAACCATCTCAAGCTAAACACACATTTGTAAACTCCTTGATGACTTTGGAAAAAAGAAGACAGGGAAAAGAAAATAAGTATATGTATTAATCAAACATAACTCTTGAGAATCACGTAGGAATTATCTCCCATGGTGTACAATTTCTCAAATCTAACACAGTTTGCACTACCCATTCAGCTAGCATAGAAGCAGATACAAAGCACAAAAAGCATAAGTTCAGAACACTCCTCAAAAAATGAGCAACCAAGGCTACCTATATACTCTGCAACTACCCTTCACACAACCCTGTGTATGGTCTGTCTTGTCTATGTGTGTGTGTTTGGTCAGTTCAAGAATAAAAGACTATGTCAATCTTGAACATAAGACCAATATATTGTATGTATTTCTCTCCTCTCTCATAGTTGTGTGTAGGGTAGTTGCAGTGTTATCATTCCTGCCCTCTTCCATCTCACTTCCCTTAGTCCTAAAATACTGATGTTAAGCCTTTCCATCTCCATTTTGATGTTGTCCATGGTCACTTCACCCAATTTGGGGGGGTGGGGTGGAAGTTAAAAAAAAACGGAGTACAAGTATATAAGTGCAACAAGGTACACAGAAACATACATAAAAATTGATCTATAGTACCTGAAATTGCCACTAAGCAGTTCACATTTCTTCAGAAGTGAAAATACAGTTAATATAAGTATCCCATACCAATCCTAATAGAAAGAATCTAAGGCTTTATGGAAAACAAAAGTGAATGAATCAGCAAGGCAGAAAATGAGATAGGAAGAGACAGAAAGCAATAGAACAAGGCAGAAACAAAGACATTGACAGAGAAAAGGAAATTTCTAGAACAGAATTTCCTGAAGATAAGAATAGTGTATATACTGAAAGAGCCCCCGACATCCCCATGAGGAGATGACCATCGTAGTCTATCCAGCAGGCAGCTGGTGGATAGGGTGAAGAAACAAAACGGTTTGCAGTGCTCAGATCTTCATCTTGGTCAGGACGTTGATGACATCTGGCAGGTAGGTGGAGCAGAAGGCACTGCGATTTAGTGGGTGACAGGCGCATACTTGCAAGGGCTTGATGATACTTGGGGGACGCATCCACAGCTCACCCCACTGCCTGATGATGGAACTGTTGTCCCGGTCCATGCAAGCTCCATCCTTCACTAAAGAAGAGAAGGGTTGCTTGAGATTGTCATCATCTCAAACTTTTGGGAGACTTTCATATCGACTGGAGAGAAGTGTGTGCATGTATGCATACGTGTGTGCACGTGCATGCGTGTGTGAGTTTGTGTATGTGTGTAACAAAAATGTGTTAATGAGATTTTCTAAACTCTGATGGATCTTCACCATTTGTGTATTACTAGCGAAGCTGAGCACCACTGAGTAATTGCAAAAGCATGAATCTGCAAAGTAAAGCTTCAAGATCATAATTATGGACCAGAAACAGTTCCCAAACCCAGCAGCTAGAGTATGATACGCTATTAACACTCTTTTTTGTTTTTCTTGGTAGGCAATGCTATGCTATAAACTCTGTCTCCTGTTAACAGGACTTTCTCAAGAACTTCCAACAATATTCAAAATCTGTTTTCACTGTTGTGACAGTCTACCATTTTCCTCAGTGCGCGTCCAGATTCATTTAAATGGAAGTTTCCTCAGTGTCACAATGACCTTGGACAAGTACAAAATACGAATCAAGTGAATGAAAATAAAACAAAAATAGAATAAACTAAAATGAATAAAGAGAGACACTTCAACGATGATGGACACAAATTTTTGACCAACTGGCCTTTCTCAAGTGTACATAAAAACAATAATGAAACAAGATTTTCAGATTTTGGGAAAAGAAATGGATGAGCAGAGAGCACACCTGGGGTATCCTATCATACAGATGTTACAAATTATACGGGTGAAAATGCAATATTCCTCCCCGTTTCATAACATTTGAGATCGATTTTAACTGTTTCCTCTTGTTTTGTCTTTTATTAAACGCTTTGCAAACTAAACATTGTAAAACTGTTAATTGTATTTGCGATGCACAATTCACACTAAAGGTGCTAAAGCAGTAGCCTTATTTTCTTTCTTTTTCTCAGTAGGGTATGGTACATTATGAATACTCTATTCTTTTATGCAGTACAGTACACACTTGTTCTGTCTCTGGCTGGAACCCACCCAAGATCACTGAGAAAACGGAAAAAAACCACCCTTTTCTGTCTTCTCTCTGGGGCATATTTTATGTATTTATTTATTTTGTTCTTGTCTTTTTCAGTCTTTCTTGTCGTCTCTTTTAAAAAAATTTTTTTTTTTATTTACTGGTTCATTGTGACACTGAAAAACACCTTCACAGACACATGCACAGGACTTACCCCCTTCTTGCCCACACAGCGAGGGTGTGTCGAAGAGAGAATTCGTGAAGGGTTTGTTGTTGACGTCATAGTCCTGGGTGCACACGCACTGGGTTTCGTTTAACATGAACTTGTCCCCAAGGTAGCGCCAGTGCATGTCGTCAGCTTTACACGGCTCTGAAGGAATCCAAAAGTTTTTGTTTGGTTTGGTTTTTTAGTTGCAGAGCTTGGAGTTTCTTCTAGAGGGACTCTTCGCTCTCGGACAATTCCATATGCGCCCCACCTAAATCTGGCAGCAATTACCTGGCAGACCACCTGAGCCTGTGCAAAACCATGTGCGCTACCGAGGTCTTGAAAAACATTAAGCTGACTCCACTAGGATGATAGAAACATTAAGTTCAGTTCCAGCATGCAGCAAAATAAAAAACAGCTTTGTGTCCTGGCCATCTTAATTAACCCTTTGACTCCAGCACCCTATCACAAACTGCAAAAACAACCCTCTGACTCCCTCACCCTATCCACCTATCTTCCTGCAAGAAGCTGGTGGATAGGGTGAGAGAGTCAAAGGATTAAAAGTTTTTGCTTCGCTTGCATGGTTGACAATGCAGAATATTGGTTGACAAGGTGCGGGAGTCAAAGGGTTAATGCTACAGTTGTTCTGGTGGTGTCCTGGTGTCAGCATAGTTTTCCATAGATCCTACAGCCACTTAGATCTGTGTTGATGGACATGATGGCAGTAAGCTACAAACTGACTTTGGAGTTTGTTCAAAATGAATTCATTGCACTTGGACAATCAAATACCTGCTTCAGCCAAATCTGCTAGCAATTATCTGGCAAACTTCTTGAGCCGTTGTTAAACCCTATGCACTGGCAAAGTTTTAAAATGGGGAGGGGTGAGCAGGGATCTATGGAACACTGAGCTGACACCACCAGAATGATGGAAACATTAAGACTGGCAGCCAACGGGCCAGTTTTCAGTCTTACAGGCTGGGATTGAACTCGAGATGTGAGATGTCGAGTCCACGATTCATATAAAAAAAACACCAACCAACCTGCGTTAAAACGCAGCCCGCCCATGGGTTGAACCCATAACCTTTGCCTATGAGCAGAGTGCTCTTAACAACTGAGCTACTTCTACAACTGTACGCCAACTGCTCAATTCATTTGACAGAGCTGTGGACTCAGGATCTGATATCTTGAGTTCAATGTCAGCCTACTGTGCTTCTTAAGAGCTCAGATGTTGAGTCAAGGGGCGTGGTGGTCAAGTGGGTAAGACATTACACTTCCAATCAGGTCTGGAGTTCAATCCTGCTTAATCACCTGCTTTCTGGTGAGTGAAGGACGGAGGTTCGGTACCTAAATCCATTCCATGTGTTTGCATGTGCAAAATAACAAGTGTGCACGTAACAGATTCTATACATCATGTCAGTGTCCAGTGGCTAACAGACAAACATGAAAACACCCAATGTACATCCCCACCAAAGTCAGAGTATGCAGAGTGTGCAGTAACATACCGCTGCACAGTGTGGGCAAAACAAGGTGCAGACATGCTTCCGAGAAAAATAGAAATGCTTAGTTTAAAATCTCTCTCTCTCTCTCTCTCCAATCAAGAAAAATATCAACAGCCAAAGACAGTTCGGTGTATTTCCAGTATCCCATATTGTAGTGTCGCATTGTATTGTAAAAAAGAAAACAACAACAAAACAAAACAAAACAAAAAAACCCAGCAACTCACGGTCAAAATAGTCACATTTCTCTTTGCATGGTGTGCCCCTAATAACACACTTGGCCAGCCCAGTGTAGTATGGAAGCTTTGTGTACTTCCAGTCACCCGTATCAGGGTTCCGCCCACATGTGTGAGTAGCTGTAGAATTAAACAATGATTAAAAAAAAAAAAAAAAAAGGGGGGGGGGGGGGAGAAAACAGAAAAAAAAAGAAAAGGAAGGAATGAAAAAGGCATTAAGAAAATAAAAAAGAAGAAAGGAAAGAATAACTGAAGGCGGGGAAAAAAAAAGAAAATATGGGGGAGAAAGAAAAAGAGACAAAAGAATTCAGATAAAAAGAGAGAAAAAAAAAAGAGAGAAAAGAAAGAAATATTAGAAAAACAACAGACAAAAAATGAAGAAGCAGAATAACAATAAAAACAAGAAAAAGAAGAAGAGGAGGAGGAGAGAGAGGGAGAAAGAGAGGAGAAAAGCAAAATAAAATAGAGAAGGGGAAGAACTCTCTCTCTCTCTCTGGTCACTGGTTTAATGTCTATTCACTTTAGTGATTTTAGACAATAATAACAATACTGATAATGATAGAGACAACAACAACAGAGCAATGATGACAAAAACAACAATAATAATACTAATAATAAATATATAAAAAGGAAAGACAACAACGATAACAACAATAATAATACCAATAATAAATGAAATAAATATATAAAAAGGAAAGAAAAAAGCGATGTGGGGAAGGGAGTGTAGATGCAGGAAGGCCACCCGACTCTCAGAGCCATACTGGGGCTAATACCATGTGAAAAGCAAGAAAGAAGGAAAAGGGGAATGGAAGAGGGGAGCGAACAGATAACAAATGAAGTAGCTTACAACAATAATAAACTAGCAATCTGTAACTATGAACAGAGAGTGTAACGAATTATAAATATTGAGCAGAAAGTTAACAACCAAAGCAGCATACTACAACGAAATATTCACTGGCTGTTTTCGGGATCAGTGGTTTTCAGATCGTTGACGCCACTGTGAAATAGGATGCAGTCCACTGGATTTGAAGTGAAGGGATTCTCAGGGATTTCTTGATATTGATTTTGTGGAATGTCTTCACTTTTATGATGAAACCATATGATGATCATAGTCTCTTCTTATCTGCTCGTACATCCCTCACAGTGGAGTCATGCAAGAAAGACACGTGGTAGGTCTGGCGATGAAGTTTCTTTTTCTTTGGTGTCAATGTTTTAGATGACGTCAAATCGGGGTTTTGACGTCGTTAAATTATTTCTTACATTGGACCTTGGCCATCTCTAAAACTTCGTATAAGTTGTCGATGTCTTCCTGAGTAGCCTACTTGCAGATGTTGGTGTATACAATTGTATGATGTTGATATCAAATGGTTTGCCTCCCAATTTGACCAGCAAAACTCTGTCGGACACAGCCCAGTATCCCTTAACTGCTTTTGATTTGTCTTTGTCATTATGATGCCTACTCCTCTCTCATGTGAATTACCACCAGAGTATATCACTGTATATTCTCCTGATGTTATCATGCCTGCCCCCTTCCATCTCACTTCCCCTAGTCCAAAAATACTGATGTTAAGCCTTTCCATCTCCATTTTGATGTCTAATTTACCTTTCTGCAACAGTGTTCTGATGTTCCATGTTGCTATTTTGGTGTTTCTAAATTTGACTATGGGTTTAATTTTGGTCGCAGTAGCTGGCTGACGGTCTGGTGTCATCTGCGCCGCATGACAGTCCCTAATGGACAAAGGTGCTCCACAGGAGCACCTATTGACGTCGTTAACTTTCTTCATCTTTCTTTTGTCCATGGTTTTCCATCTGGGTTGTTTTGTCACCAGATCTGTTTTCACTTTACAGCAAAAACATCATGAGAAACCTACAACGTATTTAAGTTCAATGTAATGTTTCCAATGGTCAAGCTGGTTTTTAAACGAGTTTGTGTTTTGTGCTCTTTTAATTTCATCATCATCATCATTGTCATCCTCCTCCTCATCATCATCATCATTGACGTCACCATCACCGTCGTTATCATCATCATCTTCATTTTTCAATAGTCGCCGCCGCCGTCATCATCATCATCATCATCGACATGGTGATGTGATGGATTTTAGGTCATTTTGAGAGTAAAGAAGTTTTCATAATGATAATGTTAATAATAATAATTACGATAACAAATATGATAACATTATGAATGATAGTAACACGTAGCCTATAAAAATAATCGTTATAAGAATGATATTGATGATGATAGCAAATTGATGATAGAATAAGTAATAAATGATAATAATAACGATATTGCTATTACATGTGTTGTTGTTATTGTTGTTGTTATATACCATTTTGTGTCTGTAAAATATAAAAAAAAATGGATACCCACTGGTCGACTTGCGTGATCCTGAAAAGAAAGAAGACAGTCTTTAGTATTCAGTTTTATCTTGTCTTTCTTCTTCTTCTTCTTTTTTGTTGTTGTTGTTATTGTTGTTTTGTTTTTGTTTGTTGGTTGGTTGGTTTTAGTCATTTTTGTTTGTTTGTTTGTTTTGTATGTGAAATCCAGACTTCTCTCCTTGGGGACAGTGCGTCCCCAGAGTGCATTGCCACCTGTTTCGCCCTCCCCCCCCTTTTTCTCTGCATGTAGGCCTACGTGTATATGTCTGCATGTGTGAGTGGATTTTAATTGCTACAGAATATTGCCGGGGACACCACCGCACACGATATTTTACTCCATTGCCTAATCTGTAAAACTAGCACCCAGATCACCATGCATGGTGTACTTGAGGTACCAGCGTCCATGATGTAGTGGTTTGTGCAATAGACTATCGATTGGAAGGTCATGGGTTCATATCCCCATCAATCCCTTCAAAAATCATTGTGGGATTTTCAGGCACCAACCGGCTCCTACCCAGTGTTGAGCGTACTCTGGGCCCATTGGGAAGATTGGAACCACATAGTCAAAGTCTCGCACACTGCCGGTATAGGGATGCGTCATTGAGGGTGACACTCAAATCTTTTGACCAACACTGTAGGTGTCTATATCTCCTAGTTGATGCCAGGATATATTATTATAGGATGTGTAGGGCACAGTCGTGTCACACAGTCTCAATCCTAGGTGGAACTCCATAGCATCGTGCATCGTCTTCATCGTCATCATCATCAGAGCGTTGAAAAATGTGTGCCAGCTTCTGTGGCCATTAAAGGTGGGGTAGAAAATGGGACGGGAGAGGGAAGGTGAACACAAAGGAAATCTCCTTGGGTGTGATGATCCTATAAAAAAATATATTTTTAAATGTTCTTGAGAGTCAAACCCATAACTTCTTGCTTCCCCAACGAGTGCTCTGACCACTGAACTACATGCTATGTTGTTCCACAGCATGCTGTGATTAGATGATTATTGTACAGTTGGTCCCTCACCTCCCCTTCTGAAATAGTTTGTTTCAGGTCCTCAGGATAACGTCTTTGAGCTTGGAAAATATTCCATACACACTGATGCCACATGACGGCAGGAGATCCAAAACGATCATGGCACAAGCCTTCAGCCTGCATATTGTTACATTTCAAAAAGGAGAAACTTAATGTGAAAGTGCGAATGCCGATAAAAGAAGATGACGTCAAAATGTGTCTGTAGATTTAGCTCTCTCTGCTGTTCGCTCTTGAAGATTAGTTTGTGATTCGCTCGATAATGAATCAAGAATATTTGTTTTGGTTTATGCTAACACTGAAAATATATGTTTAAGTTTGATTTCGTTGTACGGAAATGTGTAGAATGCTTCGGAACAATCTAGAAATGACGAGAAAAACGTAGAATACCTTAGATCTTTCAAGAAGGTTCCGGAAATTGTAAACAAATTTAATCTGTACAGTGATTGGCTAGAACTACAGAATATTCTAGAAGGGAAGGTTTGAGAATGACTATGATTGGCTGAAAATCTAGGGAAAAGCCGAGAATATTCGGGAACTTTCCATGATATTATAAATAAAGCGTGACTGTGGGTAGAGAGAGAGAGCGATCGAAAGAGTTGAAGTTAAGTCTGCTGTCAGAGATAGAGAAGTTGCTGTAGATTCGTGGAGTTGCTGTGTGTGTAGATTTGAGGGCTGAAGAAGAATAATTCTGCAAACTAGAGGTGGTGCATCGGATGTGTGAAGTTTTACCCAGTTCCTGTTATATTTTCTACGTTCTTCAATAAAGGATTATTTTCGTTTAACCTGGACTGGAGTATTTTGTCTCTGAGAAGAATGATCAACTGCTAGATCTTCACGAATCTGCATAAACTGCAAGACACTGCCAGTCACCTACATCTTTACATGTGACACATATAAACCCTATGCTATGTGAAGGGAGAAGATATGAAACGATCATGGTATAAGCCTTGTGTGCTGGCAGTGTCTTGAACATAAAACCTATGGCCCACCCAACGGTCGAACCCACAACCTCTGCTTCATGAGCATGTCGCTCTAACCGCTTAGCTTATAGGACACTGAAACAAAACAACAACAAAAACACACACGAAAACCAAACCAAGATGGTCAAAACCATTCTAATAACCTCCCTTTTTATTGAAAAAAAAAAGACAAGAAAATCCAGATTCTGTTCTTGTCAAGGTCACTGTGCCCGCCACAAGGAAGTTTTAGATGAAAAAGAAAAAAGGGGGAAAAAAGCCAGTAAACTTGACGTGTATCAAGGACAACAGAAGACTGTCACAAGATTGAAAACAGATGTTAGATTTTCTACTGAAGTACCCACAAAGCCAAGGTCACTGTTTGGAGCTTGTAAAAGAGGGATTCATTGCACTCGGAAAACTTCATATGCGATCAATAATGAGCTGTTTCTCTACCAGTTAGTCACCTAATACAATTACTCATCTATAAACCAAACTAGTTAGCCAGTCACCGAACAATTTGATCAGTTTCATATAAATCATTTTCTCGATTAAGTAATCAGCAACTAATCAATGGTTCAATCATTCAGTCAGTCCATCCATCAATCAATCAATGAATTAATCAAACAATCAGTTAAGCAGTCAAATCAATGAATAATCAATTTACCAAATATTTGTAAATCAAGTATCAATAAACAATTCAATTTTTCAAAATTATCTTTACCCCCGCATTCTTGTGCATAATTTACAGTCTGTACTCAAGACTTATAAGCACATAATAAGCACACATCAGTTTAATATCGAAATGACTACAAAAATGCAATGGAACAAGCATTAATAGTTTTACCAATTATTATAACTATACAGCATTGCATAATTACTTATGTAATACAGTAATATAGTACTGGTGATGACTTATTTTCGTTAGTTTATTCATTCATGATTTTTTTGCGCCTGTTGATGACATGAAAAACAACTCTGGACACAGTGTGTCTATGATGAGAATTTTCTGCTTGAGCAGTAGATAAAGTGGCATTCTAGCTGAATCTTTGAGGAATTTTACTCTAATATCTGTATAAGTGGGACAGTCATATATAAGGTGATATTCATTTTCGATATGTGTTTTGCAAAAAAGGGCATGGCCTTCTGTGAATACTCTCACTATAACGATGTAAATTGTTATTCAGCGGTAGTAGGCCTACATCAAATCTTAGTTGTGTGATTGCCACTCTGAAACAATATGTATCCATGTCAGAAATATATTTTTCTTCTTCAAAAATTGTTTTGAATGATCTATAGCACTCATATCTGTCACCATCTCTAATAATACTAATGCATTCTTGGATAAACAGATCAACAAGCCTTTGTCTAAATATGTTTAAAAATAGTTTTCCATCCCCTAATCCTTGTTGCAGCCATACAATGTTGAAACCTGTATCACACAGGATTTTTCTTACCTCTGATGCCCAACAATCCTTTTCATTTCTATCTAATTCCAGAACCATTTGGTAAGCTTTATGCAGAAATCTTTTGGCACTCATTTGTAGTAGGTCATCATCATCATCATCATTCTCCTGCCCGTGATGGGCGTAGAGGAGAGATGAGAGACACTCTTGAAGCCAGCCGTCGCCAACCGGTCCTGTCCTCCGCCTGTCGCACCAGCGTGGGGCCATCCAACCTGGTCCATTCTTTGATGTTGTCCATCCAGCATTTGGCTTGTCGTCCCCTTCGTCTGCCGCCTCCCAGTGTACCCTGGAGGACCGTTTTGGGCAGTGAGTTGTGGCGCGTGACATGCCCGAACCACGACAGCTTCCTGTTCTTGACTGTTGCCAGGAGGGGTTCTTGTGGGCCTGCGAGTGTTGTTATTTGGCTCCACACAAAGTCGTTTGTCTTCCGATCTTGCCAAGAGATCCCGAGCAAGCGCCTGAAGCATTTAGTTTCAAACGTCTGGATTCTCTTGGTGGTCTCTGCTGTCATGGTCCAGCTCTCGCATCCAAGATAATACAGCAGGATGGGGAGCACCAGGGACTTGTACAGCTTCATCTTCGATGGAAAGCCGATCTCTCTGCTCTTCCAGATCTTGTTTAGCTTTACCATTGCTGCTGTTGCGATCGCTAGTCTGGTCTTGATTTCTATTGTAGAGCGACCGTCTTTGGTGAGAGTGGCGCCAAGGTATTTGAAAGCGTCCACTTCTTCAAGCTGTTGCCCGTTCATGTAGATTTCAGCATGGGTGTTGGTTGTGCTGTTGACCAGGACTTTGCTTTTTTCTGTGCTCACTTCCATTCCGTGTGCACCTGCACTTTCTTCCAGTCTCATGGTCAGGTCTTGTAGTTCTTCGTTGCTGCCTCCCATCAGGTCGATGTCATCTGCGAACCTCAGGTTGTTGATGGTTCTTCCTCCGATGGAGACAGTGGAGTGGAAGTCATGGAGGGCTTCACGCATGATGTTCTCCAGGAAGAGATTGAACAGCACGGGAGAGAGTAGGCAGCCTTGACGGACTCCAACTGTGGTCTTGAAGTAGTCCCCTATCTGGTTGTTGAGGAGAACTGCGCTGCTGGCAGTGTTATACAGCGCTGGATGGTTTGGACGAGACCTTCCTCTATGCCAAACTTTCTTAGCACCTGCCACAAACCCTTATGCCACACCCTGTCGAATGCTTTTTTAAAGTCTATGAAGTTGTAGTAGGTACCGGCAGCCAAAATTAAACTTCTGAAAAGGTTATTAACACTATATTTCTGAAAAGTACAAGAAAAAATAAGCGCAATGCAAAAAAAAGTAAGTCTCTAGCTGTATTAGGTCCAGAGATAACACACTTTGAAAACGGCAGTTTACGTACGTTTTCGCCAATTGTAAAATGTAGCAAATCTGCAGGAACCTAAATTTTCCAGAAGTCCTCAGACAGAGAATGTCATTCCTGATTTTAATTCTTAACAACATAAACTACATAAAAAAAGCGAGCATACAAGCAGATCTGTTCATACATTTACACAGCAGTGCTGCAAACTTCATAAATATGCCATTTTGTCAATGTTCGAAATTGCATGACAAGCCATTTTTAAACCCTCATTACACAAAAATAAGAAGACAGAATTAGCTAGAGTTTACTTTTCCTCAGAAACAATGTTATTGTATGAATCTTGAATTTTTGGGGGCAGCGTAAAGTGACAAAGTCATGAGTTATATGAGTCAACATGCACTGATGGCAAAGCTGATGTCATTGCTGACTTTATCGCAGATGAGCATGTTGACATTGCTTTTATCACCTTGGTCATGAACCTATACATGCGAGTCTCACTCCGAGTGGTTACAGGCTTGCTTCTTTCCATCGCTCATCCCGAGGTGGTGGTATCGCCATCCTCTACAACGACTCACTCCATTCCCGCCTGTCTTTCTCACAGTCTCTGCCTTTCTCCCATCCTTCTTTCGAGCACGTTGAAGTATCCTTCCAATCCACCCCTCACCCCATCACCTTCTCCTGTGTCTATCGACCTCCACCTAGCTCTGCCAACAAGCTCACCACATCCATGTTTCTCTCTGACTTTGATCAACTTCTTGATTACTACTGCCTCTTACCTGGAAATCTCATCATTCTAGGTGACATCAATGTCCACTATGACAACACTCACCGTTATGACACAAGATATATCATCAACTCTCTGTCCAATCACAATATGACTCAACACATTTCTGAACCAACCCATCAAAAAGGTCACATTCTTGACTGGATCATTTCTCGTGATCACCACAATTCAGCTACTGACAACTGCTTAGTTCTTTCTACCCGTCTAACTTCAGCCCTTCCATCTGACCACTCTGCAAATCTCTGTCCTCTTGACATTCCTCCTCCTTCCCGTACCATGCGCACAGTGACTCGACGCAATCTCAAATCTATCGACCTCTCCACATTTTCATCTGATGCCTTCCGTCTCCTTTCTGAAAAGTCACATAACCTTGCCGATGAATTCTATACTACTCTCCACCATCTTCTGGACACTCATGCTCCAGCCACAACCCGTCTTTAACCTGACTGCCCCCCTACCCCCTGGCTCACTCATGAGATTGCCTGTGCAAAACGTGCCCGCCGCAGAGCAGAGCGCCGCTGGCGCAAATCCAAACTCACTGTACACAGGCAACTTTTCCAAGCCTCTAAAACAAAAATATCCATGCTCATTGCATCTGCAAAAACAAGCTATTTCCAAACCAAAATCCTGAATGCCTCTTCTTCAAAAGAACTCTTTACAACCATGAATCATCTCCTTGGTACACGAAAAGATTTACCTCTCCCAACAAAACACACAAATGAAGAACTCCCTTCTGTATTCTCCAAGTATTTCACCACCAAAATACAAACTCTTCGTGACAGGCTTGACAGGACACCCTGTCAACCATGCCCACCTGACCCTTCCTTCTCTGGCACACCTCTTACTACTTTTACCCCAGTCTCACAAGAAGAAATTCTCAACACAATCAGATCCATGTCGTTCAAAACCTGCGAACTGGATCCTCTTCCAGGTTCTCTCTACTCTGACTGTCTCCCTACGCTCCTCCCATTCATCACTGACATCATCAACACTTCTCTCCAAACTGGAACTGTCCCAGATTCTTTCAAGTCTGCTATTGTTCACCCTCTCCTCAAGAAATACAATTTAGACCCAAATGAACTGAAAAATTACCGGCCTATCGCCAGTGCCATAGCACTGAAACTGCCTTGCTACACATTCTCAACAATCTCCTCCTTGCAACTGATACTGGCAAAGTCTCTCTCCTCACACTCCTTGATCTGTCTGCAGCCTTTCATACCATTGATCATGGTATTCTCCTTTCTAGACTTCATCATACTTTTGGCATCTCTGACATTGCTCTCTCCTGGTTCACTTCATATCTATCAAACAGAAAACAAACTGTTCTCATCAATGGCACTTACTCTCAACTTGCATACCTGACCTGTGGTGTTCCACAAGGATCTGTCCTTGGCCCTGTTCTTTTCACTCTTTTCACCTCCCCCCTGTCCACCATCATCAACTCCCACTCTATAAAACACCACTTCTATGCTGATGACACCCAACTTCAAGACAGTGACTCACCTGACAATATACAGCGCCTCCTGACTCGCACCACTGAGTGTTACTCGGACATTAAAAATTGGATGACATACAACAAACTTCAGCTAAATGATGACAAGACAGAAGCTATCCTCATTGGCACCCGTCAGAAACTTTCTCAGCTGCCTCCTCTTTCTCTCCCATTATGTAACACATCAGTCCCAATTTCTGATTCAGCTAAAAACCTTGGTGTCTGCATTGACTCTACCCTCTCCATGAACAACTTTGTTTCTCAAACTGCCAGATCTTGCTACTATCACCTCCATCATATAAGCCTATCAGGAAGTATCTCTCTGTGGAAACAACTGCAAAACTCGTTCTCTCCTTCATAATGTCTCGCATTGACTATTGCAATTCACTCCTGTCCGGTCTTCCTGCCTCCACCACTCACATCCTACAGCGCATTCAAAACAATGTTGCACGCCTTGTACTCAAAAAGAAAAAAGCTGACCACATATCTCCTCTCCTGGCACAACTTCACTGGCTCCCTGTATCAAAGCGCATACAGTACAAACTAGACACCATGTGCTACAAAAGCCTCAATAACGCAGCCCCCGATTACCTGTCAAGCCTACTTGAGATCTATGTTCCCTCACGTACCCTCCACTCTGCCTCCGATCCTCTGACTTTTCGCTTTCCACGCACTAAGCTCAATACCTATGGTCCACGAGCCTTCTCTGTTTCTGGTCCGCTCTCCTGGAACGAACTTCCTCTCTCAGTCCGTCAGCAACCTACTTTTGTCTCCTTCAAGTCCGCTCTCAAAACTCACCTTTTCTCCTCTGCATAAAATCCTAACCTCACTCAATCCCCTCTGCAGCCTGTCTCCACTCGGAGGGGAATCACATTGCAATATATACTTGTATATAATATGCTCTCTATAATTTTCCATTGCTTTTATTCTTTCTCCCCATTTATAGCCGTGTGCGTGTGTGTGTGTGTGTTTGTGTGTGTGTGTGTGTGTGTGTGTGTGTGTGTGCGTGTGTGTGCGTGCGTGTGTGTGTGTGTCTGTTTCAGCGCTTAGATTTGATTTTATCAAGATTTTGCGCTGTATAAATATTGTAATTACTCCAAAAATGGCAAAATATCTCATTTGAACGATGGAAAAAGCATGGTTCATGTACCAGACCAAATTAAAAAGCACATATTTCGCTTATTTTTTGATGGATTTCCTTGACATTTTGCACGTGAATCAAATAGACAGAAAGCTACCAGTAAATTATTTACAAGCTTAGTTATATTCAAGATGTAAGATATTTTGTATGCTTACTTACTTACTTAGGCCTTGAGCCCCAGGAGGGGCATAGGCCATCCACAACCGCCCGCCATCGTCCACGATCCTGGGCTATTTGCTCAAGTTCTCGCCAGGAGTAGCCGGTCTGCTTGGCGTCCGCCTTCAGTTCTCTTCTCCAGGTGTTTTTTGGTCGGCCTCTCTTTCTCTTCCCTTGAGGGTTCCAGGTCAGGGCCTGGCGGGTGATGTTGGTTGATGGTTTCCTCAGGGTGTGCCCTATCCATCGCCATCTCCTTCTTCTGATTTCTTCTTCCACTGGCACTTGGTTAGTTCTCTGCCAGAGGTCTGTGTTACTGATGGTAACTGGCCAGTGGATCTTCAGTATCTTGCGTAGGCACGAGTTTATGAATGTCTGGACTCTTCTAGTAGTGGTCTTAGTTGTTCTCCACGTTTCTGCTCCATACAAAAGAACTGATTTGATGTTTGAGTTGAACAGGCGGATTTTAGTGCGGGGTGTGATCATGTGGGATCGCCAGATGTTCTTGAGGGCCAAGAAGGATGCTCTTGCCTTTCCGATGGAATCTCCTGAAATTTTGCATGTGAATCAAATACAAAGCTATAGCTTCACTCTTTACAAGCAAATGTTGCTAATACACGAGATTTTAAGATTTTGTGTGCATATACTGATTTAGTCTGAAACAATGTGATCCACAGATGACTTTGTATCATACTAGCACAGAAAGGCATCCTTCTCAATAACATAATGAAACTAAAATGTGTAACAGCAGAAGCAGAAGATACATGCCTGTCAATGCAGTATATGACTTACAGCCATTTCTATACTCATTCCTAATGTTTATCAATAAGTTATTTTCATCAGTTATTTCGCAGTAACATGCATCTTCCCATATCCACAAAGAAAATTTCAATGTCTGGTCTATCTACTGTAAATCTCTCCGCTTCTTTTAAAACTGTCTCAATTTTTGTCTTCAGATTTAGCCCCTGAGGTGATGATTAATCAGTGTTACTAATTTTTGAAACAAAAGCTGTGTTCTCGTCCCTCGACATATCACACTCAGTTCTCAACAGTTTTAATTGTAAAAGTAGTTTATTAGTGAGTGTCTGCTGTTGAAGTTTTGGTGGCAGTGATGGTTAATTTCATCCACAAAAAATCATCATTGCCTTGAAAACAAATAGAAATAAAATCCAAATTTTTTCTTAAGTATTTTCTTTAATTTGTGCCAGCTATTACTTTTGAGAGTAAAGTAACTTATATTGTGCCATTACGGCATTAGGAAGGCTCATTGGACTTTGTGGAGCTATGTGTCCGTGTTTGCCTGATGCTATATAGTGTTATGATAATGTGTGCGTGCGCGCGTGTGTGACTGTGCAAAACAGCCATTTGCTGTTTCTTTGCGATGATAAACATTGTCGAATCTGATCCGATAGACGACATGCACTCGCCGACCAACTTCCGGTTTGAATTTCTGGCCAAGTACTAGCACAAATATGATGATTTCGATGTATTAAAACAAAATTCCATCGTATTCATTAAATACTAGCAATATAAACACCTTTGGAAAGCAGTCGCTTCACAGTTTTACCTCTACTAGTTCCAGGTCGCTTAAAAAAAATCCCTTGGCAATAAAACATCAAACCGGAGATCGTACTTTCTATTCTTTGCTTATGCAGGCTATACCTGCCGCGGATTTCTTTTAAAATCTTTCTAAATAAAGAGAAACATCAAAAATAATTCACTGAATCAAACTTCTTAGTCAATTTTCATGAAAAATCAATCGATGTTTACAACATTTGTCCTTCAGCTTGACGATCACAAGTAGAAATCCGTTAACTGTACTTTCAGCGATCGCTTCGAAGGCCGCCATGATTCAAGGTTTCCGTACGCTAAACTGGCAGATCACGGTTACTCGCCGCAGACATCCTGGCGCACACCCCGTAAACGTCACATCTCACAGTTCCGTATACCGTTGGATTCAGCAAAAAATAAGCTATTTGCGTATCCGCAGGAACGATCTAATTTATTAAGGAGGTCCTCAGATATTCTTCTTCAAAGTTTGCCAATATTTCGACCTTTAGAAGACTAACAAACTAATAATCTTATAAAATAAATATTATACGGGAATGAAGGACAACCTGTCAACTGTACTAATTTGCATGAAGGCAGTCCTATAATTTAAGTTGCCGTTAACCCGTCACCCAAGCACTGCAGTGAACCAGACGCCATTACGCGACACGCAGTGAAACTTCGTCGGTCGGCGTGTTGTTTTTTTTTGCGCAGCGCAGATTTTCGTATGGGTGCATTTATAACAAAAACAAACAGCACAGATCGATAGAGGAAAGAACAATCTTTATCTTCATCATAACAACTTTGTCATTCATGTTCATCTGCAAGAATATTTGACTGATAAACATGTGCAATTTTTCCACTGACTGACACAATTCCCGTATTGCTAAAGAGAGGCTGCTGGTACCTATTTGTAGCAATTTAAACCAACATCTTAAGCATGCGACCGCAGAGTTAACGAATAATGGATATCTTCACAGATCAGCGTACACCATCTTGTTTTGTGTCTTAACAGGCACGCCTAAAAACCTTTTGCACGCCATCATAAGTACCTTTTCTATGTGTTCCATTCGTTTTAATTCCCATACTTCTGATGCGTACAACAAAATGGGTTGTACCTTTACATCAAATATTTTAAAGAAAGTATCCATTGTCATTTCCTTGAATTTTTGGAGAACCCTATTAAGCTGTACGACAACTTTCTTCCCCTTAGTTGCTAAATGTACAGTACCTTTTTTGACACATAGGCCTACCATTGTCGTGAAATTAAATCCTAATTAGCAATAATTATTCACCACTTCCAACTTATTTTCTTCATATTACCATTTTTCACGTTTTCCGAGGAACCTTCCGTTTCTAAACACCATGACCTTCGTTTTGTCAATATTTACTTTTAATATGATGTTGTTACAACACGTACTTAAAACATTCAGCTGATTCTGTAAACCATTTGGTGTAGTTGAGAAAAGTACCACATCATCTGCAAAGAGTAAAACAAATATTTCTAACATCCCAGGTAGTAATTGGATGCCATGTTTTCCTCTGTCGCCCATACAATTCGCTAACTGATTTATAAATATCGAAAACAACATAGGACTCAAGACACAACCTTGTCTTACTCCAACCGGACATTGAAACATCTCTGGAAATTTATCGTTAACTCGGATACATGACACCAATGACTTGTACATTACCATTAATGATGCGAGAAATTTCCCTTTAACACCATTTCTAATGCAATGGAGTTTATCATGTCTGACAGAATCGAAAGCCTTTTTAAAGTCAACAAAAGCAACATATGATTTCATCCCTTTCTTGTGCACGCATTTCTGAATGATAGCATGTAGTGTGAATATATGATCAACAGTTGAGTATCTATTACGAAAACCTGCCTGGCTCTCCGAGATCAAATTATTAGCTTCTCTAACCAGGTGTTATATTGTTGTGTAACATTTAGATATCATGCTTAATAAAGATACACCTCTATAATTATCTGTATTTTCAGGATCCCGTTTCTTGAAAATGGGGATGATAATGGCTTTGGACCACTTTTGGATATATCCCCGAGTCAAAAATTATTTTAAACAGTTTTGTTAGAAAAACTATGACATCTTTTCCACCATTTTTTAACATTTCAGCTGAAACACTGTCAATTCCGCTTGCTTTACCAGTCTAAAGTTTACCAACTGCTCGTTTAAATTAACCTCTTCTTCAGATATATCTCTATTTAGAGTATGCTCCCTTTCCTCAGATAGATCTACCTCAATATCACAATGTTCACCAACATGTCCCCCATAATTTTGAAAAATATTCTTGAAGTGCTCGAACCAGACATTAATATCAATATCATATGAGACTTTGTCTTTGTTTTCACAACCCATACCTCTTAGCAGTTTCCAGAACTGTGATGGTTAGCGAATCTGTTTTCTGTTTCCTAAATGCTTGTCTCTTTGTCTTTAGTAAACGTCTATATGTTTTCCTCTCTTCCACATATGAAATTCTATCTTCTTCCTTCCTAGTTTTCCTAAAATAATTTAGTTTACGCGTAGTTTCTTTTTTTGCTTGCTGACAGTCCTTGTCAAACCAATCTGATCTTTTGTTCCAGTTAACTTTATACGTTCTATACATACAGGCACTGGCATCTTTCAAACATTGTACAAAATATTCAAATCACTATCCACATCACAATGTAGAGTATTTGTGGCCAAAGTAAGTCTGTCTTGAATATCACTGCTTTTCAAAGTTTTGCGTGCGTGCGTGCGTGCGTGCGTGCGTGTGTGTGTGTGTGTGTGTGTGTGTGTGTGTGTGTGTGAGAGAGAGAGAGAGAGAGAGAGAGAGAGAGAGCCAATTGACTCAAGAAACAAATACATACATATGTAAATAGAATAATTCAACTTCTTACGGTCAATGGGGGTTTTCATTTCGCCATATCTATAGCAGGAATGCCACAGCGAGCCAATCAGAATGGATTCCCCCAGTGCCAATGTTGTACCGTCAGGTGCCACACAAGCTGATGGACAAAGTACGACGTGAAATCTGAATCAAAGCGACTGCCAACGTTCAAGCAAATATGGAAACAGAAATACTGACATGCAAAAAGGAAGAGAACGTGTATTTACTGTGCAATAAAAAAAGTAAAAGTGTAAAATTAATGTTTGGCCGAAAATGTGTGCCTGTCTTGTGCTTATTAACTTACCTATTTGTCTTTTTGTATTATCCACTCGTTCACATTCAATTTTCATGTATACTTCTGACTGAAATTTGACGTGTTTAGAAATGATGACATCAATATGTAGTCACAGACTGTACACGAAAACACGAAAGTACAATGGAGGAAGCCCATACCTACAAGACTGACAAGCATACCAGTCTCGCCAGCAACTTGAGGACATCTGGCTTTCAAGCCTATGATATGAAACAGCTCTCGATTTCGGGGAGAGAAAGGACCAGAGCCCTAAATGCAATGACAGAAGCAGAGGAAAAGAGCTCCAGCTGGATCTGGACCAGGAAGAACAAAAGTGAACTTCATAAGGCTTTAAAATTCCCTCTACATGTTGCCGGTGACCAATAGCCACGTGGTTAAGACATGCATAACAAGGGTAACTTTGCCTTGAGAAACCTGACCATCTTGGGTGCGCGGGTTCGATTCCAGGTGGAGGGAAAAAAAAAGTGGCGGCAGTAGAGAGGCATCCAGGGGTCATGACTTGGATGCGACCCCGCCCTCTTGTTATGGGCAAAGACATTTGCTTAACTGTGGTTCCTCCTCTGAGGACCTTCTGCTGTCCCGGCTCTCCCCAGAGTTTCTTACTACTACTACTGGCTGAAATTTGACATGAAATAATGACGTCAATATGCAGTCACAGACTGGATACAAATATAGAAGTAAAATGCGTCATAAAATGACTAGACGTAACTAAATTTTGAAGACTATTTTAAAAGGATGCTATCTTTAGAAGTGGTTCCATTTTGAATGCGTAATGTATAATATATATACATGTATAGTAAAATAAAATGAAATTATTATACATATATTGTGCGTGTGAATGATTTTGCCTTAAAATGCATACAGGGGAAAAAGAAGAAAAATAACGCATTTAGAAATAATTACGTCATAATAAGAATACATAATACTACACGCATGTATATATTTATACATATATATATATATATGTATGTATGTATGTATATATCTATACACACACACACAGAGTACAATTGAACAACTAACACATATATGTGTGTGTGTGTGTGTTCAGTTGTTCAATTGTACTCTGTATGTACAGCAATATTAACGATGACTGGTCGTCGTGGTGCAGTGGTGAGCGACTGGGAAGTTGTGGGTTTGAATCTCCATCATCATCATCATCGTCATCATGTGCCTTGCTGCATGGCGTTGGCGGTTATGGACTTCTATCTGTCTCTATCTCTTGTTGCCTCAAGCATCTCTTCCACCCTCTTTGTCCCCAGCCACTCTGCAAGTCCGTCTAGTATCTTCTCCCTGGGTCTACCCGGTGCTCTCTTTCCCTCAACTTTCCCAGTGACCCTTTCCTCATAAAATGGCCTATAAATGTTGCCTGTCTTTTCCTAATCTTCCTTATGAACGATCTACTTGTGTCTGCCTCCATCAAGACTGTTTCGTTTCTTTTCTTTGCTGTCCATGGAACTCTCAACATTCTTCTTAGAAACCACATCTCGGCTGCCTCAATTTTGTTCTGGCTTTGTTAGTTGACTGTCTATGCCTCGCAGCCGTTCAACAGTACTGGTTCTATATAACATTCAAGGACTCTCTTTCTGATGTTAAATGATAGGCATTTGTTGGTAAGAATGCTTGTCATCTTCCCCAATGCTGTTTTGGCATGGCCGATTCTGCTGGCTATTTCTGATGTGCATCTGCCATCTGGTGAAATGATCGTTCCCAGGTATTCAAACTTATCAACCTGTCTCAAAGTCTTGCCGTTTGCTGTTATTTTGCATCAGGGGATTTCATGTCTTTTACCGATCACCATGACTTCAGTCTTCCTGTTGTTTAGTTCCAACCCCTTACCTTTGCTTTCTATTTCTAGTATATTCACAAGGTTTTGTAGGTCCCTTTCACTTTCTGCAATTAGCACGATGTCATCTGCATATCGAATGTTGTTTATCATTTTTTCTCCAACCTTTAATCCAGGGTCTTCCTCTAGGTTTCTTGTGTTTTCGCTGTAAAGTGGAAACAGATCTGGTGACAAAACACAACCCTGTCTGACTCCTCTTTTGATGTTTTGGAAAGAGCTTATATCATTTTTTATTCTCATTACAGCTGTTTGTTCCCAATACATATTTCTGATTATTCGTAGATATTTTCCATCAATATTGAGTCTTTCTTGTTCGTTGATCAATTCTTCATGTCTTACCCGATCGAAAGCCTTGGTGTAATCAACAAAGCAGAGATATAAATCCTTGTTCATCTCGATTGACCTCCCTATCATAGTTCTTAGGATGTATATGGCATTAACCCCTTCGCTGCCAAAGTGTAAATA
The DNA here is from genome assembly GCA_030674185.1 of Monoplex corrugatus. Classification (NCBI taxonomy): domain Eukaryota; kingdom Metazoa; phylum Mollusca; class Gastropoda; order Littorinimorpha; family Ranellidae; genus Monoplex; species Monoplex corrugatus. The sequence goes on from JAPXFY010000034.1 coordinate 13,439,398, forward strand.
AAAAGGTGAATCACCTGTGCCACGGAGTTTTAAACGTCTCGACTTAAAATTTTTAAAAATTCATATCTCTTCATCCAGCCCAGAAAACCCCACAACACTATAAATTTTCTTGTTCAGTATACTTTACAACACACCAGGAGCAGCAGTACTTTCGTTTTTACAATCGCCAGTGCTAGTAATGTCCACTTCGACTTTTATCTGGGTCAAGTCCGACTTCGGACATCAACACCGAAAAATCGCCTGCATGCGCTAAATTACCGTCACTTTCGCTCTTATCGACAGACTGCAAATCAGAATCAGCTCTACAAGTAATGATTTCTGCAACTTCTTTTGCTGCAGAAGTTGTTTTTCGGGTCCGATCGACGCTCGGTATCGAAGCGAGTCCGTCCGCCATTGTTTACTCTCGCTGAATAGTAATCAGCTATAGGGAAGTCACATTTTCAACCGCACGGGCAGAAAAGACCGTAAAACATCACACATACACAATTAGCATCGACATGTAGAGGGAATACTGAAGTTTCCATTGATATCTCATACGTCACTGAAAGCGTTGGGGTTTTCTGGCTAAAAATAGGAAAAGTCGCTGACCGAATATTCGGTCGGTGGCACTGAAGGCATACGTTTCTTTCGACGGAAGCGTTGAACGGGTTAATAGTTCCTTTCCCTACCACAAATCCAGAATGTTAATCTGCTATTTCTCTTTTGATTCTATTCCTTGTCTTCATCATGATTATTCTTAATAGGATCTTAGTTACACGACTCATCAAACTGATTGTGTGATGGAATTCGCATTCTATAGCCCCTGTCTTCTTTGGAAGTGCAATGAAAATTGATTTTGACATATCTTTGGGGATTTTTCCAATGTCGTAAATTTCATTTAGGAGGACTTATTTTTTCTATACCAAATTCCTTCAGGGCTTCAATCATCTCTGTAGTAATGTTGTCTGGTCCTGGGGCTTTTCCTAGTTTCATCTTTTTCAGTGCAGCTCTAACTTCATCTTTCATTATGGGTGGTCCTTCAAAGTTCTTTTTTATAATGTGTTCTTCATTTCTGTCATCTTCAAAAAGGTCTTTAATGTACTCTCCCCATCTGTCCAATATTTTGTCTTTTTCCATGAGAAGCGTGTCATCTTTTGATTTTAAGCAACCAGTTGATGTGCATGTATTTTTCCTGTGTACAATTTCTTCAATTCGTCTGTACATACCCTGAGGATCCGTTTTGTGTCTGTCATCTATTTCTTTGCATTTTGTTTTCAGCCAAGCTTCCTTAGCTTCATTACACCTATTCCTGATTTCTTTGTTTATCTTCCTGTATGTCTCCTCGTTTCTCTTTGCCTTCCTCCATCAAGCCTAAAATTTCTTTTGTCATCCAGTTCTTTTTTGCTTTTCTATCTAATTCAAGGATTTCTTCACAAGCTTCATTTATCAAATTTCTGAACTTTGTCCATTATTTCTCATTGTCACCAATGTCTTCCAGAGCACTGAATTTGTTTTGAACATGTACCAAGAGTCCAAGATTTAGTTTGATGTTGCTTTTGGTCTGTTTCCTTTTCCTAAATTTCAGCCTTAATCTTCCCACTACAAGATTGTGGTCACTGTTGCAGTCTGCACCTGGAAGTGTTTTTGCTGACTGTAAAGAATTTCTAAATCTTTTATTAATCAGGATGTAGTCAATCTGATCTTTGGTATTATCTCCTGGACTCATCCAAGTCCATTTCCTTCTATTAGGCTGCTCGAACCAGGTGTTTCCTACAATGAACTCATTCATCTGTGCCCATTCTACAAGTTTCCCTCCCCTTTCATTTTGTGTACCAAGGCCATGAGGTCCAACTATATCCTCCACTCTATCCTGTCCCACTTAAGCATTAAAATCTCCCATTATTATGATAACTTCTTGTGATTTACATTGGGCCTTGGCCATCTCTAATACTTCATAGAAGTTGTTGATGTCTTCCTGAGTACTTGCGGATGTTGGTGCATACACCTGAATGATGCTGATGTCAAATGGTCTACCTCCCAATTTGACCAGCAAAACTCTGTTGGACACAGTCCAGTATCCCTCAATTGCTTTTGAGTTGTCCCTGTCCATTACGATGCCTACTCCTCTTTCATGTGAGTTTCCACCAGAGTATATTATTTTATACTCTCCTGTTAAAATCATTGTGGGATTTTTCAGCCTCACTTGGCTCCAGTCCAGAGTGGAGCATGATACGGGCTTGTTGGGAGTGCCATCCACTTCACCGACGGGTCACTGAAGGGCTGCTTAAATGTCCTGATCAATACCACAGGTGCCTGTAGCTCTCGGACCTACATCATGCCAGGACTTATTATGAAAGTGTAGAGTACAGTCCTGTCATGCAGTCTCAACCCAGAATAGAACCCCACAGCCTCATGATTATCATCCACCATTGTCCGGCATCGTCTCAGTATTGTGAACAAATATCCCATATTCTGTGACACTCATATGGCGCACAACTGAAAGGTAAAACAAAATACGAAAAAGAAAAAGTAAAATGACAAAAGTTAAAAAAAAAAAGAAAAAAAAGAAAAACAACTAATGATGATAATGACGAAGATCACATCCTTCATCCAGACCACTGAAAATGATCACTGGAGCAGTGACCATGCAAAATGAGCATATGTCACTGTTACAGAGACTTGTTAAACAGACACAAAAACAAGGGCGACAGATTATCAGATCCAGTAGTTGTCATCGACTAAATCTGGATCAGAAGCTATGAGCCAGAATCAAAAAGACAATCATCAGAGTGGCGCATGTCCGCCTCTTCAAGAACGATCATCATCATTATCAGGTGCCCTGCCGCATGGCGTTGGCGATCATGGACTTCCATCTGCCTCTATTTCTCGTTGCCCCTAGCATCTCCCCCACCCTCCTCGTCCCCAGCCACTCTGCAAGTCCGTCCAGCATTTTCTCCCTGGGTCTACCCGGTGCTCTCTTACCCTCCAGTGTTGTGACCAGGTGCTCCAAATCTCCCTTCCTCATAAAATGGCCTATAAATGTTGCCTGTCTTTTCCTAATCTTCCTTATGAGTGATCTACTTGTGTCTGCCTCCATCAAGACTGTCTCGTTTGTTTTCTTTGCTGTCCATGGAACTCTCAACATTCTTCTTAGAAACCACATCTTGGCTGCCTCAATCTTGTTCTGGCTTTGTTTGTTGACTGTCCATGCCTCGCATCCGTACAACAGTATTGGTTCTATATAACATTCAAGAACTCTCTTCCTGATGTTAATTGACAGGCATTTGTTGGTAAGAATGCTTGTCATCTTCTTGAATGCTGTTTTGGCTTGGCCGATTCTGCCAGCTATTTCTGATGTGCACCTGCCATCTGATGCCGTCAAGACCCATCAAACTCACAAAAAATGCAAGAAAATTTAAAGATGATGCCTGTGATAACAAGTAGGGTGTACCGACGGTACATCGTGTTTCAATGGGACAAATTGTTAATCAAGACTATTAGAGTAAGTTTGTGATGAACATACTAAGACTTGCAATTCGACGGAAACATAAAACACTGTGAAATGATGTGCCATTAACATTACATGACAACGTGTTTTGCCACATAGCAGACAGGGTAACGTCATTCATGATGTCATGTCAGTGAAACGTTCTACCACTCCCCGCATATTCTCCAGATATGAGCCCCCCCCAAGATTTTGATCTAATTCCACGAGCTGAGAGAACCCCTCTGTGTGTACGTTGTACAACTTAGATAACTTGAAGGTAGCCAAGCAGTACAACATAGCAACTCTGGTAACTCAGCAACAGGCATTTCCCACCTTTTCAACAGATCGAAGGCGGTTATAAAAGAGAAGGGATATTATATCAGTTACATCTAAGGAATATAGAAAGGTACTGCTCATTGCTTTGTTTTTTTTTTTTCCATTTTGATGGAGTGCCACTTTGTATTATGATGGCTGGGTCAAGGGTAACACGTCTGACAAGCTGAGTGCACACTAGCTCAGCATCCAGTGTTTGTGAATATGTATGTGTATGTGTGTGAGAAAGAAATATATATATAATATATATAGGGGCCTATATATGATAACTTGGATCAAGGGTAACGCGCCTAACAAGCTGAGTGTACCGTAGCTTCATCTTTTCATCTTTTTTCTTTTTTTTTTTAACATCCTGTGTGTGTGTGTGTGTGAGACATACAAATTATGACAACTTAGGTCAAAGGCACTGCCTAACAGGATGAGTGCACCCTAGTTCAGCATCTCTCTCTCTCTGTATGTGTGTGTGTGCGTGCATGTTTGTGTGTGTGTGCATGTGCACATATGCACTGCTTGTATCTGTTAAAACCTGTATCAATTCGTGTTATGTTTCATTCCTGTAAAATGCACTCAGAATGCTTCTGACATGGATCATTCACGCCACGCAAGTGAAATTATTATCATTATTATTATCAGTAGTAGTAGTAGTAGTGGACTGTTTGCGCTATGTAAGTGATTTTATCATTATCATCATTATCATTATTGTTTATTATTACCATTTTTATTACATTTTTTTTTTTTATCCTGCTCCTCATTATCATTATTATTACTACCTCTACTATCATCATCATCAATATCATTATCATCATCATGATTATTATAACTACCATCATTATTTTTGTGACTCGTCTTATCGGGTACTGACATTTGTGGAATTCAGCCATTCTGAAACCCAAGCCACCCAGCTCGTATGTACACCTGTAGGTGTTGAGGGTGTTAGGGTCCACGTACTGTGTGCCAAATTTCATGCATCCTTTGGGTCCATAACAGCCTGCCAGAGTGGAGAGACACACACACACGCACACACACACACACACACACACACACACACACACACACACGCACGCACGCACGCACGCACGCACGCATACACACACACACTCACACATAGTGAAAAGACGTTAAATCAAAGAACGAACGAACTCACACAGGCACACACACACAGGCACACACACACACACACAGAGGCACACACACACACACAGACACACACACACACAGAGGCACACACACACAGAGGCACACACACACACTAAACCAGCAAATATTCCCACTTTCAAACTGGGAGATACTCTTCTTCAGTATAGCGAGTCGATTATATTCTTAGTTTTCCTTACAACTAAATTATCTTGGAATCAGCATATTGAATACCTATTAACAAAAGCTCAAAAAAGTTTAAATTTCTTGAAAATAGTTCACAAACAGACATGGAGTCAAGATTCATCAACACTTGTTCATCTTTGTAAATTGCTTATTAATCTAAATTAACCTATGCCCAAGAAATCTTCTTCAGTGCACCAAAACACTTATTAAAAAAACTGCAGATCATAGATTGTAAAGGTTTCAAACTTGCGCTGGGTCTTCCGATGCATGCTTCCTGTCTTCGCATATATAATGAAATCAAACTGTTACCACTTGATGAACAAAGGAAGGTCGCTTCTACTAAATTTTTGTTAAGAAACACCACCGTAGAAAACATCTCAAAAACAGAAACTTAATTAAGATCAGATACCGACTTTCTAAAAAGAGCTAAATCAATATCTTCACAAGTCACACTTGCAACATACACATCTGATGTCATGAAAGGCTCAGGAATTGATCTAGAAGTAGATCCTGTATCTATAAGACCACCAGTACAAAGTTGGGAACTCCAAAGAGCACACTTTGACATACACCACACTAATTTAAAAAAAAGAAGATAATATAAATTTACTGGCAAGTCAGGTTAAATGTCATATAGAACATTTTATTACAATCACTTGAAAATTTACACTGATGGATCAATCATTGAAAGAAAAGCAGGCTCAGCGTTTTTAATACCTGCACTCAAAATTGAGAAATCTTTCTGTATAGGATTTGATAAATCTGTCTTGACAGCTGAACTCTTTGCAATATTAATGGCTTTAAACTTTATGATAAGTCTTCCAAGGACAATTTTTCAGATACGTTTTTGCGTTGATTCAAAATCAGTACTTCAGGCTTTTGAATCATCAAAATTAACAAGGTCAGAAATTATTCTGGAAATTAGTCACTTGATTCATAGTTTATCCTTAAGAGGCACTGATATTACTTTCTGCTGGACACCTTCTCATAGTTCTTTTCGTTATAATGATAAGGTTGACAGGGCTGCCAAACGGGGGGCAAAAAGCTCACCAGATTCAAATAATATACAGCTTTCTCTCTCGTTGCACGAGTATTACACCTTAGTGGACACGTATGTCTGGAACCAGTTCCAAGAAAAACAGAAAAAGTATGATAAATGTCACATAAACTTTGAAGTTAGCAATATCCCTACGCAGTTTCCTGAGAGCAGAAGTATCCAATCCCTTATGTATAGATGGAAACTTGATGCACTCAAAACAAAATACACCAGGAATACAGTGTGTCTGTGTGGAAAAAAGATAACACATAGTCATATCCTTTCTTGTGTTAGGGTAAAACGACATGTTCCTATACTATCTACAAAGATGGTTTCTGAAATATTTGCCTCTTCATCATTAATATATGAATTTTTTGTTTGCCTGTTGAAAAGGCCTATAGCGAATTATCTTTAGGGAATTATCTTTAAAGTGTTATTTCACTTGTTCACTGTTATGGTTAGTTAATTTTTGAGTTTCATTTCTATTCATTTAGTCTATACATTAATAAATTTTGTTTTGTTTGTTTGGTTGTTTAAATCGTTAATTATGGTAACGTTATTTGTTAGTTTTACCTTTTCCTCCTCGAAACAGTTGTTTTCTGGATCATCTTTTCTCAAGATCAGAATTGACTCTTTTCAAATATCCTCTTCATTCCTCCTCTATACACCCCCTACTTTTTTTTGGGACTAAAATCACTTAAGTGAATAGATATTAAATCAAAGACCACCACCACACACACTCACACACACAGGCACACACACACCCACAGAGGCACACACACACACACACAGAGGCACACACACACACTCACAGAGGCACACACACACACAGAGGCACACACACACACACACAGAGGCACACACACACACACAGAGGCACACACACACACACACACGCACATACACACTACACAGTCACATGAATGCACCGGCACGTTTCATATGGGTGGATTTACGCATGCATGGACAGACAGACAGACACGGACATTCACATACACTCATGCACTCGCACACATACATTCCACCATCCAGACACACAGACAGACATACACACACACACACGCAAACACATACACACACACACAATATACATCTCTCTCTCCATCCCTCCCTTTCTCTCCTTTCCTTCTTCCCCCCTTTCCCCACAAAAAAAAACTCCCCTGTACACACACACATATATATATATATATACATATATATATATATATATAGCGAAAAGACGTTAAATCAAGGAACGAACGATATATATATATATAATAAAACCGTCTAATATCACTTATAGCGAAAAGACATTAAATGAAGGAACGAACTATGTGTATATATATATATAAATCCATCTAATATCACTTATAACGAAAAGACGTTGAATCAAGGAACGAACGTTATATATATATATATATTCTCTATATCTCTGTCTCTGTGTCTCTCACTCTGTCTCTCTCTCTCTCCCTTTCTCTCCCAAACAGTCTCTGCCATCCATACTACACTCACCCCAAACACATTCTCTCTCACACACACTCGCAGTTCCTTCCCACCCATCATGCTGCAACAAAGAATACAGAAAGCACACATGAAACCAAACCCTACCAATGACGCGGGCCTTCCATTTGGGTTTGCGGGTATCCGCGGTGTAAGACCCGTTATTTAAGGCAATATCGTCACTGAAGCACACGAACTGAGTGCACTCATCCTTTGTCACCACGCTTTTGACAGGGTAGCACTTCCCCTTATACCTGCAGCCTGAATCCACACACAGACACAATTACCACCTTTAAAAAATGTCAAGTTAAAAGAAAATGACAAATAAAAGAAAAAGAAAAAATTGCGGTCTTTTTTGCTGTAAAGTTTTTACCCTTAATTTAAAAAGAAAGAATGAAAGAAAAAAAAAGAACACACACACACACGCGTGCGTGCACACACACACACACATACAAACACACTCTCTCTTATACGCACACTCTCTTTCTCTCCCTCTCACACACACTCAAACACACACACACACACTCACATTCACACTGACACAACACACACACATTTACACACACGTACATACCACAATACAAAATCATGTTATTAATCACACAATAAGGGCCATGGAACAGTGGTGATAAGCACAACACACACACACACATACACATTCCGAGAATGAATGTTATCCTGAGAAACTGAAACTCTGTCTCTCTGTCTCTTTGTCTCTCTCTGTCTTTTTGTCTCTCTCTGTGTGTCTCTCTCTCTCTTTGTCTGTCTCTCTCTGATATTTCCTGCGCCGTATTCCCAGCCACCGAAAGTGGGAGGGTTTTTCACAACGCTATAAAGCTATTTTCACAACGCTATAAAACTATTTTCACAACGCTACAAAGCTATTTTCACAACGCTATAAAGCTATTTTCACAACGCTATAAAGCTATTTTCACATGGCTGGGCATATGGCGCAGGAAATATCATAGGTTCAAATTTCATCAGTCCTGTCAAAAATCACAATGGAATCTTTCTGCCCCGTCCGGCTCCTGCCCAGAGCTGAGCGTGCTGTGAGATCACCGGGAAGACTGAGATCATACACAGGTGTCTCATCCACTTCACGGATCATCAATAAGGGTGTTGTTCAGGTCTCCTGACCATGACCGCAAGCGTTTGTTTCTCTCAGGCCTGATACACGCTATGTTTTGTTATGGCAGTAAGTGTACAGTACAAGCCTTGTCGCCAGCCTCAATCTAAAAAGGAACTTCATAGCATCGTGATTATCATCTTAATCGTCATCATCCTAGCATTGTGAAAATCTGTCCCAGATTCGGTGGCTGGGAATATGGCGTAGGAATTATCATAGAGAAAAAATTCAGACAGACAGACGGACAGACAGACAATCAGCACATGAAAGAAAGAAAGAGAGAGAGAGAGAGAGAGAGAGAGAGAGAGAGAGAGAGAGAGAGAGAGAGAGAGAGAGAGAGAGAGAGAGAAAGAGAGAGAGAGAGAATTTCAGTTTCAGTTCAGTTTCTCAGGATAACATATTCAAGCTCGGAATAAATTCCATACGCACAGATGCCACTGATAGGCTACCATCATTATCATCATCATATGCCCTGCCACATGGCGTTGGCGTTGATGGCCCTCCATACGAATCTATCTTTTATCGCTGCAAGTACATCTCCCACTCTCTCTGTCTTCATCCACTCTGTCAGTCTGTCCAATATTTTCTCCCTGGGTCTACCTGGTGCTCTTTTCCCCTCCAGCTTTCCTATTGTGACAAGATGCTCAAATTTCTCCTGCCTTATAAAATGCCCTATACATGTTACTTGCCTTTTCTGAATCTTCTTCATTAATGTTCTTTTTGTGTTTGCCTCATTCACGACTGTCTCGTTTATTAGTTTGGTTTTTGCTGTCCATGGTTCTTAGAAACCACATTTCGGCTGCTTCAATCTTGTTCTGACTTTGATTGTTGGCTGTCCACGCTTCACATCCGTACAGCAGTATCGGTTCTATCGGTTTTATGTAACACTGAAGAACTCGCTTCCTGATGTTAATTGATAGACATTTGTTGGTGAGAACGCTTTTCATTTTCTTGCATGCTGTTTTAGCTTGGCCGGTTCTGCTAGTTATTTCTATCTGTGGGTGTTGCAGGAGTGACTGAGGCCAAGGGAATACACCCTAACAGAAAATCACCACTGCCTTGCGGTTGTCTCGGGAGAGACCAAGGCTAAAGAAATAAATCCTGACAGAAAATTGCCCCCACTGGTTTGAGAGTAGTCGTGAGAACGACAAAGGCTATCGGAGAGTCCACAAAAAGGCTAGGGAAAACCACCATCCTATCCACTCTTGGATCATGGCCAGCTGAAAAGAAGCAAAACCAAACGATTGATGCCGTATGATGGAGAAAATCCAAGACAATCAAGGCATAGGCCGAAACCTGCATATAAGACGCTGGCAAGGTCTTGAAAGAAGAGACAGACAGACAGACAGAGAGAGAGAGACAGAGAGAGAGAGACAGAGAGAGAGAGACAGAGTGAGAGAGAGAGAAAACCTGGAATTCCTTTTTTCTTGCAATTCTTCTTCGGCATACATTTTTCCTCTGAAAAAGCACACACACACAGCACACAACACACACACACACACACACATATATATATATATATATATATATATATATATATATATATATATATATATCACACACATATATATATATACATATATATATACACACGCACACACACATCATCATTATCATCACCTTAAAAATACATAACTCAACGTGGATATCATTAAAGCATATTCTTAATGGATAAAATTCGAGAAACATGTTTAAATGCAGACACACACACAGACACACACAGCTACAGCCACAGCCACACACACACACATAGGCATGTGCACACACACACACAGAGGCACACACACACACACACACGCACACGTGCACACACACACACTCACTCACACTTACACACACATACAGACACACACAGAGCGCGCGCGCGTAGGGATGGAGATTTTTCTGATCTGCCAGGTTAACATGTGTGCAGACCTGTTAGTGTCTTAACCCCCATTCAAATGTATATTTCCAAAGAACACCAAATAGGCCTGCACACGTCAAAGATCCTCTAAGTCACATCAGTGGTTAGTGATTTATAGAAACATTTTTATACCCAGCAAGCCGACAATAGAGTATGCAGACTTTGCAGCAACATGAAAGCTGTGCAGCGTGGGCTAAACAACATGCATACATGCATCTGAGAAAACGTTGCATGGAAATTTAAAAACAAACAGCCAAAGAAAGAAAGAAGGAAAGAAAGAATTAAACAAACAAACAAACAAACGAACAAACATTTAAGAAAACAAACAAACAAACAAAAAACATTCAAGAAAAGAAACCTGAATCAAAATATGTAGACATAACTAAGTAACTTAAAACACAGATAAAAACTGTCCTAAATTACCTGGAATTGCTTCTGCATATCACATTTCCTTAGATCCCAAAATACAGCTAACGCATGTGCCAAATTATCAATCCTAACAGAAAATAGGAAAGGCTGTATAGAAAAAACATACAGACGAAGGGACAGAAAGGATATATATATATATATATATGTGTGTGTGTGTGTGTGTGTGTGTGTGTGTGTGTATGTGTGGTAGAAAGAAACTCTAGGGAGAGCTAGACAACAGAAGGTCTTCAGAGAAGTAACCCCCTTTAGACAAGTGTTTCGGCCCTGAATTCCTTACACTCTCGGGGGGCCGGGCCACATCCAGGTCATGACTCCTGGATGCCCTTCTGCTGTTGTCTATTTTTTTTTTTTTTTTTCCCACGCCGGGGATCGAACCTGGGCGATTCTGCGCTTCAGAACTGCGGTACGCGGTTTTACCAATGTGCTAACGGGGTACACATCATCTGTAGGGAATTTAATCCTTATGAAGTTCACTTTTTTCGTTCCTCCTTGCCCAGATCCAGCTTGAGCTCCTTTCTGCTGCCTCTGCCATCGCTTTAAGGGCTCTAGTCCTCTTCTTCCCAGAAATGGCGAGTTGTTTCATGAGATCATAAGCGGAGGTGCCCACAAACCCTCTTGCCCCGACCTCTATGGCGAAGATTTTGACCCGCAGACCTGCTTTCTTCAGGGTGCTGGCAAGACCGGCGTATTTTTCGGTCTTGTAGATATGTGCTTCTTCCATTCTGCTTTCGTATGGCACAGTGAGTTCTATCAGAATCACTTGTTTCGAGGAGTCAGAGTGGAGAGCGATGTCTGGTCTCATGCCTGTCTTGCTGATGACATCTGGGTAATTTCTCCACTCTGGGAGGTCTGCTGTACACTCCCAGTCGACTGCTCCATCCAGAAGACCCTTTGGCAATGTGCTGGTTGTCATAGCACTTTCGGGCCAGACCTGTTTCCCTCCTGCTTTGTAGAACGTTGTCATAGCAATTGGTGCGTTTGGGGTCATGGTTTTTTCGCTAACCACATCTGTGATCACTTTCAGAACTTGGTTGTGCCTCCATGTATACCTTCCTTGGGCTAGCGCTACTTTGCAAGAGCTTAGGACATGTTCCACTGTTTGTTTCTTCTGACAGAGCGGACATGCTGGGTCGTCTGCTTTCCCCCATTTCACTAAGTTTGCATTCGAGGGGAGCAGGTCATATACAGATCTGAGGAGGAAGCTTATCCTTAGAGGAGACATGTGCCACATATCGTTCCAGCTGAGACTTCTTTGGAGTGCACTGTCCCATGTTGTCCATTGCCCCTGTTGACCTTGCTGGACTGCCTTCTGCACTCTTTTGACATCTTCTTCTTCCTTCAACTCCTGTATGATCATGTCTCTTTTTTCCTTCCCTTTGGCTTTGGACCACCACTGCATTTTTGTTGCTCCCAGTCCCTGTCTGTTGGTTTGCGTGTGTCCAATTATTTCTTTGATGCTGAGGTTTCTCTTGGCATTGTTTACAGCCTCTTGGACTTTCCACTTTCTGCCAGTTCTCAGCTTTGGATGAACTGATCTCACGATATTGTCTTCCGATTCCTCCAGCATGCTCAACAGTCTTGCTTTTCCAACTTTGTATTCCTCCACTATGGATTTGAGAGGTAGCTTCAGCATTGCTTGACGACAGTAGAATGCAACATCAGTGAGACCAGGTGGGACACCGAGCCATTTTCTTGTGTATTTGTTGATTTTGGCTTCCATTGCTTCGACTGTGCTGGTGCAAATGTCATAGATTAGCAGTGGCCACAGCAGCTTTGGTATCAGCATGAACTGTAGACACCAGACTTTGTATTTGCCTGGCAGTCCGCAGTTATCTATTTTCTTCAGGCCTTCTTCTGCTGTTTGCTTGGTTTCACATCTCCTTTGTGTGTCTTTCAGGGAGTCATCATACCATCTTCCGAGACTTTTTACTGGCTCTTCTGTGACAGTGGGGATGGCTTGGTTGGCTACCATGAATTTGACTGAATCTGCCACTTTTCCTTTTCGCAGTGAGAGACTTCGGGATTTCTTAGGTTTGAACCTCATTCTTGAAGAGGCCACCAGCTCATCCAGCTGCTTTAAGATTTGGTGTGTCTCTTCCTCATCCGTGGACAAGACTGTTGTGTCATCCATGAAAGCTTTCAGAGGAGGCATCTGGTATCCATCTCCCAGATTCACTTGACCTGAACTCTTCATTGCAGCTTTCAAGATGACTTCCATTGCCAACACGAACAGTATGGGAGAGATTGCACAGCCCATTGCAATGCCCACCTCTAGGTCTATCCAGTCCGTGGTGTATTCTTTGGTAGAGAACCGCATTGAGAACCCTTGGAAATACTTCCTCAGCATTGTTCGGATGTTTTCTGGGATGTGATACATTTCAAGAGCCAGCTGGATCATATCGTGTGGAACTGATCCATATGCATTCGCCAGATCAAGCCAAACTACGTCAATGTCCCTCTTCTCTGTTCTTGCTTTTTGGATGGCATCCCAAATCAACGTGGCATGTTCCAAGCATCCAGGCATTCCTGGTATGCCTCCCTTTTGGACTGACATATCCAGATACTTGTTTTCAGTCAGGTATTTTGTCAATCTTGCTGCCATAACAGAGAAGAAGATTTTCCCCTCGACGTTCAGAAGTGATATTGGCCTGAACTGATTGATGCTGCTGGAGTTCTGCTCCTTCGGAATGTACACTCCTTCAGCTCTCATCCATTGGTCGCTGATCTTCTGGTTCCTCCATGCTGATCGAATCATCTTGTGGAGCCACTCGAGCACTTTTGGGCATTTCTTGTAGAGCAGGTATGGTATTCCGTTTGGTCCAGGTGCTGACTTGGCTCTGGCTTTCTTTACTACGTTCTTCACTTCATCCAGTGTTGGTGGTTTGTTATTGAATTTTCCTTCTGGCGCTGCAGGCCAAACCAGATTCTGGATTTCAAGTGGTGCCTCGCGCTGAGAATCGGAATATGTTTCCCTGAGATGCTGCTCTAGGGTTTCCTTGCCCACTGTGAGAGTCCCTGATTTGGGTTGTTCAAACAGCTTTCTTGAAAAGTCAAAGGGATCTTTGAAGAAACGATCTTGAGTCTTCTTCTTTTTGCTCTTTCTTCGCCTTGCTGATTCCACTTTGCTGAGAGCATTGTGTTTGGCCTTCAGATCTTTCCAGAGTTCCAGGAGCCCTTGCTTCTCGAATTCTGAGGCAGTTTTCATTCGCTTTTTAAGCTTCCTTTTCTCCCTCCGGATGCTCTCCATCTGTTGCTGTCTTCTGGATTTCTGGGGAGGCGTTTTTGTCTTTGGCTGCTTCACTCCATAAGTGTCCCTGCAGATAGAGTATATGATGTCTCCGTATGTGTCAAGTTTGTGTTCCAGCGTACTGTTCCCTATTAGCGCATTCAGCTTAAGGACAAGTTCCTCATCTAATTTCTCCCATTGTTCTTTTGCACCGGCAGGCGGCAAATTGAGTTTTCCACGTTTGGCGTTAAGAGCTTGTGCAAAATCCGCATCAGAACCGTCAGCGTGGATGTCCTTGGCACTATGGTTTAATTCCTGGCCTTGGTCATCCAACGTCTCACCTGCTATCGCAGTGCGCTGCTGCTGGTTCGTATGTGTCTTCAAACAGCCCATTTTTGTCCTGTGGATCTTCATGCCGCGTTTGGTGGTGAATCTCCTTCCACACGCACACGGAAATTCCAACTGGTCATTAATCATGGTCCGTTGTGCGTTTCCAGTCGTGATGGAGTCAGTGCCGATGGATTCATCATTCTCTCCCCCTTTCGGTGAATCCTGGGAGCATCTTTCATTTGAAAAACTCGTGGCATGTTATCAAAGGCAAGGTGGGAAGCCAACCCACAAAGCCCGCAGATCTAGTCTTTCCCAGTGTCCTTCGGTCTTTCCCGAATGTCCTCCGAACTATTCCCGGAAGTCAATGGACTGACCATGTGCAGGTAGAAAGAAACTCTAGGGAGAGCTAGACAACAGAAGGTCTTCAGAGAAGTAACCCCCTTTAGACAAGTGTTTCGGCCCTGAATTCCTTACACTCTCGGGGGGCCGGGCCACATCCAGGTCATGACTCCTGGATGCCCTTCTGCTGTTGTCTATTTTTTTTTTTTTTTTTTCCCACGCCGGGGATCGAACCTGGGCGATTCTGCGCTTCAGAACTGCGGTACGCGGTTTTACCAATGTGCTAACGGGGTACACATCATCTGTAGGGAATTTAATCCTTATGAAGTTCACTTTTTTCGTTCCTCCTTGCCCAGATCCAGCTTGAGCTCCTTTCTGCTGCCTCTGCCATCGCTTTAAGGGCTCTAGTCCTCTTCTTCCCAGAAATGGCGAGTTGTTTCATGAGATCATAAGCGGAGGTGCCCACAAACCCTCTTGCCCCGACCTCTATGGCGAAGATTTTGACCCGCAGACCTGCTTTCTTCAGGGTGCTGGCAAGACCGGCGTATTTTTCGGTCTTGTAGATATGTGCTTCTTCCATTCTGCTTTCGTATGGCACAGTGAGTTCTATCAGAATCACTTGTTTCGAGGAGTCAGAGTGGAGAGCGATGTCTGGTCTCATGCCTGTCTTGCTGATGACATCTGGGTAATTTCTCCACTCTGGGAGGTCTGCTGTACACTCCCAGTCGACTGCTCCATCCAGAAGACCCTTTGGCAATGTGCTGGTTGTCATAGCACTTTCGGGCCAGACCTGTTTCCCTCCTGCTTTGTAGAACGTTGTCATAGCAATTGGTGCGTTTGGGGTCATGGTTTTTTCGCTAACCACATCTGTGATCACTTTCAGAACTTGGTTGTGCCTCCATGTATACCTTCCTTGGGCTAGCGCTACTTTGCAAGAGCTTAGGACATGTTCCACTGTTTGTTTCTTCTGACAGAGCGGACATGCTGGGTCGTCTGCTTTCCCCCATTTCACTAAGTTTGCATTCGAGGGGAGCAGGTCATATACAGATCTGAGGAGGAAGCTTATCCTTAGAGGAGACATGTGCCACATATCGTTCCAGCTGAGACTTCTTTGGAGTGCACTGTCCCATGTTGTCCATTGCCCCTGTTGACCTTGCTGGACTGCCTTCTGCACTCTTTTGACATCTTCTTCTTCCTTCAACTCCTGTATGATCATGTCTCTTTTTTCCTTCCCTTTGGCTTTGGACCACCACTGCATTTTTGTTGCTCCCAGTCCCTGTCTGTTGGTTTGCGTGTGTCCAATTATTTCTTTGATGCTGAGGTTTCTCTTGGCATTGTTTACAGCCTCTTGGACTTTCCACTTTCTGCCAGTTCTCAGCTTTGGATGAACTGATCTCACGATATTGTCTTCCGATTCCTCCAGCATGCTCAACAGTCTTGCTTTTCCAACTTTGTATTCCTCCACTATGGATTTGAGAGGTAGCTTCAGCATTGCTTGACGACAGTAGAATGCAACATCAGTGAGACCAGGTGGGACACCGAGCCATTTTCTTGTGTATTTGTTGATTTTGGCTTCCATTGCTTCGACTGTGCTGGTGCAAATGTCATAGATTAGCAGTGGCCACAGCAGCTTTGGTATCAGCATGAACTGTAGACACCAGACTTTGTATTTGCCTGGCAGTCCGCAGTTATCTATTTTCTTCAGGCCTTCTTCTGCTGTTTGCTTGGTTTCACATCTCCTTTGTGTGTCTTTCAGGGAGTCATCATACCATCTTCCGAGACTTTTTACTGGCTCTTCTGTGACAGTGGGGATGGCTTGGTTGGCTACCATGAATTTGACTGAATCTGCCACTTTTCCTTTTCGCAGTGAGAGACTTCGGGATTTCTTAGGTTTGAACCTCATTCTTGAAGAGGCCACCAGCTCATCCAGCTGCTTTAAGATTTGGTGTGTCTCTTCCTCATCCGTGGACAAGACTGTTGTGTCATCCATGAAAGCTTTCAGAGGAGGCATCTGGTATCCATCTCCCAGATTCACTTGACCTGAACTCTTCATTGCAGCTTTCAAGATGACTTCCATTGCCAACACGAACAGTATGGGAGAGATTGCACAGCCCATTGCAATGCCCACCTCTAGGTCTATCCAGTCCGTGGTGTATTCTTTGGTAGAGAACCGCATTGAGAACCCTTGGAAATACTTCCTCAGCATTGTTCGGATGTTTTCTGGGATGTGATACATTTCAAGAGCCAGCTGGATCATATCGTGTGGAACTGATCCATATGCATTCGCCAGATCAAGCCAAACTACGTCAATGTCCCTCTTCTCTGTTCTTGCTTTTTGGATGGCATCCCAAATCAACGTGGCATGTTCCAAGCATCCAGGCATTCCTGGTATGCCTCCCTTTTGGACTGACATATCCAGATACTTGTTTTCAGTCAGGTATTTTGTCAATCTTGCTGCCATAACAGAGAAGAAGATTTTCCCCTCGACGTTCAGAAGTGATATTGGCCTGAACTGATTGATGCTGCTGGAGTTCTGCTCCTTCGGAATGTACACTCCTTCAGCTCTCATCCATTGGTCGCTGATCTTCTGGTTCCTCCATGCTGATCGAATCATCTTGTGGAGCCACTCGAGCACTTTTGGGCATTTCTTGTAGAGCAGGTATGGTATTCCGTTTGGTCCAGGTGCTGACTTGGCTCTGGCTTTCTTTACTACGTTCTTCACTTCATCCAGTGTTGGTGGTTTGTTATTGAATTTTCCTTCTGGCGCTGCAGGCCAAACCAGATTCTGGATTTCAAGTGGTGCCTCGCGCTGAGAATCGGAATATGTTTCCCTGAGATGCTGCTCTAGGGTTTCCTTGCCCACTGTGAGAGTCCCTGATTTGGGTTGTTCAAACAGCTTTCTTGAAAAGTCAAAGGGATCTTTGAAGAAACGATCTTGAGTCTTCTTCTTTTTGCTCTTTCTTCGCCTTGCTGATTCCACTTTGCTGAGAGCATTGTGTTTGGCCTTCAGATCTTTCCAGAGTTCCAGGAGCCCTTGCTTCTCGAATTCTGAGGCAGTTTTCATTCGCTTTTTAAGCTTCCTTTTCTCCCTCCGGATGCTCTCCATCTGTTGCTGTCTTCTGGATTTCTGGGGAGGCGTTTTTGTCTTTGGCTGCTTCACTCCATAAGTGTCCCTGCAGATAGAGTATATGATGTCTCCGTATGTGTCAAGTTTGTGT
>JAPXFY010000034.1:13462602-13532602 GCA_030674185.1 Monoplex corrugatus
GTGGAACAGCCTGAATGAGAGGCGTAGTGGAACAGCCTGAATGAGAGGAAATGGTGGGACAGCCAGAATGAGAGGTGTGGTGGAATAGCCAGAATGAGAGGCGTGGTGGGACAGCCGGAATGAGGCGTAGTGGGACAGCCGGAATGAGGCGTGGTGGGACAGCCTGAATAAGAGGCGTGGTGGAACAGCCTGAATGAGAGGTGTGGTGGGACAGCCAAAATGAGAGGTGCAGTGGGACAGCCGGAATGAGGTGTGGTGGGACAGCTGGAATGAGGTGTGGTGGGACAGCCAGAGAGGTGGTGGGACAGCCTGAATGAGAGGCATGGTGGGACAGCCAGAGAGGTGTGGTGGGACAGCCTGAATGAGAGGAAATGGTGGGACAGCCTGAATGAGAGGCATGGGGGACAGCCTGAATGAGAGGCATGGTGGGACAGCCGGAATTGAGGCGTGGTGTGATAGCCTGAATGAGAGGCGTGGTGGGACAGCCTGAATGAGAGGAAATGTGGGAAGCCTGAATGAGAGGAAATGGTGGGACAGCCAGAATGAGGCATGGTGGGACAGCCAGAATGAGAGGCATGGTGGGACAGCCAGAATGAGGCGTGGTGGGACAGCCTGAATGAGAGGCGTGGTGGGACAGCCTGAATGAGAGGCGTGGTGGGACAGCCTGAATGAGAGGCGTGGTGGAACAGCCTGAATGAGAGGAAATGGTGGGACAGCCAAAATGAGAGGCGTGTGGGACAGCCAGAATGAGAAGCGTGGTGGGACAGCCAGAATGAGAGGTGTGGTGGGACAACCGGAATGAGGTGTGGTGGGACAGCCAGAATGAAAGGCGTGGTGGGACAGCTGGAATGAGGTGTGGTGGGACAGCCAGACAGGTGTGGTGGGACAGCCAGAATGAGGTGTGGTGGGACAGCCAGAATGAGGTGTGGTGGGACAGCCAGAATGTGGCGTGGTAGGACAGCCAGAATGAGGCATGGTAGGACAGTCAGAATGAGAGGTGGTGGGACAGCCAGAATGAGGCATGGTGGGACAGCCAGAATGAGGCATGGTGGGACAGCCGGAATGAGTCGTGGTAGGACAGCCAGAATGAGGTGTGGGACAGCCAGAATGAGGCGTGGTGGGACAGCCAGAATGAGGCGTGGTAGGACAGCCAGAATGAGAGGTGGTGGGACAGCCCGAATGAGAGGTGTGGTGGGACAGCCGGAGTGAGAGGTGTGGTTGGACAGACGGAATGAGAGGTGTGGTGGGACAGCCAGAATGAGAGGTGTGGTGGGGCAGCCAAAATGAGGTGTGGTTGGACAGCCGGAATGAGGCGTGGTGGGACAGCCGGAATGAGGCGTGGTAGGACAGCCGGAATGTGTGGTAGGACAGCCGGAATGTGTGGTGGGACAGCCAGAATGAGGCGTGGTGGGACAGCCGGAATGAGGCGTGGTAGGACAGCCAGAATGAGAGGTGTGGTGGGACAGCCGGAATGAGGTGTGGTGGGACAGCCAGAATGAGGCATGGTGGGACAGCCAGAATGAGGCGTGGTTGGACAGCTGGAATGAGATGTGGTGGGACAGCCGGAATGAGAGGTGTGGTGGGATAGCCCAAATAAGGTGTGGTGGGACAGTCGGAATGAGGTGTGGTGGGACAGCTGGAATGAGGTGTGGTGGGACAGCCAGAATGAGAGGTGTGGTTGGACAGCCTGAATGAGAGGTGTGGTTGGACGGCCGGAATGAGAGGTGTGGACAGCCGGAAAGAGAGGTGTGGTTGGACAGCCGGAGAGGTGTGGTGGGACAACCGGAACAAGAGGTGTGGTGGGACAGCCGGAATGAAGCGTGGTGGGACAGCCGGAATGAGAGGTGTGGTGGGACAGCCGGAATGAGGCGTGGTGGGACAGCCGGAATGAGGTGGGGGGGGTAGTGACACAGGAGCGGTGCAGAAGATGGAGCAGCAGCACAGACATATATACATACACAGGTTGTCCTATAACCCTGCTCTCTTTGGGAGTGAGATGGTAGGGGGCTGGGAACTGCACTCCTTCAGTCATAAAGGACGATGGTTCCCAGCACACAAAAATACACAAATTTGGAGTCTGGAATGTGTTCGAGGCGGATTCATCACACTTGAATAATTCCAAATGCGGCTCATTCAAATCCACCACCAATCACCTGGCAAACTCACTGAGCCGGCACAAACCCTCTGTGCCAGCAAAGTCTTGAAACGTGTAAGGAGGGAGAGGGACCTATGAAAGACTAAACTGATACCACCAGAATGATTGAATCATTAAGATGAGCGGCAAAGAGGCCAGTTTCTGAGTGGTGGGTTGGGCTTGAACTCGAGACATCAGACGTTGATTCTGTCAACAAAGCCAGCCAACTTGCTTAAAGAAAAAACAACAAACAAACAAACAAAACAAAACTTTGGCCTGCCAGAAGATCGAACCCAATACCTTTGCGATGTCAATATAGCAAAACATGAAAGGTGGTCATCCTGTAACTCCGAGATCGTACAGCAGGAAGTTTTTTGGGACCTCAACGTTTTCCTGGAGATCAGCATTATATCAGGGCAGTGTCAGTCTCCTCTCTCTCGATGCTTTACCTTCCCAAACTTTGAAGACAATCAACTACCCACCTATCCACAGCTGGGTAGACTAGAGAACGCACATATTCTAAAATTTCATGGGTGTAATTGGCACCCGTGCAACCTCCTGCAGACAGACTGGAAGGCGAGTGCACTACCTCTGTGCCAACCAAGCCAAACAAACGAACAACGGAAGAAAATTATAAATGAATGAATAAAAAAGTCAGTGAATGAATAAATAAAGAAACATGTTTTTAACCGTATATTAATGAACATAGAATGTACAGTCAGACGGACAGAAAGATAAACAAACAAACAAAAAACAGACTGACAAATAAACGGGAGGACAGACAGATAGAGAGATATGGAGATAGAGAGATATTACAAATCAATCAATATATAGACAGAGATAGAGAGAGATAAATAAATCAATCAACAATATTAAGTTCTTTTTCAACAAACAAACAAACAAACAGTGTTAAGTACTTTTTCTGTCTTACATTAATGAACATGGAATATGGAGACAAATTAGTCATGCAGCGAGAACAGCGAAAATGTGGAGCAATGTAACTAACAAAAATGTCTGCATTACAAGTAAATACAGTTACAACGAATTTAATGTACTAAGAGCACACGCACGCACGTCACTTATTTCCTTCATTCCCTCCACACACACGCACGCACGCACACACAAACAAACATACACCACACACACACACACTTAAAAATCTTTTCAAACTATAGACTAACCAGAGGATGAGAAATCTGCCAGAGAATTGCTGGCAGAAAATCTTGGTAGTGGAGCAGATATGGAATAGTGAGGTCACAATGAATCCCTCTTGAATAAACTCCAAACCTATCTACCAGTCTATCAATATATCAATTGATCGATCAACCAATCAATCGATCAACCAATCAATCGACCAACCAACCAACCTTTATGTATAAAGATGTACACATACACACGCGCGCGCGCGTACACACACACACATGTGCGCGCACACACACATATGTATATATATATGTATATATATATATATCTTTATACAGACAGAGAGAGAGAGAGACAGAGAGAGACCCCGATAGAAAAGGTTTTTGGTTAACTGGCAGGGCATGGAGAGAGGAATCTATTTATAAACAAATGAACTAAGAAACGAACCAACGATCACAAACAGACCAACCAACCATAATAAAAACGACTATTTTTCATTGCTCGCCTGTGTGGACAGACTTGAATGTGAACTCGGGGGGGTGACAGCGAGTCGTTTTTACGGCAGGTGAGATTGGCACAGGTATAGATCAGTTTCCTTGCGATCGTTTTGTCCACTGGCACACACGTGTCTTCGTACGCGCATCCTTCTTGGCCTGATAGACAGAGCTACTTTTAAGACACATACTATCGGTGGCTAATGTCCATGGATCCGTGTGTGTGATCCTTATGTGTTTAAGACAAAGCAGTTGTTCGTATAGTGTCAAAAAGCACCTCAAAACACACTTCCTTCACAAATATCTACAAGATCAGTAAATCAAAGCCTGTGACTCCTATGACCAGTGGTAATGCAGTTTGTCTACATATCCATTCATCCGTCTGTCTGTCTGTCTGTCGGTCGGTCGGTCTGTCAATCTGTGAGTCTTCTATCTGTCAGCCTGTCAGTTTATCTGTCTGTCTATCTACTATCTGTGTGTCTGTCCATGTATCTGTCTTTCTGACTGTCTATCTATCTGTATATGTATGTAGTTTTGTACATAAGTCTGTATGTCTCTATGTCAGAATATCTGTCTGTTGTATGTATGTATGTGTGTATGTATGTGTGTGTGTATGTATGTATGTATGTATGTATGTATGTATGTATGTATGCATGTATGTATGTATGTGTGTATGTATGTGTATGTGTATGTGTGTGTGTGTGTATGCATGCATGTATGTATGTATATATGTCTATGTCTGTATGTATGTATGTATGTTCGTATGTATGCACGCAGACACGGGTGCACGTATGCACACATGAGCGCTTGCATATATGTATGTACGTATGTATGTACATATGTATGTATGTATGTATGTATGTATGTATGTATGTGTGTGTGCATGTATGTATGTGTGTGTAAGTATTTATGTTTGTGTGTATTATGTATGTATGTATGTATGTATGTATGTATGTATGAATATATATATATATATGTATGTTGTGCCATTTGCTGTTATCTTGCATGAGGGGATTTCATGTTTTTTAATGATCATATGACTTCAGTCTTCCTGCTGTTTAGTTCCAGCCCCTTACCTTTGCTTTCTATTTCTAGTATATTCACAAGGTTTTGTAGGTCCCTTTCATTTTCTGCAATTAGCACGGTGTCATCTGCGTAACGAATGTTGTTTTTCATTTTCCCTCCAACCCTTAATCCAGGGTCTTCTTCTAGGTTTCTCATGATGTTTTCGCTGTAAAGTGAAAACAGATCTGGTGACAAAACACAACCCTGTCTGACTCCTCTTCTGATGTTTTGGAAAGAGCTTACATTGTTTTCTATTCTCATTGCAGCTGTTTGTTCCCAGTACATATTTCTGATTATTCGTAGATCTTTTCCATCAACATTGAGTCTCTCCAGTTGGTTGATCAACTCATCATGTCTTACCCGATCGAAAGCCTTGATGTAGTCAACAAAGCATAAATACAAATCCTTATTCATCTCATTTGACCTCTCTATGATAGTTCAAAGCAATGTTTATTATGTCAATATTATAATGTGCAATGTTTATTATGTCAATATTATAATGTGCACACACGCACAGAGACAATATTGGCCATTCACATTATTACATAAACAAAAAAATAATAAAAAATCATAGGAAATATATACAAACTTGAAAGTTTCTGGTGATACTAAGTGACTAATATAGTTACAAACCAATTTTTGTGCAAGTATGAAGGTGTTGAGTTGTCTCCTGCCATTTTTTTTTTTATTATTGATATTTTTTTAAAATTGTGCAGTGGGGGGGGGGGGGGGGGGATACCATATACGAAAAGAATAAAAAAAAAAACACCACAATTTAAGATTTTTGACATCAAAAATACTTCTAGAAAGTTGTAATATGATTGGGTACTATGGGCACCAAGTTTCAGAAACCAGCTGTAAGTCTTTCTATGTAAACAAGCAATGTTCATTATATCAATGTTATAATGTACACACACGCCCACAGACAATGGCAATTCAGACACATAAACGAAAAAAATCATAACAAATCATAGGAAAGACAGACAGACTTGAAAGTTCCTGAAGATACTAACATGGTTATAAACTGACTTTTGAGCAACAATGAAATTGTTCACTTGTTTGGTCCTATTTTTTTTTAATTTTGAAGTTAATTATTTTGTTTTTAAAGTTTGGCAGGGGGTACCAATACATGCAAAGAATAACACACCCCCACCCCCTAAATTTAGCTTTTTGACATCAAAATCACTTCTAGACAGCTGTAATATGATTGAGTATTTTGTGAACAAAGTTTGAGAATCCAGCTGCAAGTCTTTCTATGTAAACAAGCAATGTTCATTATGTCAGTATTATAACATGTACACACGCACAGAGACAGCAATGGCCATTCACATTATATAAACAAAAAAAATCATAAAAAAACACAGCAAAGGTATACAGACTTGAAAGTTTCTGGTGATACTGACATGGTTACAAAAGGAAATTTTCCTTCCAAAATTACGTTTAATCTAACATACTTACCGTGGCTCACTGATGCAATAAGCGACAATAACGTCCGAAAGGACCGTAACTCTGAGAGTATCCATGGCTTGCGCATGCACATGTGCTCTTCCTCTTTTCGAGGAAACCAAGACCCTGACTGTGAATGGAAGGAACCAGGAAGGCGGGAGGACGGGAGGGACTCTGCGTGAGCCACAGTAAGTATGTTAGATTAAACGTAATTTTAGAAGGAAAATTTTCTTTTAATTACACATAGGCCTACTGTACCGTGGCTCACTGATGCAGAATAGCACTACCCGGAAGGAGGGCTTACCTGGTTAACGCCTGGAGGAATGAGACGAGTCAGGGCGTGCAGCAGAGATGGGGTGTTGAGCCACCACAACGGAAGCGATACCCCTGGATCCATCGTTGCGCAGACGGGAGATGTCGTGCAGGTAGGATGGAATGAACGTGCCCGGAGAACGCCAATGCACGGCGTCCAGGACACTCCGGAGGCTGGCATTGAGTGAACGCCAGTGACAAGGCCCATGCTCTAATCTCATGGGGCCTCGGGAGAAGACAGCCAAATCTGAGCCCGGTCTTGCATACGCATCCTTGATGACTGTCCACAGCCATCGAGAGATGGATGCGCGGCTAATGGCCTTCTTATAACTTTCGTTGTAAGAGAGAAACAGGTGGCGCTGCTTCTGGCGAGAAGATTTCGTCATCCGGAGCAAGGATAGACATCAGGGGATGAATGGAGATAGACGGAAAAGGAGAACCTGGCAACTGGTTCTTGGCCAAGAAGTCCAGGAGTAGGCGGAGAGACATTGAGCCCTCAGGTTCAAAAGTGACATCCCCGGGGAGTCTGCTAAGAGCGTGCACTTCACTACAGTGCCTCCCCGACGCTAGAGGGAGTAGAAAGGCCGTCTGGAACGAGAGGAACTTGAGAGAACACTCCCTGATGGGCTCGTAAGGGGGAAGTCCAATGGAGGAGAGGACGAGGAGATCCCCAGCCGGGTGTGGCTTCATAGCTTCAGAGTGCCCGAGCATGGGTAAACTCCAAACAGACCGGGGTCAGAAGCCCCGGGGTGTGGTCAGGCTTCAGAGTGCCCGAGCGTGGGTAAACTCCAAACAGACCGGGGTCAGAAGCCCCGGGGAGCACTCCTGGGGAGGAATCCGACCCCAGGGGGGGGGGGGGGGGTCCAGAGGGGTGGGCAAGGCAAACGCCTGCATGGGTGGAGCGCTGGGCATAAAGCGGGGCCACCAAGTACACCCTGCGGACGGGGCAAGGGGAAATCCCATAGATGGGAAGTGCTGCCATGGCGCCATGTACGGTGCCATGGGAGGCGTCATGGGCTGAGCCCATGGAGTCCCCAGATCCCCAGTGCCCAAGGGGCCAGCCTGCTGGGGGTGGGTTGGCATTTGCCAAGATGACTAAGCGCTCTGTCCAGAATGGGACAGGGATGTGCCAGCCTGCAGCGGGTCGTTGGCATTTGCCAAGGCGACCAAGCGCTCTGTCCGGAATGGGACAGAGAGGTTGGAGCGGGGACACAAGCAGGCTGCAGGGGAGGAAGGGAGAAAACCTGGGCGGATCTACGATCTGACGCCTGTAATAGGGGGGTTGTCTCCCTTGGCCCACCTGGCAAACCAGGGGGTGAGCCATTTTCTGCCAAAGTGCTGGCTTTCCTGCCTCCCGAAGGAGACCCATACCCATGTCGCCCTTCAGCCATAGGGGCTGAAGCAGTAGCAGCTGAACAGGGTTGAGCTGTACGGAGGGGACGAGTACGGAATCGACAGAACCGCAGCCGAGTCGATTACTGTGAGGGGCAGTTCTTCTTCTTGGCGTACGCTGCTACACAATCATCTGAGTCCGGGCGATGAATGCAGCCGTCTTTTCCAGCTCCTGTCTGCAGCCATGGAGTTTGGTTGTCAGCGGAGTGTCTGTCGGCCACATGTCCTGTCTTGCCACCTGGTGAAGGGGACATCTTTGGAGTATATGCTCCGTGGTTTGGTCTTCTTGACCGCAGGGACAGGTTGGGGAGGGCGCCAGCTTCAGTTTGCGGTACATGTGGCTGTGCGCAACCTCACCAGGGCAACTTGCTGCTCTCTAGACAACAGGTGGTAGTCATCCCTGTGTCGTCTCGGCATGGAAAGCGCCCTGATGATGCTCCTCTTCTCACTGTAGCTGACGCTGTTGTTAGGTTGTTCTTCTCTGGCTTCCTCCTTAGCAAGCATATCAGCTCGCTCATTCCCGGAAACTCCGCAGTGGGCTGGAATCCACCGCAGAACTGCTCTTCTGGTTGTGGCAACCTGGTGCAGAGCTCTAGACAGGAGGGGGAGCGTGTTGTTCTGGAATGCCTGCAGCATGGAGAGGGCATCAGACAAGAAGACAACTTGTCTGCAGTCACAGTCTGTAGCCTGAATCATGGAGGCCACCTGCATGAGTGCTTCTGTCTCAGCACGGTAGTTTGTACAGTGTCTTCCAGTGGCGACACTTGCTGTTGTTGTTTGTCCTCCTGGGAAAAGGACAAGGATGCCTGCACCCCCGTTGGCTACGGCGTTGGTTGCTGACCCGTCTGTGTATACATGTATCCATGCCTCCTGTGGGTACCTCTCAGCAATCATGGCCATTGTTAGGTAGTGTTTCACCTTGTCATCTTGTGTGTCTCCCGGTATGAGGTATGGGACAGTGGTGTGGACCTTGATATCAGGCTGGTCTAGTGTCCAGGGTTCTGGCATGTCTGTTGGGCAAAGGTGGAGTGTGTCCTTGGGCAGACTTTCTTGGAACTGGCGAGTCAGCCTCTTGCTCTCGTGGACAAAGCTGCTCCTTTTCAGTCGGTTTTTGGTAAGGCTGTTCAGTTTCTGCTTCATGGGATGGTCTGGTAAACACCTGAACTTTTCTGCTTGCACCAAGACCTTGGTTTCTCTCCTCTGACTGAGAGGTTGGATTTCTGCAAGCTTTTCCATCTCCTTGATTGGTGTTGACCGCATCTCACATGTGATTATGCGGAGGGCCTGGTTCTGAACCTTGCTAAGTGTCTGCTGGTTCGTCTTTGCCATAGTTGACCACGCTGAAGAGCCGTATTCGAGATGGGGTCTGACTGTTCCCTGATATACTGTCTTCAGTATTCTCTCATTTGCTCCCCAGTTGGTGCCTGCAAGTTTACGAAGAATTGCCAGCTTGCACCTCGCTTTTGCCTCTGCCTTCATGATGTGCGGCTTCCAGGTCTGCCTCTTGTCAAAAGTGATGCCAAGGTAAGTGGCTTTTTCATCCTCCTTCAGAGAGGTTCTACCAAGGGTGATGATGCCAGCCTTCTGTTTTGGAGACAAGGTGAACAGGGTGGTGGAAGACTTGTCCTTGTTGACAGCAACACACCAATCTTCAGCCCAACTGCAGAGCTTGTCTGCCGCCATCTGCATTCAGTATGTGGCAGTTGATGCATGCTCTTCCTTGCACCACAACATCAAGTCATTTGCATATAACGCAGCCTTTATCCCCTTGGGCAGTTCAGACACAAGGTCATTAATGAAAAGCAAGGACAGTGTGGGGGAGAGGAGGACTCCTTGTGGTATGCCATGACGCAGCAGGAACTTCTTGCTATGTACTCTGTCTGCAGAGACTCTTGCCCTGCGGTTGAAGAGGTAGGACTTGATCCATTGGAACATATTGTTTGCCACTCCATTCCTCAGCAGTTTGACAAGGAGTCCCTCCATCCAGACTTTGTCAAAGGCGAGGGGCAGTGTGAAGGCCGCAAAATGACGAAAAGTCAACAGAGCCGCAGCTGAGTTGAGGGCACAAACAGGCTGCTGGGAGGAAGGGAGACAACCTGGGCGGATCTATGATCTGACGCCCGTAATAGGGGTGGTTGTCTCCCTTGGCCCGCCTGGCGAACCAGGGGGTGTCCCACCTGGCAAACCAGGGGGTGAGCCATTTTCTGCCGAAGTGCTGGCCTTCCTGACTCCCGAAGGAGACCCATACCCATGTTGCCCTTCAACCAAAGGGGCTGAAACAGTAGCAGCTGAACCGGGGTTGAGCTGTACAGAGAGGGCGAGTACGGAATCGACAGAACCGCAGCTGAGTCGATTACCATGAGGGGCAGTGTGAAGGCCGCAAAATAACGAAAAGTCAACAGAGCCGCAGCTGAGTTGAGGGCTTGTGGTCACCACAACAGAGCCGTAGCTGAGTTGCGATGAGACAACCCGGGGCGGACCTACAGTCTGACATCCGCAACAGGGGTGTTGTCTCCCATGGCCTACCTGGCTAAGCAGGGAGTGAGCCTTTTTCAACAAATTGCTTGCCTTCCTGCCTCCCGAAGGAGACCTGTGCCCAAGTCGCCCTTCAGCCAGTGTGGCTGAAATGCGTGCAGCTGAGCTGCACACAGGGGGTGGGCAGGTCGCCCTTCAGCCAGTTTGGCTGAAATGTGTGCAGCTGAGCTGTATGCAGGGGGCGAGTACGGAATTGACAGAACCGCAGCTGAGTCGATTACCGTGGGGGGCTACGAGAAGGCCGCAAGATAACGAAAAGTCATCCCGCTGGTAATGGAGGAAGGGAGGCAATCGGGGCGGACCTACGGTCTGACACCTGTCACATCGGGGTTGCCTCCCTTGACTCGCTTGGCGAGCCGTTTTTAACTGACTTTTGTGCAAGTATGAAAGTGTTCACTTGTTTGGTACTATTTTTTTTTAATTTTGAAGTAATATATTTTGTTTCAAAAGTGTGCACAGGGGGGTACCAATACATGCAAAGAATAAAAAAGCCCTCACAAATTTAGCTTTATGAAATCAAAAACACTTCTAGATAGTTGTAATATGATTGAATATTATGTGTACTAAGTTTCAGAAACCAGCTGCAAGCCTTTCTATGTAAACAAGCAATGTTCCTTATGTCAATGTTATAATGTACACACACACACAGACACAGCGATAGCCATTAACACTGCATGAACAAACAAAAAAATCATAAAAAATCATAGAAAAGATATACAGACTTGAAAGTTTCTAGTGATACTTACATGGTTACAAACTGAATTTTGTGCAAGAACGAAACAGTTGACATGTTTGATACAGTTTTTAGAAATTTTACTGTAAATTATTTTGTCAAAAGTTTGCGCGGGGGGGATACCAATATATGCAAAGAATAAAAAACCCACAATTTTAGCTATATGATATCAAAACACTTCTAGACAGTTGCAATATGATTGGGCATGATGTGTACCAAGTTTCAGAAACCAGCTGTAAGTCTTTCAATGAAAACAAGCAGTGTTTATTATGTCAATGTTGTAACGTACACACATGCCCAAAGACAACAACAACAATTCTGACTACATCATAAAAGAAAAATCATAGGAAAGACAGATAGACTTGAAAGTTTCTGGTGATACTAACATGGTTATAAACTGACGTTTGAGCAAGTATGAAAGTGTTCATATGCCTACTATTTTTTTAATTTTGAAGCAAATTATTTTGTTTCAAAAGTTTGCGCATGGGGGTACCAATATATCCAAAGAATAAAAAAAACAACAACAACAAAGTTAGCTTTTTGAAATCAAAAACACTTCTACACAATTGTAATATGACTGGGCATTATGTGTACCAAGTATAAGAACCTAGCAGTATCTCTTTCTTTGTCAACAGGCAATGTGTAGTATATGTTATGCTTTACAAACACACACATTGTGACACACACAGACAACAAGATTACAATGGTCATTTGCATTAGGTAAAGAAAAAAAATCATAAATAATCACAGGAAATATTGAGACTCGAAAGTTTGCAATCATGTACACAATAAAAGTGTACAAGAGCAAATAAGCAAGCTTGAAATCTTGTTTCAGTGATTCATTCTGAATTGAAAATAAGAAAACAAATGTTTTCGGGGATAGAATGAGCTTAAATCAAGTTATCAGTCAGTCATAATATAAAAAAGTGAATATTCTGGTCCATGGAGTATTCTCTGCACATGTTTTGTAACACAGATTTACTCACTGTTTGTTCAAAAACACACAGAACATAACAGAAGTCACAATACTTGGACTTCGAGCAAATGAAAACGACCACCATGGAAAACTGTTTACCGTTGCTAAACTTTAATTATCTTCAGATCGGAGAGCTCAAAATAAACAGATGCGCATGCGCACACATGTATTCATACGCATGCACGAGCACACATCACCAGACTGTACTACTGCCACACGCGATCCACAACATTCTCCCCACCTTGGAGTCTTATAAGACTCCAACAAGAATATTTCTAATAATAGCCATACATTTTCTATCATTACGTGCACACACCTACAGTTTACAAGTTCATATCATTTGTGAAAGAACAAAGAAAATATCAAGACAGTCTCTGGCGTAATAGATGGACCATTAAGGATCATCTAAAAGGATATTCTCACAAGATCAAGTCTTTGGTTCCACACTATATCAAGTCTGTAGGTAAGTCTATAGTTTCAACACCATATCAAGTCTTTGGTTTAAGCACCATATTTTATAAAGTCTTTTCAACACTGAATCAAGTCTTTGGTGCAAACCTCCATCCATAATTGTAATAATAACTATCACCATTATCTAAACAATTGAATTAAATATCAACTAAGTAACATAACTCTTGAGAGTCACGGAGTTATCTCCCATGTAAAATTTCTCAAACCCAACAGTTTGCGCTACCCATTCAGCTAGCATAGACGCAGCCACAAAGCATAAAGTGGGAAGCTCAGAACATTCCTGAACAACTGAATCAAAGTCAAACATCTAACCAAAGTTTAAAGGTTCAATTTAACAGGTTTTTTGATCACATGGGAAGCTCAGAACATTCCTGAACAACTGAATCAAAGTCAAACATCTAACCAAACTTTAAAGGTTCAATTTAACAGGTTTTTTGATCACACGTCCGGAATTACACAACACATTTCTTTCATGCGCAATGTTCCTGCACTCTGACACATCTGTCTGTGTTTGTTGTATGCTTGAGTCAGATTCAGAGTGACTGGCATTGCTTTCAGTGTTTGTCTGTTTAGAGGTTGGTGAGGGCTCACTCGCAGTTTCACTAAATTCAAAGTCATGAATTTTTTGGATGGGTCTTGTGAGAACTCCTTTTGCAGTTTTTACATCCACTGCTCTCACTAACCCATCACGACCTGGATGTACTTTCTGTACAACACTCAGAGGCCAATCCAGTCTGCTACATCCCTCACCTCTAACCAAAACAACAGAACCAACTCTGATTCCTTTTCTACTGACCGGACCACCTTTACATGGAGGAAGATTACGCATGTACTCATTGGTCCAACAAAACCAAAACTTGTCCAGGAGTTCTTGACAAATATCTTGTCTTTTAACTAGATCTTGGGGATGAACAACAACATCTCCTGTATCCACAACCAGTTTGTGATGAGGGGATTTACCCAAAAGAAAATGAGGAGGAGTCAACGGGGCCCCTGAATCTATTTCATCTCCCACAAAAGTCAAAGGTCTAGAATTAAGGCAAGCTTCAACTTTGTGTAGAAGTGTTTCCAATTCTAGCCTGGTAAGAGACCTTTTGCCTACTGACCTTTTCAAGGCTGACTTCATGGAGGCTATAAGCCTTTCCCACCATCCTCCCCACCATGGAGCACGTGGTGGAATACATTTCCAATGAGGACCATCTGGACCCAAATTCCTCAAGTGATCTCTTGCTGCCAAAAACCCTTTTGCATTGTCTGACGTGAGTACCGAAGGCATGCCTCGACGTGCAAAGAAACGACGCAAAGCCATGACAGTTGTTTCACTAGACAGACAATCAACCAGTGAACTGCTCTGATCACAGCACACGTGAAGATAAGAACATAAAACTTCTTTCCAGGGAAATCACAACAAAACAATGGTCCTCCATGGTCAATTCCTGTCACAGAAAAGGGGGGAGCTTCTTTAACTCTTAGCTCAGGTAGTGGTGCCATGGTTTGATAACCAGGAGCATCTAAACGTTGACATGAAACACACTCATGTTTCACCCTCTTACAGATACGCCTTGCACCCACAATCCAAAACTGATTTCTGAGCTCTGTGAGCATGCTGTTCACACCTGCATGTTTCAAAGTGCGGTGTACATGGCGTGCTAATAACTGGATGCTGAGCTTCAAATGGTAAGCCTGAAAACTGAAGCCTACCTTGAACCCAAAGCAAACCATCCTTCCCAACAAAAGGAGACAGCTCATAGATGGAAGAACTTCTAGGAACTCCTTGTCCATTTCTCAACGCTTTCAGTTCCTCAGAAAATGCCCTTCCTTGAACGTGCCTCAAAAGTTTTAACTTTGCATCACAAAGCTCAGTGTAATGCAGATCACCCTCTCGTCTCTTCTCTTTGGAAGATCGGATATTGAACAGAAACCGAAGAACCCAGCTTATCACTCTCATAGCTCGGGTCAAACTGCTCCAGCGTTCAATATCAATGTCATGCAAATTCAAGTCAGATTCAACTTGTTCAACCACTGAAGATTGCGTTTCATCCATGGCCACATTTATCAGTGTATGTTGAATTTCACGTGACGTTTTACATTTTTCAGAATACACAAGATCAGAAACTGTCTGCTCATCTCCCTCCTTTTCTCCATCACCCAAACTTGCAGCATTATGGATGAAATCACAATCAGCACCGGTTGCCAGAAAGGCAGGACCCTTGAGCCAAAATGGAGAATTCAACAGTTCTTCTGCTGAAATGCCATGAGTGACTAAGTCTGCAGGATTGTTTTTGCTAGGACAATGATGCCACTGTGTTGGACTGATAAGATCCTGAATCTCAGCATCCCTATTGCCAACAAAAGGCTTCCACCTATAAGGATCACTTTGAATCCAGGCCAAAACAACAGCTGAATCTGTCCAACAGTTACAGGGCACATTCTCAGGCAACTTCAATGCCTGTCTTACATACACTACCAGTCTTGCACAGAGTAGGGCTCCCAATAATTCCAGTCGTGGCAAACTGATCCTCTTCAACGGGGCTACCTTCGCCCAAGCCATGACCAAGGAAGAACTCCAAGTGCCATCATGTTTTCTCACCTGTAGGTAAACACAAGCTCCATAAGCAGACTGTGAAGCATCACCAAAGGCGTGCAATTGAAACTCAGATGTGTCTCTCCAAAGGATCTCACTAGCGTAACTCCGAGGAATTCTCCACTTTTTCAAGAGTTCCAGGCCTTTGACCCAATGTAAGAACCTGTCTTGCAACTCTTCAGGCAAAACTTGATCCCAAGGTAATCCAAATCTCCAAATTTCTTGGAATAAACATTTGGCTTTTATGGTGAAAGGAATGAGAAAACCCAAAGGATCAAACAGCCTTGAAATGAGACTCAAGACAGCTCTTTTTGTGACACATTTGAAACGTCTAGGCCATCAAAGGAAAAACAATCCTCAGAAGGTAACCAACGCATTCCCAGGACCTTGAAAGATTCCGTTTCAACAGTCTTATCCTGAAACTCCCTACACAACAAATCACCAACCTTTTCACTGTTTGAAACCCACTTTGCCAGAGACATTTTAGCCTGACCCATTATCTGATTAGCTTGCTGAACCATCTCACAAGCCTCAGAATCATTGTCACAACCAGACAGCCATGTACAAATTTTCCGATAGTTCATTTTTCACGCGGGATGATGGGTATTGTGATAAATGGTGTTTCACAGTAGCATTCAGCAGAAAAGGACTACTTTTATTTCCAAAAGGCACGCGAACAAACCTCATCATTCTGATGGTACCTTTGTCATTCCAAAAGAATCTGTGAACATTTTGATCCTCATGACACATTTGGATCTGCAGAAATGCTTTTACTATATCTGCAGTCAGAGCAACTTTCCAATGCCTGAACTGCAACAAAATTCCTGGCAAATCTGGAAACAAATTAGGACCAGTGTTCATGCAGTCATTCAAAGACACTCCATTGAAACCTTTCATAGAAGCATCAAAAACAGGGCGTATCTTTGTAGTTAGACTAGACTCTTTAACTATTGGACTGTGTGGCAAATAGAACACAGGGTTTGAACATATGACCTCATCCTCAGGAACTTCTTCAATGATACCATCCTTCAACATATCAGAGATGACTTTATGATATCTGGACTCTAACTCTGGATTTTTGCTGAGACAATGAGTTGCAAAGTTCTAGCTAGTGGCTAGCTTTTCATTGTTCAGAAGTGAAGATTTCATTTCTTCACTCTTCCACGGAAGGGACACAACATACCTTCCTTCTGATGACTGGATAGACTTGTTAAAATCATCCAACACTGGATCAATTGGAATGGGCTGTTTTCCCTTTATCCCTATTGTTTCCAAGTCCCACATGCTTTTTAAAGAAGATTCAGATATTTGTGAGCAAAACAGTTGATGAGAGATGTTTACACTTACACCAGGGCTAGAAAGAGACTCATCTACTGGTATTGGACCAGACAATACCCAACCAAACACTGAATGTTGAGCAACCAAACCCTCTGACAAAAACATCATCTCACTGGTCATCATCTTCCAGTAGGCATCAAGCCCAATCAAAATGTCTACTTTAACTTCTTTACCTTCAGGGACATCACAAAATTCTACGTCCTTTCCCAAAGGAGACAACATGCTCTGGGGCACTAATGGACGATACAGACGGACACAGATAGTGGGGATCTCTGTGGCTTTCAGAGAGACAGCATTCCCAACAAGCCCTTGCAAATGCATATTATATACATATACATTTCTAAGTTCAACACTGCTTGTTTCATTACTGCCAAAGGCTGCATATGCAAGATCATGAGACCCAACCCATTCAGGCCCAATCTTATCAACACGTTGACTGGAAACATGATTTATCAGATCCAGTGTCAAACAAAACAATGGCTTCAGCTACACCTGCCTGGCCATGTACAGAAACTTTGGCAGTTTGCAGCAAAACATGATTACATTTTTCGGAGACAGTATTGACACTAGACACATTCACCTTACCAAGAGAGGCATCTGAATTATGTGCATGCAGTATTGGGTTTTGCATTGCTTGTTGTGGTATTATTGGAGGAACAAACTTGTTTTGGCACACACAACAAAACATGATGTTTTCCCCTGCATGTTTTGCATCTAGCCCGACATCTACTGAATGGATGCCCTTTTGTTGTTGTTAAACAACGAAAACATGCCCCCACACCCTTTAAAATGTCTTTTCTATTTTCAATTGGAGCCTTGGTAAGACTGAAACACTGTTCAAACTTGTGTCCTGGACGGTGACAAAGAATACATGAAGGTCTAGCAGGTCTGGTCTCCGCCACAGAATGTAACGCCGAACAGGTAGCCACAGGTTGCGCTGCACCAACGATGACAGGCTTTTCGGAGGTTCCAGGACGGGTCTCGAAGGTCTGGGATCGTTCTCTGCTTTCTATTTCGTGCTGAAGAAATTTCAGTAGGAAATGCAGGTCACCTTCTCTTTGATCGCCCTCTCTGGCCCACTCCAACCGCAGCTCTATTGGAAGTCGTGACAGGATGAGAGGTGTCAGAATGACACCATCTTGCTGGCCAGAAATACCCAGCGTCTCCAGACTCCGCACATGGGTTAGAAGACAGTCCAACATTTTCCACAGCACCGGCACATTGGGCTGACACGGGACCTCGATGGTCAACAATTCTTGAAGATGTGAAAAAATTATCCTCTCTTTCCGTCCAAACCTTTGTTTTAAAATCTCACAGGCCGCTTTGTAGTTCCCACCAGAAAGAGAAAGTCCTTGTATGGCAGCTTTGGCTTCACCTTTTAAAAGGGACTGAAGATAAGAAAATTTTGAAACATCAGGTAACTCCGAGTCTTCAACAATAACTTGAAATTGTTCCCAAAATTCTACCCATGATGTGACATCACCTGAAAAAGTTGGCAGTTCTAACTTAGGCAACTTTGCCTCCAAATGACTAGAAGAAGCTGCCACACTGGGGTCTGACTTTTCTTTAATTTGAGAGGAAGATAGTAGTTCTGCTGCTCTAACACGGGAAATTCTGGCATTTTCTCTGAATTCTGCAGCTTTCACTATGTCATTTTCAATTTCTGAGATGTCCAGTTCGAATTCAACATTAGCTTGTGCTTCGTCTAAGTTGTTCAACCGTCTATCATACTCTTCGACTGCATCCGTTAATTCTACGAGATTACTACAACTGGAACAAAGTTTATCTAAGTTATTGCTACAACGAGTTAGTGTTACCCAGCTTCTTGCCGCTGCACACAGTTTCATAACAGTTTTCAACTTGTCAGACATATTTATGCTCGTTTCAAATCACAAATCCAAATCTATTGAGCGGAAGAAATCGTTAGACAACAGTTCACATATCCAGTCACAAAACCGAAAATGAGCAACGTCACTTAAAAAAACATTAAACAGTTTCCTCCACAAAGTTACACAAATACTAGCTGCACAGACAGCAGAGGCATTGTTCCCGGGTTCCAGCACCAAAATATTATGTTCAAAAACACACAGAACATAACAGAAGTCACAATACTTGGACTTCGAACAAATGAAATCGACCACCATGGAAAACTGTTTACCGTTGCTAAACTTTAATTATCTTCAGATCGGAGAGCTCAAAATAAACAGATGCGCATGCGCACACATGTATTCATACGCATGCATGAGCATACATCACCAGACTGTACTACTGCCACACGCGATCCACAACACTGTTCTTGAATCCAACATCAGTCCTGAATCCAACAAAGGGGGTGGTTCTGAACATGCTCGACATACAGACCACTCTCTTCGTCCTCAGTGAAATTGCTGATCACAGGGAAGAATGTTAAGTTCTCGTTCCATGGTTTTAGAAAAATGTCCAGAAACGCTTCAGTATTCTCTTCACCACCCACTTCCATCTCCTCAGCACTGTCGTCGTCAGGAGGCATCGCTTCATCCGACTCTGTGTAATACTCGGTACTGAGTCGTGAGACCCGAGTCTTGGTCACTGGAAGTGTCACTGAGTTGAGGGCCAACATCCAAGTCTGTCGCAACAAACTCACTACACAACGAGTCATCTTCTTCTTCAACATCTGAGCCTTCAGTCTGAAGCTGCTCGATTTGTTCAAGCACTTCTAGTGCCGTGTAGCCGCAAGTTTGTTTGCTGCACTCTGTTGACGTGGAAGGCATCGCCATTATGTTGACACGTAGCAGGCTGACACGGAGCTACCACCCATAGACTTTCGCATCCACATTAGACAATGAAGCAGATGCACTCATGAATGAATGAACTAGAGTCCTGTAGTGCTTAGTTTCGTACACAGTCGAGATCCGGCGAATGAAAAATGTAGAACGTGAAAGTAACGAATTCGGTATGTTCGGGTTGAAGCGTTGTGTGGGCGGGGTAACGATATCGGTACGTTCGGGCTCAGAGAGTTTTAACGTGGCAGTGCTATGTAAATCGCAATGAGCATTCTATAACATCGATTATTTGCGCTACATCAATGTAGACTGCTAGAAATCGCTGCGCCTGGCCACAGGCTTTACGTGCAGAATGGCCACTGCAGAGGAGATACAAACTCGACTGTGATCGGACAGAAGAGGGACAAGAAAAGCTGCAATGGGGACCGCCCAGCCACAGCCATCAGTCTTCATGTGCGTCAGCTGTGCCAAGGTCTGCCACTCAAGAATCGGCCTGTCGAGCCACAGCCAACACTGTTCCATATCCAAGTCTTTAACGGGGTGCATCCATTGTCTGATCAAGATGAACATCATCATCAAATCTCTATTTAAAATGCCTCAGACGTACGACTGTAACAGCCAAGACCAGAATAGGTGGATGTCTTTCATGTGAGAACTGGGCACAGCAGGCGAAACAAGTGTCTTTTCAAACAAGCAAACAAACAAAAACAAACAAAAAACAAACAAAAAACAAAAACAAAAACAAAAAAAAACAAAAAATTAAAAAATTAAAAAAATTAAAAAAGAGATGTTAGGGCCCTCCCCTATGTGTCCTTGTGCAGAGGCAGAGCAGGACACAAACCACATCCTACAGGTGTGCAGGAATGTCCCACAGCTGAGGGAGGAGTTGTGGTCAAAGCCGACAGCTAAGGGAGCAGTTGTGGTCAAAGCCGACAGCTGAGGGAGCAGTTGTGGTCAAAGCCGACAAGCCTTTAAGAGAAACTGTGCGGGCCTATGAATGCCTTGCAGACGACAGCCAACTTCTATCTCAAGAGCTGGTCTCCAGGAGTAACGGAAACGAGAAGATGTATCAAAAAGGAATTTGTTAAAATGGTTTGACCATTTTGTTCTTTTTTGTATGCACCTTTTCAAAGGCCTTTGCCTATTCAGGATTTACTCCTTTGTGGATCTGCATTAATTTTGACAAGCCCTGGTCGTATCCGTTCCCCCCTTCTATACCTTGTGTACGCGTACAACATCCGCAAAGACAACTTGTACACAGATATATGCACACACAATGCACGCCTGTACGCATGGACATTTTCATACAGACACACACATACATACATATAAACAGAAACACACACACACACGCACGCACGCACACACACACACGCACACACACATATTTTCAGAGAAGTAATCAGTAAAGAGTTTGTTTTTTTTCAAAGAAAAAAAGGGTATTGTTAGAATGGCTCGACCATTTTGATTTTCTTTCGTTTTCCTAGTCTTTCTGAAATTTTATTCTCTCTATGTCTCTCTCATTGTCTCTGTCTCTATCTCCGTCTGTCTGTCTGTCTCTGTCCGTCTGTCTGTCTGTCTGTCTCTCCCTCCCTCTTTCTCTCTCCGTGCTTGGATTTTTTCGTTTCTGTTTTCATTTCATTAAAATTCCAGCATCGTTTTTGAACTAGTTACCTTTGAAGGACGTCACCAGCTCTCCCTTGTTTCCAGTGATGACACACTTAGTTTCCCGGCAGGGGTCGCTCCATGTCACCTGACCCGGTGATACGTAGGTGCCATTGTTGTTGCAACCTGCGATAATCATGATACGCAATAATAATGACGATACTAATAAAAGTAATGATGATGATACTGAAGAAAATGATAATAATGATAAAACGATAACAGTGTAATAATAATGATATCAATAATGATAATGACAAAATGATGATAATAACTGATAACAACAATGATAATGATGTCAATAATAGTGGTATAAGTAATAACGATGATGATGATAACAGGAATAAAATAACAACAACAACAACAACAACAACAACAACAGCTTTAATACTACTACGAATAATAATGATGAATAATGAAGGAGTTTTGTAGTGATCTGATTTTTCTCTGATGCGTTGTGTGTACGTTTCTTTTGCCCACACTATGTAGGCGGTAAGCATTCTTTCCAACAAATGCCTATCAATTAACATCAGGAACAGAGTTCTTGAAACTTATATAGAACCAATACTGTTGTACGGATACGAGGCATGGACAGTCAACAAACAAAGCCAGAACAAGATTAAGGCAGCCGAGATGTGGTTTCTAAGAAGAATGTTGAGAGTTCCATTGATAGCAAAGAAAGCAAACGAGACAGTCTTGATGGAGGCAGACACAAGTAGATCACTTATAAGGAAGATAAGGAAAAGACAGGCAACATTTATAGGCCATTTTATGAGGAAGGGGGATTTGGAGCACCTGGTCACAACAGGAAAGCTGGAGGGAAAGAGAGCAGGGAGAAAATGCTGGACGGACTTGCAGAGTGGCTGGGGATAAGGAGGGTGGGGGAGATGCTAGGGGCAATGAGAGATAGACAGATGGGAAGTCCATGATTGCCAACGCCATGTGGCAGGGCACCTGATGATGATGATGATGATGTAGGCGGTATATTGCTGCATAGTTTGCGTAATCCAGTCTTCAGCTGGTGTGCATGCTGGATGTTTTCATGTTTCAAGCCATGGGCCACTGACATGGCTGACATGATCTTTAACGTGAGTTTTTGACGTTCTGCATTCCTAAGGTGGTTTAGGCACCAACAGCTCGGCACACATATCAATGTAACTGGGGGAATCGGAAAATTCTCCACCCTTTATCCACCGGCGGGAGGTGGTACCCATGCAAAATGGAACCCCAAACCTTCTGACTGGAGAGTTTAGTATCTTATCCTCTTGACTATTCCATCCGCCAGGTGATACATGACAGTGATGATCTTGACGATGGTAATAATAATAGCAATGAAGATTATACTACTACTACTACTGATAATAATAATAATAATAATAATGATGATGACGATGATAATAATAATAATATAATAATAATAACACAATAATAATAACAATAGTAGTAGTAGTAGTAGTAACAACAACAATAAT
This sequence comes from Monoplex corrugatus, assembly GCA_030674185.1. NCBI lineage: Eukaryota > Metazoa > Mollusca > Gastropoda > Littorinimorpha > Ranellidae > Monoplex > Monoplex corrugatus. Next base: position 13,485,122 of record JAPXFY010000034.1, read on the forward strand.
AATAATAATAATAATGGTGATGATGATGATGATAATAATAACAACAACACTAGTAATAATGATGACGACAACGACGATGAGGATGACGGTGATGATGATGGGGATGATCCTGCTGCTGCTGATCTTGATGATGGCGATGCAAATTTTCTCCTTTCCGCTAGCTATTTGGTTCTTTTGATAACGCCGAAAACTTTAAATCTGTTATCTTGAGTTCGATCCCAGCCCACAATATTAAAAACTGGCCTGTTTGCTGCCAATCTTAATGTTTCCATTATTCTGGTGGTATCAGCTTAGTGCTTCATCCATCCTCATCGCTGTTCCCATTTGAAGACCTTGTCAGGCTCAGGAAGTTTACCGGATATCTGCTGGCAGATTTGAGTGGACAGCATTTGAAACTGTCCGAGTGTGATGAATCCCTTTTTTCCTCGAACAGACTCCAACCAAAATCCACCCCTCTCCCATCTCATCCCCACCTCGCTCTGTCTTAATAATAATAATAATAATAAAGGCAATTTATATAGCGCTTTCCAGAGCACAAAGCGCTTCACATAAAATCAGTATATAACTAAATACAAATAGATACACCAACATAAAATTTAAACATACCGCTGCTAACACTATATAACATAAAACATAAAATTTACGTTCAACAAGACATATTAACATAGTAAATTCAAATATTTCTAAAAATAGTGACAGTCATACAAAAATATTTTCTCTCTCTTTCTCTTCACACACACACACACACACACACACACACACACACACACACACACAGACCCAAACACACTCCCTCTCTCAACCACTCAGTTTCTCTACTATCAAATTCTATCACGCTTACACATACTCTTACTCATACTCTCACTCTCTTGCCCCACCCCAACCATACTCTCGCTCTCTACCGTGCTCCCGATATTCCTTGCTCGCTCTCTCTCTCTCCCGCACAGCCTCTCTCTCTCTCTCTTTTCCTCTCTCCCTCTCTCTCCCTCTCTCTTGCTCGCATAAACATGCTTCACACACACACACACACACACACACACACACACACACACACACACACACACACACACACACACACATATATATGTAGGAACGATGATCAGGGCTGAGAGAGAAGAGAAAGAGAAGATCAATGAAAGTATTGAGTGAAAAGATAGGTCTTCAGACTAGACTTGAAAGAAGGAAGACATTGCTTATGGCGAATATGATAGGGAAGGGAGTTCCAGGTCATGGCAGCAGAGTGGGAGAAAGCTCTCTGACCATGCAGTTTCCGGTTGAAACGGGGAACACAGAAAGTTCTTGTGTCGGTAGAGGATCGGAGAGTTCTGGATGGTACATACACTTGAAGAAGTTCAGACAGATAAGAGGGAGCGGAGCAAGTAAGAATTTTGTAACAGAGACAGCAACATTTGTATTTGATTCTTTGTTCAACTGGAAGCCAATGCAACTTTTTCAGAAGAGGAGAACATGACTGGGATCTAGGGGCTTTACAAACAAGCCTAGCTGCTGAATTCTGAACACGTTGGAGAGGTTGAATGACAACTGAAGGGCAGCCGATTAGAATAGAATTACAGTAGTCCAAGCGTGAAAGAATATAAGAGGAAATAAGAGTTTTAGTGGCTTCCTCAGTAAGAAAGGGGCGGATAGAAGCAATACGTCTTAGTTCCATATAAGAAAGCTGGCATATCTTAGTGACATGTTTTTGCATAGAAAGATCATGATCTAAAAGAACTCCTAAATCCCGGACACAGTCAGAAAATTCAATGGAACTAGAACCTATAGGGAGAGAAGAAGAAAGTGTGTTGATATCATGATGTGAGAAACGTATAGCCTCCGTCTTGTCACAGTTAAGTTTCAGTTTATTTGATGACATCCAGAGATCAATGTCAGAGGTACAGTTTTGGAGAGAAGAAATTGCATCAGGATAGTCATCAACAGAAGCTGAATGAAGGAGCTGAGTGTCATCCGCAAACATTTCATGCGAAATGGAATGGCTGCGGATGACATCAGAAAGAGGGGTAGTATACAGAATGAATAAAACAGGACCGAGCACGGAGCCCTGAGGCACACCAAAATCGAGGGAGGTTTCATTTGAACGGTGACTATCCACTAGCACAAACTGTTTCCTGTCTGAAAGATAAGAGTGAAACCAATTAAGAGCTAAGTCTCTAATACCAAATGTATGTTCCAAACGGGAGAGAAGAATTTCATGGTCTATGGTGTCAAAGCAGCTGAAAGATCTAACAAGAGGAGGACAGAAATTTTATTTTTATCTAACGAATTGAGAATATCATTAAGGATACGAAGGATGGCAGTCTCTGTGCTGTGCTCTGGACGATATGCTGACTGATGGGGAGATAGAAGGTTGTTGGCAGTCAAATGAGCTGAAAGCTGGTGGAGGACAATTTTCTCGAGAATTTTGGACAGAAAGGGGAGGTTGGAAATGGGGCGGTAATTTTTCAACACGTTGGGGTCAAGGGAAGACTTTTTCAGGAGAGGCTTAACAAGAGCAGTCTTAAAATCAGAGGGAACAGAAGCTGAAGATAGTGATTCATTAAGAATGCGAGTGATAGTGGGGAGAAGGGTGTCGAGGTGGTCATAGAGAAGAGGGGTGGGGATGGGGTCGAGAATACAAGAGACTTTGGGGGACTCAGTAATCAGCTTCCGTACAAATGATTCAGAAACAGGAGTAAACTGACAGAGTGGTGTACCTTTATAAATAACGGACTGGTCAGTTGTGTCAGAGGATGACAGAAACCCATCACGGATGGTCAGAATTTTCTGGGTAAAAAAGTCGGAAAACAATTTTGGTAACTGAGATAATTCATGTGTGGACGGCAGAGTAACATCGGAAACCTTTCCCAGCATGTCTGTGACAGTTCTAAAAAGATCTTTGCATGATACTGCTGAAACAACTTTAGAAGAATAGAATTTAGTTTTAGCATCATGGACGAGATCGACAATTTTCTGTTTTGCGGTTTCATAAATCTGCTTATGTACCGTCAGGCGAGACGATGCCCAGCGACGCTCAGCTTTTCGGCGCTCACGCTTAAGTTGCAAAAGATCATGTGCCACGGAGCTGTACCACGGGGCAGAGCGACGTTGCTGCACCCTGTGCTGACGTAAGGGCGCGTGCTTATCCAAAACTGTTCGCAAACCGAGACTAGATCAGAAAGAGAAACATCATGAGTAATGACACTTTTTAAATCTTGAGAAAATGCTGCCTGATCTATCTGGCGAATGGCACGAATATATTTGAATTGGGGTGTTGATTTTTGTTTTAGAACACTAAGATGACAGACAATACAAATATGGTCAGACATAAGATAATTACTACACTTTGCAGATTGTAAAAGATTATCATTGTCACGAAAAATTACAAGGTCTAAAATATGACCACTGCTAGGAAAAGTAGGTTCGTTAACAGCTTGAGACAGACTAAACATTTGCAAGAGTTCCCGAAACTGTCTTGTTCTGGAGTCATGCTGATCTTGATAATGGATATTAAAGTCACCAACAATCAAAAGATTACTCTCACACGTGATGGAATAGTCAAGAAAGTCTGGGAGCTCATCGAAAAACATAGTGTGGGTCAGTTTATTTCTTTGACTGTGGGGAGGACGGTAGACACAAAGCAATCGAAGTTGCTGGCGTTGCACAGTCAACATTAATTCAGCAACCTCAAACGAGGTGTGGGTGAAGGAGAACGAGGTGTTGACAGAGGTGTGAGATGCAAGACAATCTTTCATGATGACGGCAATGCCGCCACCACCTTTAATCAAGCCAGTCAGCTGATGGGGAAAAGAAAACAGTTTATATCCCGGTGGTGTCAAGTCCGCCATCTTGCTCTCATCGCCGGACTCTTTAAGCCAGGTCTCGGTGAGGACCATAATGTCGACATCGTGATCTGTCAGAAAGTCTACGATCGCCGTACGCTTCCGGGCTACGCCCACAGACTTGGCGTTGAACAGGCACACACAGAGCTGGTTTAGTAAATCGGAGCTCTGTAAGGGAACCTTGATCAAGTTATGCAGGTTGGCTCGGGAGGGGCGGGCTGTGGAGCAGATAGACACATTGGGGAAGGGTGAAAGGATGGAAGAGCTGCATGGTTCAAAGCCTGATACAAAGAGGGACTGATGGGAAGGTTGTTGACTGGCAATCACTGGTATCTGCCGCAGTTTTCTACTGTCGCCACGGCAAGAACGGTAACGTGGCAGACGGTAGCCAATCCTTAAATCTTTGAGACGGCTGATAACAGCAGGGGAGAGACGTGTGCTGGTTTGTTTACAAGCCAAAAGTTGATCCCGCGTGTAGGCAAGACGGGCGACTGCTTTTTCCGCATTCCAGGGGCCACCGACGTCACTCACAGGGCCAGCGCTGGTGTGCTCACAGTAGAAAATAGGTCGCACGGGAAAAGCGTTCGAGTGCACGGGAAGAAAAAATGGTGGCACTCGTGGATTGTCAAGACTAAAAAGGAAAACTCTTACTGACAGAAGGAGGAAGAAAAAGAATGTCCTGACGGGCAGCGGAGCGTAGAAAATCCAGCACCAGTCCATCTTGAAGTATATTGACAAATCACAAAACAGTCCATGCACACTACACAACTGAAATTGATGAAAAATGTCAGAGCGTTGACCGGTCATGCCTGTTAGGCGACCAAGGGCAGTCACTCCCTTGGTGTCTTCTGTTCTTGTTTTTGTTTAAACAGGATCTTCGCACTTATGGAGATCTCCTTTGTGTTCATCTTTCTTTTGTCTTGTTTTCTACGCCACTTTCATGGCTACAGAAGCTGGCTGTTTTTTTTTTAAAGCAATGATGATGACGACGACGAGGATGATAGTTATGACGCTATGGAGTTCCATCTAGGATTGAGACTGCATGACAGGGCTCTAGGCCAATTCTACGCTTACCATCATCATATATCCTGGTGTCAATCAGGCCCGAGAGGTACTTGCGGTCCTCCCTCTGTATTTAAAGAAGATTTACCTGTTTCGACGAAGACGAAATCGAGGTAGGTGCTGCCGCACGCCTCGTGTTCCTTGCATGTATACTTGGTGAAATCTTTGGTCACATAGTCATCCCCTTTGCTTAGGCATTGTCGTTCGGCAGTGGTGTCCTTGGTAGGATCGGCCAGATGATTAAAACATTTATCACTGCCACAGGGTCCGCTTCCTGCTCACACATACATGTACACACAATGTTCCATGTTCATCGCTTAATACATCCTATAACCTTAGTTTAGGTATGGAGGATAACGGCAAATAAATGAAAATCCAACATGAAGCAGAAAAAAACTTTGATTCAACTGGAAAAAACAACAACAAAAAAACATTTGAAACCGTCTTATGATAGAATGTTCAAATGTTCAAAAGATAACTAGATAATCTTAGAAACTGGTAAATTTTGCTAATCTCATTTTATCTCTTTTCCTCTCAGAACATTCATTTGACTGAGAGGCGCACATATATACATATGTATACACACGCGTGTGCGCACTCGTGCATGAACACACACACCACACTGCAGAGAGAGAGAGAGAGAGAGAGAGAGAGAGAGAGAGCTGAGTAAACCGATAGTGCTGAGTATACCAGTAGGGCGTTAGTATACGTGGGACTTTCTGACAGGAAGTGTGACGTTTATCAACTGGACCTGATGATGTCTGTGAATTGTTTCCACGGTTTTTTAAAGGATCGTCGCTCATGGGGAGGTTTCCTTTGTGCTTACCTCCCCCCCCCCATTTTCTATGCGTGTCACAGAACAAACCCATCAAATGGCATGGTATGCTGATTTTGCTGGAAATGACATTCATTTTGTAATTGTGAGAGACAGACAGGACCAAATGTCATAAAATTTTGATCGTTAATGTATTTTTGTATGCTGAATTGAATGAAACCATTATCGTAACTCTGCGACGAGCCATTTTTGTCTTATTACAGGAAACATGTGATATTTGGCATGTTTTATCTGTTTTTCATTAATAATTGCCCATATTGTATTAATAACAGACAAAAATGAAGCTAGAAACAAAACAAGGATATATAATCATTTCATGAGATAGATATAAAATCATTTTGCTCATCATTCAAGTGTCTTATTACTGCAAATTAAACTAAACAAGTCACGACTCGCTACTTCAGTAGTCTTATGAATAATTTGTAATATTTCATCAGTTTCTGTACATATAAAAGGAAATCTGAGAATCAATGACTTCTGGAATCACTTAAATAGTTGAAATATTAAAAATTACCGCATGCTTTTATGCTGCAGTCTATCCAAAAATATCATCCGATCAATATTCTATAAAAACTAAACACACACACATGCACACACACATAACACACATACACATACACACACACAGAGGAAAACATTATAGACAAGATTTTTGCACAGTACATTTGATTTTTATTTTATTCATCAGTGTTTAGAAAACTGACGGACTGACTGTGGATGAGTCAAGTCCCCGAACACTTAGCACAGCCAGCGTCCAAAGAAAACTTCTGGAAGGATATGGGACCACTCGCCATTCAGGAACAGGTCACTTAACTCCTGCAATAGAGAAATATATGAATTTCTGCATGATATACTATTCATTGAGAGACTGGAAAGTAAAGGAAACCATAATGCATAGTCTCCACATCAATATTACTTTAACATTAAGCCCAAACTCGCGACTTTGATTTTTAGCATATTACTGGTAAAAATCCACCAAAGCAGAGCAATCCTGCTAAGTATTTCCAGTGTACTCTTGCCCTTTAATACAAATCAATAACAATAGGCTACTACTAAATAAGATGCAATCTTCCTGTTAAAACAAATTAATGACAATAGGCCTATCCTTTCCAGATACTGACTACAAATTGAAACAATTATGTAAGCTAATGGATGGCCTACTTTACAAATAATACAACTCATAGCCTTCTATTCAGTTTCAAAACCTAAATAAAGAATATTACAACAATGAACAGAAGATTTTGTTTTGTGACATTCTAAATCTCTGTGTGTATTAGTGTGTGTGTGTGTTGTCAGAGAGAGAGACAGAAAGAGAAAGAGAGAGAGAGAGAGAGAAAGAGAAAGGATCATGCCTGTTCACAATGACTTGGATATGAATGTACTGGGGCCTATTTACTTATTTATTCATTTCTTGTTCTCAGAGAGAGAGAGAGAGAGAGGAGAGAGAGAGAGAGAGAGAGAGAGAGAGAGAGAGAGAGAGAGAGAGAGAGAGAGAGAGATTCATGTCAAGCAAAGTAGGCCTACGACTTGCACAGAATTGTTTGTTGATTTGAAAAAAAGAATTATTTAGATCTATTTATTCATTCATTTATTTGAGAGAGAGAGAAGAGAGAGAGAGAGAGAGAGAGAGAGAGAGAGAGAGAGAGAGAGAGAGAGAGTTGGAGGAGGCGGGTATGCGCACCCCTCTGTTTGGGCAAACCCATTTTCCACGGCCCCGGGAAGCCCGTCGATCACATAGTATTTTTAGTAGTAAGCTTGCCCATCATGGGGTGAGCAGGTCTACACAGCGACATGCAAATTACAGGGGTGGGAATTGGCAAAAGAGAAAAAAGAGGAAACCCCAAAAATCTAGGGGGGTCTAGAGGGTATAAAAAATATGGGTTTTTTTACAGTTTCATCCATAGATCACATGCAAACATTAGTATACAAAGACACTCACCCTATTTTGAAAAGAAAAACGAAATAGATGTCTGCTTTGGTTTGGAGCCCTTTCCAGAGCTGGATGGTGGTGCTGCCCTCTGTGGTTTTTCACCGGTTGTTGCTGCTTTGCTGGTGCCTGGAACTGCAGTGGTTGGTTCTGTCCTCTTGCTGCTGGTGCTTGGAACTGCAGTGGTTGGTTCTGTCCTCTTGCTGCTGGTGCTCTCCAAATCTGTTGACTGTGAAACAGCTGTCTGGTGTTGCAGTCTGGATTTTTTGGCTTCTGTGACGATCTCTTCAGTTGCCTTTCTTTTGGAAACCTGCTCTGTGACACCCACAGAAGACAAATAAGACAGAAGGGACAAGCGCCTCCTCGGTATGTTCCGGCAATTTCCGTAAACGTTCGGGGCGCCATTTTTAAAATGCTGACTGAGGCAGCATGGCGAGTACCAGTACTGTAACCAAACGCGGAGCGTGTTACTGTTGTGTGATCAACTGCAGCAACAACAATCGTACAAGTATTGACCCAAGAACAGGCAAGCCAGTGCGCTTCTTCTATTTTCCAAATACGGAGACAGACAGAGAGAGGTAAGTTGGTATTATTTTCAGTCTTCTTGTGTTGAGTGCCAGTGTGTGTGTACACGTGTGACTTGTCAAAACAAAGTGTGCGCCGACAACGTGTACGCCACCGCCAACGGCCTGCCCCATTGTTTACAAATGCAGTGCATGAACTGCACATGTAAGACCCTATGTTATGTATGTGGAGGCAAATGTGCATGGAAACTTTATATTTTTTTTATCAATATTTCATTAGATAACCTGACCTACATAATCCCTTGCATATAATATATATATATGTGTGTGTGTGTGTGTGTGTGTGTGTGTGTGTGTGTGTGTGTGTGTGTGTGTGTGCGCTGCGTGTGTGTGCGTGCGTGTGTGTGTGTGTGTGTGTGTGTTTGTGTGTGTGTGTGTGTGTGTGTGTGTGTGTGTGTGTGTGCGTGTGTGTGTGTGTGTGTCTGTGTGTGGTAAGAGTGACTTTGAGACTGAGACTGACTGTGATTAGGTGAGCTTGGTTAATCACAAATTCTACATACTTGGTGGTGGTTGGCAAGCTGAGCTATGAGGCAACTGTGGATGTATTTCATGTTTACTTTGATTTTGTTTCAGGTGCCAGAAGTGGATCATCAACATCAGGAGAGATGACGTCAAGATTGCTGACATCAAGTCGAAGAGGGTGTGCTCTGTACATTTTCATGAGAAAGTTTTCAACTGCCCTACAGACATTCAGCATTCTCGACTGCTACTGACTGCCGTGCCTACCATTGTCAGCTGCCCAAATCCTCCTCCATCCATGGAATGTCGACGACCTCCGCCCAAGATCAGAGAGCCTGTACCAAAGAGGAGACGACAAGATACTGCCTCCAGCTCTGTATATCATGAAGGTGATGGTGATGATTGTGATGGTGACAGAGACAGTACTAGACCCGTGGTGAAAGCGTCCGAACCAGATCCTGAGAAGTTGGCCCGAGAGCTGAAGCAGGCCAAACGTGCTTTAGAAGACCTCAAGAAACAAAACAAACAACTTGAAAGGAAATGCAAAACAGCACAAGCAGCCAAGGTCAGACTTATAAAGCGCCATGCTGTACAAGTAGCGTCTCTTCGTGCAAAGAAAGAAGCAATCCTGGAGAATTTCCTCAAAGACCTGCCAGTTGTTCCAGCAGCTTTATTCAAGATCATGATGCGGAAGAAAAAGTGGATCAACTGGGACACCGAGAAAGAGGCTATGGAGTTGTGTCTCGCTGTGTACTTTAGGAGCACTTCTGCTTATGCCGTTCTCCGCTCCGTTGGGTTTATGCTTCCACATCCAAGAACACTCAGGAGGCGCTTTTCAACTGTGTTGACTGGGGTCGGTCTGTGTCAGAGTCTGGTGGAAATGATGCGCTTGAGAACATTAGCACTTGAAGAACATGAGAAAAGAGTGACACTCTCCTTGGATGGAATGACTGTGACCAAAGCCCTGACCTACAGTCATCATCGTGACGAGCTGGTCGGCTTTGTCAACTGCGGCGAGCATCACCAGAGTGACGAAATCGCTGACCAAGCAATTTTGGTCATGATCAGGGGACTGACCCTGAAGTGGAAGCAGGTGTTGGGGTATTTTGTTGCCAAGCACAACCTGGCAACACCTACTTTGACAGCCATCATTTCCGAAATCGTCAGAGCCGTCACAGGGATTGGTTTGTATGTTGATGCCATTGTGATGGACCAAGAATCCTGCCAATGGAAATGGATGAAAGACATGGGTGTGTGTGTGGAACGACCGTATGTGTTTCATGGCACTACACAGTCCTTTGTCATGCCAGATCCGCCACACCTCATCAAAAACTTGAGGAACAATTTCATGACGAAATACATCTCCTTCAGCTGGGATGGAGAAAGAATGATTGCAAAGTGGTGTCACCTCCAAGAACTCTTCTCCCTTGAAACATCTGGCGGGTCAATTCGCGCTGCTCCCAAGCTGAAGGAGTGTCACTTCACCCTGCCCAGAGGGAAAAAGATGAAAGTCATCTTGGCATGCCAGATATTTTCCCACTCAGTCGCTGCTGCCTTGAAATTGTATGTGTCAAAGTCGTTGATGTCCGAGGCTGCTCTTCAAACAGCATGCTTTGTGGAGACGGTGAACAGCATGTGGGATTTTGTCGACTCTCATTCCCTCTCCGCCCCAGTCGGGAAGAAGCCGGTCACAAGGAGTGATTTTGAGGGTGACCAGGTTCGATTTGCTTCCTTTCCAACTTTGTGGAAAGCTGGTGTTTCACAAACCCAAAGAATGACAAACTGGCCAGCAACATTCCAAGTCACAAAGGGTGGCTCCTAGTGCTTTCGGCAATGAAGGGATTGAGCCAAAAGCTAATCATGGAGGAGGAGGTCTTGACACACTTGTGCCTGAGAAAGTGTAACCAGGATCACGTTGAGAACCTTCACAGTCAAATACGTGGCTACAATGGCTTCAACGACCACCCGACGTTGCCAGCATATGTCGATGCACTCCGTTGCCTGTCTTGTTCTTCTGCAACATCAGAGCTCTTGGACAAGACAATCAGTGCTGGTGCCAACTGCCAGCCTGATGGTGAGCATGGACACCATCCCATTGTCAACCCATGCACAGCAGACGTTGAATGTGATGCAGAGAATGCTGATCATGCAGACCCCATCGAAACCAACTCCTTCAGTTGTGAGAACAACTTGGTTTCCTCTTCCTTCACAGACTTGGAGATGGAACTGCCACCCGTCGAGTCAGACATTGTTCAGTACATTGCTGGTGCTGTCGTGAGAAGTTCAAGCAGAAAAACGACTGTCCTCTCTGTGTGGAAAAGTTCACCATCAGTGCAAATGAGGCAACTGGAGAAACTCCCTCACTTGTGTCACTTGTGTCACTCAAAGAGTTTAAACTTGGATGCCTGGTTCGTGTCAGTGAGCCACTGCTGCAGGTTTTCAGATGCTTTGAACTTCACTTCAGAGTAGCTACATCAAAGGGATTGCCAAGAGCCAACCCAAGGCAAACTATTCTGAACAGCTTTGTCAAGTCACAAACAGATGATCTGAATTGTGAGTGTGAATGTTTGGCAAGCCTTATTGCTGCTTATTGCAACATCAGGATTTACCACGAAGTGAAACTGTTCAATCAGCAACTGAAGTCAAAAGTCAGAGGTGCAGAACTGAACAAGGACAAGAAACTTAACATGTGAACATTTACAGACCTCTATTTCAGCTGGATTTAACTGTGAACATAACACACTGCTGTAGCTGATATTGTGATAAGGAACTGAACTTGTGAACAATTATGTAGTTCATCTGTGGATTTTAGATTTGATTGTGTATTACACACCTGTGAACACTCATGGGCCATTAATGCAACAGTGAATATTTTACTACATTTCTGTGGATGACGAGAAACTTAACGTGTGAAGACTAACTGTGTATTATAAACTGCTGTGGCTGACAAGACACTTGAGATGTGAACATTCCTGGAATGAGTGCTGTTGGAGCTGGATTAACTGTGAATTATACACAGCTGTGGCTGATCATTTTGGGAAGATGTCCAGGCATGTCTTTGTCAAGTCATGTGAGTACATTTTAAATCATGAATTTTACATGTGTGAATTCTGTATTATATTACTTTATTGTTGTTTTTTTTTTATTCTGAGTTCTTCATTTTTATGTTGTTGTATACGACAGGCAAAAACTCTGAAGTGATGAACACTTGTAATTTCACAGAAAAAAATTGTGAAACTCAATCATTCTTACTTGTCGTGTACGACTTCTGTCTCATGTGTGTGGCGCATGTTATAATCAAATGTCTAAAGGTACCATCTTTTAAATAATCCTCGCTGTTGACAATGACATTAAACCTGAAAAGATCGACTGATTGCTTGTGTAACAATACTAACATAAATTCAGAAGTAAGCACACACAAAATGATGACTCAACACATAACAAAGAGAAAAACTAATGGTATGAAGTGTAAGACACACACACACATCCTCCCCCTCAGTCCCAGTACACACACTAACTGACTAAGTGACAGGTCAATGTTTCTGAAGCAGTGACTGGGTGAAAATAATAGTGCGACGGCTAATGAAGAGTTTCACTTTTCAAAGAAGTAAGATTTTTTTTTTTGGGGTATGACTATGAGTATCATGCAATAGTTTTCTACCCATGCATCGGCAATTCCCCCCCCCCCCCCCACCCCTGTCCCCTCCCCCCTCTCTTCTCTCTCTCTCTCCTTTTACACACACATACGTAAACAGTCTGTCAGGTTACAAACGTAAACAGAGGCAAGCCATGTGAGAGCAGCGCACTGCGTGTGTGTATCGCTCGCCGCGACAGCGAATCTCAGCATTAACAAGATGGCGGCCAGCCGAGCCAACCAGCACGCGTTTTTCGATCGCGCTAAGAGGGCTTGTCCCTTCTGTTGTTTTAGTGTTCTGTGGTGACACCTAGCTGCTGATTGAGCATGTCCTGATTTCTTCTGTTGGTCTCCTTCCTTTCATTGTTCTTTCTCCAAGCATTGGACATGTTGGCAGTCAGTTCCTTATCTACAGACTCTGTCAGTGGATTCTTTTTCCGAAAGCATTCAACAGCAGTAACTTTCTTTGCAGTGAAAGAATATTTCACTGTCTGGATGGCAGAGAATGTTTCAATGTCAATACCAGTTTTGCCTTTGTCTATGACATCAGACATCAGACTGAATGAAGACTCAACCAACGGTCCATGAAAACAGCTAAGGGCAGCCTTCACTAACCTAGTCAACAGAGGATACACCTCACAGTTGATGGAGTTCCACCATGAGTCAATCCTGATGCCATCCTTTTTCTCTGGAAGATTTCGATCAGAATGAAATTTTCTCCTCTCTCGGTCGAACTGTTCTCTGAGTAACTGTTCCACTGACTCTGAGTCTTGGTCTTGGTGGGTTTCATCAGGCAACAAGTGCTTGAGTATCACTGGAAGATCTTTCATTCTCCGCAGACCAATTGAACTTCCTTTGATTACTGGATCCAGGCAACTGAAGCACATCAGTACTCGATTTGTCAGGGGCATCTTTCGCAGAAGCTCATCACCACAAGAGATGTATGCCTTCCTAAGTTTTTCACGAAACTCTCTGACCATGCTGTGTCCTTTTTTCTGTTTGGCAATGATGTCTTCCACTCTGGACCCGACAAACAATTCTTGATCAGGAAGCTGGTTGCTTTGGTTCTTCAAATCAAGCTCTTTCAGATGCTTTGCTCCCCCTTCCAGGCACTCTGGCTTAATGAAACAGCCAAGGAATTCTTTGATCATTTCTTCTTGTCATGCATGACAGGATCTTTGGTCTGAAAGAACAGCACATATTGATTAAGGATAGGTAACACTGAGCAGTAGAGGTTTAAAATCATCTCTGTCTTTTCTCTCTGGATGAAAATTTTGTCAACAAGTCTATGTTTTCTGTCCTTCCCTTCTTTTGTCATTGACGAAAATGATCTCACTTCTTTTTGATGGTTGGAAATGGCAGTTCTTGCAGTTTCTTCAACTTTTCTTTTGTTCAAGATGTCTGTCACAATATCCTTGTAGAGAACTCTGTCCGACTCCTTCAAAAAAGAGAAGTAATACAAAGTGAACCCATCAAACTGACGAAGAGTATCTTGTCCTACCTGAAGAACTGACAGCCACCGATGTTGAATAAACAGTTAAACTGCTCTGGCTTTGTGGGTTTGCTACCTAAAGGAGCACAGAGTTTGAACAGCAAATCTCTTTGGTAGGTCGACCACTCAAAATCTGTATGCAGATCATTCATCAGCTGTTCAACATGCCTTTCAAATGCAGCACAGAATGTTTTGGCAGCATTGTGTGCATGATGGCATGTGTTACCATCCACATCAAGGAGATGGGGTGCTTTCCTGTCCCTGATCAACTTCTCAAGACCACTTTTTGATCCACGCATGATTCTGCACGAGTCCATTAACATAGCCAGGAGGTTCTTCCAAGGAAGGCGAAAATGTTCAAAAATCTCTTCAAGCTTCAGGAACAATGTTTCACTTGTCAGTCTTGTAACAACAAATGAGGTGAGATGATTGATCACAATCCTCTGCAGAGACTTTGAAAAATGACTGACTAGAATTGTCACTACCTTCTGTTTGTTTGCATTCATTGCTTCATCCAAATTCAATGCGAAGGGTGTGCTACTCTTCCAACAAAGATTCTTCAAATGTTTGGGCCAATCCATACTTCAATTTGTAAGAAGCCGCAGTTCGATCCATTGACATGTTTTCCAAGGCTTTAGTATCTCTTGCCAAAGCCTGGGACAAGTCAATAAGTTTTGGTGCCATAGAGAAAGGCAGACTGTTCTCAGCAAGAAACCCAATCAGCATGGCCTCACTATTCCGCAACCTATCTTTGAATGGGGTGAGTGGTGTGTTTTCTTGTACTTTCAGTGGTTCTGATTGCTGGACAGCTGGACTTGCTCCATAGACTTCTTGGACACCAATGGGATTACCTGAGAACAAATACATTGCCATAAATTAAAATGAGTTCTTTTAAAAAATGTGTGTGTGTGTGTGTGTCTGTGTGTGCATGCATTGTGTGTGTGTGCGCACGCAGTGTGTGTGTGTGTGTGTGTGTGTGTGTGTGTGTGTGTGTGTGTGTGCATGTGTGTGCATGTGTGTGTGTGTGTGTGTGTGAGTGTGGGTGTGTGTGTGTGCACATGTGTGCGTGCATGCGTGTGTGTATGTGTGTGAGTGCACTAGTGTCACTCTCTCTCCCTATGTGTGTGTGTGTGTGTGTGTGTGTGTGTGTGTTGTGTGTGTGTGTGTCACACTGTGCGTGTTGACAGACAGAGCGACAGAGAGGATAATCAGATAAGCCGAAAGACAGGGAGGGTGCACAGAAAGAGAGAGAGAGGCGAATGGAATGCAAGCTATGCAGATGGTCGGCCAGCAGAGTGGAGGGTAAAGAAAAAGCGCTGGTAGAGGCAGAGGGAAGGTTTTGTTTTCGTTCATATAGGCTATACCATCAGGCCTGTTTGAGCGATGACGTGTGTGGTGCGGAGGAAAGTGAGGTGAGAGGGGAGAGACGGAAACGAGGGGGAAGGGAGGGGAGGGGGGGGGCTGGGAGACATGGATCGGAGGTTTGTTGAGAGAGAGAAGGGGGGAAGAGAGAGGCGGGGGGGGGGGGGGGAGGGGGGAAGAGAGAAAGAGATAGATTTCTAGAGTGTGTGTATACAGTGTGTGTGTGTGAGTGAGAGAGAGAGAGAGAGAGAGGGAGGGAGGGAGGGAGAGAGAGAGAGAAAGAGAGACAGACAGACAGACAGACAGACACACACACACAGATTTAAAAATGAGAAAAGGATGGAAGTGCGTACCTTCGATTGTGGTGTTTTCCCGTCGAAGTTTCACAAATTCTTTGTGCTTGGCGCATTTCACGTGGTCTTGCAGCGCGACTGCACCATGACTGGAGTAATTCACTTCTTTCCCACAGAGAGAACACAAAGCAAGTCCGGGAGCCAGTATCTTCCTCATGAAAGTGGACAGCTTTTCTTCGCCAGCTGATTTATCCATCCAATCCCACCTCCATGGATTCTTGACACCACTTTCATCAAACTTTTGAAGCCCTTGTTTCACGATGTCTTGCCGCGACGCCATTTTGAATGTTGGCCCACAGTTCTTTGCGCCGGATGTACCTATCGGCCTGATACGTCCGATTACCGAAATCTAAATGAAACCCGATTGTGAACGACCGAACGTAACCGTACACGATGTAATCTTGACGATTTTCATTTTACGAAGAAATGGCATTTGAAAAACGAGGATAGTGACTGCTTCTCCCACGATTTCTCGCGGATCCGAGGAGAATTCCCACCCCTGAAATTAACATGACCTCGGGAAGGAAATGGTTGACAAACCATGCTTCGGCTAACAACTCCGAATCGAGTTCAAACGCAGCTGTCCTTTTTGTAACGTGTCGTCTGCTTAGATAGCCTCGATTTGACTGTAAACAAGAAGAGGGCGAGCGGCCGGAGCAGAACCAACGACTCGACCTCCACTGATTGAACCGATCGACTGAAGAACAGAGGGTTAGAAAACGATACATGGTGTCAGAAGTGGGATGTGAGTCGGTGCTGAAGATATTTTCATTAATGAAAATTTTCAAAAGGTAAGGGAAGAGACAATAACTTCTTTCGACTTAACAGTGGTGATCGAGTGACGTCAGTTACCATGAGTGACGATGAAAACAAAGAGGAACAGCCGCGAAGGCGACCCAAAAGACAAAGAAGAAAAATATCCCATTGCCGTCCAAGTTGGAGGTAACGGGAGGTGACCTACAAAGCAACTGGAAAAAATTTCGAAGGCTTTGGGACAGCTACGAAATCGTCACTGAGCTGAATGAAGAAGATCAAGAATTTAGAACTGCAACGTTCTTGTCATGTGTTGGATCGGAAGGTTTGGATATTTTTGAAGGTTTGCCTTTCGCGAAGGAAGAAGAAAGAAAGAATCTTGACCTAATCCTGCAAAAATTTGAGACATTTCTGCATTGGAGAAAAAAATGAAACCTACGAATCATATGTATTTCATAAAAGACACCAAGTGGCAGGAGAATCTGTTGAAAATTTTGTTTGTGATTTGAGGAAACTCATCAAGTCATGCAATTTTGGCAGCAGTCAACTGGAAGACAGACTTCTTCGAGACCAGATCGTTCTTGGCGTAAAAAATTAAAGTCTCAGAACAAAGCTGTTGGAAGTGAGAAAATTGTCATTGGACAATTGCTTAGATATATGCAGAGCATTTGAAATGAGTCAGCAGCAGAACATGGCCATGATGGCAGGAGATTCCAGGACTGAAGCCAGTGAAGGAGAAGAGATCAGTGCTCTTCGTGAAAGAAAGAAAAGCCTCAGGAGAAAAGTAACTCAACTAAAAAAGTGCATATACTGTGGCAAAGAGCATAGATTCAGGAAAGAAGAATGTCCAGCATTTGGAAAAAAATGCCTGAACTGTGGAGAAAAAAAATCATTTTTCAGTGGTTTGCAAAGCACCAAGAAAAAATTCAAGAAGAAATCCAGTTCAGAGATTTTCAGAAACAGGTGAGACGGATTCAGAAGCTGAAGTGTGGGCTGTTGACCATAAGAAGAAAGAGAAAAATGTCAAAGCAAAAATACTCATCAATGGAAATCAAGTTCAATTTGTTTTGGACACTGGGGCATCTACAAATGTCATGCCAAAGAAGATGTATAAGAAAGTGTCTGGGGACACTTACTTAAAGAAACTGACACAAAGTAAGAGCAAATTAGTCATGTTCAACAAAACAGAAATGAAACCTCGTGGAGAAGTGGTGATGAAAGTGGTCAATCCAAAGAATAAAAACAGTTACAAAGTGAGATTTGTTGTCACAGAAGAAGCTTGCTCTCCAATACTGGGTCTGAGAGCAGTGCAAGGCATGGATCTGATCACAGTGAACACAGAAAACATTGCAGCAGTTTCAAAAGAGAAAGAAAGCACTATTTTTGAAAAGTATGCAGATGTTTTTGAAGGAGAAGTTGGACAATTTGCCGGAAAGCTGCACCTTCAGACGGACAAAGAATCCAATCTAGTCAAGATGCCTTGCAGAAAATGGCCATTAATCAGTGAAGAAGAAGGTCAAGGATGAGTTGAAAAGATTAGAGAAATTGAGAGTTGTCAGCCGTGTAGATACTCCAACCGACTGGATTAGTAGTCTGGTGGTTGCAGTAAAGCCCAATGGGAAGATCAGGTTGTGTATTGACCCAAAACCTTTGAACAAAGCACTGAAGAGGAATGAGTACCCAACACCAACATTGGATGATGTTCTACCCAAACTCAAAAAAGCCAAATATTTCACACACCTTGACTTGAGAAATGGATTTTGGCATGTACAGCTGGATGAAGAAAGCAGTTACTTGACCACATTTGAGACTCCTTTCGGAAAATACAGGTGGAACAGAATGCCATTTGGAATATCTGTCGCACCTGAAGAATTCCAGAGAAGAGTTGATGGAAGCACTCTCAGAACTACCAGGAGTATCGGCAGTCCACGACGATATTATCCTCTGGGGAGAAGGCGATTCTGATGAAGAAGGAGAAAAGAACCATGATGAACGCTTGGAGATGTTGCTACAGAGGTGCCAAGAAAAAGGAATAAAACTCAACAAAGAGAAAATTGAGCTGAAACAAACAGAGATCAAATACCTAGGACATATTCTTTCAAGAGAAGGACTCAAACCTGATCTAAAAAAGATTGCGGCAGTTCAACAGCTACCAACTCCGGAATCAAAAGAGGATGTGCAGAGGTTGCTGGGAGTTGTAGGCTATCTTCAGAAATTTGCTCCAAATTTGTCTGAAGAAGCGGCCCCAATGAGAGAACTTTTGAAAAAGAATGTTCATTTCAGGTGGGATCCTGAGACACACGGAACAGCACTAGAAAAAGTGAAGAAAACTCTGTCAGAGCCACCAGTACTACGCTATTTTGACGCGGCAGAAAACACTGAAATCACTCTACAGTGTGATGCTTCATCATACGGCTTAGGTGCCTGCCTGCTACAGAATGGTCAGCCTGTACAATATGCATCTCGAGCCATGACCGAAGCTGAAAAAAATTATGCACAAATTGAAAAAGAGATGTTGGCAATAGTCTTTGGTCTAGAAAGATTTGAAAGATATGTCTATGGGCACAAAGTTACAGTGGAATCTGACCACAAGCCATTAGAGGTGATTCACAAGAAAAGCTTGTTGTCAGCTCCAAAGAGAATCCAAAGAATGCTGCTACACACACAAAAATATGATTATGAAGTGGTGTACAAAAAAGGATCTGAAATGTATCTTGCAGATACTCTCAGCAGGGCGCTCAGTGGAAAACCTGAACAACAAATGAGCCACAAAGAGCTATTTTTTTGCCCTGAACTTGAAGACACAGATGTTACTCAAGAACTAGCAATCAGTGAACTGACTCTTTCAAATCTTCAGAAAGCAACTCAAGAAGATGCTGATATGAGCGAGTTGATGAAAATTATTCTTGGAGGCTGGCCTGAAGAAAAGAAAAGTTTGACAGAAAACATGCAAAACTATTTTCCTTTCAGAGATGAACTGTCAGTGCAAAATGGAGTGATTTTTAAGGCACACAGAGTGGTTGTGCCGAACCAACAAAGACAGTTTTTCTTGGAGAAAATTCACTCAAGTCACACTGGGATACAGGGATGCATCAGACGTGCAAGAGAGGTTGTGTATTGGCCAAGAATGAGTTCTGACATTGAGAGTTTTATCAAAGATTGCCAGACATGTCAAGAGTTCAGTCAGAATCAACAAAAAGAACCACTCATCAGCAGTGAAATACCAGAGTTACCCTGGCAATATGTAGCAGCTGATTTGTTTGAGTTCAAAAAGAAAAGCTACTTGGTTGTTGTCGATCATTACTCCGATTTTTTCGAAGTAGATGTTCTGACCACCAAAGACAGTGCTGAAGTCATCAAGAAGATGAAAGCCCACTTTGCAAGGCATGGCATCCCAGAGAAATTGACAACTGACAATGGACCACCTTTCAACTCACATGAGTTCGTGAAATTTTCTCAGCTGTATGGATTTGAACATGTTACAAGTTCACCCGGTTATCCTCAGTCGAATGGAAAAGCTGAAAATCCCGTGAAACTTGCCAAGAACACCATAAAAAAATGTCATCACAGTGGCCAGGATGGCTATTTAGCCTTGTTGGAGCTGAGAAATACTCCATCAGAAATTCTGAACAGTTCTCCAGCACAGAGACTGTTTGCAAGAAGAATTAGGACACAGGTTCCTATTGCCAGATCTTTGTTAAAATCTTCAGTGATACAAGTTAGAGCTGGCCTTCACAACAGGAAAAGAAAGCAGGCTCAATATTATAACCGAGGAGCTGCAGAACTTACAGAACTAAAGCCTGGACATATCGTTCGATTTCATCCACCAGGGTCAAAAAGATGGGTCAAAGCCCAAGTTGATAAACAAGTGGACGTCAGGTCATACAGAATTCATACAGAAAATGGACGCATGTTCAGAAGAAATCGACGCGACATCAGAGACACAAGGGAGGAGGACTTAAAGTCAGTACCTGAGCCACAAAAGATGAGCAAATCTGTCACCTTCTATCCTACCTGCAAAACCGCTCCAGTCGCAAAATCGTTTCAATCGAGAAGAAAGAATGGATCGGACACAAAAGAAAAGTCATCTCCAAGACAGGAAGATAGGTCGTTTGATGTAGAAACCGATGTGGAAAGGCCAACCAACAGTGACAGAAATCATGCCCCTGACTGCACTGAAACTGAACCTGAACCTGACTCCTGTGTGCATCAAGAAACGACGCAGGACAAGAGCAGATCTACTCAACCACATCAAGAAACACCACCTTCTACTCAGTGGAAACCAAAACAAACTCGCTTAGGTCGTAGCGTGAAACCACCTGTCTACATGAAGGACTATGTGTAGAAAGCAAAACAATCACTATCAAGTCACTATGTTCAATTGCTGTTTTGTTCAGTTATGTTTCTACCAATAATTTCAATGCTTCAAGTTCAACCTTACCTTTTAATCTTCGTGATGCTGTTGTTTGATTTCAAAAGACTTCGTGTGGACTGATCCAGAGGAACTGCTTCGGTTGTGGTGTCCTATATATATATATTCCTTCAATGTGACTGTTCAGAAGAGCCAGTCTTAAGTTTATTTTAATCCACATCACATTTAAAGACAGGGGGATGTAACGTGTCGTCTGCTTAGAGAGCCTCAATTTGACTGTAAACAAGAAGAGGGTGACTTCCCTTGGGCGAGCGGCCGGAGCAGAACCAACGACTCGACCTCCACTGATTGAACCGATCGACTGAAGAACAGAGGGTTAGAAAACGATACACTTTTCTTAAAAAATACAATGTTAGTTGTTACAGATAAAACAGAACTTGATCTGTTGATTGCTAGATCTAGTCTTTGTCTGACAGTGCAAAATTTGCCGAGCTGAAACTTGCATGGCGTTCTGTTTCGCGTTGTAGGCCTACTCATGCTACTGGCGTTGGCACATTCCGATGTTGTTTTGCTACTTCAAGTACTTGATCTGATACAGATCCTCATGTAAAAAGTTGGCCTACGGCCGTATTTTACATCAAATTGATTTCATATTACACATGTATATAGAAAAAAGCATGTAAAATCGAATCCCGCCGACGACAAGTTCCAAAAATGGCGACTTAGCTGCAAACTTTTCCTATGAAAAAAAGCAAAACTTTGGAAGCGTCGATCTCTGTTCGAAACTGGCACACATAGCTGTCGTCGGGATATATCATTCTGTTACATTAATTCTCATTGGCTGCAAAATTACAATGTGATTGGTTCACAAATATAGCCGTACCGACCGAAATAGTGAAGCATCCCAAACAAACTTCGATTCTAAACGCATATCATCGCCGCGATTGCGCCCGAAACGCGGATTTTCGACTTTCTCATCAAATAACTAATTCCATTTTTGCTCTAAGTATATAAAAAGGCAATCATTCAAAATCTTATTCATTTCTTATTCACATAAGACAAAAAATAAGAATGAAACACCGATTAAAGAGGCAGTAATATTTGATTGAACTGAAGACCCCCCCAGTTTTGCGGCCGGCCCCGGTTTTCCCCAGTTTTTGGTACCACAAATTTGACGTCGTGTTTCGGTTCGCATGGCATTGCTAATGAGAATGATAACCATGATGCTATGACAGAGGTGTGCTCTGCCCTTACTATTATAGTATATCCTGGCGTCAGTAGGCCCGAGAGATACAGAAACCTGACATGTTGGTCAGGAAATTTAATCAACATCCTCAATGACGCATCCGTGAAGTGTATTAGATATGACTGTGTGGTCCCAGTCTTCCCAGTGAGCCCATAGCAGGCCAACTGTGGGTAGGAGCCGGTTGGAGCCGAATAATGCCACAATGGTTGATGGACGGACAGACGGCGAATCGAACCTGCAACTTGCAGTTGGTAGTCCGTTGCCCTGACCATTATAACACGGCAGCTCTTTTGTTTGTTTGTTTTAATCGAGGTTGTAGGATTGAATGAATTCAATCAAGTGACGGAGACGATAAGTCTTGTTTGTGGTCAGATGGAGGCTATGTGTCGTGTTGTGGGGTTGAAGGCTATGTGTTGTGTTATGGGGTTGAAGGCTATGTGTCGTGTTGTGGGGTTGAAGGCTATGTGTCGTGTTGTGGGGTTGAAGGCTGCGTGTCATGTTGTGGGGTTGAAGGCTATGTGTCGTGTTGTGGGGTTGAAGGCTGCGGGTCATGTCGTGGGGTTGAAGGCTATGTGTCGTGTTATGGGGTTGAAGGCTATGTGTTGTGTTGTGGGGTTGAAGGCTATGTGTCGTGTTGTGGGGTTGAAGGCTATGTGTCGTGTTGTGGGGTTGAAGGCTGCGTGTCGTGTTATGGGGTTGAAGGCTATGTGTCGTGTTGTGGGGTTGAAGGCTATGTGTCGTGTTGTGGGGTTGAAGGCTATGTGTCGTGTCGTGGGGTTGAAGGCTGTGTCGTGTTATGGGGTTGAAGGCTATGTGTCGTGTTATGGGGTTGAAGGCTATGCGTCGTGTTGTGGGGTTGAAGGCTATGTGTCGTGTTATGGGGTTGAAGGCTATGTGTCGTGTTGTGGGGTTGAAGACTAAGTGTCTTGTTGTGGGGTTGAAGGCTATGTGTCATGTTGTGGGGTTGAAGGCTATGTGTCATGTTGTGGGGTTGAAGGCTATGTGTCATGTTGTGGGGTTGAAGGCTATGTCAGTATGTGTCGTGTTATGGGGTTGAAGGCTATGTCAGTATGTGTCGTGTTATGGGGTTGAAGGCTATGTCGTGTTGTGGGGTTGAAGGCTATGTGTCGTGTTGTGAGGTTGAAGGCTATGTGTCTTGTGGTGTTGAAGGCTATGTGTCGTGTTGTGGGGGTTGAAGGCTATGTGTCATGTTGTGGGGTTGAAGGCTATGTGTCGTGTTGTGGGGTTGAAGGCTATGTGTCGTGTTAAGGGGTTGAAGGCTATGTGTTGTGTTATAGGATTGAAGGCTATGTGTCGTGTTGTGAGGTTGAAGGCTATGTCGTGTTGTGGGGTTGAAGGCTATGTGTCGTGTTGTGAGGTTGAAGGCTATGTGTCTTGTGGTGTTGAAGGCTATGTGTCGTATTGTGGGGGTTGAAGGCTATGTGTCATGTTGTGGGGTTGAAGGCTATGTGTCGTGTTATGGGGCTGAAGGCTATGTGTCGTGTTGTGGGGTTGAAGGCTATGTGTAGTGTTAAGGGGTTGAAGGCTATGTGTTGTGTTATAGGGTTGAAGGCTATGTGTCGTGTTGTGAGGTTGAAGGCTATGTCATGTTGTGGGGTTGAAGGCTATGTGTCGTGGGGTTGAAGGCTATGTCATGTTGTGGGGTTGAAGGCTATGTGTCGTGTTGTGGGGTTGAAGGCTATGTGTCATGTTGTGGGGTTGAAGGCTATGTGTCATATTGTGGGGTTGAAGGCTATGATGTGGCTGAGTGGGACATTGCCATGGTGGTGGGTTGGGGGGGATGGATGTGTTTTATCTGTTTACATTCTTTTTTGATATGGCAGATGTAGATATACAATTCATTACAATGTGGTGTAGGTTGTTCGAGTAACAGACTGATAACAAAGACAAGAAATAAACCCGTACCATAGGTGGCACTTAAACATCTTTTTCCAGTGTATAGGGCTCAGCTCGTGCCATGATTATTTTGAATCTTCTCAGCAGAGTCGGTGCATATGGAATTAATTGCAAGCACGGAGACGTCATCTTCAGAAACTGACAGTAACATTCGGAGTTCGTTTCATTTTTTTTAAAATAGAGACTTATGGCACTTGGACAATTCCATATGCGCTCCACCCAGATCTGCCAACAGTTACTGCATCCTTTAAAGACTGAAAATCTCGTAATTATATTCTCCATTCATTTCACTCCCTCAAAAACATATATTTGTGCACACTTTTGAACATTATTTGAATCCACGTGATTTTGTTGTTGTGAATTTGTGATTTTATTTTTTTGCAAAAATTACAAATAATGGCTGGAGTGAAAGGGCTACCCACCTCTCTGGCCACACGTGTAGCCATTGAAGACAGTGAACCATCCTTTCTTGAAGCGATAGAAGAAGTCTTCAAAATATGGCTGAGCAATCTGCCTGTGGACTGCAGTGTGGCAGTTGTAGGCCATGCTGGTGCACGTGGTCGGAGACACTTCTCTGTCGGTGCAGCTCGAATTATAGGAACCTTAAGTAGAAACGATAAATCATTTTCGTGAAATTCTTTCTCGAAACTGGTTTGGACTCACTGCACATTGTACAAAATCAGATTTTTTGTAGTGGAGTGTAGAGAACTCGAGCTGTTGGGCGAGCTGACCACATTCTACTATGTTGATGCACAGTCTGCATCTTTGGTGGGCGTGCATGCTTGGTGTTTTCATGTTTCTATAAGCTATCGGACATGACATGGCTAACAAGATCTTTAACATGCATATGTTATGTTCGGCACGAAGAATGTAGGAGGGAGGCAGGCAGAGACAGATCTGCATACGTGTTGATCTGGGAGATCGGAAAAGATGTCCACACTTCACGCCTCAGGCAGAATGTCCACGTCGACCTGTCTGAATCAGGACCTTCTGCTCAGAAGTCCGATGCCTGTTATCATGGTAGACTCTCTCCCGTCAATCTGACCTGTATTGATGTCAGGTAATGTTTTGTTTCATATGACCTTGACCTTAGAGCTGTACCTTCCAAACTTAAGCTTTCGCAACTTCTCGACATAGAGATGTGGACTCAAGATCTGACATCTCGAGTTAAATCCCAGCCTGCGACATTAAAAACTGACCTATTCGCTGATCAACTCAATGTTTCCATTATTCTGTTGGTGTCAGCTTAGTGTTTCATGGGTCCCTTCTCTTGCTACCCCCTCTCCCCCCAATTTCGAAACCTTGTCTAGGTATAGGATTTTGTGCAGGCTCAGAAGTCTGGCAGATTTGGGTGAAGCACATATGGAATTGTCTGAGTGAAATAAATCCCTCTTGAAAAAACTTCAAACTCCACCCCTGTCCCGGTTCCCCTTCAAAAACAACACAACACAACACAACACAACACAACACAACACAGCACAACACAACACACACAACACAGCACAACACAGCACAGCACAGCACAGCACAACACAACACAGCACAACAAAATGAAACAAAAACACACCACCCACCCCAAATGAACGGAAACAACCAACCAACCAACCAACCAAACAACAAGAAAACATCCAATCGAACATCAAAATCAAACCACTACCACCACCATCACCACCACCACAAACAAACAAACAAATAAACAATAGAACGAACGAAGAAAGAAAGAAAGTAACAAGCAAACAAACAAACAAGCAAATAAACAAGCAAAACAAAACAAACAACCCACCAGAACACCAAAGACATCAATCCATGTACTTACAGGTGGACGTATCGACATTCAAGTACACCTCTCTCCTTTGACGAGTGCCGCAAGTGATCTTGATGCAGTCGGTACTCAAGCCAGATATACTTTTCGTTTCCCCCTCCACATATTGTGTCACGGTATTACACCCTGTGCAGCTAGCGTTACAGTTATAGGACCACCCATCGTACGTCCATGTGATATTCGCTGTGACAGTAAAAGAGGGGGTGGGGGAGGGGGGCAGGGGCGGGCTGGGAAAGGTCATTTTTTGAAAAGCCATGATTTTAAGAGAGACAGACAGACACAGACAGAGAAGAAGAAGAAGAAGAAGAAGAGAGCTCAGTTATTGGTCTTGGACGTGCAGGTTCAGGTTATTTAACTGTGTATAGTCCAGGTAACTACTAGAGCCATATCAAGGCTTAACACAAGGTTAAAAACAACTCCCAGGTTGAGTTAAAAATAACGCAATTAAAAACCAGACTCACGATTATCCTTATAAGCCTAAAATGCATTTAATATTTTTCCTGTAAGTGTGATCATGTAAAACGAAATCTACTGATCTCTTCTGATAACTTGAAAATTGCATGTGCGGTAACATCTCTGAAGAGTTTCCTTAAGGAGTCTGATTGTACAGTGCTTATGTCTCACATCGTGCAAATCCAAGCGTTCAGCAAGAAGGTGTTTAATACTGAGTGGCTCGTCACACAGTATATGCCAGGGTGCTTCTACAGTTTTTGAAAGGCTGTAGAATGTGTGACCCGTGTGTAACCTACATAAAACTGTCTCTTTCTTACAGTTTCCAGGAACAGATGGGAGAATCTGTTTTAATGTCGGAGCACATTTGGAAACGTTTGTTGTCCACCAGATCGTTCCAGTCTTCCTGCCAGAGATTTTCACATTAGTTTGTGCTTTGGGTTTCAGATCTGTGTAAGAGATGGAGGATTAAGACATCTTTTCCATTGTGGTATTATTGATCTGGAATGGCATATCCGTGAAATGGGTGAGAGTCATCTGTGTGGTCCAAGACTTCCCAAAGAGCCCATAGCATGACGAACTCTGGGTAGAAGCCGCTTATATAAGTCAGAAACAAAGTATTGGCACAAGCCAGTACATCATCATCATCATCATCAAGTGTCTTGGCACATGGCGTTGGCGATCATGGCCCTCCATATGTAAAGATCTATCCCTTGTTGCCGTAAGCACCTCTTCCACCCTTTCTGTCCTCAGCCACTCTGCAAGTCCGTCCAATTTCTTTTCCCTGGGTCTACCTGATGCTCCCTTTCCCTCCATCTTTCCTGTTGTGACCAGGTGCTCCAATTCCCCTTTCCTATTAAAATGGCCTATAAATGCTGCCTGTCTTTTCCTAATCTTCCTTCTGAATGATCTTATTGTGTCTGCCTCCATCCAGACTGTCTCGTTTGTTTTCTTTGCTGTCCGTGGAACTCTCAACATTCTTCTTAGAAATCACATCTCAGCTGCCTCAATCTTGTTCTGGCTTTGATTGTTGACTGTCCACGCCTCACAACTGTACAACATTATCGGTTCAATGTAACATTCAAGAACTCTTTTCCTGATGATAATTGATAAGCATTTGTTGGTAAGAATGATTTTCATCTTCTTGAATGTTGTTTTGGCTTGGCCGATTCTGCTGGCTATTTCTGATGTTCATATGCCGTATGGTGAAATGATCGTTCCCAGATATTTAAACTTGTCAACCTGTCTCAAGGTTGTGCCGTTTGCTGTTATTTTGCATGAGGAGATTTCATGGTTTTTCTTTTACTGATTACCATAACCTCAGTCTTCTTGCTATTTAGCTCCGACCCCTTACTTTTACTTTCTATTTCTAGTATATTCACAAGGTTTTGTAGGTCCCTTTCATTTTCTGCAATCAGTATGGTGTCATCTGCGTATCGAATGTTGTTTTTCATTTTTCCTTTAACCTTTAATCCAGGGTCTTCTTCTAGGTTACTCATAATGTTTTCGCTGTAAAGCGAAAACAGATCTGGTGAGAAAACACAACCTTCTCTGACTCCTCTTTTGATATTTTAGAAAGAGCTTATATCGTTTTCTATTGTCATTGCAGCTGTTTGTTCCTAATACATATTTCTGATTATTCGTAGATCTTTTCCATCAGTATCGAGTCTTTCTGGTTGGTTGATCAATTCTTATTTAACTTAATTAACTGCTTTTGTTTTGTCTCTGTCATTTATGACGCCTACTCCTCTTTCATGCCAGCACGTACGCGTACAAAACGAAGCACGCACGTGTAAGACATTGCTCAGCGTACACACACACACACACACACACACACGCACACACATACAATACACAAACACACGCACACACATAAACATACTCAGACACGAGCACAGAGACATAGTCGCACGTCTATTGACATGCCCACAAATACTGTTAACTGTATCATAGTCATAGGAGCGAATTCTATAAGAATTAGTAGAAACGCGCTGGGATGAACATTATCAGTTTGCATTTCCATCACAGCGGCTCATATTTAAAAGGCATCGAAAATAAATTCTGACAGTTTTACAAGGTGATCATAATATTTATCAACATCGGCTGGTTAGTTGTTGTTGTTGTTTTTTCTTGAGCTATAGACTAAAGATCTGATGTCTCCTGTTCAATCCAAGCCTGCAGCATCAAACATTGGCCCGTATGCCGCCCGTCTGCAGGTTTCCATCGTTCTGGTGGTGTCAGCTTACTGTTTCATAGGTCCCTTCTTCCCCCTACCCTTCACCTCCTCTCCATTTCAAGACCTTTCCAGCGCATAAGGTTTCACGCAGGCTCATGGAGTTTGCCGGATAATTACAGACTTGGGTGGAGCGTATATGGTATTGTCAAAGTGCGATGAGTCCCTTTTGAGCAAACTCCAAACTCCAGTTAGCCAAACATTTGTAGAGTCTGTTGCTCAAATTATCACGATGCCTGCACAAAGGCAGATCTTTATGTCCATCTTCGATGTATGCTTTATAGTCAACTAGAAAGTAGAGTTCCGTCGATGGAACTGCCAAACATAAACCAGGAACTTGAAATAATTTCATTGGATCTATCAAAACATAATTTATGCATATTCAGCTTAAACGTGCATCGATCCGGAACTGTGTGGGAGCATCGAGTGAGGATGAAAGCAAAAGAGGGAGGGAGGGAGAGAGAGAATTGACAGTAAAAGAGAGAGAGAGGGGTGGGGCGGGGGGTGGGGAGAAACATAACCACTAAATATACGTCACCTGTAAAGAATCCACACGTGTTGGCCAGAGACGGACACGCCGACATCACCAGAGGTATTCCCCCAGCCATTATCATAAACGCCATCACCATCATCATAGTCACCTTCACCGACGATTTATTCATCGTCTTGTCTTGTCTCGCCCTGTCTTGCCTTGTCTTGCCTTGTCTTGTCTCGCCCTGTCTTGCCTTGTTTTGCCTTGTCTTGTCTCGGCTTGTCTACCCTCGCCTTGTCTTGTGAAGGCCTCGACCTCCCAACATCAACGTCAACCGTTGAATATCTGCTCCTGTGCATGACAAAGCAAAACTTGACGATGGAATAACTTTTTTTTTTCGTTTGTGGGCGGCGGTTCCCGCATACATCAAAACATTTGAGTGGACTTTTACGTTCTTCTTCTCATTTTTGTCACGTGGGTCAGAGCTCCTGCAAGTGTTCCCTACCTAAGGATATAAATTCATACAAACCTAACTACCTAGCAAAGCGATTTTGTACACGTATGATCAATCTTCATCCAGTATTCATACTCCGTCTTCGGGAAAGGGGGGAGGGGGGCAAGGAGTGAATTTGGAAGAAATGCAGATGAATGATCTGGAAAGCAGAAATAAGAAAAGTCTTGTGAGGAAAGAGAGTTTGACAAAAAACAGGAGCCCTTAACTACCTAAAAGCAAACTACATAGCTCCTGTGGTTCCAAAACAGGAGGTGAGCTTAATTTCTGTATCGTCAGTACATCACTGGTCACAGAAGCTGGCACAATTTTCACAATGCGGCGATGAGGATGACGATGAGGATGATAATCATGATGCTATGGTGTTCCATCAAGGATCGAGACCGTGTGACAGGGCTTTGCTCTATGGTCACTATCACAATATATCAGGACATCATCCAGGCCCGAGAAACACAGACATCTGTGGTGTTGGTCAGAAGATCCAAGCAGCTCCCTCAATGATGCATCCATGAAGTGGATGAGACTCGACTGTGTGGTCCCAACGAGCCCATAGCATGAGGAGAAGAAGAAGAAGAGGAGGAGGAGGAGGAGGAAGAAGCAGCGAATGTAGGAATAAAGAAAGAAAACCATCGAACTGTACTGTGGCAAATTACTCTGTCCGCATTTATATCCAAAACAAACACACAACAAGTGAACAACAACAACAACAACGACGACAACAACAACAATGACGATGACGACAACAACAACAGCAACAACAACAACAACAACTCTGGGTAGGAGCAAGGCCTTCTTGAAGGCCACGGTAGGAGCCAACTGAAGCTGAAAAACTCCATACTGATTTTGAAAAGGACTGATGGGGATTCAAACACACAGCATTCCAGTTAGTAGTCTGTTGCGTTCACCATTTGCATCACGCCGACTTTTTTTGAAAAGATATATTCTACCATTAATGCAGTCATATTCCGTATTCGAAGGCGCGCATTCTGTGGTATTTCCGAGTTTCTATGCGCCGGCCAAGTCTGGACATGGTTTATAAAGTCCTTACTTCCCAAAGACAGATGTGTCGCCTGTTGCCTTGACATCTCACCTTACCTCACTCTTCGCCGGGATCGGTGGTGGGAGTCATCATGCTCGACGTCACAAGTCTTCTCCAGGTCACACGACTGAGACATCTGAGGGCGACTTCCTGGATCCCAAGCATTTAATTGCATTCTCCCGGTATGTTTGTTTTTTTGTAAGTTTTGCTTTGGCTGCGGAGAGGGAGAGGGAAAAGGGGGGAAGGAGGAGAAGGAAGAGGAGAAAGAGACAGAGGAGAAGGAGGAGAAGAAGAAGAGGAGGAGGAGGAGGAAGAAGAAGCAGACGAATGTAGGAATAAAAAAGGAAAACCATCGAACTGTACTGTGGCAAATTACTCTGTACGCATTTATATCCAAAACGACAACGACGACAACAACAACAACAACACAATCGCTGATAAAATCTGGTGGCCACACCTCGCCACGCATCACAATAGTTGGGAACCTAATCTACAATATAGCAATCAATACAGATACATGTCACGGGGCACGGTCGATTACACACATACACACACACACACATACACACACACACACACGCGCACGCGCGCGCGCTCACACACACACACACACACACACACACACACGCACACGCACACGCACACACACACGTCCACATAAACACTGCGTTTGCTTGCGTGTGTGTGTGGTATGTGTATGTATGTGTGTAAGTGAGTGAATGTGTGTGTGTGCGTGCATGTGTGTATCTGTTGGGGGAGAGGAGTTCAATATTATGACATATTGTGCTAATCAATGAAATACATAAGTAAATTCATATAAAATCATGGAAATGTTACTGTGTAAATAAATAACTGAATGAAAAGATGGAAAATATAAAAATGAGTTAGTTCGTTCGTTGCTTGATTTAACGTCTTTTCACTATAAGTGATATTAGACGGAAATGAGTTAGTGTGTGCATGCATGTGCTGATAGATAAGTGATGATATGAACATCTATACACATAAGTCATCAAATAAATTTTGTTATTATACAGGGGGGTGCAAAAGTATGTATACGGTTATGGAAAAAAAAAAACCACGTACAATACTCATTGCATTAATTTTATTATACAAACAAATCAATACATGTAATAACAAGCACAGCTACTCAAACTACTTGCCGTCGGTATTCACACACTCCTCTAATCGAGAGCGGAATTAAGCATTATAATAATGACGTGATACTTACTGTATACCTACTTTTGCACCCCCCTGTATGTTTAAAACCCAGCCAACTTCGTAAAGCCATGTCAGGACTATAACCGTCTCAAACATACACAATAGTTCAACATGGAAAAAAAAAAGGAAAAGAAAACTGAATACATCGTAACATGTATAACTGCATTTGTGCACATAATCTAAGGCGATGCTCCTGGCACTGATCACTCTGTCCATTTTCTCACACAGGGGATTTGAAAATCATACCTGAATATAAATTCAAGCATAATTAAGAACGTTAAGATATACATAAAACGGGCCTAAATTACATAGATAGAGAACACAAACTTTCCTCGTTTGTTAATATCCGAGTAATAAATATAGGAGATAAAACCTCTTTTGAAAGATCCGTACTTGATACGCACGGCACAGTTTCAGGCTTATTCATAAACAGCAAGAAGTTTCAGTTTCAGTTTCTCAAGATGACATCTCCGCGCTCGGAATGAATTCCATATACACTAACATCACAGATGCCGTGTAATGGAGAAGATCCAGAATGATCACGACACAAGCCTTAAGCCTGCACATAAACCCACGAGCTGGCCAGGTCCTGAGGTCCTACCTAGATAGTATAGTAGAGGAGCGAGGTGGCACAGACCTCAACTTTTCCCGGGGCCAGCACTATGAGGGCGGCGCCCTTCCCCTCTTCCTCACTTCCAATTCATATTTATGTTCACAATTTTTTTTACCAAGACTTTAGAAAGGCAAGAAGGTTAATTGGTCTTCAAGGGGTGGGACCTGGGAAATCAATCTATCTCTTTAATATTTTATACCAAGGCAGCCGGGCAATGCCCTGTTCTTCACGATTTTCAAATGCCGTGGGATCTTTCGCGTGCACAGCCAGAAGGCACACGGGTCCAACTCATTTTTCGTCCCCGAAGGACCAGACGTTCAGTTCGATTTTCCGGTCAAACAGGAAAAAAGTCGAGGCCTCTACAAGGAGCGAACCTTGGAATGTCGATTTTATGTATTGGCAGGCGAACGTCTGAACCATTCTGCCACCCTTCTTGAACAGCGAGAAAACTCAAGTAATATGGCTAGGAAGTGAGAGAAAATCACACAGACACAGTACTGTCCCATTAAAAAATTTATATGAAACCCTTACAAAATTAAAATACTTTGCATCTGGTTCACCTAAAACCTAAGACATTGTGAAATCATCAATTACAATGACAGATTGTCAGAAATAAAAACGTTATTTAAATTTGGTGATGAAAAATCGTTCCAAATGGTAAAGTCGCAGTTCTAATGTCTCTTGTGCTATGTAAACTTATACACTTGTAGATCTTGTTGCCGAACCCCCTGATCACTTTATACAAAACTTACAAAGTTGTGTTTTCATTTTGTATGGAATGAAAAACAGGATAAAATCAGTAGAAAGCCTGCCACTAAAAGCATAAAGCAAGAGGGACTGAGTATATGTGATTCACCAACATATATATATATATATATATGTGTGTGTGCGCGAATGCGCGCGCGCGTGTGTATATGTGTGTGTACGTGTGTGTGTGTGTGTGTGTGTGTGTGTGTGTGTGTATGTGTGTGTGTGTGTGTGTGTGTGTGTGTGTGTGTGTGTGTGTATCATACTGTATGTGTGTGGGGGTGTGTATATTGTATGCACTGAAACTTACCTGGATAAAAAAGTCTAAAACTTCAAATCATAAATGGCAAAGTGTTGTAACAGAAATTTATCATTTCTGAAAAACATCGAACACTATGTACCAGCGTTTGCTTCATATTTCATGAAGAACTATCTGTTTTGGGCCCCTACATTAAGGCCTAAATGACATTTTGATATCATATAATACCTGAGAACTCCAGTGTATTGTTAGCTGAACCTGTTTTCCACAACAACAACAACAACAACAAAATGATAATCTGATAATCAAAGATAATAAGTAGGTATTCCAAAGTGATTTTCAAATTTGAACTTATCTGTATAAAAATCAGCTGGGAAAGATTTTCATTCTGAACACATACATACTTTATTTTTTAATGTGGGATAAAAAATAATTTTTTTATGATTTTTTCCTTTCTTTTTGGGCCACATTCAGACATGCCTTGAACACACATATAAAATCACACAAGTCCAGAAAATCATTTCTGAGGAGGTTTTTACTTGTTAAGTTGATGTGCAAAAAACATATGGATAGAAATGCATATCAATAAAAATACAGACCTATGAAAATGACAAAAAATAGCAAAATTGGACGCCGCCGTTCCAAACAACTGGGCAAGGGACCCATTTTCAAACTCCATTATCTTTAAGAAATACAATACAGTGACACTGAAATGAATCATATATGATAAACATATTAAGGAATTTAACCCTAATTTTTTCCAGCTTAATCTGAAAGCTGGTTGAATAGATATCAGATGTCAAAAATGCGAAATATGCCGATTTGTCACAGTGAAAAAAATGGCGAATTTTACACATATTTGGTGCACCATAACTTTTTTCACTTTAAAGTTACAAAAATGGTTTTGATATCAAATTGCTCAGCATGACAAACTCTTTCAATGTAAAACAACCCCATACATCTGTATGTTTAATCAAACCATATTTGGGTAAGGGTAAAATACCTATTTTGAAAAAAATTGTATTTTAGCTTTTTGCAAGACTCCGTAACTTCTGTCACATTCATCCTACTGCAAAGTACCATATACCAAAATGATCAGTTTTTTTATGATCTGTCAGTATAACAAACAAGACATTAGGTTTCAATCTTTCTGTAAACAAAAATCAGATGACAAAATTATAACAAATGTCAGCTGAAAATAGTAACAAATAATGCGTTTTGTTTACATATCGAATCAAACAAGACATGTACATCAACAACATTCATTCAAAGAAGTCATCTTCATAGTTTTTACATGCTAATTTGTTGTTTTTTTATCATTAAACAATGATTAAAACATGTCTTGACCTTTAACTGTTCCTTAACTGTGTGTAGAACATTATCAAAAGCTTCCACATCATTGTCTTGACCTTTCACTGTTGCTTAATCACAGTAGATAACTGTCCTGGCCTTCAACTTAAACTGGAAGCACAAAAGATAGATCATAGAAATCATCTCTTTTTACAAAAAACCATGTTGTAATGAAATGTAAAAAAATACTTGTCAGTGTCTATGATCAGTGATTCCCCTTCACAAGTGACAGGAAATTAAAACATGTTAAGACGCAGTTCATCATCATTGCTGTCAAAGTTGTCCAAAAGACTAGGTCTCCGCCCTCTGCCAGTCTTAAGAAATCACTCCTTCATCCTCATGAAGAGATCATCTGTGAGAAAAATAATGTAGAGGGAAAGTATTAGTACATCTATCTGTTCTATCCTGTAGCGTAATGTGAAAATCCCATTTGTAGGGACAAACAGGCCTATACATACAGAGCAAGAGGCAAATACTGACCAAAACAAAAACAAATCCAAAAAACAAGAACATAAAACATGCAGGAACACAAGGACTTTTGTACCCCTGCTCAATTAACTTCTCTGCCTGTCAAAGAGAGAAAGGATCAAGAGAGAGAGAGATTGGTGTGGAGCTGTAAGAAGCCTACCAGTATTATTGTCAGCTTTGAAAATAAAATTATAATACCTACCCTAACTCACAAAGCAGTGGGCAAAGTAAAATGTCCCATACATTTAGGCTTATCAAATCAGCACAACAAAATTTATCTCATAAACACTATAGGCCTAGTTAGGAAGGTTCATAGTGTCCAACCCATTAACCTGGTAGGCCTACTTTATTTTGTTTAAATATTATTTTTGATGACAATAATAGTAATGATAATAAATAGTAATGAATGACAGTAAACTAATAATGAAATAATGATAATAATAATGAATAATGATAGTAAAATAATAACAATAACAAAAATATAACAATATTAATAATAATAATAAACTTTTAAAGCTAATAATATTGGGCCTAAAAACAATAGGATTGACAAACATGCAGATTTGTTTCAATGGTACCATTCAGGAAGTTTACACAAAGGCAGAAAAGAAAAAGGTGTAACATTGTGAAATTATTGAACGACACTGAACCAGATCGAGTGAAGTCAACAAGAAGCCAAGGTAGTGTAATGTTCAAACTGATACTGATAGATCTAGTAGCAGACAACTCAAGGAACGTAACTCTTAAGTCATTAGGACCGGAAGATAGGGGGCGGTAAATAACAGGTAGCAACGGAAAAAAACAAACAGCTGATGCTTCGCCACTAGATCTAATATATCAACATACTAATCTGAAGTAAATCCTAAAGTAAATATTACATTGGCGACGAGGATATGGCAGAAGGTTTTTCTTTACCGCATTATCCTCCGTTTGACTGCCGAAGCGAAGGTAAGGCAGTTAGATGGACTAAATGGATCTCCCGTTTAGACAACGTTTTTGTTGGCTACAATGTGAACAACGCAGCCAGAAAAAAAGCTTTGATGCTCTCGTTTGGGGAAGATGAACTAAACGATATTATCGAAGCATTACCTGAAGAACAGTTAGTTCCTGGTGAAGATGAAGACGTTTTTACAAGATCTAGAGATGCAGTTACTGAGTACTTCAATCCTGAAGTAAACCTTTCTTTCCAGAAAACGGACAGTATTGAAGAGTACTATGCGGAATTGAAACAGCTAGCAGCAACATGTAATTTTGCAGATATCAACAGCGAAATCAAGTCACAGCTCATATCAGGCTGCAAGTCAAGTAGAGTTCGTGAAAAAGGATTGAGTAATCCAGCTTTAACTCTCACAGATCTTCTAAAATTTGCTCGTACCCTTGAACTCACAGACACCCATTCTAAGCTGATGGAGTGTACTGCGCCGACCGTGAATGCTGTCAGACGTCAGTATTATCATCCTGTTGCTGGTCAAAATCGACATGTTAGCCCTGGGTCATCCTCATCTGCTTATGAATCACAATCTCATTATGCAGCTTCATCATCTGGTATCCCAGCATCGTCATCTTCATCACAGAATCATCAGCGTGGAACGCCTTTGAAGAAGCAGTGTCGCAACTGTGGTCTTCGTGACTGGCCCCATGATGGTGGACAAACAAACTGTCCTGCATTCAATCAGTCTTGCAAAAAGTGTTCAAAACTTCATCATTTTGCCAGAGTCTGTAAAAGTAGCTCTCAGTATCATGCTTCAACACATAATGCCCGTGGTTTTGTCAGAAATGTTCGGAATGAAGAACAAGACATCTCTGAAGCAGAAGAACATTATGTTTTTATAACACATAGTTCAAAAGACAAACTTCCTCATTTCTGCATCACCATCAATGGTCAACCTCTTCAAGCACTGGCAGATTCGGGAGCAAGTGTCAATCTCATTCCAGAGAAAATCTACAGATCTCTCAAAAACAGACCTACCTTGCAAGCTTGCAGAACCAAGATATTTGCATATGGCGGAAAGAAGGCTCTACCTGTTCTTGGGCGTTTCCAGGCACATCTTGCATCAGATAAAGCCAGTTACACTGATCTTATCCATGTTGTTGCAGGTGATGCTGAATCTCTGCTTAGCTGGAACACCTCACAACTACTATTGTCCAACATGTCACCATGCAGCAAAATCTTCAAGAGGAATACAAGGATCTATTCACTGGACTAGGCAAACTTAATGATGTTCAGATCAAACTTCACATTGACAAGGAGGTTTCCCCAGTTGCTCAGCGTTATCGTCGTGTACCATTTCATGTACGTAAGCACATTGAAGATCAAATCAAGAAAGATGAAGCATCTGGAGTAATCGAAAAAGCTACTGGACCAACTCCATAGGTATCTCCTCTTGTTGTGGTGCCCAAGAAGAAACCAGGAGAAGTAACAGCTGTCCGTCGTGAACGTCATGCATCTCCAACACTTGAAGAGCTAACAACTTTACTTTCTGGTGCTAAAGTTTTCAGCAAACTTGACCTTAACCAAGGCTACAATCAGCTTGAACTGACAGAAGATTCTCGTTACATCACCACTTTTGCCACACATCTTGGCTTGTACAGATACCGACGTCTGAATTTTGGTATCAGCAGCGTATCAGAAATCTTCCAACTATCAGACAGATGCTGAATGGCCTGAAAGGAGTTATCAACTCCAGTGATGATATTCTGGTATATGGCAACAACCAGGAAGACCATGATCGCAATCTTCATGCTGTGTTCAAGTGTCTGAGAGAAAAAGGTCTGACACTAAATGGAGAGAAATATATCTATAATCAAGACTCTCTTGAATTTCTTGGACATATCTTTGGCAAAGGAGGCATCCGTCCGAGTCCTAAAAAAATCAAAGCAATCATTGATCTACCAAAACCTCAGAATCCATCAGAAGTCCGCAGCTTACTTGGCATGACCAACTTTTGTGGCTCCAAATTTATCCCCAATTATGCAACGTTGACTCATGATCTTCGTGTTCTGACACAAAAAGATGTACCTTGGTCATGGACTGAGAAAGAGGACCAGTGTTTAGAAAATTTGAAAGCTGCTCTCAGTAAACCAACAACACTCACCTACTTTGACCCAGAAAAGAGCACAGAAATCTATGTTGATGCCAGTCCTTTTGGTATATGCGGAGTTCTTACTCAGCGGAAAGCTTCCAGTGAACCTCCACAAGTTGTGCAGTTTGCAAGTCGAGCTCTCACTCCGACTGAACAACGCTATTCCCAGACTGAACGTGAAGCATTGGCCATCACATGGGCATGTGAACACTTTCATGTGTACATTTTTGGTGCTCCCTTCAAGATCTTCACTGACCACAAACCCTTGATCTCCATCTTCAATAACCCCAGATCACAGGTTTCACCACAGATTGAGAGATGGTTGATGAGAGTTCAGCCATTCGACAAAACAGTCATCTATAAAGCTGGTGCTGAAAACCCTGCAGATTATCTCAGCCGACATCCCGTTCAGCAAACACGAAGCAGTCGAGAGGAGAAGATTGCTGAAGAGTATGTACAATATGTGGTGGAAACAAACATTCCAAAAGCCATGACACTGTAAGAGATAGCTGAAGCGACAAACAAAGATCAAACGTTGTCATCTATCATCTCATGTCTCGAAACTGGACACTGGAATGTTGACATGCGAAATGTTGACAAAACCCTGTTTGACATTCTCTCATCTTGCCGTTCTGAGTTGACAGTGGTTTCTCCAGGAATCCTCCTCTCTGGATTTCTGGGGTGGGTGGGTGGGTGTTGTTGTAGACACAGTCCATTCGTAAGCTCCGATCATTTCACTATTCTCATTGTCCGTAGACATTGCTGAAATCCGTTACCAAAAGGGCCACGTGGTGTCCAGAAACTCACTGTTGGGCGGAGGCTCGCGACACAAAAGCATCGACTGTTGCTGCCTCTACTGTTTCGTTGGGAAGATTGCTACACCACAATCATCGCGTGAACCCCTAAGCATGTCACCGCTTCCAGATTATGTATGGTCCACCCTCAGCGCAGATTTTGCCACCGTTGAAAACATTCAGCTGCTAGTAGTGACAGATGAATACTCACGATATGTTGTCGTTGAAGAAATCTCTTCCACGTCTGCCCGAAGTGTAATTCCCAAGTTGGACAAGATCTTCGCAGAATTTGGTATACCTGACAGCTTAAAGACAGACAATGGACCACCTTTCACAAGCTATGAATTCAAAAGATATGCTGAAAACATGGGATTTACACACCGCAAGATTACACCTCTATGGCCACGTGCTAACGGTGAAACCGAAAGATTCATGAGAACACTAAAGAAGACCATAAAGGGTGCAAGAGCCACTCATCAGTGCTGGAAACAACAAATGTACCGTCTCCTGCTGGCATACAGGTCAACGCCACACTCCACAACTGGTATACCTCCAGCCACTGTTTTGTTTGGCAGGAATTTGAAAACTGTTGTTCCAGAATCTCCACGACAACAACCAAACGATGAACAGATGAGAACTAGGGACACTCTGCAAAAGAACAA
The DNA here is from genome assembly GCA_030674185.1 of Monoplex corrugatus. Lineage (NCBI taxonomy): Eukaryota > Metazoa > Mollusca > Gastropoda > Littorinimorpha > Ranellidae > Monoplex > Monoplex corrugatus. The sequence goes on from JAPXFY010000034.1 coordinate 13,524,675, forward strand.
GATAAGAAATATGCTGACAACAAACGTTACGTCAAACCCAGTAATTTGCGAGTTGGTGATTCTGTTCTTGTCAAAGACACCTCAACATCTCATGCTCACCCGCCTTATGAACCACGACCGCTGATAATCACTCAGAAGAAAGGATCCATGATCACAGCCCAGAGGAGAGAACAGACTGTGACCAGAAACAGCAGCTTCTTTAAGAAATCTCCAGAAGCTCTCAACCCCACACCAGAAGAAACGTCCTTTGATGCTGATGGCGATCTCAGTTCTTCAGATCCATTGTCACCCAACCATGATCCGAACCAGTCCTCCCAAGACACTGATCATGCCTCCATGCGTTCTCCACGTCCCATTCCCAATGATGATGCTGATCCTATTGGATGTCCGCATTCCAATGTTTATCAACGGTCTGATGTCAGTGACAACCCACGACGCTCACAGCGTACACGCAGTGTGCCAAAGCGTTACAATGACTTTATACTTTATAGATAACTGTTATTATTTGTGTTAACTAAACTGCAGAACATTAACTGTTTCAATCACTTTAATTTCTCTTTAATTGGAACAAGTGCTGAGCTATCCCTGATTGATGACTTACGATGTGAACAGATCTAGATTCCATGTTAATGGGAACTTGTGACAAGTGCGATGATATACATTAAATGTTTGCACTTAATCACCAGAATGTACAGTATGTAGATTATTGATCGTTAAAAAGAAAAGTTCTAAACGTTTAAAGTTACCTTCGGTTTTACCAGTTAAGAAAACTTGTGTTTTGTTGATACTGTTATCAAAGTTGATGATCTTGAATTATAGGTGGTTGTTCATTCAAGGAAGGGAGGGATGTAATGTTCAAACTGATACTGATAGATCTAGTAGCAGACAACTCAAGGAACGTAACTCTTAAGTCATTAGGACCGGAAGATAGGGGGCGGTAAATAACAGGTAGCAACGGAAAAAAACAAACAGCTGATGCTTCGCCACTAGATCTAATATATCAACATATTAATCTGAAGTAAATCCTAAAGTAAATATTACAGGTAGGGCACTCGGCCGATTCGACTATCGATCGATCAAAGCGTTGGTCACGTGACCACAATAAATCGCTAATCTCTCATTAACATCATTATAAATAAATATAATAAAGGCATGGATTATTAAAAAAACTCTTTTGTAAACATTTTCCTTTAATCATATGCCTGATCTCACTCTCTGTAAAATTACCGCACCCAAACCGTCACCTACCCCTACCTTCTAACATGCTGATTCATATTCATGATACTGTGGGTGCTGCAGCTGTGCGCTTTCCAAACAATTATATTCTAAAATCAGGAAACAAACTGTCGAAAAGTAATAGTAAACAAACTGCAAGATATTTCACTTACCCTCTAGATAAGTTAGATCGCTTGATTCGTCGTGGCTGGAGCGGTCGACGTAGTCCGCCATTGCGCGTCAGACGCTAAAGAGAAAGCGAAAATAGGTCGCGTTGTTCTCAGTCCACGAGGAAAATAGCCAGTGGTTGAATCCGTATGCAAATAGCAGAAGTTGAAAGTTGAAACCTTGACCTTTTGCACAGTGGAAAATATGGCGAGATTGGTTTTGAGTAAGGTCGCGAAATTATCGACGGAAGTTTTTAACGCACGAAACGACCAACTAAATGGAAGCCTATCAGTTCACTTTTTACATGGGATGAAAGCAAATTTAGTCGTCTTTTTGACTGTGTAAATGGTTTGTTGATATCTGACCCAGCGAATCTCCTCGAGGCGAGTTTTCAAGGTAGGGGTCAAAACCGCGTTCCGATTTCGTCGTTCCAGCAGTAGCAAAATCGCAATTTAGTACCCATCATCAAAAGCATATTTCAAACGTTACACTTATTGATTTATTTTGACTTTAAACAAAGCTTTAAGGATCACAGATCAACATGATCTATGTTTTTTATTTCTGACACTGCATTTTGTTGAGAACGAGCAAGTTGAAAACCAGTGAAAAACCGCATTTTGCCGTACTTTTCGCCGCCCGCAAAGAGCACTTTGGAATACCTACAATAAGTTGAAATAGAGAGGAATACATTTCCTTAAAGAAAAAGGCTGTTTTTTGTTTTTGTTTTTTGTTTATCTATGAAGAACATAAAACTGACCACCGTATTGACTTTGTTATAATTGACAATGTCTGAGAACAATCAGAATTCAATTGAACAACAACACATGTAATATTCTGTCTCGCGTTCAAAGAACAAACAAACATGCAGGGGCTGCCATGCGTTCAAAGAACAGCCTTATAGACAGTGTCACCAAGGTACTCCTTTAATTCTTCTGAGTAGATAGTGGTGAATGTCTGAAAACAAACTCAAAGGAAAACTTAACTCAAATGTAAAATAGGACTGACTTACAACAAACATGTTAATGTAGCCTACCTCCCTTCAAATATATTCAGAAATAACTAACAATACACGCATCAAAACATCTTTGATCAAGTGTAAAATAAGGAGTCATTAACAATGTAGGCCTGCATACCAAAAGGAATTACCTACTTACCAATTTAAAAGTTTTAGTCTGTACCACTGAACCACCCCTCCAAACAAATTACAATACCGGTACCACCACATGGCTGTAACGCTTCATGTTGGAGTACGGAAACAGAATTGAACAAATGGCGGTACTGCGTGGGTTTCACAAGCTAGATCAAAACAGAACATCAGAATCTCTTTACTACACTCATTATCATCATGGATACTGAAAGATAATTACCAATTATCATAAAAACTACAAATTTAGAATAATTACTTACATATAACTTACATGGTGAGGGGACTTCAGGGAGCTTTTGAGGCTACGAGGCCGTTGCAAAAACATCACCTCGACAAACACAAGTATGGCGGTAGGCCTAAAGCAAAACATCTTAAAATCTTAATCTGAACAAAACGCCACAAAATGACAAAATACGTGTCTTGTTCCAGAACACGTAATAGTTTGAATGTACCCAGTGCAGTAAAACTAATAATGATTATGCAAAAGGGGCAAAACTCTACTATGAAAAGTTAGATTTGAGAATAGTAAATCTAACTGTTGTTTAAAGTTGGTCAGAGAAATTAAACGTTGATATTTCGTGGGAAATGGCATTTCTGAAAATTCATAAATGTAATGATGTCAAACTAAAATGGTTGCAAACGAGAGTAGTTCATGGGATTATTGTAACCGACATAATTTTAAATGCAATGGGTATAGCATCTCCGACAAATTGTACATGGTGTAGTAGTTCAAGAGACTATTGAACACTTCCTGTGGAACTGCTACCGTGTCCGCAACTTGCGAAACTTAATAGAACATTTTATCATCATCATCAGGTGCCTTGCCGCATGGCGTTGGCGATTATGGACTTCCATCTGTCTCTCTTGTTGCCTCAAGCATCTCTTCCACCCTCCTTGTCTTCAGCCACTCTGCAAGTCCGTCTAGTATCTTCTCCCTGGGTCTACCCGGTGCTCTCCTTCCCTCCAGCTTTCCCGTTGTGACCAGGTGTTCCAATTCCCCTTTTCTCATAAAATGGCCTATGAATGTTGCCTGCCTTTTCCTAATCTTTCTTATGAATGATCTTATTGTATCTGCCTCTATTAAGACTGTCTCATTTGTTTTCTTTGCTGTCCATGGAACTCTCAACATTCTTCTTAGAAACCACATCTCGGCTGCCTCAATCTTGTTCTGGCTTTGATTGTTGACTGTCCACGCCTCGCAACCGTACACCAGTATTGGTTCTAAATAGCATTCAAGAACTCTCTTCCTGATGTTAATTGATAGGCATTTGTTGGTAAGAATGCTTTCCTTCTTCTTGAATGCTGTTTTGGCTTGGCCGATTCTGCTGGCTATTTCTGAGGTGCATCTGCCGTCTGGTGAAATGATCGTTCCCAGGAATTTAAACCTATCAACCTGTCTGAAGGTTGTGCCGTTTGCTGTTATTTTGCATGAGGGAATTTCATGTTTTTTAATGATCACCATGACTTCAGTCTTTCTTACATGTAGTTCCAACCCCTTACCTTTGCTTTCTATTTCAAGTATATTCACAAGGTTTTGTAGGTCCCTTTCACTTTCTGCAATCAGCACTGTGTCATCTGCGTATCGAATGTTGTTTATCATTTTTCCTCCAAACTTTAATCCTCCCAATTTGACCAGCAAGACTCTGTCGGACACAGCCCAGTATCCCTTAACTGCTTTTGATTTGTCCCTGTCCATTACAATGCCTACTCCTCTTTCATGTGAGTTTCCACCAGAGTATATCACTGTATACTCTCCGGATGTTATCATGCCTGCCCCCTTCCATCTCACTTCCCCTAGTCCTAAAATACTAATGTTAAGTCTTTCCATCTCCATTTTGACATTGTCTAATTTGCCTTTTTGGAACAAAGTTCTTATATTCCATGTTGCTATTTTAGTATTTTTGAGTTTGAGTTTGGTCGCAGTATCTGGCTGACGGTCTGGTGTCACCTGCGCCGCATGACAGTCCCTATCGGACGAAGGTGCTCCATCGGAGCACCTATTCGCGTCGTTATCTTCAGAAAAATAGACAGAAAAAAGAAAAAAAATTAGAACATTTCATCAATGACAAATCGGAAATACTTTTAACATCAACATCACATGGACCCTTACTGTTCGGTGTTGATCAAACTCTAAAAAGAGATTGAATATTTGATCTGATTATTAGGCTTGCAAAATCCTTTATCTTATAAATGCAAGATTGACAAACGTGCTCCGAATGTACCTACATGCCAAATGTTACTCAAGACTAACTGGGCTTCAAGGGAAGCGATCTGAGAACTGATAGATCTCTCTGACAATTTTTTGCCAGGACAGCCAGGCAAATGACCTGCTCTTAACGACTTTCAACTACCGTTGGATTTTAAGCGTGCGCAGGCCAGAAGGCACTCGGGTCCCATTCGTTTTTCGTCCCCTTCCTAGGGAAAACTAAGAGAGATATACTCAGAAACACCTGATGTCATAGAGAAAGACTCAGGAACACCTGATGTCATAGAGAAAGACTCAGGAACACCTGACGTCATAGAGAAAGAAACTTCCACGTTTTGAAACACAGTTGGACAACTATACAGAGGCTGGCCCAGAACAGATGGGAATGGAGAAGCTTCGTTGCTGCCCTACAATAAGTAAGCATTTATGTATACATAAACACTAACATACGTACATACGCACACCCACGCTGGCACAAACACATACATACACACACTACACACATACAGACGCATACACATCCTCACACATATATGCTTGCGCGCGCATGCACGCAACACACACACACACACACACACACACACACACACACATACACACTATATATGACATTGTATTATATATATATATATATAAATCATTGAAAACAGCTTACACTGCTAACAGTCGAAAGCTCCGAGGGCCGGACTCTGGCGTGGAGATCATCAGGAGAGAATGCGTCGCTGTTTCGGGCTCTTCCTCTCTACAGCTTCAATGACGCACCGAGCCCCTCACCGATGTGAGGTCTCCCTGCCAGTTCGACTGTATGCCTTTGCCATCAACCGTCAGGACTCGCTCCAGGAGGTGTCCTCTCTCTTCAACCAGATCCAATGACTTGCTTTCTCTACGGTCTTCTGTAGAGCTTTTGTCATGGTTTTCACTTTCTTCGGACCAAGTCCAGCCACTTTCATCCACTTTCTGACGCTATTTGCGATGTAACCTCTGCAGCCGACTTTGACTGGGAAATGCGTTGCTTTCCATCCCGCCTCCTCGCATTCATCGACAAGAGCCTCGTAGCGATTCTCCTTCCGCTCATGTGCAGCCCTGATATTGTCTTCGTGGGGCACCGTCAGCTCCACAAGGTGCACCTCTCTCTCTTCCTTGCTCCATACCACCAGGTCTGGCTTCTTCGTTGTTGGGATGGGGAAGAATCTCTCGCAGCGCTCAAGGTCTGCGGCTACCTCCCACAGACCACCACACTGGCCATCCGTGGCCTCGCTTGCCTTCTTTCCATCAGGAACCTTGCTTCCTTGCGGTACAAACACGATCTTGCCCAGTCCTTGTTTCTGTGGCTTAAGAGCGTATTTTCCCTCCTCCACCTGCTCCTTCGCCATCTTGGTAAACACCCTGAGCACTTCATTGTGTCTCCAGGTGAATCTATTCAGGGCCAGGTGGCAGTTTGAGAGGATATGCTTCATGGTTCCTAGTTTGCCGCACCTGCACTTGTCATCTTCCTGGACCTTCCATCTAACTAAGTTCACTGGTGAAGGCAGAACATCATAGGTGGACCGGAGAAGAAAGCTTAACCTCGATGTGTTCCACTCCCAGATCTCACTCCATCCAATCTTTCTTTCCATTACATGCTCCTCCCACCCGGTCACCCGCCCTTGTTGAGCACACTGGATGAGGTGAACTTCTCGCCTTTCAGCCTCATTCTTTCGCACCTGCCCTGCTGCAGCTGCTCTTCTGTCTCGTTGGGACATCTTCCTAAAAGGTCTGAAGTCGCCGTTGCCAAGTCCCAACCTGCCCGTCTGTGCTGGACCTACAATATCGCCATGTTCCAACGAAGAGATAATCTCGTCAGCCGCATCCTCCGCATTCCATTTTCTCGCTGTTCTGACTTCTGGCGGGTCGTCGCTGACTTTTTGGTCCCTCGACTCCCTCAGCATCATCACAGTCCTGATCTTTCCTGCCTTGTAGATCTCCACGATGGATGCGAGGGGTAGCTGGAGCGCTCCCTTCTGCCTGTACAGGGCTGATGTGTTGGTTGTGCGAGGCAGCCCCAGCCACTTCCTGATGTAGGTGCTACGTTTTCTCGATCATCTCAACTCTCGACACGGCGACTTCGTACGTTATCAGCGGCCATGCCAGTCGAGGGTTGAGGGCAAATTGCAAACACCATATCTTATACTTTCCTGGCAGTTTTGTTTGGTCAATCGCTTTCAGCCCATCTTTAGCCTGCTTCATGATTTCCACACCCCGATTCCTGTCCGACAGGGTTCCTGCATACCACCGTCCCAAACTTTTCACAGGTTGCTCTTTTACTGTAGGCATCTGTTCCCCTGCGATTGTAAACTTCTGTTGCTTCTGCTTCTCTTTGTGAATAGTCAGGCTTCTAGATTTCTTGGCTTTAAACTTTATGCTGGACCAAGTGATCAGCTCATCCAGCCGAGTCAAAACACCCTGCATTGTGTCCGTATCTCTTGTCAGCAAGGTCACGTCATCCATGAAGGCTTTCTTTGGTGATCTCACCTTTGCTTTTTCCTCAGCGCAGTCTGCAGATCTCAGTAGCATCTCCATCACCAGGATGAACCAGATGACAGATATAGTGCAGCCGGCTGCGATCCCAATCTCCAATCGGTGCCACTCAGTTATGAAGTCATTGGTCGAGAATCGCATCTGGAAGTTACCGTAGTATTCTTTCATGATGCCTTGCACCTCGTGCGGGATGTAAAAGAAGTCCATTGCTTTCATCAGCAGTTCATGGGGAACGGATCCGTAGGTATTTGCCAGATCCAACCAAACCACACTTAAGCTTCCTTTGGTTTTCTTGGCCTCCTGGATTGCATCCCAGATCGTAAAAGAGTGTTCAATGCATCCTGGGATCCCTGGTATCCCAGCTTTCTGCACGCTCTCATCCACATAGCCGTTGCTTTGCAGATATGCCACAGTCCTCTTCGCAAGTATTCCCATGAAGATCTTGCACGCCACATTGATGATGGAGATGGGTCGGAACCGCCCTATAATCTCTGCGTTCTGTTCCTTTGGTAGGTACACTCCTTCCGCTCTGCACCAACCTTCAGCAAGCTCCTTGTCTTCCCACAAAGCTCTTAGCATATATATATATATATATATATATATATATATATATATATATATATATATATATATACACACATATATGTATATATCTATGTGTGTGTGTGTGTGTGC
>JAPXFY010000034.1:13535102-13580102 GCA_030674185.1 Monoplex corrugatus
CCTTTGTATGTCCCTTGTTTCTTCTTAATGCCTCTTTTACCTCCTTATTTGCCTTTGTATGTCCCTTGTTTCTTCTTAATGCCTCTTTTACCTCCTTATTTTCCTTTGATTGTATGTCCCTTGTTTCTTCTTAATGCCTCTTTTACCTCCTTATTTTCCTTTGATTGTATGTCCCTTGTTTCTTCTTAATGCCTTTTTTACCTCCTTATTTTCCTTTGTATGTCCCTTGTTTCTTCTTAATGCTTCTTTTATCTCCTTATTTTCCTTTGATTGTATGTCTGTAATCCACTTTTAAAAAATAGACTATTGATACAATTAACAGCAATGTTGTTATTTTGTTATTGTTGCTATTGTCCAAGGGTTGATATGTATTTATTTACATATGTCCGCCCTAGTCTCTCATGCTTTTGTAAAGCGCATCAGTCACGAAAATCAATATTTCATCACAACTCTTTGTTTCACGTTTTGTTATTTTTCATTATTTTGTGCTCATGTTTTGTGCGTACAGTAGCGAGGACTACCTATGAAACAGATCCAATTGCACCAAATGCTAGTATTTCGAGTGATAAAGTGTTTTAAAGTCTGAACTGCAATCCCTTGCCCCTCATCTCTCTTCCTCACCAGCGCACGCGTCAGGTAACAATGAGCAAAAGGAGGGATTCTAATGTGGTGTCATACATGAAAAGCGTTCTTACCAACAATTGCTTATCAATTTACATCAGGATGAGAATTCTTCAGTGTTTTATAGAACCGATACTGTGATACAGATGCAAAGCGTGGACAATCAACACGCAAAGTCAGAGCAAGGCTGAGGCAGCTGAAATGTGGTTTCTAAGAAAAATGTTAACAGTTTCACGAACAACGAAGAAAACAAACGAGACAGTTTCGAAAGAGGCAAACACAAAAAGAACACTAATGAAGAAGATTAGGAAAAGAAAACCAAAATTTATAGGACATTTTATGAGACAAAAGAATTTGGGCACCTAGTCACAACAGGAAGGCTGGAGGGAAAGAGAACGAGGTAGACCCAATGAAAAAATATTGGACGGACTTGCGCAGTGGATGAAGACAGATTGGAAGATGTACTTGCAGCGACAAAAGACCTAATCGTATGGGGAATCATGATTGCCAACGCCATGCTGCAAGGCACAGATGATGATGATGATGAATGCGAAAGAATGCGAAGAAGAATGCGAAGAAGAAGAAGAAGAAGAAGAAGAAGAAGAAGAAGAAGAAGAAGAAGAAGAAGAAGAAGAAGAAGAAGAAGAAGAAGAAGAATGCGAAGAAGAAGAAGAAGAATGCGAAGAAGAAAAATGCGAAGAAGAAGAATGCGAAGAAGAAGAGAAGAAGAAGAAGAAGAAGAAGAAGAAGAAGAATGCGAAGAATGCGAAGAAGAAGAAGAAGAATGCGAAGAATGCGAAGAAGAAGAATGCGAAGAAGAAGAATGCGAAGAAGAAGAATGCGAAGAAGAAGAAGAAGAAGAAGAATGCGAAGAAGAAGAAGAAGAAGAAGAGAAGAATGCGAAGAAGAAGAAGAATGCGAAGAAGAAGAATGCGAAGAAGAAGAATGCGAAGAAGAATGCGAAGAAGAAGAATGCGAAGAAGAATGCGAAGAAGAATGCGAAGAAGAAGAAGAATGCGAAGAAGAAGAAGAAGAAGAAGAAGAAGAAGAAGAATGCGAAGAAGAAGAAGAATGCGAAGAAGAAGAAGAAGAATGCGAAGAAGAAGAAGAAGAATGCGAAGAAGAAGAAGAAGAAGAATGCGATGAAGAAGAAGAATGCGAAGAAGAAGAAGAAGAATGCGAAGAAGAAGAAGAAGAAGAAGAAGAAGAATGCGAAGAATGCGAAGAAGAAGAAGAAGAAGAAGAAGAAGAATGTGAAGAAGAAGAAGAAGAAGAATGCGAAGAAGAAGAAGAATGCGAAGAAGAAGAAGAATGCGAAGAAGAAGAAGAAGAAGAAGAAGAAGAAGAAGACGATGATGATGATGATGATGATGATGATGATGAGACAGGCAACTAGTCCTGTCCCAGACAGAGATCTAAATAGCAACATATACTGACTGTTGACTGAACGTTTAGAAAACAAAACAGCTATCTTCCTTGACGTTTTGTTGAAATAGAGAAACACATAACACAAAGTTGTGGGTTGAATCTCCATCTTGCAGTGCCAAAATTATTTCAGCCTGTCCGACTCTTATCCATGGTTCAACGTATTACCGGCTCACTGGGAAGGCTGGGACCACACAGTCGACTTTCATCTACTTCACAGATGTGTCATGGAAGATGTTGCTGAAATGACCTGACCAAACACCACAGGTGTCTGAATCTCTCGGGCCCGGTTGACGCCAAGTTACTAATGATAGTGAGCATAGAGTCCACGTAGTCTCAATCCTAGATGGAACTCCTTATCATAGTAATTATCATCTCCATCGTTGTCGTCATCATCATCGTCATCAGGTGCCCTGCCGCATGGCGTTGGCGATCATGAACTTCCATCTGTCTCTATCTCTCGTTGCCTCCAGCATCTCCCCCACCCTCCTCGTCCCCAGCCACTCTGCAAGTCCGTCCAGCATTTTCTCCCTGGGTCTATCCGGTGTTCTCTTTCCCTCCAGCTTTCCCGTTGTGACCAGGTGCTCCAAATCCCCCTTCCTCATAAAATGGCCTATAAAAGTTGCCTGTCTTTTCCTAATCTTCCTTATGAGTGATCTACTTGTGTCTGCCTCCATCAAGACTATCTCGTTTGTTTTCTTTGCTGTCCATGGAACTCTCAACATTCTTCTGAGAAACCACATCTCGGCTGCCTCAATCTTGTTCTGGCTTTGTTTGTTGACTGTCCACGCCTCGCATCCGTACAACAGTATTGGTTCTATATAGCATTCAAGAACTCTCTTCCTGATGTTAATTGATAGGCATTTGTTGGTAAGAATGCTTGTCATCTTCTTGAATGCTGTTTTGGCTTGGCCGATTCTGCCGGCTATTTCTGATGTGCATCTGCCGTCTGATGAAATGATCGTTCCCAGGTATTTGAATTTATCAACCTGTCAAGGTTGTGCCATTTGCTGTTATTTTGCATGAGGGGATTTCATGGGTTTTTTTTATGATCACCATGACTTCAGTCTTCCTGCTGTTTACATGTAGTTCCAACCCCTTACCTTTGCTTTCTATTTCTGGTATATTCACAAGGTTTTGTAGGTCTCTTTCACTTTCTGCAATTAGCATGGTGTCATCTGCGTATCGAATGTTGTTTATTATTTTCCCTCCAACCTTTAATCCAGGGTCTTCTTCTAGGTTTCTCATGATGTTTTCGCTGTAAAGTGAAAACAGATCTGGTGACAAAACACAACCCTGTCATCATAGCATTGAAAAATTGTTCCAGCTTCTGTGGCCATTGGGGTGGCGTAAGAAATTGACAAAAACTAACCTAAACTAAACTAACCAAAATTAACCTAAACTAACGTTAGCTAACCTAACCTAACCTAACCTAACCTAATCTAACCTAACCTAACCTAACCTAAACTAAACTAAACTCAACTCAACTAAAAGATAAATACAGGACAGGACAGGACAGGATAGGGCAAAACAAGACAAGGCAAGACAAGGCAAGACAAGACAAGACAAGACGAGACGAGACGAGACGAGAGGACGAGACAAGACAAGACAAGATCATGGTGAGCACAGACTGAACTGTATGGATGCAATGACCCTTGAAACAAAAAAAAAAAAAAAACAAAAAAAAAAACAACCTTAAAAAATCACAAAAAGCAGACATTCATACCGAAGCCACCATAGCCCGTAAATTTGCTGTGTTGTTATCTATTGCTATTGACATCTGTGGTGAAAGCCAGCTGACGTTCACGATTCGAGAAGGGAAATAGATGTGCGCACTTGTGTGCGTGTGTGTGCGCGAGTAAATATAGAACGAGGCAATCTGTGTCTTGAATATTTGCATGACAAAGCTTTCGGGCATTGATCAGAGCGCGCACGTGCGTGTGTGTATGCGTATGCATGTGCGTATGTGTGAGTGTGTGTGTGTGTATGTGTGTGTGCGTGTGTATGCGTGTGTATGATATATATATATATGTATATCTATAGATATATCTATATATATATATCACACACACACACACACACACACACACACACACAACAATATATATATATATATATATATATATATATATATATATATATATATATATATATATATATACATATATATATAGAGAGAGAGAGAGAGGTTTTAGTGCTGCTTAATTCTCATGTAATATTTTATACTGTGCTGTGAGCTTGATGTTTTTTACCACAGCATAAGATTGATTTTTTTCGGGAACGTGGGCCTATCCATTTCATTGCGTGCAGTTGTACACAAATACATTAATGTTTTTTATACAGATTCTGTATTGTTGTAGGATTATTTGATAAATTGTGCCTCGTGGGTTTTGGTTTTCAAATTGAAATATCACTGTGTGTGTATTGTGTGTGTGTGTATGTGTGTGTGTGTGTGTATGTGTATGTGTGTGTGTGTGTGTGTGTGTGTGTGTGTGTGTGTGTGTGTGTGTGGTGTGTGTGTGTGTGTGTGTGTGTTCGTTCGTTTTTTTTTAATGTCTATTCACATATGTGCTTTTAGACGAGTGTGTGTGTGTGTGTGTGTGTGTGTGTGTGTGTGTGTGTGTGTGTGTTGTGTGTGTGTTGTGTGTGTGTGTGTGTGTGTGTGTGTTGTGTGTGTGTTTTGTGTGTGTGTGTGCGTGTATGTGTGTGTGTGCGCGCGCGCGCGTGTGTGTGTGTGTGCGTGTGTGTGTGTGAGTGTTGTATGTGTGTGTGCGTATATGAGTGAGAGAGAGTGTGTGTGAGTCTGTGTATGTGTATGTGTATGTTTATGTGTGTGTGTGCGTGCGTGGGTGCGTGTGTGCGTGTGTGTGTGTGTATGTCTGTGTGTGTGTGTGTGTGTGTGTGTGTGTGTGTGTGTGTGTGTGTGTGTGTGTGTGTGTGTGTGTGTGTGTTCGTTCGTTCTTTAATTTAACGTCTTTTCACTATAAGTGATATTAGACGGATGTGTGTGTGTGGTGGTGTGGTGTGTGTGTGTGTGGTGTGTGTGTGTGTGTGTAGACGTTCTAACTGGGTACAACGCTCCTAAATACAAAGAAACCAAAGTGAAATTGCTCATTAAAACAAAAAAAACAACCAAACCAATAAACGTGATGAAGCGATGAGCACAAGGGACAACTGACTGGGAAGTCGTAGGTTCGAATCCCCATCTGCCCAAAACATGATTATGGGATTCCGGGTCCGACCATCTCCTATCACAGTGGAGTGATGTATGGACTCGTTGGCAAAATATGGGCTCGTTTGGAAAACTTGGACCAAGCAGACTAGTCTCATCCACTTCACCGATGCGTCATTGAGGATATTGCTAAAGAAAAATCCCACAACGATTCCTTGACTCTTGTGCATTCGAACCCACGATCTTGCATTTGTACGAATGCGAAACGTGGACAGTCAATACGCAAAGTCAGAACAAGATTGAGACAGCTGAAATGTGGCTTCTAAGAGTTCCATGGACAGCAAAGGAAACAAACGAGACAGTATTAAAAGCAGGAAAACAAAAAGAACATTAACGAAGAAGATTATGAAAAGACAAGCAACATTTACAGGACATTTTATGAGGCAAGAGAAATCTGAGTACCTAGTCACAACAGGAAGGCTGGAGGGAAAAAGAGCTCCAGGTAGACCCAGGGAGAAAATATTGGACAGTTTTGCGGAGTGGATCAGGACAGAAAGGGTAGGAGATATACTTGCAGCGATAAAAGACAGACTCGTATGATGGGCCATGATCGCCAACGCCATGCGGCAAGGCACATGATGATGATGACGAGGATGACGACGACGACGATGATAATGATGATGATGAAGAAGATGCTGATGATCTCACAGTCAGAAGTCCGTTGCATAACCACTTCGCCACGTCGACTGGTCTAACGCTCAAATCTATTCACCAACATACACAGAGGTACATGTAAGTCAGTTATAAAGGAAATTACAAGTGTTCTGAAGCACATCAGTCCCCATGGTGCAATGGTCAGTGCAACAGACTACCAACTGGAAGACTTGTGGGTTCGAATCCCATCAGCCTTGTCAGAACCACTGTGGGATTTTTCAGCCCCAGCCAGCTTCTACACAGAGTTCACCATGCTATGGGCTCACTGAGAAGACTGGAACTAAACTGGACGAGTCTCATGCACCTAACGGACATGTCATTGAGAATGATGTTCAAATTTCCTTATAAACACTGTTTATATCTCACCAGCGTAGCTGATGTCCGTATGTATTATGATAGTAAGACTAAAAACTCGAATCAACGCACTGATCTTTCCTGTATCACTTTTTTGCCCACCTGTCACTCACAGCTGCCTTCAGTTGCCTACTGTCCTTGGGCCAACGAAACTTCCTAGAATTGAACCACACACAATTCAAAAAGAACGTACTGGATCAACCTTTACACGTGACATGCACAACGTGTATCATTTCATTATAGAATTGTACACAAGATCGCAGAACATTCGGAACTAGCTTATAATTCTGGAACAGTGTGCATTTTTAGCAGTTCCATCTAGAATCTCACAAAAGAACGTAGCACGGCAACAGCAAGCATTTACATTGTTTCATTCTAAAATCTTGTGCGAAGTTGAGCGAAGTTTAACACGTGAACAGTGTCAATCTATTCAAGTTACCTCAGTGGGGCACTGTGTGAATATATTCAAGTTGCCTCTAGGCATTGTGTGAATTGATTGAAGTTGCCTCTGGGCACTGTGTGAATTAATTTAAGTTGCCTCTGGGCACTGTGTGAATTTATTCAAGTTACCTCAGTAGGGCACTGTGTGAATTCATTTAAGTTGCCTCTGGGCACTGTGTGAATGTATTCAAGTTACCTCAGTAGGGCATTGTGTGAATTCATTTAAGTTGCCTCTGGGCACTGTGTGAATGTATTCAAGTTACCTCAGTAGAACACTGCATGAATTCATTTGAGTTACCTCAGTAGGGCACTCAGGGTATGTACAGACGAATTGAAGAAATTGTCCACATGAAAAATACATGCACATCAACTGGTTGCTTAAAATCGAAAGATGGCACGCTTATCATGGAAAAAGACAAAATATTAGACAGATGGGGAGAGTACATTAAAGACCTTTTTGAGGATGACAGAAACGAAGAACACATTATAAAAAAGAACTTTGAAGGACCACCCATAATGAAAGATGAAGTTAGAGCAGCACTGAAAAAGATGAAACCAGGAAAAGCCCCAGGACCAGACAACATTACTACAGAGATGATTGAAGCCCTGGAGGAATTTGGCATAGAAAAAATAACAGTCCTCCTAAATGAAATTTACGACACTGGAAAAATCCCCAAAGATATGTCAAAATCAATTTTCATTGCACTTCCAAAGAAGACAGGGGCTATAGAATGCGAACTCCATCGCACAATCAGTTTGATGAGTCATGTAACAAAAATCCTGTTAAGAATAATCATGTGGAGGGGAAAGGAACTATTAATGCCATATACATTCTAAGAACTATCATAGAGAGGTCAGTTGAGATGAATAAGGATTTGTATTTATGCTTTGTTGACTATACCAAGGCTTTCGATCGGGTACGATATGAAGAATTGATCAACCAACTGGAGAGACTCAATGTCGATGGAAAAGATCTACGAATAATCAGGAATACGTACTGGGAACAAACAGCTGCAATGAGAATAGAAAACAATATAAGCTCTTTTCGAAACATCAAAAGAGGAGTCGGACAGGGTTGTGTTTTGTCACCAGATCTGTTTTCACTATATAGCGAAAACATCATGAGAAACCTAGAAGAAGACCCTGGATTAAAGGTTGGAGGGAAAATGATAAACAACATGCGGTACGCAGATGACACCGTGCTAATTGCAGAAAATGAAAGGGACCTACAAAACCTTGTGAATATACTAGAAATAGAAAGCAAAGGTAAGGGGTTGGAACTACATGTAAACAGCAGGAAGACTGAAGTCATGGTGATCAGTAAAAAACATGAAATCCCCTCATGCAAAATAACAGCAAATGGCACAACCTTGACACAGGTTAATAAGTTCAAATACCTGGAAACGATCATTTCATCAGACGGCAGATGCACATCGGAAATAGCTGGCAGAATCGGCCAAGCCAAAACAGCATTCAAGAAGATGACAAGCATTCTTACCAACAAATGCCTATAGATCATTAACATCAGAAAGAGAGTCTTTGAATGCTATATAGAACCAATACTGTTGTACAGATGCGAGGCGTGGACAGTCAGCAAGCAAAGCCAGAGCAGGATCGAGGCAGCCAAGATGTGGTTTCTAAGAAGAATGTTGAGAGTTCCATGGACAGCAAAGAAAACAAACGAGACAGTCTTGATGGAGGCAGACACAAGTAGATCACTCATAAAGAAGATTAGGAAAAGACAAGCAACATTTATAGGCCATTTTATGAGGAAGGGGGATTTAGAGCACCTGGTCACAACGGGAAAGCTGGAGGGAAAGAGAACACCAGGTAGACCCAGGGAGAGAATGCTGGACGGACTTGCAGAGTGGCTGGGGATGAGGAGGGTGGGGGAGATGCTGGGGGCAACGAAAGATAGAGATGGTTGGAAGTCTATGGTCGCCAACGCCATGCGGCAGGGCACCTGATGATGACGATGACAGTAGGGCACTGTGTGAATTTATTTAAGTTGCCTCTGGGCACTGTGCGAATTTATATAAGTTGCCTCTGGGCACTGTGAGAATCTATTTAAGTTGCCTCTGGGCACTGTGTGAATTCATTTAAGTTGCCTCTGGGCACTGTGTGAATTTATTCATGTTGCCTCAGTAGGGCACTGTGTGAATTTATTCAAGCTGCCTCTGTATTGCAAGTTATTCCAACTTGGTTTGCATTCGAATTCGGATTGATTCGATTAACGGCTCCCGACTTGTAACGGATAACATGGCAGCACTGAGCGAATAAAACTGGATGAGTAAGGTTCGACACGTCCCAGGTTCGACGCATCCCAGAATCGATACGTCCCAGGTTCGACGCGTCCCAGGTTCAATACGCCCCAGGTTCGATACGTCCCAGGTTCGACGCGTCCCAGGTTCGACACGTCCCAGGTTCGATACGTCCCAGGTTCGATATGCCCCACACCCCCAACACACCATACACCCCCACATCCACACCCCCACACACCAATACCCACACCCCCACACACACACCCACCCCAGACCCCCACATCCCCATGGTGTGTGTGTGGTGTGGGTGTTGGTGTGGGTGGCGTGGGTGTTCTTGTGTGTGATGTGAATGTGGGTGGTGTAGGGGTGGGGTGGTGGAGATGTGAGTGGTGTGTGCGTGGTGTGTGTGATGGTGTGGGTGTTTGGGTGGGGGTGGGGGTGCTGGGGATGTGGGTGCTGGGGTGTGGATGGTGTGGTGTGGTTGATGGAGGTGGGGGAGTGGTGTGTGGGTGGTTTGGGGTGTGTGGGTAGTGTAGGTTCAGGGTGTGGGTATGTGGGTGGTGGGGTGTGTGTGGTGTTGGTGATGTGGATGTTATTGTGTGTGGTGTGTGTGGTGTGAATGTAGGGGTGGGTGGTGTAAGTGGTGTGGGGGTGTGAGGGTGTGGGTGTTTGTGTGGGGTGGTGTGGTTGGTTGGGTTGTGGGTGTAGGTGGTGTGGTGTGGTGTGGGTATAGGGGTGGTGTGGGGGTGGGGGTTGTGTGCGTTCGGGGGTGTGGGTGGTGGGGATATGGGGTGTGTGGGTGTTGTGGGTTTGGGTGAGGGTGGTGTGTAGGTGGGATGGAGGAGGGGTTGGGGTGGTGGTGTGGATGTTGGTGTGGATGTGTGGGTGGTGTTTTTGTGGGGTGTGTTGATATGGGGGTGTGGGTGGTGTGGGGATGTGGGGTGTGTGTGTGTGTGTGTGTGTGTGTGTGCGTGGTGTGGGTGGTGGATGGTGTGGGTGTGGGTGGTGTTTGGTGTCTGTGGTGTTGGTGTGGGTATGGGGGTGGGCTTGTAGGGTGTGGGTGTGTGTGGGGTGTGTGTGGGGTGTGTGAGGTGTATGGGGCATATCGAACCTGGGACGTATCGATCCTTGGACGCGTCGAACCTGGGACGGTGCAAACTGGATAACAAAACACTGACCCTGAGTCAAGTTAGCGTTGTTGCCAGACGCAATACATGGTGTCAGGAGTGAACTTAACGTCATGGCCGAGGCTCCTATCGCGCGAACACCAGAGGCCCTAAACGTCAGCGGCGGCAATTCCAGTTTGGCATGGGACAAGTGGAAGATGAGGTTCGAAATATTCTAGCAAGCTAGTGGAGCATCGACTAAGCCAGACATCATGAAAGTAGCCTTGCTTTTGAATCATGTCGGCGATGACGGGCTAAAGATTTTCTCCAACTTCGTCTTTCTCGACTAGAATAGAATAGACCCAAACAACGCGGATAGGCAGTTACCGGCAGAAAGCAAGACTATGCAATCGTGATGCGCAAACTGGACGAATACTTCCACCGACGTGACCCACAGTTGATGTTACGTCAGTAGTACTGGTACTCTTTACAGCGTGAACCAGCACAGTCCTCTAATTCGTGGCTGTGTACAGTCAAAGAGAAGTTTGACAACACCGATCAGATGATTAGAGATAAGCTAGCGTTTTCATGTAAAGACGACTCTTCTAAGCGGAAGCTATACGATATAGGGGCAGACTGACTTTGGACTTTGGACAAGACTATCCAGATTCTTTCTATGCGTGAGATGACGAAGCAAGAGCTTGCTGATTCCAAGACTGCCAGTATTGATGCGCTTTCCAGCAAAACCAGCGACCTGCGACATGAAGGAGAAAGAGGAGACCTCAGACGTTGGAACCAGAGAAGCAGCCAGCCTTCTGGTGGTTCTATGGCTAGTGGCAACTGTGGCTACTGCAACAGATGACATCCTGCTGGAAAGAAGAATTGTCCTGCGACTAAGAGCCACTGCAAGAAGTCTAGCAAGATGTGCCATTTTGCTATCGTCTGCAGAAGTTCAGCATCAGTTCGTGAAGTTTCCCAAGACGCAACTGACCATGCAGGGAAAAACTGTTTCATTGGAAGTGTGAATGAAAAGTCAGTGCCATCGACCGACCTGGGGTGGCACATCAAACTCAAGGTTGGATTGCAATAGCTTACCTGGTGTATTGACACTGGAGCAGAAGTTTCTGTGATGCCTGACCACATCTACAAGCCAGTTTTTGGGACTCTACACCCAGCTGACGTCACTCTTCTTGGACCTGGTGACCAGCGTCTCAACGGCAAAAGTTTAGCGTATATCAAGCTCCACCATAGCAAAAGAAACATTCAAGAGAAAGCGTACGTTGTGAAAATCCCCACACTGCTGTTGGGTATGCCTGGAATCCAAAAACTAGGACTGATCCACGACATTCCTGGGGCTTTCACAGTTCGTGCCATTAGAACGCAAAAAAAAAGAAAAAAAAAAAAAAACAACCAGCAGTCTCCCAAGACCCAAGCGCAGATCCACTTCATATCTTTTGAGGACGTGAAGCGACGTTTCACCAACCTGTTCACTGGTTTGGGTAAACTGGAAGGTGAGCAGAACATTGAGGTGGACAATGCGAAGCCATTCTCTCAGTCTGTGCCCAGACGTGTTCTAGTTCCTCTGCTCAAGAAGGTGGAAGCTGAACCGAACAGAATGACTGACAATGGTGTCATCGAACCAGTGAATACGCCTACTGACCGGTGCAGCCCGATTGTAGTGGTGCCGAAGGCTAGTGGTGATGTAAGGATCTGCATAGACCTAACCAAATTGAACAAAAGTGTGAAACGAGAAGTATACGCCATGCCGTCTGTAGAGGAAATGCTGAGCAAGATCTCCGAGGGCAATGTCTTTTCAAAGCTTGACGGCAACTCCAGGTTCAACCAGATCCAGCTAAACGAAGAAAGCTCCAAGCTTACGACGTTCATAACGCCATTTGGACGCTATAGGTTCAAGCGTCTACCATACGGCATGTCATCGGCGCCTGAGCACTTCCAGAAGAAAATGGACAACATGGAGTTCTGTGCCATATGGATGACATTCTTGTTTTTGGAAAGGACAAGGCTGACCACGACATGAAGCTCAAGAGCTTCCTTGACAGGCTGTCACAGGCTGGCCTCACGCTGAACGCTGACAAATTTGACTTTGCCAAAACAACGCTTGAGTACCTGGGCCAGGCGATCGACGAGGTGTGAGGAAGGACCCCACAAAGGTGAAGGTCATTGTGGACATGCAAGAACCACAGAGTGTGGCGGACTTTAGAAGATTCCTCGGTATGGTGAACCAGCTCATGAAGTTTGTGCCAAATCTGGCTGAGAAGACGAAGCCTCTGAGAGAATTCTTACACAAGGATGTTGCATGGACCTGGGGACAGGATCAGCAATCTGCCTTTGACTCTCTCATGAACGACCTAGCATCACCAGAGACACTTGCCCTGTACAGCCCAGATCGCGAGACTGTAGTTTCTGCTGATTCTAGTTGTTTCGGACTTGGGACGGTACTCCTGCAACACCAAGGCAATGGAAAGTTCCATCCTGTCGCCTATGCAAGTCGTTCGCTGACGGAGACTGAGCGGCGATACGCTCAAATCGAGAAAGAAGCGCTAGCTGTCACCTGGAGTCTCGAACACTGGTCTGACCTGTTCATTGGCATGACTTTCCGTGTTGAGACGGTCCACAAGCCTCTCATCAAAGCTGATTGATGAGCTTCCTGTTCGCATCCAGCGCTTTAAGATGAGATTGATGTGGTACTCTTTCAACACTGTCCACGTTCCTGGCAAAGAGCTGTATACCGCTGATGCACTTTCCCGAGCACCCTTGTCAACGACTGAGACGGTGGACAACTATTTGACCTGTCAGGCGGAGGCATACGTTAATGCTGTGATGCTGACCCTGCCAGCTTCAGACAGGAGGCTGGAAGAGATCAGGTCAGAACTCCAGAAGGAGGACACCCTCATGCATCATGTGCAGGATGGGTGGCCCGACAAGAAAAATCTGAACCGTCCAATGAAGACTTACCTGAATGAACAAGGCATCCTGTCTGTCCATGACTTCCTCTTACTGCAAGACAAAAGACTGGTGATTCCCTCATCTCTCCGACAAGATGTTCTACGTCATCTCCACGATGGACATCAAGGCGTAAACAAGATGAAGGAGAATGCAGCCGACTGTGTGTGGTGGCCTGGCCTTTCTCAAGATATTGACCTCATGGTGAAAACCTGCCCTGAGTGTGCCAAGAACAAAAAGGCCAGAGTGGAACCCATGAAGGGGACAGTTTCCAGAGCGGCCCTGGTCCAGGATTGCAGCTGATTTTTTTCAGCACAACGGAAAACCCTTCCTCCTTGTTATTGACTACTACTCCAGAGACGTGGAGATTGTACTGGTATCCAACAAAGTGACAACTGCAGAGACTGTATCCCGCATGAAGAAAGTCTTCAGTCACCATGGCATCCCAGACATTCTTGTCACGGATAACGGGCCACAGTTCAGCAGTGAAGGATTCGCCAGCTTTGCCCAGTCCTGGGGATTCGAACACGTGACCTCTTCACCCCACTATCTCCAAGCCAATGGTGAGATTGAACGTGCCATTCAAACCATCAAAAATCTCCTCAAGAAATACCTTGGGCTATTCATGTACCTCAACACACCCTTGCCCAACGGTTTTTTACCCCGACCAACTGAGCATGGGACACAGACTCAAAACCCGTGTCTCATGTCACCCTGATACCCTCTGCCCCAACCCCCTGACAGCTACACCCTGACACCCTCCTGCCCCAACCCCCTGACAGCTACACCCTGATACCCTCCTGCCCCAACCCCTGACAGCTACACCCTGACACCCTCCTGCCCCAAACCCCTGACAGCTACACCCTGACACCCTCCTGCCCCAACCCCCTGACAGCTACACCCTGATACCCTCCTGCCCCAAACCTCTGACAGCTACACCCTGATACCCTCCTGCCCCAAACCCCTGACAGCTACACCCTGATACCCTCCTGCCCCAACCCCCTGACAGCTACACCCTGACACCCTCCTGCCCCAACCCCCTGACAGCTACACCCTGACACCCTCCTGCCCCAACCCCCTGACAGCTACACCCTGACACCCTCCTGCCCCAACCCCCTGACAGCTACACCCTGACACCCTCCTGCCCCAACCCCCTGACAGCTACACCCTGAAGAAGAGGGGAAAGGAGTATCGTGAGAAGATGAAGACGAACGATGACAGACGGCATCAAGTAGTTGCCCCTGAAGATCTGTCACCCGGCGATGCTGTGTGGATTCCAGACCAGAAGAAAGAAGGCACAGTGATCAGAAGCCACGACTCTCCTAGAAGCCTCATCATCCAGATCTCTGATGGTGGCCTCCTGAGAAGAAACCGGCAGATGGCAGGCAAGCTGTATCCATCATCGGTGCCCACTACAGAAGGTATCTTTCCCACCCCCTGTGCCCCTTCCAACATGGGCGCATTCCCAGATGCAGCCAGGGAGACACCTGCAGCCCAGAAGATGCCTGCCGCTACAACGCCAACAGCCCAGAGGACGCCGGCAGCCCTGAACACGCCGGCACACCTGCCATCAGCTACGAGTCCAGAGCTACGACCACCACAGCCCAGACAACCAAGTGGAGACATCAACAAGAGTCAAGAAGCCCACTGAAAGACTTATCGAACAGTGATGATTAAACCAAACGTGAACAGACATTCTTTCGGACTATTTGGTTTTGATCGTATTTTGTTTCCACTGATTTGGCTTAAATGCGCTACTGTGAAAAAATGTCCATTGCAAGTTATTCCAACTTGGTTTGGATTCGAATTCGGATCGATTCCATTAATGACTCCCGGATTGTAACGGACAACATGGCAGCACTGAGCGAATAAAACTGCATAATAAAACATTGACCATGAGTCAAGTTGGTGTTGTTGCGAGACGCAATACAACCTCAGTGGGATACTGTGTGAATTTATTCAAATGACCTCAGCGGGGCGCACTGTGTGAATTTATTCAAATGACCTCAGTGGGGGGCACTGTGAGAATTTATTTTCAAGTTACCTCAGTGGGGGGAGGGGGGGCTGAGTGAATTTATTCAAATGACCTCAGCGGGGGGACTGTGTGAATTTATTCAAATGACCCCAGCAGGGGGATTGTGTGAATTTATTCAAGTTACCTCAGTGGGCACCGTGTGAATTTATTCAAATGACTTCAGTGGGGGGCACTGTGTTATTTCATTCAAGTTACCTTAGCGGGGGAAATTGTGCGAATTTATTAAAATGAACTCATCGGGGAGCACTGTGTGAATATATTTAAATGACCTCAGTGGGAGTAAGCCCTGGCAGAAAAAAAACACCACCGCCTTGTGGTTATCTCGGGAGAGAATAAGGTTAAGGGACTAAACCCTGACAAAATCACCCCTACTGCCTTGTGGGTTGTCGTGGGAACGACAAAGGCTAGCGGAGAGTCCGTACAAAAACCTATGGAAGGCAACGGAAAACCACCATCGTACACTCCCAAGAATATCGTGGCCAGCTAAAACACGAAAAAGGATTATAACGAAGTAAATAGGGGCTGCTGTGGAGCGCCTTCGTCCAGTAGGGATCGTCATGTTGCGCAGGTGACACCCGACCGTAAAGCAAGCTACGCAATCAAATTAAAAATATCAATATTGCAACGTGGAATGTAAAGACATTACTCGAAAGGGGAAAATTGGAAAATGTCAAGATGGAGATGGAAAGGCTTAACATCAGTATTTTTGGACCAGGGGAAGTGAGATGGAAGGGGGCAGGCATGATAATACGAGGGTGAGTCAAAAAGTAATGCCTTTTTCTTTAGTACAGGAACAATTACCGACACAGGAACATGTATCATACATCAAAATGAAGCTGGTCCTCTGGGGATCACATCCCTACTTCTCAACATAGTCACCGTTTCTCTCAATAGCAATGTTCCACCTTCGAATGAGGGCATGTATTCTTGCCTCGTAAAATTCTGCTGACTGTGCTTGGAGCCACACCTTCATTGCAGTGTTCACTTCCTCGTCACTGGCATAATGTTTGCCTCTCAAACCCTCTTTCATGAGGCCGAAGAGATGATAATCTGAAGGCGCTAAGCCTGGTGAGTATGGAGGATGTGGTAAAGTTGTCCACCCGAATGAGGCGATTGTCTCCCTTGTCCTGATGCTTGAGTGTGGTCGAGCATTGTCATGCAGAAGGAGGACATTATCGATTTGCAAGCTGGGTCTCACTTGTCGGATTCTTGCTTTGAGCCTCGTCAGGGTCTTAATGTATGCCTCAGACTTTATTGTTTCTCCTCTTGACAAGAAATCAACCAGAATGACACCTTGAGCATCTCAAAAGACAGTCGCCATGATTTTTCCAGCTGACTTTTCCATCTTGAACTTTTTCGGTTTTGGTGACGTAGGGTGACGCCATTCCATTGGCTACCTCTTTGATTCTTGTTCATAATGGTGAATCCATGTTGTCTCTTTGACTTTGTTCAAGAAGTTCAGTGCAGGCGTTGACCCTGTCAGTCTTGCGTTCGGTAGTCAGTTCTCTCGGTACCCAATGGGCACACACTTTTGAAAACCCAAGTGATTCAACAATGTTATAAACACTTCCATGGCTCACTTCAAGGTTTTCTGCCAACTCCTCAAGAGTTATGCGCCTGTCTTCTCTAATCAGAGCATCTGCTTTTGCTTTATTGGCAGGATTCACAGAAGTGGACGGACGGCCAGAACGGGGTTTATCGGCTACGCTCGCAGTTCCCACCTTTTCATCATTCAGACGACAGACCCATCTGCAAACGTTGCTATAATCTAAAGTATTCTCCTTATACACATTCTGTAATCATCTGTGAATGTTCACAGGGGTTTCCTCCTCAGCAACAAGGAATTCAATCAGTGCTCTTTGTTTTTGAAGCAGCTCTAAGGGGGCAGCCGTTTTGAATTTTCCTCACGAGTCTATGAACCGGAAACACACCAAACAAAATATTTCCGTCCGTAACAGTTATAATCATTTGTAACTGAGCAACATTTCAGGTAATTTTATCAAAAACTTCGTCTGATATCAATAAAAAGGCATTACTTTTTGACTCACCCTCGTATCAGGCAAGCAGGGCAAACAAGAAAAATGCAAAAAAGATAAACAAGGAAATCAGGAATAAGTGTAATGAAGGTAAGGAAGCTTGGCTGGAAACAAAATGCGAGCAAATAGAAAACCGACACAAAACAGATCCTCAGGTTATGTACAGAAACAATGAATAAATTTCCCACAGGAAAAAGACATGCACATCAACTGGTTGCTTAAAATCGAAAGATGGTACACTTATCATGGAAAAAGACAAAACATTAGACAGACGGGGAGAGTATATTAAAGACCTTTTTAACGGTGACAGAAATGAAGAACACACTATAAGGTATAACGTTGAAGGACCACCCATCATGAAAGATCAAGTAAGAACGGCATTGAAAAAGATGAAACCGGGAAAAGCCCCAGAACAGACAATATTACTACAGAAATGATTGAGGACCTAGAAGAATTTGGCATTGAAAAAATAACAGTCCTCCTAAATGAAATTTATGACACAGGAAAAATCCGCACAGATGTGTCAAAATCAATTTTTCATTGCACTTCCAAAGAAAACAGGGGTTATAGAATGCAAACTCCATCGTACAATCAGCTTGATGAGACACGTAACAAAAATCCTATTAGGAATAATCATGATTCATGATGAGGACAAGAAACAGAATCAAAAGAGAAATAGCAGAAGAACAGTGCAGATTTGTCGAAGGGAAGGGAACTATTAAGGCCATATACATCATAAGAACTATCATAGAAAGGTCAGTGGAGTTGAATAAGGATTTGTATTTGTGCTTTGTTGATTATACCAAGGCTTTCGATCGGGTAGGACACGAAGAATTGATCAACCAACTAGAAAGGCTCAATACTGATGGAAAAGATCTAAGAATAATCAGAAATATGTATTGGGAACAAACAGCAGCAATGAGAATAGAAAACGATATACGCTCTTTCCAAACTGTCAACGGTCAGGCAGGGTTGTGTTTTGTCACCAGATCTGTTTTCACTTTACAGCGAAACCATTATGAGAAACCTAGAAGAATGCCCTAGGATAAAGGGTGGAGGAAAAATGATAAACGACATTCATTGCACAGATGATGCCGTGCTAATTGTAGAAAATGAAATAGACCTACAGAACCTTGTGAATGTAATAGAAATAGAAAGCAAAAATATAGGCTGGAGCTAAATAGCAAGAAGACTGAAGTCATGGTAATTGGTCAAAAAACAGGAAATCCGTTCGTACAAAATAACAGCGAATGGCACAACTTTGAAACAGATTGTTAAGTTTAAATATCCGGGAACGGTCATCTGACCAGACAGCAGATGCACATCAGAAATACCCAGCAGAATTGGCCAAATGAAAACATCATTAAAGAAGATGAAAAGCGTTCTTACCAACAAATGTCTATCAATTAACATCAGGAAGAGAGTTTTTGAATGTTATATAGAACCGACACATTTGCACGGACGTGAGGCGTGGACATTCAACACGCAAAGCTAGAACAAAATTGAGACAACTTGAATGTGGTTTCTAACAAGAATGTTAAGAGTTCCACGGACAGCAAAGAAAACAAACGAGACAGTCTTGAAGGAGGCAGACACTAAAAGATCATGAATAAAGAAGATTAAGAAAAGACAAGCAACATTCATATGATATTTTATGAGGAAAAAGAAATTAGAACACCTGGTCACAACAGGAAAGTTGGGGGGGGGGGGGGGGGAAAGAGAGCACCAGATAGATCCAAGCAATCATATTGGGCGAACTTGCAGGGTGGCTGGGAACAGAGAGGGCGGGAGATGTACTTGCAGTGACAAGGGATAGATGTGTATGGAGGGCCATGATCGCCAACGCTATGCGGCAGGGCACATGATGATGATAGTGATCTCAGCGGGGCACTGCGTGAATTTATTCAAGTTACCGCAGACGGGCATTGCAGATGCAGAAATTAAGGTGCCCTCCTGTTTTGGAATCACAGGAGCTATCTACACTACGCACAAAAAGTTAAGGATCACTTGCACAAAAATTCATAACTTTCAAAATAAGAAAGCCAATGCGTTGAAGTTTGGCAAACATTTAATTCCATGCTTTAGTGATAACGATACACAATTGCCTTCAATTTCGAGCAATCGTTTGGTGTGTACATTTGATCAAAGTGGGTACGTATCGAAATTTGATTTCACAAAGTCATTGAAATCACAAGACAGGGCATTCTGATGCTCCCAAAAGTTCAGTAATGCGTGTAACCGCCATGGCTGTTTGGCACTCGACGCAGCGAGTCCTCATCGAGTTGACCAGGTTGGTGAAGATCCTCTGTGGAAGCGCCTGCCACTCAGCCTGCAGCATCTGGTAGAGGTGTTGGGCATCCCTGGGAGGGGGGTGGTTGCTCCTCACTTTGCGATCCAGCTCATCCCAGAGGTTCTCAATCGGGTTGAAATCGGGACTGCATGCTGGCCACTCCATTCTGTTGACTCCAGACTGCTGCAGGAAGTCGTTGACCACCCTTACCCTGTGGGGGCGAGCGTTGTCATCCTGGTAGACAGCCGTCGGTCCCATCTGCTGCAGTGTAGGCACAGCCAGCGGTCGAAGGATCTCATCCCGGTATCGGAGGCCAGTCAGGTTACCTTGTACATGATACAAGGGTGTTCTGTGGTGAAGGCTGAAGGTCCCCCAGACCATTACAGAACCTCCACCAAAGGCCATCTTTTCTTGGACAGTGGTGTCAATAAATCGTTGCCCTGGGTGCCTCCAGACCCTCAGTCGGCCGTCGTTGTGGTTCATGGTGAAGCGTGATTCATCACTGAACAGGACCTGGGACCATTGCTGACGTGTCCACCTCACGTGACGTCTGCAGAAGGCGCGGCGTGCTGCCCTTTGGGCTTGAGTTAAGCGTGGCCGTATAGCTGGGCGACGAGAACAGAGGTTAAACCCATGAAGGCGGTTCCGTATGGTCTGCTGGCTGATGTTGATGTTAGTAGCCACCCTCAAATGCCTTCGAATGATGCTGGAAGAGGCTGTTCTTGTCTGCAGGGCTTGTCGTTCAATGAGACGATCTTCACGTGGGTTTGTCTTCTTCGGTCGACCAGATCTGCGTCTTTCATGGACCCTCCCAGTGGCTGTGAAGCGTTGAATCAGTCTGACAATGACCGAGATGGACACCTGAAGTCGCCTGGCCACTTCTCGCTTAGGAACACCATCTTGGAACCATGCAACAGCTCGTCCCCTCTCAAACTCGCTCAATTTTCGTCGTGGAGGCATTGTCAGATCAGGCCTACTACTGGTGGAATGTCTTCTTATAAAGCCAAGCAAGAGACAGCATCTCACACATAAACAGCAGTGCTTGCACGTGCATAATGGTTTTTCCATCTGGCTTGTGCAATGTGTTCAGGCAGAACGGTCCAAAACAAGGTCCTTTTTCGCAAGTTTCCGCTTTTCCGTTTGCGGCCAAGCTCAGTAGTAGAGAATCCCGTGCAATTTTCGCACTAACACAACATCGCCCACTTACAGCTGAACAAGAATTCATAACAATTTGGCTGGACTGAGAAATAAATAACAGTAGCGAACTGAGTTAATTACGCACCTGTTTTCTCATAGTGATCCTTAACTTTTTGTGCGTAGCTTAGTTTGTTTTTTGACAGTTAGGGGTTCCTCAATCCTGTCATGCTTTTTTTTCCCCCTCACAAAACCCTTTCTTGTGTCTGTCTTTCAGATCATTCACCTAGATATCTTCCAAACTCTTTTCTTATCTCCCCCCCCCCCCCCTGACAGAGTATGATTGCCTTTAAGGTGGGATAAAGAACAGTCATATATATACACAAAATTCGCTCCCTCTGGTAGGTAGATAGGTAGATACATGTAGGTAGGTGGAAGGAAGAGGAGGAGGAGGAGGAGAAGAAGAAGAAGAAAAAGAAGAAGAAGAAGAAGACATAATATTATGAGAAAATTCGGCTCACTTACATACACACACACAACACACACCACACACACACTCATACACACACTCACACACACACACTCATACACACACACTCACACACACACACACACACACACACACACACACACACACACACACACACACACACAACCTTCGTGCACGCAGATTGGAAAACGAATGCTGTACCACCACGGCCACCAGGCCTCCAACTGACTCACCATGTTATTCCGTGACGCACGGAAGTTGAACACCCTCTGAATGCCAAGCTACGCAACTCACACAGCTGTCGCTGCTATTGTGGCTGACTTCTATTTTCATCTCCCTTTTCAATTTTCTGAAGGGAGATTATTTCATATTGATATGGCGGGTTGCGGCGCGCATGTGTGTGAGTGCTTGCAAGTGTGTCTTTTGTGTGTGTGAGTGCGTGTGTGAGTGCGTGCATGTGTGTGTCTTTTGTTAGTGCAAGTGCGTGCGCGAGTGTTTTTGTATGTGTATGTATGTGTATTTGTGTGTGTGTGTGTGTGTGTGTGAGTGCATGCATGTGAGCGTGTGTGCGTGCGTGCATGTGTGTGTTTTGTGAGTGTGAGTGCATGCATGTGTGTGTGATTTGTGTATGTAATTGTGTGTGTGTGTGTGTGTGTGTGTGTGTGTGTGTGTGTGTGTGTGCGTGCGTGTATGTGTGTGAGTGTATGTGCGTGTGTGCGTGCAAGCATGTGTGTTTTGTGAGTGTGAGTGCATGCATGCATGTGTTTTGAGTATGTGTGTGAGTTTAAATGTGTGTTTGCGTGAGTGTGTGTGTGTCTCAGTGTGTGTGTGTGTTCGTTGCTTGATTTAACGTCTTTTCACTATAAGTGTGTGTGTGTACGTGTTTGTATGTGTGTGTATATGTGTGTTTGTGTGTGTATATATATGTGTGTGTACGTGTGTGTGTTTGTGTTTGTGTTGTGTGTGTTGTGCGTGCGTTTAAGTGAGTATGTTAGTTTGCATGAAGTCTATTCAAGAAAAGATCCTTGCCCCGTTGCTCTATCTGAGAGGGTGACGTCAATGATGATTGAGATCCACAGTATATATACATGTATAATAGAATATTCACATGAAATTTGGTGTGTGTATGTGTGTGTGTGTGTGTGTGCGTGCGTGCGTGCGTGCGTGTGTGTTTGTGTGTGCGTGTGTATGTTTGTGTTTGTGTGTGTAAGACAGAGACAGACAGAGAGACAGAGACAGACAGTGACAGAGTCAGAGACAGAGACAGAGAAACAGAGAGACAGAGTCAGAGAGAGACAGGGAGACAGAGAGAGCAATGTTTCCTCGTTGGTCTGGTTGTTCGGTCGCAAACTGTGCAGGCAGTATGTTGCTGCACAATCTGCATACACCGTCTTCGATGGGTGTGCACGCTGAGCATTTTCAGTATTTCCAGAATCCCTCCAAACACTGACATGATTTACAGGATCCTTAACGTGCGTGTGATGATCTGTGTGCGTATTCGTATCTGATGTTCGATGTACGTACACACACAAAGGGGCTTAAAGCACTAGCAGGTTCTTGTTCTTCTTCTTCCTTCATACGACCAACATCATTCTGCTGATGGTTTTGTCGTAGTTTGGGGAGATTGCCGAAGATTGCGCTGTTGTGAGGATTTAGAACATTTTCGCAACTCCAACTGAGCCAGTCTGATTTCCTTGGAGGTACCCGGGGTCAAGCCCCTACCAGCAGTGCCTCAGCCTTCATCACCGCTACTTGGCTAGGTCCGATAGAGGTGTGAGGGGTGGTGGGGATGATGGTGAAAAAGTAGCAGGGGGAGGGGGGCAGGGGTGGAAAAATGACTGGGAGGGATGGCAGGGGGGAGGTTTTTTTTAGGGAGTAGTGGTCAGGAGGAGGGCAAGGGGGGAGGGTTGGGGGTGATGGGGAGGGGGGAGGTTGTTACAGGTTCTAGAGATGGGAGGCCAGCCTGGACTTGAAGCAGTCCAGTGACTCAGCTGTCAAATGTTGATGTGAGAGATAAGCAGCAAGAAACTCGGGGGAGAGCTGGACAAGGGAAGATCCTCAGAGGAGAAACTCCTCCCCCTTCCCCTCCCATTCCTCCGCCATGCCCTCCAGCAAGTGTTTTGGCCCTAAACTCCTCACTGTGTAGTAAAGTAGAGGTAAAGAGTGAAGAGTCCTCTTGTCCTGGAAAACAGTGCTAAGCAGACCCGTGGGCACAGTCTAAAGCTCAAGAAAGGGAGTTGCAATAATTCACTGCGCCAGCACTTTTTCTTCTATCGAGTGGTGAATCCCTGGAACGCGCTCCCAGAAAAAGTGGTCAACGCACCATCTCTTGACAGCTTCAAGGCCAGTCTGGATTGCCATTGGGCAGACCGCATGCATCTGATTAGGTAGACCTTCAGACGGTTGCGCCATCAATACTCACGCAAGAAGTTTTTCAACTGTATGAATGACCAAGTTTTTTTTCGTGAAAAAGACCAGACTAAAGGCTGAATAGCCTAAACCAGTCTGCAGCGGTATGGTATGGTATGGTATGGTATGGTAAATATGATTAGCTCGATGCCTCACATTCTATGGAGATCGGACTACATCCAGGTCATGACTTCTGAATGTCCTTCTCCTGTTCCCGGTTATTGTTGTTGTTGTTGTTGTTTACCTGGGAGATCAGACAATCTCAGTCTTTCGATGCTTCCCACCAGCTGTTACCCAGACAGGATCGAAGCCACACCTTGTGATTGTAAGTCTGACATCTTTACTACTTGACCGTCCGCTCGTCCCGGTCTGTGGATAATTACACTGCTAGCGTTGTTGTGATTGTTGTTGATGTTGTTGTTGTTGTGTTGTGGTTCTTGTTGTTGTTGATGTTATAGCTGTTGTTGTGTTGTGGTTATTGTTGCTGCTGTTATGTTGTAATCATTGTTATTGTTGTTGATATTATAGCTGTTGTTCTTGTGGTTATTGTTAGTGTTGTTGATGTTGTAGCTATTATGTTGTGTTTATTGCTGTTGTTGTTGATGTTGTAGCTGTTGTTGTTGTGGTTATTGTTGTTGATGTTGTAGCTGTTGTTATTGTGTTGTGCTTATTGTTATTGTTGTTGATGTTGTAGCCATTGTTGTTGTGGTGTGGTTGTTATTATTGTTGTTGATGTTGTTGTTGTGTTGTGGTTATTGTTGTTGTAATTGTTGTTGTTGTGTTGTGGTTATTGTTATTGATGTTGTAGCTGTTGTTGTTGTATTGTGGTTATTGTTGTTGATGTTGTAGCTGTTGTTGTGTTGTGGTTATTGTTATTGATGTTGTAAACTGTTGCTGTTGTGTTATGGTTATTGTCATTGTTGTTGATGTTGCAGCTGTTGTTGTTGTGTTGTGGTTGTTGTTGTAACTGTTGTTGTTGTGTTGTGGTTATTGTTATTGTTGTTGTAACTGTTGTTGTTGTGTTGTGGTTATTGTCATTGTTGTTGATGTTGTAACTGTTGTTGTTGTGTTGTGGTTATTGTTGTTGTTGATGTTGTAACTGTTGTTGTTGTGTTGTGCTTATTTCTATTGTTGTGATGCTGTAGCTGTTGTTGTTGTGGTTATCGTTATCATTCTTGATGTTGTAGCCGTTATTGCTGATGATGTTGGTGCTACCGCTGTTGCTTGTTTTTTGGTGGGTTGGTTTTATGAGATTGTTTTGTATGGACCAGAGGGGGTGTGTGTGTGTGTGTGTGTGTGTGTGTGTGTGTGGTGTGTGTGTGTGTGTGTGTGAGAGAGAGAGAGTGTGTGTGTGTGTGTGTGTGTGTGTTGTTTTGTGTGTATGTGTGTGTGTGTGTGTGTGTGTGTGTGTGTGTGTGTGGTGTGTGTGTGTGTGTGTGTGTGTGTGTGTATGTGTATGTGCGTGTGTGTGTGTGCAGATCATCTGCAATTTACTCCCTAGCGCTGATGGTTCTTTTCCATTCACCGAAGATTTTAGAGGTACAAAGACTGTTAAAAGAAAACACGAACACTTCTTCTTCTTCTTCTCCTCTCCCTTCTCCTCCTCCTCCTCTTCCTGTTCCTCCTCCTCCTTCTTCTTCTTTTTTTTTCTTCTTCTTCTTCCTCTTTTTCTTCTTCTGCTTCTTTTTTCTTCTTCTCGTTCTTCTTGTTCTCTCGTTCGCCATCTGCGTGGTTAGAACACATGAATGTGGCCGTTTTTTCCCCCAGTATCTGTTGGCTGCAGGTTTGATGTTGAGGTGCATGGCCTGGGTGCTGATCCACCCTGAAGGATTCTCAGTGGATGAGCGCCATTCTCATCTGCTGTAGATGACTGTGCAGACATACGTACTGAATGGTACCATGGTTTGTCAGAAGGCGCTTACAAGCCTGGTACCTCCGAGGTCCCTCCGGGATAGAGCAGCGTCGGATCGGATCCTGCACCTTCAGAGAGTCCACTTTCAAAACACTGGAACTCCTTGATCAGCAAGGTCCATGGCAACCGGCAGAATCTGAGAGAACAAACAAACAAACAGACAGACAAACAAACAAACAAATAAATGAACGAACGAACGAACAGACAGACAGACAAACAGACAGACAGACAAACAGACCAACCAAAGAAACAACGGTCACATTCATCGCCAGACGTGACCTGACCAAGTACACAGCGGACAAAAGCAGAAGACGCAGTTAAGTATAGATAAAACTTGTGCCCTAACCCTGAGGTCGTAGCGGAGTGAGGTGGTATAAAGACTCAACTTTTCTTGTGGGCCAACATGATGAAGGCAGTGTCTCCCTTCCCCCATTCGCCCCCGCTCCCTTGTCGCTTTACTTTTCCTTAAGTTTGAAAAAAGCCAGGCACCCATTGACAGCTAGGAAGCCGCACCCGTGCAACTCATGTTGATCGGAAGTGAGCGTTTATAACTGAAGATGGAGCAGCCAAAACAACAACAACAACAACAAACAAACAAACGAACAAAGAGTGGGGGGGGGGGGGAACAAAAATAAGAAAGAAAGAAAAGAGAAAAAGAAAAGTTTTTGAATAGTCTCTTTATTGGGTCAGTCAAGTGAATGAATTGTGTGATGGGTTCAGAATTCCAGCATCCCCCATCAGTGGCGTGACTTGGCGACAGCTGGTGATGTTTATGCGCATAACTAAGTCCCCGTGTGCTCCAACACTTTCCTTCTGTCCCATACAGCATACAGTACAAACTAGACACCATGTGCTACAAAAGCCTCAATAACGCAGCCCCCTGATTACCTGTCAAGCCTACTTGAGATCTATGTTCCCTCACGTACCCTCCGCTCTGCCTCCGATCCTCTGACTTTTCACTTTCCACGCACTAAGCTCAATACCTATGGTCCACGAGCCTTCTCTGTTTCTGGTCCACTCTCCTGGAACAAACTTCCTCTCTCAGTCCGTCAGCAACCTACTTTTGTCTCCTTCAAGTCCGCTCTCAAAACTCACCTTTTCTCCTCTGCATAAAATCCTGACTTCACTCAACCCCTCTGCAGCCTCTCCACTCGGAGGGGAATCACATTGTAATAGGGGTGGGGGGGGTTGTGGGGGGGGGGGGGGGGGGGGTTGTGGGGGGGGGGGTGGTGTGGGGGGGTGGGGGGGGGTGGGGGGTGGGGGGGGGGGGGGGGGGGGGGGGGGAGGGGGGGGTTGGGGGGGGGTGGGGTGGGGGGGGGGGGGGGTGGGGGGGGAGGGGGGGTGGGGGGGGGTGGGGGGTGGGGGGTGGGGGGGGGGGGGGGGGGTGGGGGGGTGTGGGGGTGGGGGTGGGGGGGGGGGGGGGGGGGGTGGGTGGGGGGGTGGGGGGGGGGGTGGGGGGGGGGTGGGTGGGGGGGTGGGGGGGGGGGGGGGGGTGGGGGGGGGGGGTGGGGGGGGGGGGGGGTGGGGGTGGGGGGGGGGGGGTTGGGGGGGGGGGGGGGGGGTGTGGTGGGGTGGGGGGTGGGGGGGTGGGGGGGGGGGGGTGGGGGGGGGGGTGGTGGGGGGGGGTGGGGGGGGGGGGTGTGGGGGTGGGGGGTGGGGGGGGGGGGGGGGTGGGGGGGGGAGGGGGGGTGGGGTGGGGGGGGGGGTGTGGGGGTGGGGGGGGGGGGTGGGTGTGGGGAGGTGGGGGGGGTGTGGGGTGGGGGGGTGGGGGGGTGTGGGGGGGTGGGGGGGGGGTGGGGGGGGGGGGGGTGGGGTTTGGTGGGGGGGGGGGGTGGGGGTGGGTGGGGGGGGGGGGTGTGGGGAGGGGGGGGGTGGGGGGGGGTGGGGGGGGGTGGGTGGGGGTGGGTGGGGGGGTGGGGGGAGGGTGGGGGGGGTGGGGGTGGGGGGGGGTGTTGGGTTTGGGTGGGGGGTGGGGGGGGGTGGGGGGGGGGGGGGTGGGGGTGTTGGGTGGGGGGGGGGGGGGTGGGGGGGGGGTGTGGGGGGTGGGGTGGTGGGGGGGGGGGGGGGGGGTGGGGGGGGGTGTGTGGGGGGGGGAGGGGGGTGGGTGTGGGGGGGTGGAGGGGGGGGGGGGGGGGGGTGGGGGTGGGGTGGTGGGGGGGGGGGTGTGGGGGGGGGGGGTGGGGGGGGGGTGGGGGGTGGGGGGGGGTGGGGTGGGGGGGGGGGGGGGGGTGGTGTGGGAGTGGGGGTGGGGGGGGGTGGGGGGTGGGGGGGGGGGGGGAGGTGGGGGGGGGGGGGGGGGGGAGGGGTGGGGGTGTGGGGGGGGGTGGGGGAGGTGTGGGGTTGGAGGGGTGGGGGGGGTGGGTGGGGGGGGTGAGGTTTGGGGGGTGGGGGGGGTTGGGGGGGGGGTGGGGGGTGGTGGGTGGGAGGGGTGGGTGTGGGTGGGGGGAGGTGGGGGGTGGGTGGGTAGGGGAGTTGGGGGGGGAGGGTGGTGGGGGTGGGTGGGTGGGTTGATGGGGTGGTGGG
This sequence comes from Monoplex corrugatus, assembly GCA_030674185.1. Lineage (NCBI taxonomy): Eukaryota > Metazoa > Mollusca > Gastropoda > Littorinimorpha > Ranellidae > Monoplex > Monoplex corrugatus. The sequence goes on from JAPXFY010000034.1 coordinate 13,562,990, forward strand.
GGGGGTGGGGGGGGGGGGGTGGGTGGGGGGTGGAGGGTGGGTTGGGGTAGAGTGACAGTGCGGATGTTGGTGGATAGAGTGACAGTGCGGGATGTTGGGATAGAGTGACAGTGCGGGATGTTGGATAGAGTGACAGTGCGGATGTTGGATAAGTGACAGTGCGGGATGTTGGGATGAGTGACGGTGCGGGATGTTGGTGGATAGAGTGACGTGCGGGATGTTGGGGTGACGGTGCGGGATGTTTGGATAGAGTGACGTGCGGGATGTTGGTGGATAGGTGACGGTGCGGATGTTGTGGATAGAGTGACGTGCGGGATGTTGGTGGATAGAGTGACGGTGCGGGATGTTGGTGGATAAGTGACAGTGCGGATGTTGGTGATAGAGTGACGTGCGGATGTTGGGATAGGTGACGTGCGGGATGTTGGGGATTAGAGTGACGGTGCGGGATGTTGGTGGATAGAGTGACGTGCGGGATGTTGGGATAGAGTGACGTGGCGGGATGTTGGGATAGGTGACGTGCGGGATGTTGTGGATAGGTGACAGTGCGGGATGTTGGTGATAGAGTGACGTGCGGGATGTTGGGGATAGAGTGACAGTGCGGGATGTTGTGGATAGAGTGACGTGCGGGATGTTGGTGGATAGAGTGACAGTGCGGGATGTTGGTGGATAGAGTGACAGTGCGGGATGTGGATAGAGTAGAGTGACAGTGGGGATGTTGGGGATAGGTGACGGGGATGTTGGGAGTGACGTGCGGATGTTGGATAGAGACAGTGCGGGGATTGGATGGGACAGTGGGCGGGAGTTGGGGATAGAGTGACAGTGCGGATGTTGGTGGTGAGTGACGTGCGGGATGTTGGGATAAGTACGTGCGGGATGTGTGGATAGGTGACGTGCGGGTGTTGGTGGGTGACGGGTGGGGATAGTCGGTGGAAGAGTGAAGTGAGGGGATGTTGGATAAGTGAGCGGGTGGGGATAGGTGAGAGTGCGGTGGGGATGTTGGGATAGAGTGCAGGGGGTTGTGGATAGAGTGACAGTGCGGATGTTGGATAGAGTGAGTGGGGATGTTGGAAGATGGAAGGGTGGGGATGTTGGGGATAGAGTGACGGCGGATTTGGATAGGTAGGCGGAGTTCGGTGGGATGTTGGATAGAGTGACGTGCGGGATGTTGGTGGATAAGTGACGGGCGGGATGTGTGGATAGAGTGACAGTGCGGGATGTTGGTGGATAGAGTGACGGTGCGGGATGTTGGTGGTAGGTGACAGTCGGGATGTTGGTGGATGGAGTGACAGTGCGGGATGTTGGATAGAGTGACGGTGCGGGATGTTGGGATAGGTGACGGTGCGGGATGTTGGTGGATAGGTGACGGTGCGGGATGTTGCGGATAGAGTGACGGTGCGGGATGTTGGCGGATAGGTGACGTGCGGATGTTATGGATAGGTGACGGTGCGGGATGTTGGTAGAGTGACGTGCGGGATGTTGGGATAGAGTGACAGTGCGGGATGTTGGGATAGAGTGACAGTGCGGATGTTGGTGGATAGAGTGACAGTGCGGGATTGTGGATAGAGTGACAGTGGGGATGTTGGGGATAGAGTGACGGTGCGGGATGTTGGTGGATAGAGTGACAGTGCGGGATGTGTGGATAGAGTGACAGTGCGGGATGTTGGTGGATAGAGTGACAGTGCGGGATGTTGGTGGATAGAGTGACGGTGCGGGATGTTGTGGATAGGTGAGTGCGGGATGTTGGGGATAGGTGACGGTGCGGATGTTTGGATAGAGTGACAGTGCGGGATGTTGGTGATAGAGTGACAGTGCGGGATGTTAGGTGGATAGAGTGACGGTGCGGGATGTTGGTGAGTGACAGTGCGGGATGTTGGATAGAGTGACAGTGCGGGATGTTGGATAGAGTGACAGTGCGGGATGTTGTGGATAGAGTGACGGTGCGGGATGTTGGTAGATAGAGTGACAGTGCGGGATGTTGGGTAGAGTGACAGTGCGGATGTTGTGGATAGAGTGACAGTGCGGGATGTTGGATAGAGTGACGTGCGGGATGTTGGTGGATAGAGTGACAGTGCGGATGTTGGTGGATAGAGTGACAGTGCGGGATTTGGATAGAGTGACAGTGCGGGATGTTGGATAGAGGACTAGGTGCGGGATGTTGGTGGATAGAGTGACGGTGCGGGATGTGGTGGATAGAGTGACAGTGCGGGATGTGGTGGATAGAGTGACAGTGCGGGATGTTGGATAGAGTGACAGTGCGGGATGTTGGTGGATAGATGACAGTGCGGGATGTTGGGATAGAGTGACAGTGCGGGATGTTGTGATAGAGTGACAGTGCGGGATGTTGTGGATAGAGTGACAGTGCGGGATGTTGGTGGATAGAGTGACAGTGCGGGATGTTGGATAGAGTGACAGTGCGGGATGTTGGATAGAGTGACAGTGCGGGATGTTGGATAGAGTGACAGTGCGGGATGTTGGTGGATAGAGTGACGGTGCGGGATGTTGGGATAGAGTGACAGTGCGGGATGTTGGGATAGGTGACAGTGCGGGATGTTGGATAGAGTGACAGTGCGGGATGTGTGGATAGAGTGACAGTGCGGGATGTTGGTGGATAGAGTGACAGTGCGGGATGTTGGGATAAGTGACGTGCGGGATGTTGGGATAGAGTGACGTGCGGATGTTGGATAGAGTGACAGTGCGGGATGTTGGGGATAGAGTGACGTGCGGGATGTTGGTGGATAGAGTGACAGTGCGGGATGTTGGGGATAGAGTGACAGTGCGGGATGTTGGATAGAGTGACGTGCGGGATGTTGTGGATAGAGTGACAGTGCGGGATGTTGGATAGAGTGACAGTGCGGGATGTTGGCGGATAGAGTGACAGTGCGGGATGTTGGTGGATAGAGTGACAGTGCGGGATGTTGGATAGAGTGACGTGCGGGATGTTGGTGGATAGAGGTGACGTGCGGGATGTTGGTGGATAGAGTGACAGTGCGGGATGTTGGATAGAGTGACGGTGCGGGATGTTGGTGGATAGGTGACGTGCGGGATGTTGGTGGATAGGTGACGTGCGGGATGTTGGATAGAGTGACGTGCGGGATGTTGGCGGATAGAGTGACAGTGCGGGATGTTGTGGATAGAGTGACAGTGCGGGATGTTTGGTATAGAGTGACAGTGCGGGATGTTGGTGGATAGAGTGACAGTGCGGATGTTGGATAGAGTGACAGTGCGGGATGTTGTGATAGAGTGACAGTGCGGGATGTTGGAAAGTGACAGTGCGGGATGTTGGGATAGAGTGACAGTGCGGGATGTTGGATAGAGTGACAGTGCGGGATGTTGGATAGAGTGACAGTGCGGGATGTTGGGATAGAGTGACAGTGCGGGATGTTGGATAGAGTGACAGTGCGGGATGTTGGGGATAGAGTGACGTGCGGGATGTTGGGGATAGAGTGACGTGCGGGATGTTGTGGATAGAGTGACGGTGCGGGATGTTGGGATAGAGTGACGTGCGGGATGTTGGGGATAGGTGACGGTGCGGGATGTTGGTGGATAGGTGACGTGCGGGATGTTGGTTAGAGTGACGTGCGGGATGTTGGGATAGAGTGACGTGCGGGATGTTGTGGATAGAGTGACAGTGCGGGATGTTGGGATAGAGTGACAGTGCGGGATGTTGGTGATAGAGTGACAGTGCGGGATGTTGGATAGAGTGACAGTGCGGGATGTTGGGGATAGAGTGACGTGCGGGATGTTGGATGAGTGACAGTGCGGGATGTTGGGATAGAGTGACAGTGCGGGATGTTGGTGGATAGAGTGACAGTGCGGGATGTTGGATAGAGTGACAGTGCGGGATGTTGGGATAGAGTGACAGTGCGGGATGTTGGTGGATAAGTGACAGTGCGGGATGTTGGATAGAGTGACGTGCGGGATGTTGGATAGAGTGACAGTGCGGGATGTTGGATAGAGTGACGTGCGGGATTGTGGATAGAGTGACAGTGCGGGATGTTGTGGATAGAGTGACGTGCGGATGTTGGCGGATAGAGTGACAGTGCGGGATGTTGGATAGAGTGACAGTGCGGGATGTTGGATAAGTGACAGTGCGGGATGTTGGGATAGGTGACAGTGCGGGATGTGGATAGAGTGACGTGCGGGATGTTGGGATAGAGTGACGTGCGGGATGTTGGTGGATAGAGTGACAGTGGGGATGTTGTGATAGAGTGACAGTGCGGGATGTTGGATAAGATGACGGTGCGGATGTTGGTGGATAGAGTGACAGTGCGGATGTTGGATAGTGACAGTGCGGGGGGGGGGGGGGGGGGGGGGGGGGGGGGGGGGGGGGGGGGGGGGGGGGGGGGGGGGGGGGGGGGGGGGGGGGGGGGGGGGGGGGGGGGGGGGGGGGGGGGGGGGGGGGGGGGGGGGGGGGGGGGGGGGGGGGGGGGGGGGGGGGGGGGGGGGGGGGGGGGGGGGGGGGGGGGGGGGGAGAGTGACAGTGCGGGATGTGGTGGATAGAGTGACAGTGCGGATGTTGGTGGATAGAGTGACAGTGCGGATGTTGGCGGATAGAGTGACGTGCGGGATTTGGATAGGTGACAGTGCGGATGTTGGATAAGAGACAGTGCGGGATGTTGGATAGAGTGACAGTGCGGGATGTTGGATAGAGTGACAGTGCGGGATGTTGGCGGATAAGTGACAGTGCGGGATGTTGGATAGAGTGACAGTGCGGGATGTTTGGATAGAGTGACGGTGCGGGATGTTGGTGGTAGGGTGACAGTCCGGGATGTTGTGGATAGAGTACAGTGCGGGATGTTGGATAGAGTGACGGTGCGGGATGTTGGCGGATAGGGTGACGGTGCGGGATGTTGGTGGATAGGCTGACGGTGCGGGATGTTGCGGATAGAGTGACGTGCGGGATGTTGCGATAGGTGACGGTGCGGGATGTTGATGGATAGGCTGACGGTGCGGGATGTTGGTTAGAGTGACGGTGCGGGATGTTGGCGGAAGTAGAGGTGACAGTGTGCGGATGTTGGTGGATAGAGTGACAGTGCGGGATGTTGGTGGATAGAGTGACAGTGCGGGATGTTGGATAGAATGACAGTGCGGATGTTGGATAGAGTGACAGTGCGGGATGTGGAAAAGTGACAGTGCGGGATGTTGGCGGATAGAGTGACGGTGCGGTATTTGGTGGGTAGAGTGACGGTGCGGGATGTTGGCGGATAGAGTGACGGTGCGGGATGTTATGGATAGAGTGACGTGCGGATGTTGGTGGATAGAGTGACGGTCGGGATGTTGTGGATAGAGTGACAGTGCGGGATGTTGTGGATATAGTGACGGTGCGGATGTTGGTAGTGGGCTATAGTGACAGCAGAGAGCGGGCTGTCTTGGATTAGAGTGACAGAATGCGGGATGTTGGATAGTGACCCGTGAGCGGGATGTATGGTAGAAAGGAGCTTGACGAGAGCGGGATGTGGTGTATAAGTGACAGTAGCTGGATGTTGGAGATAGCGCTGACCCAAAAGGTGACGGATGATGCGGAAAGAGTGACAACGTGCGGAATGTTTGGAGATAGAGTGACAGTGCTGGATGTGTTTTGGAAAGACTTGACAGTCTGCTGGGATGTTGGTATGGATATTGACAGTGCGGGGAATGTAGGGATAGGAGTGACAGTTGCGGGAATGTCATTGGATAGATGACAGTGCGGGATATTAGGTGGGATAGTGACAGTGCGGGTATTGGGATATATTTGACGTGCGGGATTTGGATATAGTGACGGTAGCGGGAATGTTGGATAAGTGACGGGTGCCGGATGTAGGATAGAGGTGAGCAGTGCGGGATGTATGGAGTAGATGTGGACATGCGGGATGTAGGCGGATAGTCGTGACAGTGCGGGATGTTGGATAGAGTGACAGTGCTGGATGTTTGGATAGAGTGACAGTGCGGGAATGTTTGGGTGTGAGTAAGTGACAGACACGCATAGCACTGTTTTAAATATCTTCTAGTGCGTGTCCTCTCGAGAGCCGGGAAATGTTCTGGAACAATCCAACATAGCCCGAGACGGGCACACTCGTTGTGATGATTGACGAGAACACCACTTGCACTTGCATGCTGACCGAGGACACTAAGTTGACACGATTCGAGACGGCCTCATGTGATTTCAAAATGATATGAGTGACAGCCGTTGTGCGAGGATGATTTCGAATTCATTATCCACAGGAGGGCACACGGAATGTACTTGCTGTGATAGCCACAGAGACATACACACACTAGATGCATGGCCGACTCTCGAGAGAGTCACTTCACGAATAGACACATTTGCGCTGGAGACATTTGAAGATTGAGATACATACGACGAGCTTAGATATGAGACTCTAGTATGACGGACAAGTAGAGGTAGTTATGATAGTCAAAGATGAACAACGACGCGAGAGGACTGGCGAATGCGTAATGCGACAGTAAGGCGTATCCGGAAATGAACACAGTAGCAAGTGAGATAGTTTCGATGCACTCACAACACACGGTCTGCGCTGACGCTTGGATGTATGAGCAAATAACAGCGTTTGACGTGGACAGCACGTCTGAGTTAGCGCGAGCGAAATCGGACTGCTGAGAGCTCCTTACGCGCGCAGGGAGACTAGAGATCAGCGTTCATCAACACCAACTGGAGTCAAACACTCGCGAGCCGGAAAGCATCTTTTGACCGACTGTGAGAGATCGAACACATTAAGAGCATGACATTAGTTACATAGCGTGATACAGAAGTGCACAGATGCTGTACGAGACATAGTAGGGATACGAGCAATAATCAGCTGACAGTACACGAGTAGTACAGAGCACAAATGTGGACTACTAGCGAATGGAGCGAGCACTGAGGATATCTGTGAGTATGTACATACAAACATTCACAAATAAGACAGATCTCAGTATCTTCTGCGGTAAGGATCCAAGTAATCTTGACAGCGTGTCTAGCGTGAAGAGGATACAGCGGACCTAGCAGTAGCGAGCCGTGTCGCAGAGAGAGATAAGATAATGGATAAGCCTGGCTTAGAGTAAATCAGTAAATCTGAGGAGCGAGCGTGGTCTCGGCTTTAGGTTAGATCACGGGATGGCCGCGATAGATTTGGCTACAGCTATACACGTAGCTTATATCAGGATCTCACGATGATCCACGCTTGTGATCAGTATCGCGCGGTGGCGACTATTCTGGATCGCACACAATGGGACAGTGGCGCGCCTGTAGTGAGTCTGTTCGCGAGCGCTATGCAGACGAGTAGACAGGAGAGCACGTCTGTGAGTTGCCGAGTGCAACCATACCAGCGAGCTAGTAACAGCGAAATGAGCGCGAGATATGCTATGGCGGTGAGTACGAGTAGAGCGATATACGTGTGCTCTGTTGACATCTCTACGAAAGACAGAATGCAACTTTAGCAGATAGACAATCTAGACAGAGGTGATAGCACAGACTGTACAGAGATCTAACTAGGATAAGAGAGAGAGCAGATTTCTCGAGTCGAAGTAGTGTTTAGGCATATGATCAACTGGATCAAGAGATAGTAGAGTGTCCGGTTTTTGTCTCTAGCGGAGAATATGGTATAGGTAATATGACGTGGGATGCTCATCGAACTATCAAGTGATAGAATCTGAGCATTGGAGCCGGTTACTGCGCGATGATCTACTTAGTTCTGCGAGTGGTAAAGTATGTAGACAAGGATATGTATAAGTGTTCATTCTACAGTGTTGCACATCTCGTGCACACTCTCGAGTGATAGTCTATTGTGCCGAGGTGCTGAGATATCTGGCGAGTCACTGTGTGTGAATGGTATTTATCGTAGACTCGTCGAGTCACAGTGACACAAGTAGAAGTCAGTGGATGTTCAGCTGAGTGAGTCAGTACGTAGAGCGTACTTATGCCGGGAACATGTTGTCACTACAACAGTATTTCAACGCTCTGTGTGTTCAGGTCGGGAAATGCATTAGAGTGCGTATATGTAGAAACACGTACAGTGTGAGTATGAGCATTGTATATGGTGCAGCACCGGAGAGGATAGTGATATTGCAAGTCTAGAGTGATACTCTGGAGTTTAGAGTCCACGATATGTCTTCTCTTTTGCAGTCTTTTTAGGAGTGATCTACGCTACACGCGTAGCCAGAGGATCTTCTGTAAGTGAGCGCACTGCTGAGAACTGAGAGTGATAGCAGGAGAACTTGTTCGAGCGTGTATATCCAGCACACATTGACGTAGGATCATATCGAGTTGAGTGACATAGACTGTCAGTGTGCGAGAATGGTTTGTAGGAGAGCTGTACACTGTGGAACGGCATAAGATAGTGTCGTAGTGAATGGAAGCACAAGCTGTCCATCGTCAAGTAGCAAGATTAAATACGTTCAATTCCATCACACAGAGCTTGAGCCCGAGATGAGCAGAGGTGTGGCACTGCGTGTGAGTCATAGAGATAGTGATCAGTTGGGGGATGAGAGTTTGAAGTAGTACAAGAACAGCAGCCTAATGCTGCGGCGAGTCATAACAGAGAGTGCGGATGGATAGTATCTGAACACTCGATGTGCTGTGACGAGAGATATGTGACCAGAGAGAATACTAAGAGAAAGCGTGTGGCGGGATGTTGGAGACTCAGCGTGAAGCACACGGTCTCTCGCGGAGGTCTCAGAGATTTTGCGATCAAAATAGAAATAGAACACAGAGCAAAAAGGCTAGTCGCGTTGGAGCTAAATAGCAAGAAGATGGATGTACGTGGTATTAGGGAAATCAGTACGTGTAGCGTGAGTTGACAGTGGATGCGCTCTCTAGCAGATAAGAAGTTACAGTGAGAGAGAGAGAGCGGAAGTTACTACGAACAAATGGTCAGACGGACACGGTGACCAGTAAGAGTCATATGACTTCAAGACATGAGACTAGAATACAGCGGTTAAAATATCGACGGAAATATGATTGACTAGCAGACTACCCACTGACGTGCGAGCTAGTAGAGTGAGGAGCGTGGAATGACGCACTCGACGATATATCCTAATGAACTAACAGTAGACAGCACGTGGTGTCAATTGTGCAATCAAACGAGTCACGCGCGGGTCTGCGAATGATAGATGTGAGTCGAAGTCAACACAGGAGCACGGTGCTATGATTTACGATATAATAAATGACACACTGCCTAGAGAGCTGTGAAAGGTTCGACGCGATGGATAAGTGTTACAGGTTAGCTGCGGATATCGGTGAGTTATAGGCATTACAGGTGGGACTTTAGACGAGTACATAGTTACGTACCACGTTGTGTCGAGTACATCTCGTGTATTAGCTGCGTGACAGAGTGCGATCAGTGCTGCGTGAACACACTATGTGTGATCGAGTTCAAAAGAGTGACATTATCAAAGAGGATGAGACGGTGTGGTGCGGGATCAAAGAGTGATGCGCTGGCGCGAGATGCGCGGGATCAGAGTGGGTAACTGGACAGAGCGATTGGCGAGTAGTGTGTCATAGAGATAGAGGAGTGCAAGGTGTTGTGGGGTGTCATCACTGAGGGCGATCAGAGAGGTGTGAGACACAAAGGACAAGAGAGGTCTAGAGACTAGAGAGCGTGAGGACTATGAAGTTTGATCAGCTAGCGAGATGAGCAGGTGTGACTGTTGGCACGGATCAGAGAACCGAGGTGCTCTGGTTATTGCGTTCTTATGATCTAGATTACGAAGGAGAGGCGACATCGGTGCGGACGCATGTGGATGATGAGACTTCTCAGTATGATCACAGTAGGTCAGGAGACTAGTTGTGGTAACAATTTGGACAGGTGCCACAAGTGGCGCGGTGAGGTACGTTTGACTAGAGCGTGAGTAGAAAATGCTGGGTTAACTAGTAGAGACTAGTTGATCAGACACAACAGCACTGTGAGGCAGAGGTGCAACGAGGTAGAGTCTAGTGACATTCTATGTATAGTGAAGCTGAGACATGTGAGCATCGTGACAGATGATGTGCGGAGTAGAGTGATACTAATAGATGAGTAATTGTTGGAATGGAGGCTGGATTGCGGTGAGATGTGGTGCAGGAACAGTTGGGCAGAGAGACTATGCGGGACTTGTGTGATGTGTGCAGGTGAGAGAGACAACACCTGTGTACTGCTACACACTAGCGATCTCTTGGTGGCAGTGGAGAGTGAGGAGCCTAGATCCAGAAGTGAGAGACTAGGTAATGATTGAGATATGAATGTGTCTGACACAAGAGTTCACACAGGACAGTTTTAGACGAACACTAGTGTACTTTGGTGCTAGACACGGTGATGAGCGCGAGCGATAGTTGATGTCAGATTTACTCATGTGTGCTTATTAGGTTGGAGATGAGATATCTCAGATGTGTGTGTAGAACAGGGGCACAGGTGGGGTGGCGGTGGAGTTGTAGAGTGATTCTCAACTCAGAGAGGTTGGGGAAGAGAGACTTGTTGGAGTCATACGAGTAGCAATGTCATCTAGTGATGTGTCATCACTATTCAATGTGGTGCGTGGACAGATGGTGGAGGTTACTCTTGTGTTGGGGAGATATACAGGTGACATAGATAGTTTTAATATGAGACTACACTTACGGGTCACTACGCTGGTGTGAGGACGATGTGTTGACGCGTATGATTGCATGTGTCACAAGAGGAAGAGAGGGCGGCTCTTGAATATGAGAGAGTGTTAGTTATAGAGTCAAAAGTGTGTTTCAGCGTATATGGTGAGAGGTAGGAGTCATGAGAATGATGACCTGAGGAGGGAGAGACTAGTAGCGGAGAACTGTGATCTGACAAGTGCGTCGTGTAGTGAGTTCAGCAAGATAGAGCGTGGTGAGACCAGAGGCAGTTCACAGAGGATGTATCTGATAGCGAGGAGTTAATCTATCTAGTAATAGATCGAGTAGTATAAGATCGGTGGATTAGTGAGTGACTGCACACGTGCTGCTTATATTCTTAGACAACGACTATACAGCCAGTATGTCATAGAGAGATGTGTGTAAGGTGTCTAGAGGTGTTAGATAATGAGGCAGAGCAAGAGTGATATGGGACACCTGTGAGAGTATATGAGATTGGTGTATATATGAAGAGTCTGTAGCACTCAGTCTGACTGACGAACTGTGAGAGAGGTTCGTGAGCAGACCTGGCGTGTGGGCATAGAGGAGGTAAGTGAGAGCGTGAGATTAATTCTAGTGTGTATACACATAGAAGCTAGTACTAGAAATGACTCCATGTGTGAGCTTAGTGTTTTGAGGTATGACTAAGAGGATTGGCGTACTTATTTAGATAGGGATATAGGAGGCACTGGTTGTTGCGTACTGCTATTGGACATTGATGCTAAGAGGATGTTGGCGCGTGTCTAGGAGTTTCTGTGACACTCTAATGATCAGAGTAATCATATGAGTTGATCACACTCGTGTCAGTTGCGAGTACTATAGATGAGTGAGAAAGAAGTTAGGACAGCCTGAGCAACAAGATGAGGCAAGCGAGTGATGCAGTGTATATGTTGCACATGACAGTGTGATGACAGATGAGGATCGTGGTTTAAGGCGACATGCGAGGAGTGGGGACAGATGATTATATAGTGTTGTCACAACTACACGAGTGGACAGCGCGGATCATCGATTGTACTGAAAGCAACACGGCGAGGTGATATCTTTGGGAGTGTGTATGTTTAACGAGTTGCTGTGGGTGTGTCTGTGGATAGAGGTGTCTAGTGTCGCGTGTGATTGGTGATGAGAACGATGGACTTTAGAGAGTGACATGATAAGTGGGGTGCTGTGCTGGTGATTGATAGACACAAACAGGATGGATGAGTATGTGGAGACTTGATAGAGAGGACCATCTAATGAGTAGGTTCTTAGGGTATGGGTTTAGACTGACACGAGGTATTAGATGTGTGTAGTATAGGAGTTGTTGTATGTTCAGATGTAGCATGGTCAATATCAGCAGAGCATATAGTGTGACGGTATTGCAAAATATCATAGACTTGGTTGTGAGAGTCATAGTGATGATCGGTTGATACACGCGAATTTTATTGTGTGCGGTGAGTGGTTGTGTGATTGATGTGTCGTATCAGTGGAGGAGTGTTATGAGACTGTATAGGTGAATGTGTGAGGTTGTGGGTAGAGTAGCAGATTTCTGGTAGTACGCGGGGTGGAGGGAGATATAATAACATGGAGGTGGTGTTGATGAGACAAGGGAGAGTAGAGTGTGCAAGAGATATTTATGAGCGTCGGAGCTGAGTAGTCGAGTTTGGTAATATGTCGTACAAGACACGAGCTAGAGGCAATAGCTGGAGAGTTAGACTGTCTATATGTTTACTGTGGAGTGACTGTATATCTATGAACTAGTGAGAACTCAGATGGTGAGCATGGTCTTTAGCGTATATCATGTTGGTGTTAGCTGACTACATGGAGTGAGGTGGCGCGTGTGTTGTATATAGGAGCTGCTATCTGGTCATGTAGGGTGTTGTGGCGGTGATATATAATCTGTGAGTCTTAGGTTGGGATTGTATGGAGATGTCTATTGAGATTAAGTGGAGCTGATAGCAGTGTTGATGTGCAAGCGAGTTGACGGTGACTGGAGCAGCACACGTGGGAGGATGTGGTAGTGCGAGCACGAACGGTAGTATGTGAGCGTTTAGACATATACGTGGACTAGGTGTGTCTTGGAGTGTCGGGTCAGGATGTGGTGCAGTAGTGCTATTATGAGCGATTTAGGTGGATACAGTTATTGTTAGAGAGACTACATTTCTGTAGTTCTACTAGCGGAGGGTATGGTCACTTGTGTAGTACACAACATTATTGTACGATGTCAATTGTGGCGTGAGTAATTGTGGAGGTGTGCACGAACTGATAGTAGCAACTGACTTGGTCAGCGGTCTAGTATTGATGATAGCTCGAAGTAGACTGAAACAGTGCACACACGATGCTGTTCGATGTGGTGTGAGTCTTCGATATGGTCGGAAGTGAGGTCAGGATTGTAGAGGTGGTACGATAGGAGTAAATGTGACTACATGAGCACATTTAGCGTGATATCTGTTGGGACGAGATAGGCAGTATAGAGCTCTGGTGACTGTGTGAAAGGGGAATATGAGCAGGGGCTCTGGTGCGTGTGGAGATGATGACTAGATTATGTGTGATCTACTGAGTGGTGTTACGTGTGTGCGTAGATGATTGATGATGTAGTTGCGACAATTCGGAACGATCTTCGACACTAACACTCTAGCGGGAATAACAGCGAGCGGGATGTTGGATAAGAAGTGCGAGGTGGTGGGTTTAGCGTCTGAATCACCAGCAGCACGCGTTCGAGCGAGCACTTCTACGAGTATTCTATCAGTCAACAGCATACGAAACAGATGCGGTTGAGAGTGTTAAGATGACGTGCGAGTGGAAGACTGCGTGTGGAGGCGGCGATGGATAGTACGTCGATTGGGATAGACGCGGATTGGATAGTACGGCGAGTGGATAGTACTCGGATGTGGATAGGACGTGGGATTGTAGGTGACGCGATTGGATAGTGAGTGGTTGATAGTGACGTGGGTTGGTATGACGCGAGTGGATAGACGTGCGAGGGATAGTGACGGGCGATTGTAGAGACTGCGGATGTTGGGTAGAGTGACGTGCGGGATGTTGGGATAGAGTGACGTGCGGATGTTTGGATAGAGTGACGTGCGGATGTGTGATAGGTGACGTGCGGGATGTTGGGATAGGACGTGCGGATGTTGGATAGAGTGACGTGCGGATGTTGCGGATAGAGTGACGGTGCGATGTTGGATAGAGTGACGTGCGGGATGTTGGATAGAGTGACGGTGCGGGATTTGGTGATAGTGACGTGCGGGATGTTGTGGATAAGTGACGTGCGGATGTTGGATAGATGACGTGCGGATGTTGGATAGTGACAGTGCGGGATGTTGGATAAGTGACAGTGCGGATGTTGGATAAGTGACGTGCGGATGTGTGGATAGAGTGACGTGCGATGTTGGGGATAGAGTGACGTGCGGGATGTGGATAGGTGACGTGCGGGATGTTGGATAGAGTGACAGTGCGGATGTTGGGATAGAGTGACGTGCGGATGTTGGATAGGTGACGTGCGATGTTGGATAGGTGACGGTCGGGATGTTGGATAAGTGACGTGCGGGTGTTGGATAGAGTGACGTGCGGATGTTGGATAGGAAGTCGATGGTAGTGACGTGCGGATGTTGGATAAGTGACGTGCGGGATGTTGGTGATAGGTGACGTGCGGATGTTGGATAGATGACGTGCGGATGTTGGATAGAGTGACGTCGGATGTTGGATAAGTGACGTGCGGATGTTGGATAGTGACGTGCGGATGTTGGAAGAGTGACGGTGGGATGTTGATAGAGTGACGTGCGGATGTGTGGATAGGTGACGTGCGGATGTTGGATAGAGTGACGTGCGGATGTTGGATAGGTGACGTGCGGATTTGGATAGAGTACGTGCGGGATGTTGGATAGTGACGTGGATGTTGATAGAGTGACGGTCGGATGTTGGATAGGTGACGGTGCGGATGTTGGATAGGTGACGTGCGGATGTTGGATAGAGTGACGTGCGGGATGTTGGATAGGTGACGGTGCGGGATGTTGGATAGAGTGACGTGCGGATGTTGCGATAGAGTGACGTGCGGGATGTTGGATAGTGACGTGCGGATGTTGGATAGTGACGGCGGGATTGGATAGAGTGACGTGCGGATGTTGGGATGGTGACGGTGCGGGATGTTGGGGATAGAGTGACGGTGCGGGATGTTGGGATAGGTGACAGTGCGGATGTTGGGATAGAGTGACGGTGCGGGATGTTGGGATAGAGTGACGTGCGGGATGTTGGGATAGAGTGACGTGCGGATGTTGGCGGATAGGTGACGTGCGGATGTGGTGGATAAGTGACGGTGCGGGATGTTGGGATAGAGTGACGTGCGGGATGTTGGCGAGATAGGATGACGGTGCGGGATGTTGGGATAGAGTGACGTGCGGATGTTGGATAGAGTGACGTGCGGGATGTTGGGATAGAGTGACGGTGCGGGATGTTGGTGGATAGAGTGACGTGCGGGATGTTGGATAGGTGACGTGCGGATGTTGGGATAGAGTGACGGTGCGGGATGTTGGGATAGAGTGACGTGCGGGATGTTGGCGATAGAGTGACGTGCGGGATGTTGCGGATAGAGTGACGTGCGGGATGTTGGGGATAGAGTGACGGTGCGGGATGTTGCGGATAGAGTGACGGTGCGGGATGTTGGGATAGAGTGACGGTGCGGGATGTTGGGATAGAGTGACGTCGGGATGTTGGGATAGAGTGACGTGGCGGGATGTTGTGATAGGTGACAGTGCGGATGTTGATAGAGTGACGTGCGGGATGTTGGGATAGAGTGACAGTGCGGGATGTTGGGGATAGAGTGACGGTGCGGGATGGTGTGCGGATAGAGATGACGTGCGGGATGTTGGATAGAGTGACGGTGCGGGATGATATGGTGCGATGAGTGACGGTGCGGGATGTTGGATAGAGTGACGGTGCGGGATGTTGGGATAGAGTGACGTGCGGATGTTGGTGATAGAGTGACGTGCGGGATGTTGGGGTAGATGACGGTGCGGATGTTGGGATAGTGACGTGCGGATGTTGGATATGAGTGACGTGGATGTTGGTGATAGAGTGAGCGGAGTTGTGCGGGATGTTGGTGGATAGAGTGACGTCGGGATGTTGGATAGAGTGACGTGCGGATGTGGATAGAGTGACGGTGCGGGATGTTGGCGGATAGGTGACGGGGTGCGCGATGTTGGTGGATAGGCTGACGGTGCGGATGTTGCGGATAGAGTGACGGTGCGGGATGTTGGCGGATAGGGTGACGGTGCGGATGTTGATGGATAGGCTGACGGTGCGGGATGTTGGTGATTGACGGTGCGGATGTTGGCGGATAGAGTGACAGTGCGGGATGTTGGCGGATAGAGTGACAGTGCGGATGTTGCGATAGAGTGACGGTGCGGATGTTGGCGGATAGGGTGACGGTGCGGGATGTTGGGGATAGGGTGACAGTGCGGATGTTGGCGGATAGGGTGACGGTGCGGGATGTTGGCGGATAGGGTGACGGTGCGGGATGTTGCGGATAGGGTGACGGTGCGGGATGTTGGGATAGGGTGACAGTGCGGGATGTTGGCGATAGGTGACGGTGCAGGATGTTGTCGATAGGGTGACAGTGCGGGATGTTGCGGATAGGGTGACGGTGCGGGATTTGGGATAGAGTGACGGTGCGGGATGTTGGTGGATAGGGTGACGGTGCGGGATGTTGGTGGATAGGGTGACGTGCGGGATGTTTGGTGCGGTATAGGGTGACGGTGCGGGATGTTGGCGATAGGGTGACGGTGCGGGATGTTGGCGGATAGGGTGACGGTGCGGGATGTTGGTGGATAGGGTGACGTGCGGGATGTTGGGGATAGGTGACGGTGCGGATGTTGGTCGGATAGGTGACGTGCGGGATGTTGGCGGATAGGGTGACGGTGCGGGATGTTGCGGATAGAGTGACGGTGCGGATGTTGGATAGAGTGACGGTGCGGGATGTTGGCGGATAGTGACAGTGCGGGATGTTGCGGATAGAGTGACGGTGCGGGATGTTGGCGGATAGGATGACGTGCGGGATGTTGCGGATAGGGTGACGGTGCGGGATGTTGGCGGATAGAGTGACGGTGCGGGATGTTGGCGGATAGAGTGACGGTGCGGGATGTTGGGAAAGGTGACGGTGCGGAATTTGGCGGATAGGGTGACGGTGCAGGATGTTGGCGGATAGGGTGACGGTGCAGGATGTTGGCGGACAGAGTGACGGTGCAGGTGTTGGCGAACAGGGTGACGGTACGGATGTTGGCGGATAGGGTGACGGTGCGGATGTTGGCGATAGAGTGACGGTGCGGGATGTTGGCGGATAGGGTGACGGTGCAGGATGTTGGCGATACGGGTGATGGTACGGCGATGTTGGCGATAGGGTGACGGTGCGGGATGTTGCGGATAGAGTGACGGTGCGGGATGTTGGCGGATAGGTGACGGTGCGGAATGTTTGCGGATAGGTGACGGTGCGATGTTGGCGGATAGGGTGACGGTGCGGATGTTGGCGGAAGGTGACGGTGCAGGATGTTGGCG
>JAPXFY010000034.1:13585102-13675102 GCA_030674185.1 Monoplex corrugatus
CAACACAACTGGTCTTACTCATCTTGAACATGCTCAGCCATTTTGGCGGGAAAGAAATATTCCATCAAGCCTTGAATGCTCCTCGATCAAACAAAATGTTGGATTGATTTTTCCAGAGGCAGTAGCTCATACTTTATAGGGCATAGTTTCATCCGTGACAGGTGTTACACGAACGCTAAAAACTCACATAGTTTCCAAAGTATCCATTTGATTGCAGTGCTGATCAGTTCTATTCAGACAGTTTTATGCATAAAACTTGAAAAGCCCTATTTCATTGCAGTTTTTAATCATTTTTTTCCACTGTGATTGATCAAAGCACTGTAGGCCTGTGACACAAAAGTGTCACGAATGAAACCTTATATTTACACTTTAATATTGCAGAATATATGAAAAAATTAGGCAGAAAACCCAAACGAAATTATAAACTAGTGAGTAACCTTGATAAGAAACCAAAAAATACGTACATAGGTACAACCATTGATTTAACACCAAACTTTATTCTCAGCCTACTACACCTATCTGTAAAAGGAAGGCTGAAATTTGAGCAAAAGTGTAAATATAAACTTGACTGGCTAATAAATGATTTGTTCAACTTCCATGAATTCATGTTTACTATTTGATTTGGCATTTAAAGCTCAGTATCTAGATTGTTCAGGCTGTGCAAAGGCAAGAAAATTAGTTGCAGTGAGTTGAACTAGGAAAGTCAGCCCAAAGCACCTTTTGACCCTGGCTCATATATTATATATATACAAAACACAGCGCTTATTTGACATTACATTTTGCGTGGGCCATCAGAGCTCAGTGTTGTTTGAGCGTCGGATTCACATGATAGTGGTTATGGATTTGAATCTCGGGGTACGCTATATTAAAGCTGGCCTTCTCACGGTCCCATCTTAACATCATTGTTGTTCTAGTAGTGTCAGTATAGAATTAGATAGGTCCCACTTCCCCCCACTTCCCTGGGATGGTTATCCCCGTCAGCCATATCACCTGAGGTAGATGTCGACGTAAAAACTGAACCAGATCAATCAATCATAGATTTTACTGTTGGCTACGTACGTCCGCCTCTGTCACTCACAAGTTCACCTAGCACTTAGGGCTCTTGTGAGATCAGCTGATGTACAAGTAGTCAGTATACAAGTCCGGGTTCCTTCTTGCCTGGGTACCCTCCGTCTGGGTGGACATTTTTACCATCTCCAAGATCAACACGTGTTAGTGCCGTACCCTGCTTAGTGTGTCTACACACAGAGAACATCATGTATACACATTGAAGATCCTGTGGGTCATGTCAGTCACTGACTCATGGAAACATGAAAACACCCAACATGCACTCATACCGAACAACATGCACTCATACCGAAGACGGACAGACTGTGCAGCAGCATACAGCCTACACATATATCATCATCATCACCACCATCCTCCTCCTCATCATCATCATCATGTGCCTTGCCGCATGGCTTTGGCGATCATGGCCCTTCATACTAATATATCTTTTGTCGCTGCACGAATATCTTTCACCCTTTCTGTCTTCATCCACTCCGCAAAACCGTCCAGTATTTTCTCTCTGATTCTGTCGGGTGCACACATATATATGTGTGTGTATATATATACATATACATACATACATATATACATACACATGTATTCATACATACATACATGTATATATATATATATATAATATATATATATGTGGTGTGTGTGTGTGTGTGTTGTGTGTGTGTGTGTGTGTTGTGTGTGTGTGTGTGTGTGTACATATATATATGTATATAAGTTGTAATCTGGCTTATCCTTGACCGTTTATGCTTGTCCCCATTTCATGTTTACGGTTTTCTTAACAAAAGGTGTTTTATTTCTATTTTCAGAATATTGATATGATCCTGATGATGCCATTTATTGGCGAAAATTACACACTGCAGTGATAAATCGAAAAATCATCGTTGGCTCACACCAGCATCGTATACATATATGTATACATATATATATACATATATATATATATGTATACATACACACACATATGTATGTATATATATATATACACACATATATATATGTATATATACATATATATATATATATATGTGTGTGTATGTGTGTGTGTGTCTGTGTGCGTGTGTGTGCGTGTATGAGAGAGAGAGAGAGAGCGTCATTTTTGCTTATGCTACTATCTTTGTAAATAAAAATGTGTTCTTGTTCTCTCTGTCTCTCTCTCTGTCTCTCTCTCTGTCTCTCTCTTTATCTCTCATTTTTCCTGTCCTTTTTTTTTTTTTATTCTATCTCCCTAACCGTCTTTCTCTCGTTTTCTGTCTGTCTGTCTGTCTTTCTGCGTGCCTGTCTGTCTGTCAGTCTCTCTCTTTCTTTTTTTATGTGTGAGTGTGGGTTCAATCCTCACATTTAACGCAGTCTGGCTGTCTCTTTGTATATTCAGCCGTGGACTTAAGATCCGACGTCTGGAGTTCACTTCCATCTCTGCAATATAAAATCCGGCTTGTTCGCTTCCCATCTCAATGTTCCAATCGTTCTGGTGGTGTCCACTTCAAGGTCAGTGTTTCATAGGCCATCCTGCCGACTTGCACGCTCTCATTTCAAATCTTGCCAATGCTTAGGGTTTTGTGAAGGCTCTAGGAGTCTGCCAGATAATTGCTGGCAGATATGGGCGGAGCGAATATGGAATTTTCCGAGTGTGATGTCTCTTGAGCAAATTTCACTTTTAGTCATTAGTCAGTTGGCATTGTAATTTACATTTCAATTCAATTTCAAGATCTTGCCTGTACAAAATATCTGCTGGCAGAAGTGGGCTAAACGCATATGGAATTTATTTTCTAAAAGTAATATTTTAGGGCCTCTAACCTCCTATTTTCTCCATTATTTTCCCGTTTTTTTCTTCTTCTATTTTTTTTCAATGCAGTACATCACTGGTCATTTAAATACAGTTGTCGCCCACATAATATTGTCAAAATTCAACATATCTGTAAAATTAACTCATGAATTATGAAGACATATTTCATATTTCAAAAAACGGTTACACATATTATGAATATGCATATTTCCGGTATATGAATAACGGAGAGAGCATTAAGTTTGAAATATATTCACCTGTACAGGCATTACTGATAAATGATAGTAAAAAATTAACAAAATCATATGACCTAAAGTTATCTTTCAGGAAACATAGGTTCATACTAGCGTTACTTGGCAGAAAACTGCGTAGGATCAAGATTAATTATTGCGTTTTACTCTTCTACTAGGAACCTTGAGTATAGTTGTTGCTTAGAAGCATTGACAATTTCGTTGTACAAAGAGTGCGTAGAAAAAGTATGATAAAGTCAAATACAACATCAGTGTGCACGTTTTTAGCCACGCCTTGTTGTTTCCTTAAGAAGCTTGACGTTGCTGACATGCTGAGGGTTTCCCTGTTTCCATAAGCCAGTGAAGGGACTTACAGGATCTTTAACGCGCTTATTTATTAGTCTGCATGAATTTTCACATGACTATTGTTTAAGCACTGGCATGTCTGCACACGTGTTGACCCGGGAAGTCGGAGATGAAGGCCGATCGTACCTAGACATTTCCAACTGAAAATCTGACGTTAACCCACTTGAGTACTGTGCTCGTCAAGAGAGAGAGAGAGAGAAAGAGAGAGAGAGAGAGACAGACAGACAGACAGAGAAAGAGAGACTGAGAGAAAGAGACAGAGACAGACAGGGAGTGAGACAGAGAGAGACACAAAGAGAGACAGAGAGAGACACAGAGAGAGACAGATACAGAGAAATAGAGAGAGAGAGACAGATAGAGAGAAAGAGAGAGAGAGAAGGAAAGGAATGCAAAAAGAAAAGGGGTGCAGACAGAGAGTAAGGAAGAGGGCGAGAGAGAGGCGAGGTAGGGGGAGAGAAAACAGAGAAGGAGAAAGAGACTCAAGACTCTTAATCTTTTAATTGAATGACCACCGGGTTTTACGACAACAATAACAACAAAAAGGGTATATAACATTAGTTTGCATACTTCTGAGAACAAAGAAGTAGACACAAATATGTGTGCAATTCAATCATGAAATATCAATACAAATATTTCCCTCTTAATAAAGCTTCAACATCAAAGAATACCTCGTCTTTCAAAGCTAAACACGATTAAGTTTGCAAGATACATATATCACTTTACAGCAAAAATATCATGAAAACCCTAAAGGAAGACCCTGGATTAAAGGTTGGAGGAAAAATGATAAACAACAATCGATACACAGATGACACCGTGCTAATTGCAGAAAATGAAAGGGACCTACAAAACTTTGTGAATGTACTAGAAATAGAAAGCAACGGTAAGGGGTTGGAACTAAATTGCAGGAAGACTGAAGTCATGCTGGTCAGTAAAAGACATGAAATCCCCTCTTGTAAAATAACAGCAAACGGCACAACCTTGAGACAGGTTGATTTGATAAGTTTAAATACCTGGGAACAATCATTTCACCAGACGGCAGGTGCACATCGGAAATAGCCAGCAGAATCGGCCAAGCCAAAACAGCATTCAAGAAGATGAAAAGCATTCTTACCAACAGATGCCTATCAATTAAAATCAGGAAGAGAGTTCTTGAATGTTATATAGAACCAATACAGTAGTACGGTTGTGAAGCGTGGACAGTCAACAAGCAAATCCAGAAGAAGATTGAGGCAGCTCAGATGTGGTTTCTAAGAAGAATGTTGAGAGTTCCATGGACAGCAAAGAAAACAAACGAGACAGTCTTGATGGAGGCAGACACAATAAGATCATTCAGAAGGAAGATTAGGAAAAGACAGGCGACATTTATAGACCATTTTATGAGGAAAGAAGAATTGGAGCACCTGGTCACAACGAGGGAAAGAGAGCACCAGATAGACCCAGGAAGAAGATATTGGACGGACTTGCAGAGTGGCTGAAGACAAAGAGGGTGGAAGAGGTGCTTGAGGAAACAAGACATAGAAACAGATGGAAGGCCATGATTGTCAACACCATGTGGCAAGGCACCTGATGGTGATGATGATGATATATGTGTATATACAGTGGAAGCAATGGAAGCCAAAATCAACAAATACACAAGAAAATGGCTCGGTGTCCCACCTGGTCTCACTGATGTTGCATTCTACTGTTGTCAAGCAATGCTGAAGCTACCTCTCAAATCCATAGTGGAGGAATACAAAGTTGGAAAAGCAAGACTGTTGAGCATGCTGGAGGAATCGGAAGACAATATCGTGAGATCAGTTCAGCCAAAGCTGAGAACTGGCAAAAAATGGAAAGTCCAAGAGGCTGTAAACAATGCCAAGAGAAACCTCAGCATCAAAGAAATAATTGGACACACGCAAACCAACAGACAGGGATTGGGAGGCAACAAAAATGCAGTGGTGGTCCAAAGCCAAAAGGAAGGAAAAAAGAGACATGATCATACAGGAGTTGAAGAAAGAAGAAGATGTCAAAAGAGTGCAGAAGGCAGTCCAGCAAGGTCAACATGGGACAGTGCACTCCAAAGAAGTCTCAGCTGGAACGATATGTGGCACATGGCTCCTCTAAGGATAAGCTTCCTCCTCAGATCTGTATATGACCTGCTCCCCTCGAATGCAAACTTAGTGAAATGGGGGAAATCAGATGACCCAGCATGTCCGCTCTGTCAGAAGAAACAAACAGTGGAACATGTCCTAAGCTCTTGCAAAGTAGCGCTAGCCCAAGGAAGGTATACATGGAGACACAACCAAGTTCTGAAAGTGATCACAGACGTGGTTAGCGAAAAAAACATGACCCCAAACGCATCAATTGCTATGACAACGTTCAAAAAAGCAGGAGGGAAACAGGTCTGGCCCGAAATTGCTATGACAACCAGCACATTGCCAAAGGGTCTTCTGGATGGAGCAGTAGACTGGGAGTGTACAGCAGACCTCCCAGAGTGGAGAAATTACCCAGATGTCATCAGCAAGACAGGCATGAGACCAGACATCGCTCTCCACTCTGACTCCTCGAAACAAGTGATTCTGATAGAACTCACTGTGCCATACGAAAGCAGAATGGAAGAAGCACATATCTACAAGACCGAAAAATACGCCGGTCTTGCCAGCACCCTGAAGAAAGCAGGTCTGCGGGTCAAAATCTTCGCCATAGAGGTCGGGGCAAGGTTTGTGGGCACCTCCGCTTATAATCTCATGAAACAACTCGCCATTTCTGGGAAGAAGAGGACTAGTGCCCTTAAAGCGATGGCAGAGGCAGCAGAAAGGAGCTCAAGCTGGATCTGGGCAAGGAGGAACCAAAAGTGAACTTTATCAGGATTAAATTCCCTACAGATGATGTGTGCCCCGTTAGCACATTGGTAAAACCGCGTACCGCAGTTCTGAAGCGCAGAATCGCCCAGGTTCGCTCCCAGGCGTGGGGGAAAAAAAATAGACAACAGCAGAAGGGCATCCAGGAGTCATGACCTGGATGTGGCCCGGGCCCCCCCCCCCCCCCCCCCCCGAGAGTGTAAGGAGTTCAGGGCCGAAACACTTGTCTAAAGGGGGTTACTGCTCTGAAGACCTTCTGCTCTCCCTAGAGTTTCTTTCTACCTATATATATATATATGTATGTATGTACATATATATGTACATATAATAATAATAATAATTACAATATTTATATAGCGCAAAATCTTGATAAATCAAATCTAAGCGCTGAAACAGACACGCACACGCACACACACACACACACACACACACACGCATGGCTATAAATGGGGAGAAAGAATAAAAGCAATGGAAAATTATAGAGAGCATATTATATACAGTTATATATTACAATGTGATTCCCCTCCGAGTGGAGACAGGCTGCAGGGGGGGTTGAGTGGGGTCAGGATTTTATACAGAGGAGAAAAGGTGAGTTTTGAGAGCGGACTTGAAGGAGATAAAAGTAGGTTGCTGACGGACTGAGAGAGGAAGTTTGTTCCAGGAGAGTGGACCAGAAACAGAGAAGGCTCATGGACCATAGGTATTGAGCTTAGTGCGTGGAAAGCGAAAAGTCAGAGGATCGGAGGCAGAGTGGAGGGTACGTGAGCGAACATAGATCTCAAGTAGGCTTGACAGGTAATCGGGGGCTGCGTTATTGAGGCTTTTGTAGCACATGGTGTCTAGTTTGTACTGTATGCGCTTTGATACAGGGAGCCAGTGAAGTTGTGCCAGGAGAGGAGATATGTGGTCAGCTTTTTTCTTTTTGAGTACAAGGCGTGCAGCATTGTTTTGAATGCGCTGTAGGATGTGAATGGTGGAGGCAGGAAGACCGGACAGGAGTGAATTGCAATAGTCAATGCGAGACATTATGAAGGAGAGAACGAGTTTTGCAGTTGTTTCGACAGAGAGATACTTCCTGATCAGGCTTATACGATGGAGGTGATAGTAGCAAGATCTGGCAGTTTGAGAAACAAAGTTGTTCATGGAGAGGGTAGAGTCAATGCAGACACCAAGGTTTTTAGCTGAATCAGAAATTGGGACTGATGTGTTACATAATGGGAGAGAAAGAGGAGGCAGCTGAGAAAGTTTCTGACGGGTGCCAATGAGGATAGCTTCTGTCTTGTCGTCGTTCAGCTGAAGTTTATTGTATGTCATCCAGTTCTTAATGTCCGAGTAACACTCAGTGGTGCGAGTCAAGAGGCGCTGTATATTGCCAGGTGAGTCACTGTCTTGAAGTTGGGTGTCATCAGCATAGAAGTGGTGTTTTATAGAGTGGAAGTTGATGATGGTGGACAGGGGGGAGGTGTAAAGAGTAAAAAGAACAGGGCCAAGGACAGATCCTTGTGGAACACCACAGGTCAGGTATGCAGGTTGAGAGTAAGTGCCATTGATGAGAACAGTTTGTTTTCTGTTTGATAGACATGAAGTGAACCAGGAGAGAGCAGTGTCAGAGATGCCAAAAGTATGATGGAGTCTAGAAAGGCGAATACCATGATGAATGGTATCAAAGGCTGCAGACAGATCAAGGAGTGTGAGGAGAGAGACTTTGCCAGTATCAGTTGCAAGGAGGAGATTGTTGAGAATGTGTAGTAGGGCAGTTTCAGTGCTATGGCACTGGCGGTAGGCTGACTAGAAAGGATTGAGGAGATTGTTGGCAGACAAGTGAGAGTTCAGCTGGTTGAGGACAACTTTTTCAAGAAGTTTTGACAAGAAAGAGAGATTAGAGATAGGCCGGTAATTTTTCAGTTCATTTGGGTCTAAGCTGTATTTCTTGAGGAGAGGGTGAACAATAGCAGACTTGAAAGAATCTGGGACAGTTCCAGTTTGAAGAGAAGTGTTAATGATGTCAGTGATGAAGAGGAGGAGAGTAGGGAGACAGTCGGAAAAGAGAGAACCTGGAAGAGGATCCTGTTCGCAGGTTTTGAACGACATGGATCTGATTGTGTTGAGAATTTCTTCTTGTGAGACTGGGGTAAAAGTAGTAAGAGGTGTGCCAGAGAAGGAAGGGTCAGGTGGGCATGGTTGACAGGGTGTCCTGTCAAGCCTGTCACGAAGAGTTTGTATTTTGGTGGTGAAATACTTGGAGAATACAGATGGGAGTTCTTCATTTGTGTGTTTTGTTGGTAGAGGTAAATCTTTTCGTGTGCCAAGGAGATGATTCATGGTTGTAAAGAGTTCTTTTGAAGAAGAGGCATTCAGGATTTTGGTTTGGAAAAAGCTTGTTTTTGCAGATGCAATGAGGGTGGATACTTTTGTTTTAGAGGCTTGGAAAAGTTGCCTATGTATAGTGAGTTTGGATTTGCGCCAGCGGCGCTCTGCTCTGCGGCGGGCACGTTTTGCACAGGCAATCTCAATATATACATGTGTGTGTGTGTGTGTGTGTGTGTGTGTGTGTGTGTGTGTGTGTGTGTGTGTGTGTGTGTGTGTGTGTGTGTGTGTGTGTGTGTGTGTGTGTATCATCATCATCATGTGCTCTGCCGCATGGCGTTGGCGATCATGGCCCTCCATACGAATCTATCCCTTGTCGCTGCAAGTACATCTCCCACCCTCTTTGTCCTCAGCCACTCTGCAAGTCCGTCCACTATTTTCTCTCATGGATCTACCTGGTACTCTCTTTCCCTCCAGCTTTCCTGTTGTGACCGGATGCTCTAATTTCTCTTGCCTCATAAAATGTTTATAAGTGTTGTTTGTCTTCATATATGTACAAATATATATACAGATATCTCTATATATATCTATATAACCATATATATATATATATATATCTACATATATGTGTATGTATATGTATATATATAGAGGGAAACAGACAGACAGACAGAGACAGAGAGACACAGAGAGAGAGAGAGAAAAGATGGAGAACATAGAAGTAGAATATGACCTCTCTCTCTCTCTCTCTCTCTCTCTCTCTCTCTCTCTCTCTCTCTCTCTCTCTCTCTTCTATCTTCTATCTTTTTAATCCAGAAGAAGAAAGCTGAAGCAATTACACTCAGTTACACACATATGAAAATATTTTCCATTTCCATCAACATCTGATATTGCCAACATGTAGAACAACAGAGGCTTCTACTTTCGTCAATCACTTATCATACTTATCATAGAATCAAATGACAGCAGAATTAATGCATCTTCATCCACAGAAAATTGGGAAACAGCTATCAATACCTATGCCCATATATCCACTTTCGAATTAGATAATAGAACCAACAAGTTTTCAACAAAAACAACCGAGTGCGCCAATAACGATTTTACCGGCAAACCCACATGTCACATTTAATGTATAATCCACCGTTTTCGACTTTTTGCCGCACGCTTGAAAAACATTGACGTTAGCTCTCGTTTTTTAAAACTTTGCCGTTGTGGGAGGAAGAGGGAGGCAGGAAGGGTTAGGGTTAGAGAGAGAGAGAGAGAGAGGGGGGGGGGTAGTTGTAATAGTACGAACCGAGCATTTCTTCCTTCAGTCTCTGTGTTTCTCTGTCTGGCTGGCTGTCTCTGTCTGTCTGTCTGTGTCTGTCTGTTTGTCTCTGTCTAATTATCTGTCTGTCTCTGTCTGTCTGTCTGTCTGTCTGTCTCTCTCTCTCTCTCTCGGAGTTGCCTTCCTTGCTCGGCTACCGGCAAGACGGAATTTCAACAGCTGGTGTTTACAACGTGTGTTCTTTGGTAAAAACCCCATGTACCATGCCTGTTGAGGGACTCCCATCTTCATTAGAGTGTATGCTGAACGCTCTGCTGAAGGACATGCAACTGAAGTCCTTCAAAATCGAAGGAAAAGGCAAACAGACGGTGGTCGTCCTGCGACTGACAACACCAACCAGTCAGCCATCTTCTGTCACACAGGCGGGAGATCACAGTACTGCCGTGTCTCGCCGCAAGTGTCCATCACAGATCAACAGGGACAGAAAAAGGGCTGAGATGTATAGACACACCCAGGAACAGAAGGCAGGTGAGGATGCTACGTCTCCTTCATGTTTATTTTTTCCTACACCGCCCAGTTTATTCTACCCAACTGAAAACAACAATGTGTTTGAAAACGACACATTCGACATTCCCGCTACACGTACCCCACGCAGTTCGCACGAGCCCACACGTGAAACACGCACCATTAACCTGGAGTGGCAGTCCATTGCTTCACAGTGTGTTACAGACCCACAGTCAGAGACAGTGAGTGATGTGTTGGAGTCTGTGTTAGACGAAGGAATGACAGTTGATGACACTGAGGAACTTGAGATCGGTGGTTGTGGTGCCATGTGAGGAAGCTGTGACACACTCTGAGAACAGCTCCCTGTCATGTAACATAGTGGAAGATCAGTCTGAGGCGAAAAGTGGGGTTAGGTACGGAAGTGCTTCGGGTGTCAGCGAGCGTGTGCATGGCGATGATCATTCAGAGGAGGTAACTACACAGCAAATACTAGAGTCCCTTAAAGAAATGGAAAGGAAGATGGAAGGATGTCTTTGGATTTGTCATGAAGGCAGAGAGGTGAACCTGGGTACAGACCCTGTCGACAAAGGGAAATGTCCGGATCCATCATGAAAGTGGCTGTGACATTACATGATGTATGACTATTGACAGTTGAAAAAATTCGTTATCCCTGCCATTAATTATTTTTATCGTTCATGTTCGATGGACTGTAAAAAGACAGTGATAATGTACATGAATTGTGTATATCGTAATGCCGTGATCTGGTTGCCATGTCGCGAAGTTCTACCCCCACTGTACCCATCCCTATCCCTATGTACCCTTGTGAATGGGCTTAAAGCCTAACACAATAAAACATTTCGCATTCGCATTCTCTCTCTCCTCTCTCTTCTCTCTCTCTCTCTCTCTCTCTCTCTCTCTCTCTCTCTCTCTCTCTGTGCATACATATATCTCTGTATCTATCTGTATGTCTTTTTCATGACGGGCGCAGTAGTTAGGTGGATAAATGTGGGACTTTCAATTGCAACGTCCTCTTGTAAGTCATATCAGTCTGATATTATTGTTGTTTATCGATATATTTTGTCCGTGCTTTTGTAGTTCTAATCAGATAGTTAAATTGAATAGCAATTTAAAAAAAAAAAAAGAGTTTAAGCCAACAACTTTTACCGTTGGAAAATAAAGTATCATTGTAATTTTCACTGTCATTTTATCGTTCTCTTTGCCTCTGCCTCTGCCTCTCTTGTCTGTCTGTCTGTCTCTCTCTCTCTCTCTCTCTCTCTCTCTCTCTCTCTCTCAGAATAAATTAACTAAAGGTAAGCTGCAAAATAATCAGTTTATACTGTCCATAGCATGTACCTAGTTATCCATTTATTCTGTCTTTAATCACGATAACATATTTCAACACAAAACACCGCACAGATGAATACGGCGTTTAATAGATTTAGAATCTGCACACGTTAGAGGGCAAACAAACAGCTCGGCCCCAGGGAAAAAAAAGCCTTGTTGCTTAAACAGCGACAGAAGATAAGCGCTCTGGGCAAGGCCAGCTTCACAGTTCTGAACAACTTTTGGAGGTTCCCCAATCAACAAAGACTGTACCAGAACACCAGTCGCCGTGGTGTAGTGGTTAACGCAACGGACTACCGACTGGAAGGTTGTGGGTTCGTATCCCCATCACTTCTTTCAAAAATCATTGTGGGTTTTTTCGGCTCTAACCGGCGAGGAAAAAAGAACAGGGCTCATCTGGGAGTTTCGAGTTTGAAGTTTGTTCAACGCACTCGGACAAATCCAAGAACGCTCCACCCAAATCTGCCAGCAATTATCTGGCAGGCTCGATGAGCACGCGCAAAATCCTACGCGCAGGCAAGGTTTTCAAATCGGGAGATGGGAGAGTGACCTGTAAAACACAAAGCCGACACACGTAGGATACACACTGGAAATCATAGATAGAGAGATAGAGACATAAAAGGAAATTTCATTCATTTCATTTCATTGTTATGTATCATTGTGGCGGGCACTGTGGCAGCAACTGTTTTATATTTGATTTCTCTTTTAAAGAAAATACAATATTTTGAACTGAATTAAATAGATGTATAGAAAGAAAGAAATATACAAGTAGACAGATAGAAGAAAGACAGACAGAAAGATAGACAGACAGACGGACGGACAGATAGACAGACTGACAGACAGATAGATAGACAGACAGGCAGATACATAGATAGATAGACAAACAGACAGACAGACAGATAGATCATCATCATCATCATCATCATCATCATGTGCCCTGCCCCATGGCGTCTGCGATCATGGCCCTCCATACCAATCAGTCTCCTGTCGCTGCAAGTACATCTCCCACCCTCTCTGTCCTCAGCCACTCTGCAAGTCTGTCAAATATTTTCTCCCCGGGTCTAGCTGGTGTTCTCTTTCCCTCAGCTTTCCTGTCGTGACCAGGTGCTCTAATTTCTCTTTCCTCATAAAATATCCTATAAATGTTGCTCGTCTTTTCCGAATTTTCTGTATTAATGATCTTTTCATGTCTACCTCCTTCAAGACTGTCTCGTTTGTTTTCTTTGCTGTCCATGGAACTCTCAACATTCTTCTTAAAAAGCACATTTAAGTTGCCTCAATTTTGATCTGACTTCGCATGTTGACTGTCCACAACCGTACAACAGTATCGGTTCTAAACACTCAAGCACTCTCTTCCTTATGTTATTTGATAGGCATTTGTTGGTAAGAATGTTTTTCATCTTCTTGAATGCTGTTTTGGCTTGGCCGATTCTGCTGGCTATTTCTGATGTGAATGTGCTGTCTGGTGAGATGACAATTCCCAGATATTTAAACTATAGACCTGTCTCAAAGTTGTCATTTGCTATTGTTTTACGTGAGAGGATTTCTTGTTTTTCACCGATTTCCATGACTTTCAGTCTTCTAGCTATTTAGTTCCAGCCTTTTATTTTTGCTTTCTATTTCTATTATATTCACAAGGTTTTGTAGGTTTATTTCATTTTCTGCAATTAACACGGTATCATCTGCCTAACGGATGTTGTTTATCATTTTTCCTCCAACCTTTATCCCAGGGCATTCTTCTAAGTTTCTCGTGACGGTTTCGCCGTGAAGTGAAAACAAATCTGGTGACAGAACACAACCCTGGCTGACTCCTCTTTTGATAGTTTGGAAAGAGCTTATATTGTTTTTTATTCTCATTGCTGCTGTTTGTTCCCAAAACATATTTTCGATTATTCTTAGATATCTTTTCTACCAATATTGAGTCTCTCTCGGGTCTTATCTGATCAAAAGCCTTGGTATGATCAACAAAGCACAAATAGAAATCCTTATTCAACTCGACTGACCTCTCTGTGATAGTTACTAGGATGTATATGGCATTAATAGTTCCTTTCCCTTCAACAAATCCACAATATTCTTCTGCTATTTCTCTTTTGATCCAACTTAACTCGCAAAACTAGGTCTGACACAGCCCAGTGTCTCTTGATAGATTTTGACTTGTCCCTTTCCATTATGATGCCTATTTCCTCTTTCATGTGTGTTTTCGCCAGAGCATATTATTGTATGCTTGCCTGATCATGTGATGTTATCATGCCTGTCCCCGTCCATCTCACTTCCCCTAAACATTTTCCAGTTTTCCCTTTTGCAAGAATGTCCTTACATTCCATGTTGTAATTTTGATAATTTTTAATTTGATTGCAGTAGCTTACTGTTTGTCGGGTGTCACCAGCGCACCATGACGGTCCCTACCGGACGAAGGTGTTCGACAGGAGCTCCTATTTACGTCGTTTTCCTTTTTCATGTTTTGGCTGGCCATGATATTCTGGGGAGTATATGATGGTGGTTTCCCGTTGCCTTCCATAGGTTTTTGTATGGACCCTCTGCTAGCCTTTGTCGTTCCCACGACAACCCACAAGGCAATAGGGGTGATTTTCTGTCAGGGTTTACTCCCTTAGCCTTATTCTCTCCTGCGATAACCACAAGGCAGTGATATTTTTTCTGTTAGGGTTTACTCCCTTAATCTTGGTTTCACCCAAGACACCCAGTAGGCAGCGATGCTATTCATCCATAGCTGGTGTTCTGGTTCGTGGGCACCAGGGCATGTCCACACGCCAGTGGGCCTGCGTGCCACACTCCTCCGAGTCCCTCGAGTTTAGCCTGAGTCCGTGAGGCGCTCAGTTACCACATGTCGCCACGAGGAGGCGTAACGTAAGGCTTGCTGATGGAGAGGCTATGGACTGACAGAGAGAGATTTATGCATTCTGCTCTTCTTTTCGCATAGCTGCAAGCAGCAGTGCCAGCCAGTAGTGCAGGCTGAAAGTGAGAGGTGTCAAGCACGCAGTCACTAGCCAACACACTAAACGCATCACATCAGATTAGACGTCTTTAATATCTGGAAGTAGCTCCTCTCCTCAGGGTGGTGGTAAGATGGGGTTGAAGTATATCATATCTTCCCCACCCACTTCTTTTTTTTCTTTTGGTTTGGTTTTCTGTGACAGAGTCGACTTAATTACGTGTTAGCTATTTCTTCTAGTACATGAGTTCTGGAGAAATTACTGATTAGAGAGAAATTACTGATCAGAGAGAAATTGCTAACCGAGAGGTAGGCATGCATACCTATCAGGTGAGGTCAGATATATATATATATATATATATATATATATATATATATATATATATATATATATATATCAGCAAATTCCACGCTACCATCACGTAACTACGTGGGCAACATCCATCCCTTAAATGGAGAAGAGTATGGAAAGCAGCCACAAGTTAGCTGGAGATATGTAGACTTGGACTCTGGCAAGCAGGAAGAGTTAGCCAAAAGACAGCCGAGAACCGGGGGCCTGCAAGAGAACAGTTTAGATAGGAACCAGTCAGAGAAAGGATAGTAGTAGACCAAGTCAGAGAGCATAAGGGCTGTCTTCTCTGTTGAGTGTGAGCGCTACATCATTTATTTAGTCAGTCAGAGATTCGGACCCTAGATATAGGAAACAGTGGGTCCACTCCTGGGAACCCATACTTTCTGTGCATACAGAATGTGATTGGTTACGGTCTTGGTGAAGTGTTGAATGTGACAAGTTGTGTATGGTGCTACCATGCTGTGCAAATGTGTGCGCAGTCTGTTATTTTCTCATTGTTCCCCGTTTGCTTTCACCAGCTGTTGCGCTCTCTGAGTGGATGGGATGTAAACGCTCCATTGAACTCAATGTTCTGGTAAAAATGGAAATAGCAGCATGCACACATTCATCGATCGAAATACTGGCATACGATGAAAAATGTTAATGATCGGGATCTGGGACTGAAAGTGAGAAGAGGAGGTGGAGACGGGAGGGGAGTGGTGGATACACACATACATACATATTGTCATGGTCCCAAGCAGGCTTCCGGAAAGGCTATAGCACAAGAGACAACATATTTTCTCTCCAATCTCTCGTGCAAAAATACTTAATAAGCAAACAGGGTGGACGATTTTATTCACTATTTGTAGACTTTTCAAAAGCTTTGATTGTGTAAACAGAAGTAAACTTCTTTATACTCTACTGTCTAGACGGATCCATAGTAAACTGTTTGGCACAATTCAAGGCATGTACAAGAGTGTGGTGGCAGCAGTGTGTGTTGGAGACAAGATTACAGAATGTTTTGAATGCGTATCTGGTGTTAGGCAAGGCTGTGTTTTGAGTCCCCTTTTGTTTTCTATATTTTTATCTGAACTTCAGACAGAGATAATCGGTTGTGGTGCACGAGGTATTGATATACTGGGAGATCTGTTGGGTATTTTCCTCCTTATGTACACTGATGACATTGCCATTGCTGCTGACACTGTTGTAGACCTACAGAAGAAGATAGACTGTCTAGAAAAATACTGTAAAAGATGGGGTCTGAAGGTAAACATGGATAAGACCAAAGTAGTTGTATTCAAAAATGGGGGATTTAACCAAAAAAGTGAAAAATGGTATTTAAACAATGCAGAAATAAAGGTTGAATCTTGTAATTGTTTAGGGGTAATTTTTTCATCCACTTTAAAATGGACTGAAAATATAGAAGCTCTTTCTGGAAAAGCTCTTAGAGCTGTAGCAGGCATAAAAAGGTTATATTTCAGATTTAAAGCATTTCCAGTGGACATGGTTTTCAAAATATTTGATACTAAAACAAAGCCCATTCTACTATATGGCTCAGAAATTTGGGGATTTCAGAAATATGACGCTATAGGAAAAGTGCATCTTAAGATGTGTAAAATGATACTCGATGTAGGTAGGGATGTAAAAAATGGTGTAGCTTTAAGTGAATGTGGAAGATTTCCTATTTTGATAGATACTCAAACTCGACTCATCAAATACTGGTGCAGACTTATTAACATGCCGAACAACAGATACCCCAAACAATGTTATAATATGCTGCATGCACACGACTCAGCTGGCAGAAAGAACCGGGCATCAGAAATAAGACTTCTGCTCTGCAAAAGTGGATTTGGTCAGGTCTGGGCATTGCAAAACCCTGGAAATAGTAAATTATGTCTAGAAGACTTTAGAAACAGGCTGAAAGATATGTCACAGCAAATTTGGCACGATTCCGTATCTTACGAAGAGGATTACAGTTCATACCAACCAGAAATCAAAAGAGCTAACTACTTTACAAGTTTAGATTAATATTTCAGTGCACATAGAAGAGCCATTTGCCTGCTAAAAAGTAACAGATTACATCTAAATGGTATTTCCCGTTTTTGTTATTCAAGAAATGACCCTGAATGCAAACAATGCATTGGAAATCACACTGAGGACATTGTACATTTTCTTTTTGTTTGCCCAAAGTACTTGCACCTTCGAAATAAATACCTCCCTGTGTATTATTGTCGCTTTCCTAACATAGTAAAAGTTCAATTACTATATAAAAACCTTAAAGGAAATCTTGCATTCAAAACTGCTATATATATTGTAGAAAGTTTAAAAATGAGATGCTGAAAATACAGGATATTGTACGTTATGTGTTATTTAAAAGGGAATGTTGTCCAAAACTTTGCTATGATTGAATGTAAACCTCCTTGTCAATATGGGCCAATGGCCTGCAAAGACTGAATAAACATTTATCGTTATTGTTATTTATATTGTCACCGTGTGCTCGCTCGCACGCATACTCACACACAAACGCGCATGCACACACATACACACATACCCGCGCGCACTGTCATTTTATTATTATAAAGCATAATTATCATCAAACAAATAAAGGAATAGATGAATTGATAAATTAATACAGTTATCATAATTATTATCAAACAAATAAATGAATAGATGAATTATAATTAATAATAATAATAATTACAATATTTATATAGCGCAAAATCTTGATAAAATCAAATCTAAGCGCTGAAACAGACACACGCACGCACGCACGCACACGCACGCACACACACACGCACGCACGCACACACACACACACACACACGCGCGCGCGCGCGCACACACACACGCACACGGCTATAAATGGGGAGAAAGAATAAAAGCAATGGAAAATTATAGAGAGCATATTATATACAATTATATATTACAATGTGATTCCCCTCCGAGTGGAGACAGGCTGCAGAGGGGATTGAGTGAGGTCAGGATTTTATGCAGAGGAGAAAAGGTGAGTTTTGAGAGCGGACTTGAAGGAGACAAAAGTAGGTTGCTGACGGACTGAGAGAGGAAGTTTGTTCCAGGAGAGTGGACCAGAAACAGAGAAGGCTCGTGGACCATAGGTATTGAGCTTAGTGCGTGGAAAGCGAAAAGTCAGAGGATCGGAGGCAGAGTGGAGGGTACGTGAGCGAACATAGATCTCAAGTAGGCTTGACAGGTAATCGGGGGCTGCGTTATTGAGGCTTTTGTAGCACATGGTGTCTAGTTTGTACTGTATGCGCTTTGATACAGGGAGCCAGTGAAGTTGTGCCAGGAGAGGAGATATGTGGTCAGCTTTTTTCTTTTTGAGTACAAGGCGTGCAGCATTGTTTTGAATGCGCTGTAGGATGTGAATGGTGGAGGCAGGAAGACCAGACAGGAGTGAATTGCAATAGTCAATGCGAGACATTATGAAGGAGAGAACGAGTTTTTGCAGTTGTTTCCACAGAGAGATACTTCCTGATCAGGCTTATACGAATTAATAAACAAGTATGAACATCAAAACTATGATCAAACAAATAAAGGAATAGACGAATTAACAAATAAATGCAATCATCACAATTATTATCAAACAAACAAAGGAATAGATCAATTAATAAATAAATACGACCATCACCATAATCATCATCAAACAAATAAAGGAATAGATGAATTAATAAATAAATACAATCATCATAATGATTATTATAAAACAAATAAGGAATAGATGAATTAATAAATAAATACAAGGTGGGAATGATGACTGTCATGTTTATCTATCCATGACTGTGTAAGAGAAGTGTGGCCGATTGGTTCAGACGCTCGCCTGCCTATCACTAACTCGAGGCTCCGGGGTTCGTGACTGGAAAATTGAACAGAACGTCTAGTCCTTCGGAAAGGGACGAAAAACGAGTCGTACCCGTGTGTCTTCTGGCCAGTGCACGCCCAAGATCCCATGGCAAATGAAAATCGTGAAGAGCAGGGCATTCGCCGGGCTGCCCTGGTAC
The DNA here is from genome assembly GCA_030674185.1 of Monoplex corrugatus. Classification (NCBI taxonomy): domain Eukaryota; kingdom Metazoa; phylum Mollusca; class Gastropoda; order Littorinimorpha; family Ranellidae; genus Monoplex; species Monoplex corrugatus. Next base: position 13,604,106 of record JAPXFY010000034.1, read on the forward strand.
AAAACATTGGAGAGATACATCGATTTCCCAGGTCCCTCCCCTTGAAGACCAATAAGTCTTTTTGCCTTTCTGAAATCTTGATTCACCCGCCCCAAAACAAAACAAAACAAAACAAAACAAAACAAAACAAACAAAACAAAACAAAACAAAACAACAACAAAACAACAACAAAACAACCGACGGGCTTTCAAAGGCGAGAGCAGCCCGAGTTTGGCATGGTAAATCCATAGTGAAATGAACATACAACAAACAACGGGCGAGGTAGTCAAGTGGGAAAGACGTCAGCCTTACAATCGAAAGAGCTTGGGTTCGATCCTGGTTGGGTATCCCCTGCATGGTAGGTAAAGAGTGGAGAGTTTTTCATATCTCACAGATCAGCATGTGTGCAGTCCTGTAAGTGACTGAACCCCGTTCGTGTGTATACGCCACAGAACACTCATCATCATCATCAGGTGCCCTGCTGCATGGCTTTGGCGACCATGGACTTCCAACCATCTCTATCTCTCGTTGCCCCCAGCATCTCCCCCACCCTCTTCATCCCCAACCACTCTGCAAGTCCGTCCAGCATTTTCTCCCTGGATCTACCCGGTGCTCTCTTTCCCTCCAGCTTTCCCGTTGTGACCAGGTGCTCCAAATTCCCCTTCCTCATAAAATGGCCTATAAATGTTGCTTGTCTTTTCCTAATCTTCCTTAGGAGTGATCTACTTGTGTCTGCCTCCATCAAGACTGTCTCGTTTGTTTTCTTTGCTGTCCATGGAACTCTCAACATTCTTCTGAGAAACCACATCTCGGCTGCCTCGATCCTGCTCTGGCTTTGCTTGTTGACTGTCCACGCCTCGCATCCGTACAACAGTATTGGTTCTATATAACATTCAAGGACTCTCTTTCTGATGTTAATTGATAGGCACTTGTTGGTAAGAATGCTTGTCATCTTCTTGAATGCTGTTTTGGCTTGGCCGATTCTGCCAGCTATTTCCGATGTGCATCTGCCGTCTGATGAAATGACCGTTCCCAGGTATTTGAACTTATTAGCCTGTGTCAAGGTTGTGCCATTTGCTGTTATTTTGCTTGAGGGGATTTCATGTTTTTTACTGATCACCATGACTTTAGTCTTCCTGCTGTTTAGTTCCAAGTCCTTACCTTTGCTTTCTATTTCTAGTAGCCTATATTCACAAGGTTTTGTAGGTCCTTTACATTTTCTGCAATTAGCACGGTGTCATCTACGTATCGAATGTTGTTTATCATTTTCCCTCCAACCTTTAATCCAGGGTCTTTTTCTAGGTTTCTAGTGATGTTTTCGCTGTAAACACTTCAAAACACTATGTATACACTATCCTGTAAGTTATGTCAGTGTCCGGTGGCCTATGGAAACGTGAAAACACCCAGCATGCACGCCCACCGAAGACAGAGTATGCATACTGTGCAGCAACATACCGCCTGCACAGTGTAGGCAAAACAAAGGTCATACACACTAGCCGAGAAGGATTGGAATGCTTAAAAGAAATCTCATTTCTTATTCTCTTCCCTCCCTCCCTCCCTCCATTCCTCCTTCCCCCTTCTCTCTGTCTATCTGTCTGTCTCTCTCTCTCTCTCTTCCATCACTTTCTTTCTCCCCTTCTCTCTCTGAAAGTCACATACTTAGCACGTCAGTGGAGATCTTGATAAAGCCTTTCGCCTGATTTCACTCCAAAAGCTCTCGGAGGACTATATTCACAGTAAGGCGCATAGAGAATAAACCGGGCATACGAATCTGTGACCCGACATTTGCATATTCAATGCCGTCCTGAGATAAGACTTTCAAAAGTATTTAACCTTTGAAAGCCTTATCTCAGGATGGCATTGAATGTGCAAATGTCGGGTACCTTTATTTCAGGCAGGCGCAATAGCTAAGTGATTACGATGCCACACTTCCAACCACAAGGTCTAGGTTCGAAACTACTTACTTACTTTTACTTTTTCCTTCCGCTTGTACCGGTGGGCGTCGCGGGGAGATACAGTCGTCTGTCAGCAGCAAGGCGGGTGGCCTGGAGAAGGGGCATCTCGTGAGCTCTGAGGGTGTCTGCCACGGAGTCGCTCCATCGTCGTCATGGTCTTCCTCTGGCTCTCCAGCCAGAGTATCTGATGTTGTATGCCCGAAGAGCTGGATGGTTTAGGGGCATACGTGTGAGGTGTCCAAACCACTTGATCCTCATATGTTCGATGTGTTGTAGGATTGGTGTTGCTCCTACCATGTCTCGTATCACCTCATTTCTGATCTTGTCCCGCCTTGTCTTGTTTACTGCTTTCCTCGGGCATTTCATTTCACAGGTGACCAGTTTTCTCTCGAGGACTTTAGTTAGGGACCATGTCTGGCACTGGTATGTCAGCGTTGGTAGAAAAATGACGTTGATGAGTTTCGCCTGGTGCTGGTGGGAATGCTGGGGTGTTTCAGGAGAGGGGCAAGTTGGTAGCTGACTGCGTTGGCTTTCTGGCATCGGGTCTCGATTTCTCTGTCTAGTTTGCCATTTTCAGTGAAGATGCTGCCCAGGTATTTAAATTCACTGGCTTGCTTCATCTGGGTTCCGTTGATGTTGATATCCAGTTTGTTTGGTCTCTTACTGACAGTCATGACCTCGGTCTTGCTGACGCTGATCTTCATGCCGTATGTCTCGCAGCTTTCATTGAGCTGGTCTGTGTGCTCCTGTAGCTGTATCTTGTCATTGTTCACCATTGCCTGGTCGTCCGCAAAAATGAGTTCATTGAGTGCCTCAGGGTCTGAGTTTGCCTCCTTCGTAATCTGATCCATATAGATCACGAAGAGAAGAGGGGAGAGATTACAGCCCTGCCTTACTCCCGATGTCACTGGGAACCAGTCAAATGTTCCACTGGCGGTGCGGACTGCACACCTGCTGTTGGCGTAGATGGCCCGAATGTTGTCTACCAGCTGACCCTTGACGTCGTACTGCTCAAGGACCTTCCATAGCTTGTCTCTGTTGACTCGATCAAAGGCTTTTTCTTGATCAACGAATACAAGATGGAGATCTCGGTCATTTTCGATCGCCCTCTCGCATAGTTGTCGGAGTGCAAAGATTGCATCGGTGCACCCTCTTCCTTTTCTGAAGCCAAATTGGGCGTCACTGAGGATATGTTCTGTTTTCGCTCGAGTGCGCTGCTCCAGGATCTTTGCGTACATTTTCCCTACATGGCTGAGTAGTGATATGCCTCTGTAGGTACTACAGTCTTTCTTGCTGCCCTTCTTCTTCCATATTGGCAAACTATTGCATTTTGCCAGTCTTCTGGTACTTTTCTCTCCTCCCAAGCTTTCTGAAAGATGGTGGTGAGCCACTGAATTCCGGTTTCACCGCACACATGGATGGCTTCAGTTGTTATGCCGTCGACTCCAGCTGCCTTGCCTTTAGGACTGGTCTTCACTGCTTTTTTTACTTCACTCTCTAGGATGGTAGGTTCTGAGTGGTCTGGGTGGCTGGGGGTGAACCGGGACTGTGTGTCTTGTGCCCGTACTCCTGATGGGTTGAGTAGGTCTTTGAAATAGTTTTCCCATCTCTTCACTATTTTCTCCTCTTCATGCAATGCTTCCCCGTTTGCATTGTTGATGATAGTGGTTGGATCGAAAGGTTCATCTCGCACTCTCATCGCTTTCACACTCTTGTAAAACTCTCTTGGGGAAGCTTTGCATGTTTCACAGAGTTTTTCACCATACTGGGTCCATGACTTTCCTTTGCTGTTCTCACAACTTTCTTGCTGTGTCTTCTTGCAAGTCTGTACTTGATGTAGTCCTCTTCATCCTTTGACTTGACCCAGATCTTGTATAGTTTCTTCTTTTCCTTGATAGCATCCTTCACTTCTTTGTTCCACCAAGCTGTTGCCTTTCTGTTTCTTCCTCCTGTCTTCTTGGTGCCACAGGCTTCTTTTATAGTGTCCAGGAGGACTGTCTTGAAGATGCCCCAAGCTTCCTCTACGTTTAGTAATGTAGGGTCACTACAGTCCAATTTTTCACTGATGGTGCACCTGATCTGAGTCTGCACCTCTTCGTCTTGAAGTTTGTGCATGTTGAGTCTTTCCGGCTGTTTCTTCTTTTTGGTGAACTTCCTCTTCTTCTGAGTGATCAACGTCGTGATGATTGGTCTGTGGTCTGTGTCCAGGCCTGCGTTGGGGATGGCTCTTGAGTCTCTGATGTTGCTCCGCATTCTAGATCTTGCTAGTGTGAAGTCGATTTGAGATGAGACGTCGATATCGTTCCATTTGTATCAGGTGTAGATCTGAGTGGCTCTGTGCTGGAAGAAGGTGTTGGTGACAATAAGATACAAGGTTGCCGTTGTAGTTGTATGGTGTTCTGTGGTCAATGTGTGGACCAAGATGTTTTGTCCATGGTGTTCTTCTCTCTCCGACTCTGCCATTGAAATCTCCCATGACATACAAGTCTTCTTGGTCTGGGATGCTGTTGATGGTGTCCGAGAGTTTTTCAAAGAAGGAGTCCTTATCCTCATCTGAGTAGGAGTCATTACATGGTACATACACTTGAATGTAGTTGTTGATCTTGTTGTCCTCTCTAATGCCGATCTTCAAGAGTCTCTCTGAAATGAACTCCGTACTCACTAGGTCTTTTGCCATGTCATGGTGTACGATGAAACCCACGCCATGTGCTGCTCTCTGTTCCTTGCTTACACCGCTCCAAATGAGAACATAGTTGGCGTCTATTCCCTTTGTTCCTGTTCCTTTCTTTCTGGTGTCTGCAATGCCCAGCATGGAGATCTTGCGCTGGGTCATGAACTGTACTATCTCTGGTTCTTTGTTCGTCAAACCGCAAATGTTCCAGGTCCCAACCTTTTCGTTTTTCTTTAATCGTTGTCCGTTTTCCTCGCCGCGTCGTTTTCCGTTGTAATCAGTCCGTTTGTATCTCCTTATATTGTCTTGAGCAATTTGTTTATCCACTGCCGGCCTGCTAAGCCAGTCGCAGCTTCACCAGTGCCCCGTTGGCCAGCATTACCTGTTTCCACCTCCCACGACGAGGACGAGGGGTTGGGCTTTGGGAGGCAGGTTTGAAACTGCCTGGACGATATAGGCTGGAGATTTTTCCTGTCTCCCCAGGTCACTATGTATACATACCTGTTCGTGTCTACCCCCACCTCCCCCTCCTTTGTCTGAATATCAAATAGGCTCGATAGAAATCCCGTAAGTCATGTCTGTATTCCGCGGTTTATATGTGCAATCTTGCTGTTAACCCTTTGACTCCCGCACCCTGTCTACCAGCATCCTGCGTTGTCAACCTTTCTAGCAAAACAAAAAACAAAACACAACCATTTGACTGCCCCACCCTATCCACCAGCTTCAGGGTGAAGGAGTCAAAGGGTTTAGTTTTTGCAGTTGGTGGACGGGATAGGATGCGGGAGTAAAAAGGGTTAAAATGCCTACAGTCCCTTTGTGTGTATACGCACGCAGAATATTCTACACGTTAAAACTGGAAATCGTGTCAATGCTCACCATCCACACTCACCAAAGACGGAGTATGCAAACTGTGCAGCTATTTAATGCCTGCACTGCACAGACCAAAACAACGTGCATGCACTCATCTGAAATATCTTCACTTGGAACAAACGAAATAAAACAAACAAACAACAAATAAACAAACAAACAAACAAACAAATAAACAAACAAACGACCGAATGAACAATTGAACGAGCGAACGAACAAACGAACGAACAAACGAACGAACGAACGAACAAACATACAAATTTGAACTTGTTAAAAATACGCTTTTTATTCATCCAAATGAAAAGATAAATCTAAAAAATTAAAGAAACACACACACACACACACACACACACACACACACACACACACACACACACACCACACACACAGAGCTTTCATGTTTCTCATATCTAGTTCTCCATCTGACAATCAAAACCAAAGAAAAAGCAGGTGTGTGTGTATGTGCGTGCATGCGTGTGCATGCGTGTGTGTTTTCTTATTTTAGTTTATTCATTTATGTGATTAGTCATTTTTGTCGCCTTTAAAGTTTGTCTTCACTGCCTTGATTTCATTAAAACTTGTGTCCCCACTTTGTTGTCTACCGTTTGGTTACAGAATGTCTTTAAACTCGCAGGGTAAGGTGACAACAGTAGCCTTAACAGAAGAAACATTTACAATTTCATAGAAAGTACCCCGTCCCTTTCCGTATCCATGCGCCCTCCCTCTTCCCCTTTCCCTTACCATGCTCTCCCCCTCCCCCCCCCCCTTTTTTTTTTTTTATTACGACCACGCTCTAACAATTACAACACTTATGATCTAAGGGTTGCAATATTCTCGATGGAGTGATCGTCAACTCTTTGATGTTCAGCGGTCAAAATATACAAAACTATAGAAGATAGATATATAGATAGATAGATAGATAGATAGATAGATAGATAGATAGATAGATAATTAGATAGATAGATAGATAACACAGTTACAGTTTCTACTCATCAACTTCAAGCACACACTCTCAATGAAATCCACATATAACATATGTGATGGTGTGGTGGTAAGGGTGAAGGTGAAGACAGGAGGCAGAAGACCAGAAGAGCACAGATAGTAATGCAGCCTGACGAAGAACCAGGGAAGGCAGAGATGATGTTTCTCTCTTTATTCTGACCGAACCGTTCAAGACCAGACTAGAGGAGAAAGGCATACATGGCACTCGCACTCATATAATAATAATAATAATTATAATAATAATTACAATATTTATATAGCGCAAAATCTTGATAAAATCAAATCTAAGCGCTGAAGCAGACACACACGCAAGCACGCACGCACGCACGCACGCACACACACGCACGCACACACACACACACACATACACACACACACACACGCATGGCTATAAATGGGGAGAAAGAATAAAAGCAATAAAAGCAAGAATAAAAGCAATGGAAAATTATAGAGAGCATAGCATATACAATTATATATTATAACCATGTGATTCCCTCCGAGCGGAGACAGGCTGCAGAGGGGGGTTAGGATTTTATGCGGAGGAGAAAAGGTGAGTTTTGAGAGCGGACTTGAAGGAGACAAAAGTAGGTTGCTGACGGACTGAGAGAGGAAGTTTGTTCCAGGAGAGTGGACCAGAAACAGAGAAGGCTCGTGGACCATAGGTATTGAGCTTAGTGCGTGGAAAGCGAAAAGTCAGAGGATCGGAGGCAGAGCGGAGGGTACGTGAGGGAACATAGATCTCAAGTAGGCTTGACAGGTAATCGGGGGCTGCGTTATTGAGGCTTTTGTAGCACATGGTGTCTAGTTTGTACTGTATGCGCTTTGATACAGGGAGCCAGTGAAGTTGTGCCAGGAGAGGAGATATGTGGTCAGCTTTTTTCTTTTTGAGTACAAGGCGTACAGCATTGTTTTGAATGCGCTGTAGGATGTGAATGGTGGAGGCAGGAAGACCAGACAGGAGTGAATTGCAATAGTCAATGCGAGACATTATGAAGGAGAGAACGAGTTTTGCAGTTGTTTCGACAGAGAGATACTTCCTGATCAGCTTATTTACTCCGCATGTGAACCGCATTGACCGCACCGCGAGCCCGCAGGCAAAACGACTCTCTGGAACCCCTTAGGGGCCAGATTTGTGTTTCTTCGAGCAAGCTCAGCGGTGCTTATCTTGCGGTCCACATAACAAATACCAACATATATATCAGAAAATTCTACACAGCATACAGATTGTTGTATTCTACATCATTTTGCACAACATTCACATAGATCGAAACTATAACTTATAAGTGATTTAAGTCAATGTTTACACTTTGCTGAAAGGGATTTTAGCCGTATTTTTACGTATTTAATCAATCAATATCAGTCCATGAAAAATATCAAACAAATGAGTGAATACACGATAATCGATAAGTTTATGTGGACATACTTTGAATAGGTAAATCAATCTCTCAGTGCAGAAATTGATCGGTGAACAGGCAATAGAAAACACAAATGATCCTAATTTGGACACGCATAGTTCGACCTCAATATGGAATGCCAAGATCTCTTCTAATACTTTACTGATTAGCAATATTTTATTGCAATATCATTTCTGCTTATAAAAGGAGCAAAAATGTAAATGTAATTATGTATTCTAAGTCAGATTTTAAATAATTATTAAGAATTCGATTCTACATCCCGGCAAGATGGCGGTCATTTTGGTGGTTTGTCGCACTTTGACTTGGCCTGAACTTTCTTTAATGCAAGCTTAATATCTAATGATTAAAGGTGTGATGTGGTCCAATTGACAGATTAGAATACCAACATTCTAATCGTGATCTTAAAATTTCCACAATTTATTTCATTATTATACAAATTTCCGATCATTATCACGGCTCACTGGTCGGAAATTTGAATAGTACCGAACGATCGGACAACAAAATTATTGATTTCAGGCAAACGAGGGGAAATTTCGCCTCGAGGACATTTCCTACAAGAAATACATACTTTTCTGCTGAATTAGAGTGCACAAGTTACTCATTTCTTAGCTTTTAAGGGTTTAAATAATAGAATTTCCTAATATTTTTGAGAATCGCTGAGCCAGGGGAGTTAACTGTACTCAAAATCGTTTGAGAAGAAAAGACGCCTGCTACACGCCGTTGGGTGCGCACGGCTACACATAATCTACAGCACACTTCTAAAACGCACTAAAACAGGATGACATCGGATCAGTATAACAAAGTTCATTTAGACAGAAGGATTCAGAGAAAATATTGGCTTTAAGTTGGATTTTGAAAGAGAACAGTTTTGGCATATTTCTCAGATCAAAGAGCAGATTATTTCACAGAAAGGGTCCAAAATGGGGAAAAAATCGGAAAGTATGAGTCGTGCGTTTGTATCGAGGGATTTTGAACAGCAAGTATCAGCAGAAGAGCGAAGAGTTCAAGAAGAAGAATAGGCATGGAACAATTCAGAGATATAAGCATGAACAGTACCAGAGACAACACTGGAACACATGTTAACAGCCTTGTGTCTAATACCTAGGTGAATAAGAAGCTAGTGGAGCGTTCAAGCAAGGATCTTGAACTTAACGCGAAGCTTTAAATTAAGGACGAGCATTTCTCTCTCTCTCTTTCTCTCTCCTCTCTCTCTCTCTCTCTCTCTCTCTCTCTCTCTCTCTTTCTCTTTCTCTCTTTTATATTTTTTAAAGTCTTCCACACGTTATGTATGCGAGGACTAGCGTTAAAAAGAAAAAAACAACACTTAAAATACTGACAGTGGGTATCTCCCCTGAGGGGATGAGTTCCACATCCCCAGCCGTCTTGAGGGTTGATGTGTGTCCTCACTATTGAGCTTGTCCGTTGGTTGAGGTTTAGGCCTAACGTCCTACCACATGCAATGCAGACGAGGACTAGCATGTAAAACCAACCATCCAACCAATCAACCAACCAATTTTTTAAAGAAACCTCAAAATATCATATCCACCTCTGCTGACGGGCTGAGCCTCGAAAGAAGGGAGGCAAATCTGTTTACTACTGGGCTTGTTGCAATGAGACTTTAGTTACCTATCAGCTTTATTAAAGGGGCAGCAGGACTATATAAGGCGGAAAGTAGACCAGTGCATTAGAATTATTGAAGGCTTCTTCAAAAACATTTTTTCGCTAGTCCTCGTATACTCTAAGAGTGGTAGGACTTTAAAACTCATTCAACTGGAAGTCACTTGAATTCAAACATTTGCCGAAGCAACACCGGCTGTCTGCTCTGAGTTAATTACAGATTTCGGACGCTGTCGGAGAGCTACCTGGCTCATATTTGTCACACAGTATAACCTCAATCCCTGCTTTTAAACTATTGTTATATTTTTATCGAAAAATGTACGTATATGCATTTATTAGGAAATTAAAATCTGAATTGGACGAACTTAGAGGCGGGGCTACAAAACATGACGAGACATCTGACAGGCACGCCATCCAAAAATAGAAAAGCATGTGGAAAGAAAACAACGAAGGCATGTTGTCGCAACACACACACACACACACACACACCTGAAAGGCCTACAATATAGACGTCCAGAGAATTAAACGATCAGCTTAATTAAAATTGTGCAGTGTATGAAAAGAAATCAAACACATGCAATAGATCTATTTGCACACACAAGCTGTGCGCACATACACCGTACTCATACACACACAGACACAGACACATACATACACAGACACATACACACACACACACACATACACAGTAACACACACACACATCGGAGCACAATACGAACACAACACTGACCTGTAGTCACCACCACTTATGTCCCATGTACTGCTTACCAGGTGGGTTAGGGTACAAGTCTTACAAGCGGCAGCACACAGTCTGGCATTATCTCACGAAGGACTGTCACCACACATTCATCTACACCATCACGCCCCATAGTCACCCATTTCTTTCGAAAATATTGTGGATGTCTCCACGCATTCCTAGAATTTAGTATGTTCCAAAATTTTCTATTGTCTGTTTCCTAAGTCCAGAATTCCTAACTTGTGCTGACTGTCCATTACCCAGCCACCTCTGACAGTTTGCAGTAACACACGGCTCACAAAAACAAAACTGGCATCTGCCCTGACTAACTGCATGCTGTAAACTAACACTAGATCTATCACCTACACTGACACTAGCATCAGATGAGGAACACACTAGCCTACATCTGTCGCTGGAATAAATCTATAACTTGCTGAGGACAGTGTAGCCACTGAAGTAGGTACAAGATGCTGTGGTATCTACACAGATGTTGGCAACACACACAAAACTACTCTCACTGACACTGTCAGCTTCACTGATTGTAACTTGTGATAGCACTTCACATTTCCACTCCCAACCACAGCTTTCAAACAATTGTCTTACAGCCTCCTTCTTTTCTTCGTTTATATCCAGCAATAATAAATTAAAATTCATTATTTCGTCAAAGACAAAATCTCTCAAACTAGACGTGTGCGTTTTCAGTAGAACCCAGAAAGAATGAGCGCGCAAATTTGCTTACAGACAATGATAGGTCTGACCACAGATTTCTCGCGCTATTTCTTTCACACCGTGAGAGAGGCCAAGCATGGGATAGCAGTCATGCAGTTTCCATTAGCACCATCCTTTCCTTCTCATCTTTTGTTGTCATTCTCAGCAAGGTTCAAGTAACTTACTTAGATCTACCGGATCTCCTAGTCAAGGCCCCAGTTACCGCGTGCCAGCCCGGAGTGTAATCAACTGTTTTAGGGGTGAAGGGATGAGGTTATCAATCTGCAATTTAGATCTGCGCACGAAGTCAGGGGCTCTCAACAGTAATAATGCAGCGTGTGTGTGTTGTGTTTGGATGGCGAGTGTTAGAGGGCGTACAGACAGATCAGATAGCACACAATTTCACAGAGACAAGCGAGACGCCATTGAGTTGATAACCGAAGTGTATTCTGGGAATGACTCGTTTACCAAGTGGTCTAAGGGATACAACCCAATACACAACACCTTCCCCTTTAAGTTGAATACTATTAATATTACTATTATTCTTACTATACTATACTGCGTAGCGTCTTTTCCTTGAAACCAAATAAGATGACTGCATAGCGTCTTTCACACCTTACTTCACTCGTCTCAACCACACGCATACCTTAACTACACCAGGTATGCCACATTCACTCTAGCCTAAATGGCTATTCTGCAATCACCCGCACCTAACACGTATTCAGGTGTATTTCTACCTGAACCTTCGGAAATCACTGAGCACAATCGCGGAACCGGGTCGGCCTGGTCACGTGTCGACCCGAGCGAGTGGTGTAGCCAGTGTCCGGTGGTCGGTCCTGGAGCGGCCCCGTAGCGGATCCGATGGATCTGGTGGATCAGCCGATGCCTTCGCCTCCGTCGCCACAGGAAGCTGGATCACTGCCTCGGGCCTCGTTGACTGGGCTGGAACGGTGGACTTCTCGGCCGCTGGTGGTGCTGCCGCTGCATTGTTTGGCTGGGACCGGATGGTGTCTCGCCTCAGGTGTTGCCGGTTACGCCTCCTCTCCCCGTCACTGGTCTGGACAAGGTAGGACCGAGGCGCACACTGACTCGAGACTACCCCTGGACGCTGCCATGCCTTATCCTCGTTCAGCAGAACGGGATCTCCAGGCTGCAGCTCCGGTAGGAGTCGTGCACCAGGTGTGTCGTGGTAGGCCTTGGTCTTCGCCTTATACACACTGTCTCTGCTCTTCACTGTGTCTGGGTCAACAGTGTGCGGCTGAAGCTTGGCTGGGGCCATAGGTAGGGTTGTTCTCAACTGCCTACCCAGTGCCAACTGTGCTGGGCTCACTCCCAGTGATGGTAGTGGTGTTGCTCTGTATGACAACAGTGCTAGTTTGTAGTCCTTCTGAGACAACATCTCTTTGGCCGTACGCACAGCTCTCTCGGCTTCTCCATTACTTTGGTGGTAGTGAGGGCTGGAGGTTGTGTGTATGAAGTTCCAGTCCTTGGCGAATTTCTGGAATTCTGCGTTCTTGAACTGGGGGACCATTATCACTGATCAGCTCTTCTGGAATACCAGAACTGGTGAAACTGGTTTTAAGCTTGTCAATGACAGCTGCCGCGGTGACTTTCCCTGAGATAGGGTGGATATCAATCCATCTTGAGTGGTAGTCGACGTACACAAGATAGTTCTTGCCTTTCCTTTGGCACAGATCTGTTGCAACTTTCTGGAAGGGTCTAGCAGGCAGTTCTGTGGTCAACAGTGGTTGTTGGCTTTGCTGAGGTTGCTTCTCAACACAGTGTTTGCAGGCTGCCACCGTATTGAGAATGTCCCTAGTGATGCCTGGCCACCAAACTGCTTGTCGCGCCCTCTCTTTGCACTTGACGATCCCCATGTGACCGTCGTGGATCTTGCCAAGAATGTACTGTCTCATGCTGTAGGGAACAGCGATCCTGTCTCCTTTCAGTAGAATTCCATCTACTACGCTCAACTCGCCACGAATAGCAAACAGGTCTCTGGCTGCAAGTTGTACATCTTCCTTGAACTTGGGCCAGCCTTCCAATGTGTACATGATGGCTGTTCTCAGGTTGACGTCTTTTTGTGATTCAGTGCGAATGTCGTTGATCACTCTGTCAGAAACAGGCCATGACGTTGTCACCATGTTGACGTGTAGGGCTACGTCGGACTCAAGCAGTTGAGGTTCACTACTGTCCGTAGGGCTGCGAGAGAGAGTGTCTGATGTCAGCATAGTCTTTCCCGGCTGGAAGACGGCTTCTGCGTTGTAGCGCATCAGGCGCATCAGCATTCGCTGGCATCGTAGTGGCGTGTCAGACAGATCCTTTGTGTTCAGCAATGGGACCAGAGGCTTGTGGTCAGTGAACAGCTGAAATTTCTCCATGCCGACAAGGTATCGGTCAAAACGCTCGCATGCGTACACCTGCGCCAAGCACTCCTTTTCAATTTGTGCGTATCGCTTCTCAGCGTCTGTCAGAGTTCTTGAGCAGTAGGCAACGGGACGGAGCTCACCATCTGTTTCTTGGAGCAGCACTCCTCCCAGGCCATAGCTGCTGGAGTCGGCTTCGACGACAGTCGGCTTCTTTGGATCATAGTAGGCCAAAGTCGGAGCGGTTGTCAGCATGCCTTTTAATCTCTCAAACGCTTTCTTCTGCTCAGGACCCCATGTCCATGCGTTCACCTTCGCCAACAGTTCATTCATGGGCTTCAGCACTGTCGACAGGTGTGATAAATACCTGCCAAGGTAGTTCACCATCCCCAAGTATCTGCGCAACTCAGCCTGATTTGAGGTTCCTGGAGTGATATGATGGACTCGATCTTCGAGGGGTCTGGTCTCACGCCTTTGGCACTGATGATTTGGCCCAAGAAGTTGATTTCATCTTTGAGATACTCGCACTTCTCTTCATTGAGCTGGAGACTGACTTCTTGGAGTCTCTCTTGCACTCTCTTGAGGAGGATCTTGTGTTCAGGCACGTTCTTGGTGTGGAGGAGTATGTTGTCAAAGTAGATTATGACACCGTCTATGCCTTGGTGTGGAGGAGTATGTTGTCAAAGTAGATTATGACACCGTCTATGCCTTGAAGTATCTCCATCATGGTTCTCTGAAAGATCTCTGGCGCGCTTGAGATGCCAAATGGTAGCCTCTTCATGTAGTATCTCCCAAAGGGCGTTATGAAGGTGGTCAACTTCGACGACTCTGGGTTGAGGGGAAGCTGCCAAAACCCCGCCTGAGCATCAAGTTGGGAGAAAACAGCAGAACCTCGCAGCTGGTGGATGATGTCATCAACAGTGGGGATAACATACTTTTCCCTCTGAACTGCTTGATTCAGTTTCTTCAGATCTATGCAGATGCGCACGGATCCGTTTGGCTTTAGGACAGGTACTATGGGCGACACCCACTCGGTCGGCTCTTTTATCTCCTCGATGACGTCACAGTCTTTCATGCGCTGCAACTCTGTTCTCACTTTTTCGTGCAGAGGAATCGGGACACGCCTCGCAGTGGTAACACTGTAAGGGACAGTTCCTTCTTTGAGCTTTATCTTGACTGGCTGACATTTGACTGCACTGAATGTTGCTGTAGCTGAGTCTATTCTTTGAACTAAGTTCAGCTTGACTGACATCTCTCTGCTGAGAAGATTGTCGACGGCACTGTCAACTACGTACACTACAGTCGAAATGTTCTGGATACTTGTTGGGAAGTAGCCTAACATCCTGACTTCTCCTCCTGGGCTGTGGAGTGTGACTTTCTGGCTTGATGAAAGTCTGGGTTTGCCTATTCTGTTCCAAACTTTCTTGCTAACGATGCTCACATCAGCTCCAGTGTCAATTTTCCAGTCAACTTTCTTGCCACACAAGTCTAGGTCTACTCTCCAAGGTTTGTTTTGCCCTGTCCCTGCTGAGTCAATGAAGAAAACTTGATTTTCTTTCTTCTTAGTTGGTTCTTCTCCTTCTGTTTTGACTTCAGCTTCTTGCCTGACGAAAACTTCTTCGTTCTTGAGCTTGGTCTTACACATTTTTGCAAAATGTCCGTTCTTGCCGCATTTCTTACACTTCTGTCTGTATGCGGGACAGCTCCTCTTGCCGTGTGAATAACCACATCTGCCACAGTTCCTAACTACTTCTCTCTGTTCTCTGTGACCGTGTGCCGCTTTGCCAGGTTTGTTTCTGTGTACTCTGTCTACACTTTCACTAGTGCCTCTTTGCTGAGTCAGTTCTGCTTTAACGGCTTCATGGCGTCTTGCTTTTTGTATTGCTTTCTGAAGCGTCAGTTCCCCATCTTCAATCTGAAGTTTCTCAGATAGTTCTTTGTCCAGGATGCCTATGACCATTCGATCTCGGATGGTTTCTTCCTTTTTGTCGAAGTTCGCATGTTCAGCTAACTCATAGAGAGCTCGTACATATTCTTCGATGCTTTCCCCTTCCTTCTGGTCTCTGCGGTGGAATGTTGCTCTTTGATGGATAACGTTTCTCTGAGGGATGAAATAATCATCGAACTTGCCCAACACTGTATTGTAGCGCTTACTTTGATCTTCCGTCAAGTTGAACTGGGTGAAAATCTTGTCAGCTTCAGCACCCATCGTGTAGAGAAGAGAGCTAACTTGAACTTCTTCATCCTCTTTGTGGAGTTTAGAGGCTAGTCTAAACCTTGAAAACCGGTCTTTCCACGCGGCCACTTGCTCGGCTCGTGGAAGGCGAACGATTCCGGTGGTTTGTACGACATAATGACGACAACGCTAAATATTTCAAAGAAACGTTACTTACAGTTCTTTCGAGTTCACTCTGACACCATGTTGTGTTTGGATGGCGAGTGTTAGAGGGCGTACAGACAGATCAGATAGCACACAATTTCACAGAGACAAGCGAGACGCCATTGAGTTGATAACCGAAGTGTATTCTGGGAATGACTCGTTTACCAAGTGGTCTAAGGGATACAACCCAATACACAACAGTGTGTATGACAAACTGTCGAGAAATACAAAGGCTTCTGATCAAGTGTTCATACTATTTGATAAATAGTCTTGAACAGAAACTGATGTCCCCCTGTCCAAACTTTGGTTATGCTCCAGGCAGGAGACAACCAGGACTGCGGAGATAGTGTGGGGGTGTACTGATTCCCATTGAAGGGGGACCAAGCTATAATTTCTCTAAAACTACATCATGCTTTTCCTGTAAGAAAAGTCAACGGAAAGCATAAGTTGACTACCTTCACCTCCTAAAATGAACTTACAAAACCCATTTCCTCATACACGTCATGTGTTACGTAGGAAAACGTTGAGTTCTGGGGAGCTGTGTGGACGGAATTTGCTTCAATTTCTTCCCAGTTACTACGAAGCACTGTTAGCGTGTTTGTTTACTACCCTCAGCCACGTGCTTTTCTTCATTTAGTTTAGCCCCGCCCATGCTTACTGCGCATGGATCGGATGTTACCCCTTTAAATTAAGCGCATAAGGCAAAGCCTTTAACATAAGGTCAAGATGCTTGTGAATTAAGACCCACACTTAAATCGATGTTTATGTTCGTTAATTCCATACGTTGATGGTCCAGAAGAAGGAACAGATTTGGTGGTGGTGGTGTCATTCCAATTCGCTTATTCTCGATTCGTCTGCTTTGGATTCGCCTATTCCCAATTCGCCTATCCCTAATTTGGTGATCCAGATACTCCTATTCCATTTCTCCTGTGCACTTGGTGAAAACAACTCGACAACACCTTGTATGCACGCACACACCGGCGCAAATTCTATCAGATTTATGTCTATATAACATAGTTTATCTCTAAAAAAATATATAAAATTTTTTTTTTAAAGTAGGCACTAAATGTGTATGTGACACTCCACATGGTGCATCACATTTTAATACTCATCCCTGTACAGACTGTGTTTGTGTGTTTGTGCGTGTGCTCGTGTTCGTGTGAGTGTTTGAAAGAGAGGGAGGGGGTGGGCAGAGAGAGAGAGAGAGAGGGGGGGGGGGCTGAATAGGCGAAACGAGAATGGTGGGTAAGCTGTGAAACGGGACAAAGACGCCATTGAGCCTCAGGTGGCAGCGCCGTCAAAGAACAGGCGAAGCGGGAACAGGCGAATCGTACCTGTTCGTTTAACTACGTCAGGTAGCACTCATCTTCATATGTTGATAAAGCTGCGGAAAGCTGAGGACCGTGAGGAGTGGAGGAAGTTGGTTGCAAAATCTTCAGTGGTGCCCCAACGGTCAACCAGACTACGGGACTGATGATGATGATGATGAAAGCTCATGCAGTCGTAATATCTTTTTCTTTTTTTTTTAACTGAGCGCGCTATCATCGCTTTTATGGACTTTGATGTTAATGATCGACTAAGCAACAGCACACACAGGCACACATCAATTGGCCTTCACGATATCCCGTTACGTCAATTTTGTGTTTGTTGTCGTTTGCCTGTGAGCTTCTGCCTGAACGATTAAAAAAAAAAAAAACGCCTATCGTAGCCATCGTTGGTAAAGAAACTTTCGTCCTGATGTACATACCAATGCAAATGTGACTTTTGTTGCAATGAAATCTTTAAATAAATAAAGATTTCATATACTATCGACTGAAACAAATCCGTCGTACAAATATACCATTTTTGTTCAGGACCTCGGTGAAACCATGAAAACATCCATTCATATCAACAAGACGACATGGCGAGTTGTTATTTAAAGGGAAATAACTGTTTTTCGTTGTTGTTCTCGTGGCGTCGGTATAGGATTCGGTAAGTCCCCCTCCCTACACTTAACTGGGATGGTTACCCACGTCGGCCCTATCACCTTAGGTGGGTGCTGACATAAAACTGAACCAGATCAATCGAACGATCAGTCTTCTGACAGGCATGAAACACAAATTTGGGCTTGCCCGCTGTGGTGTTTGCGTGTGAAGACTATCACTCATTCACAGGCACTAAACATCACCGAACACAGCTTGTGCATTCAAAGAAACAAACTTGTTATTTCAAACCAAAAGAAAAGAATGACAACTTGACAAGGCTGCTACTGCTGCATGCTCAATGATAACTAATCACGAACATCCGGGCTCCCGTCCTTCAGCTCCTGTAACGTAGCAACCGCACCACAAACAATTTGGCAAATCAAAGGAATGATGGGAATCAAAACAATCAACATTGAAAACACTACACCCGCCATTGCCCATTTCTCCTTTGTGCTTAGTAAATTTGGAAGTCGTATTTTTTATCCATTTAATATGGACGATGCAAGGATTATGTTCAGCTTACACAAAGAATATAGATTTTTGTGAATACATGATTCTGTGAGTAAGTTCTTGTTTTATGATTGCATGATTCTCTGAGTTAAGTTTTTGTGACTGCATGATTTTGTGAACTGTTTTTGTAACTGCATGATTGTGAGTTCAAGTTGTGTGAATGCATTATTCTGTGACTAAAGGGTTTTGTACCTACATTCTCTGAGTAAAGTTTTTGTTTTATGTTCGCGTGATTCTATCAACTTTTTTTTTATATAAATATATGTTTAGTTTAGTTTAGTTTAGTAATAGGGACATAACACACCGTTTGGCTATTTCAAGTCCCATCATTTTTATTTTTATTTTCTTACACACGTAGTCAAGGTCTGTCGTATGCCCAGTTTTTTTGATGATTCATTCATCATATTCGTATTTAAGTTCAATGTAATGTTTCCAATGGTCAAGCTGGTTTTTAAACGAGTTTGTGTTTTGTGCTCTTTTAATTTCGTTCGGTAATTTATTCCATACATGTGCAATTCTATTTGTAAAATAAAACTTTCTAATGTTAGTCTTGCAATATTCTATAAATATTTTATCAGTATTATTTCTTGTTTTGTCATAATTTGTCAGTTTGAAATATTCAGTTCTATCTACGTCATCTATATTGTTAAAAATCTTGAAACTTTGGATCAGATCTCCCCTCATTCTTCTTGCTTTTAAACTGGGTAAATTGAGTAATTCTAATCTTTCTTTATATGAATAATTTTGAAAACCATGAATTAATTTAGTAGCTGTTCTTTGTATCTTCTCTATCAATGCTGACTGTCTTTTAAGACGTGGAAACCAAATAATGTTACCATACTCCAAATGAGGCCTCACTAAGCCTTTGTACAAATATAAAAATGTCTCCCTGTTTATGTATGAGAATGTTCTTTTTATGATTCCAAGCAACTTGTTTCATTTATTAACAACATTTTGAATGTGAAAATCAAATTTGAGACTTTATCAAATATTACTCCTAAATCTTTTTCTTCTAAACATTCTATTATTTCACAGGTAATACCATCATTTATCTTAGAATATTTGTTACATGGGTTACTTTTTCCTAAATACAAGACTTTACATTTTGAAGCATTAAAGAAAATATTCCAAGTTTCTGACCAATGGACCAATGTATCTAAATTCTTCTGCAATATACTATGATTAGAAGATGTATTGTATATTTTAGTGTCATCTGCAAAGATCTTACAAAAACTATTAATTTTTTGAGGTAAATCATTTATGAAAATAGTAAAAAGAACAGGACCAAGTATACTCCCTTGAGGTATACCACTCAGTACATCTGTATATTTAGATTAATCATTTCCAACTCTAACTAACTGTTTTCTGTCTTTTAAAAAGTCTCTAATCCAAGCTAGTAACTTACCCGTAATTCCATAATACTGCAGTTTGATAAGCAATCTTTCATGCGGAACAGAATCAAACGCTTTTCTAAAATCCAAGTAAATAATATCTATATTCTCTCCTTTATCCAATAGATTAGTAAAATAATTCATTACTTGTAATAACTGGGTAATGCACGATCTATGTTGTCGAAAACCATACTGACATTCTGTGTAAAGTTTACTTAAAGTCATGTGATCAACTATAAGATTCCAATACCTTGCATGGTACTGAAGTTAGACTAACTGGTCTATAATTACCAGGATCACTTTTTGTACCCTTTTTGAACAAAGCTGTGACGTATGCATTCTTCCACTCTGTAGGTACTATTTTCCTTTCCAGCGATTTATTAAACAATATGCTGAGTGGAACAGATAGTTCTTTACTCAGTTCTTTTAAAATCCTTGGATGAATATTATCAGGTCCTTGAGCCTTATTTACATTTAACATCTTTTTACTTATTTTCAACTGCCTCAGGTGTAACTACCAAATCTGTTATTGTTATATAATCCTGTAAATTAAGTTTTTGTGAATGTAGGATCCTATTAGTTGAGTTTTTGTTCTGTGATCATAGGATTCTGTTAGTTGATTTAAGAAAAAGATTTCAAAACACGGGGAGGGGCGTGTCACTTCCTTGGTTCGGACGGGGGGATGGGGGGGGGGGGGGGCTAGAGGTTGGAGAAAGTAGAATTTGTCACAACAAAAGAGATAAGAGATCCCATCTGCGCAAGTAAAGGGATTCTCCGGGCACCAATATCCTGTCGTCAGGATATCCCGTCAGGTAGTTTAAGTGGCAAGAGCCTGGACTTCATGGGCCCAAGGGATGAGGGTGGGAACAAAGATTTGTTGTCATCTTGACAGTGTAAACAGCTAGGGCTGGGTCTTAATCTCTTGCACTCTGACAGCTACAACCCTCTGATCCAGAATGCTTTGGGTAGTTCCCTCCAAATCATGCTGAGGACAAGGAGCAAAATCACACCAGAAATAGCAGAGGAACAATGTGGATTTGTTGATGGGAAAGGAACTGTTAATATATGCATTCTAAGAACTTTCACAGACAGATCAGTTGAATTGAACAAGGGTTTATTTTTATGTTTTGTTGATTATAGCAAGGCTTTTGATTGTTAAGATACGAAGCATTGATCGACCAACTAAAAAAAACAAACTCAATATAAAAGAAAAAGATCTAAGAATAATAAGGAATATGTATTGGGAACAAACATCAGCAATGAGAGTAGAAAATGATATAAGCTCTTTTCAGAACATCAAAAAGGGGGTTAACAAGGATGTGTTATGTCACCAGATTTGTTTTCACTTTACAGCGAAACCACCATGAGAAACGAAAAAGAATGCCCTGGGGTAAGAGTTGAAGGAAAAATGATAAACGGTCTTCCTTATGCAGATGATACCGTTCTAATTGCAGAAAAGGAAAGGGACCTACAAAATCTTATACGTATAATAGAAATATAAAGCAGAAATAAAGGGTTAGAGCTAAAGAGTCATGGTAATCAATTAAAAAACCAAGAAATCCGTTCATATAAAATAACAACAAATAGCAGCTGACAATTTTAAATGTCTCGGAACAGTATCTCACCAGACGGCAGATGTAGGCCTAAATTAAAAATATCCAGCAGAATTGACCAAGCTAAGACAGCGTTCAAGAAAATGAAAAGTGTTCTTACCAACAAATGCCTATCGGTTAACATCCGGAAGAGAGTTCTTTAGTGTTGAATAGAATCAATACTGAATGTGAAGTTTGTACAATCAAAAAGCACAGTCAGAACAAGACTGAGGCAGCTAAAATGTGGTTTCTGAAAGGAATGTTGAATTCCATGGACAGCAAAGAAAACAAACGAGACAGACTTGAAAGAAGTAAACTGAAAAAAATAATATTAATGAAGAATATCAGGAAAAGACAAGCAATATTTTTAGAACATTTTATGAGACAAGAGAAATTTGAGCACCTTGTCACAACAGGGAAACTAGAGGGAAAAAGAACACCAGGTAGACCCAGGGAGAAAATGTTAATGTTTGCAGCTACAAAAGGTAGATTCGTATGAAAGGCCGTGATCGCCAACACCATGCAGCATGGCACATGATGATGATAATCATGAGTTTTTATCATGGCATTAAATGGTAGATCTGTTTCAGTTGGGAGTTTTTCAGTGACGTAAATAGAAAAAGACAGAAGAAGGCAACCCAGGCCAGAGGTACAAGTGTTCTCTGTCTCTGTCTGTCTGTCTGTCTGTCTGTCTCTCTCTCTCTCTCTCTCTCTCTCTCTCTCTCTCTCTCTCTTTCCCTCTCCCTCAATTGTTCATTTCGTGATTTGTTGATGACTCTTGCTTTTGTCAGAAAGCTATAAGCCTACAGGTTCAGTTAATATCGAGCAGAAGATATATTACAACTTAGAATTGATACGGATAAAAATGATATTGTCAGTTTCCAGGAAAGGGGGTCATCTATAGATACTAGAAAAATGCTATTTTGGAGGAACTAAAATTTCTGATGTAAACACTCATAAACACATAAATATTTGATATACTATAAGATTAAGCTTAAGGTTTGCTTGTGATCATTTGGTATCCAGAGCAAAGAAGGAACTACTTAAAGTTTTGTAGAGTTTAGTCATTTATAAAATTATCTACCAGGTATATCGATTAAAGTATTCGGACTTGCAAGTCCAGCCAAGTGCACAATATGGAGCTGAAATTTGGGGCTTGTGTAAGGACGTATATGTTTGCTATGAAACGATTTCTTGGTGTTGGATGGTGAACGCCAAATAGTCAATTAACAAGGGACAACTCTCTGGACAATCACTTCCCAAGCTCCCGACGCCACACAATAGCCATTTCATCAGTTATCTTGTTCACAAACTGAATGGCAAGGTGGGGAGATAACAAACCCCGAGGCAATAGCCACACTACTCGCACCAACCAAGTCCAGCCCAGCTACCTGACAAAGAGAGAATGGAAGAGCCCTCTCTTGCCTTGTTCTGGGCCTCCATCCCTCTATTGGGCATCCAGCTCAGATAGTTGCCAGTTCTGTTCCCCTTACTATAATCTCAACAGCTAACAGCCCAAAGCTCCCAAAGTTGCTTTACTACAACCACAGGCAGTTTTCGAAGGGCTGCAAAAGTATGGTGTAAAGATATTGAATTTTATACTTAATTTTGTATAAATTCGTTTATGATATGCGTCAAATAACGATTAAAAAGAACTAGAATAGACGAGACTACGTTACCGGTTAAAGCATATCAAGTTATATATGATTTAGATTCTAGTGCAGAATTTTCATGGGCTTCAAGTATCCATACATGTTTATAATATGTAGATGGATTTGGTCATGTGTGGAAATATCAGGGCATGGAAAGTGTAGACCCATTTGTGTATTGTTTTATGCAGAGACTGATTGATTGTTGTTGGCAAGAACAGGACAGTCATACCCACGATAAAGATAAGTTCTGAATGCATAGATCTAGAATGTTTAAAACAGTCACTTCTGGGTAATATTTCAATAAATTTGAATAATTTTATTATTCAAGCTCAGATAAAAGATAGATGTGGCATTTCAAATATTACAGTTGATAAACAAAGATATAGATATCCTGATGAGCAAAATTTTAGTTTTCGTTTTTGTCAGAGTTCTATTGAATATGAAGTAACGTAGGCCCACATATCATTTCATGTTGCCCCAAGTCTAAATGGTTTATGTACCAATTCAATTCCATTTAGATATTATAAAGATCCAAGTATCTCTCAGTTGTCATTGCTTTCCACGTCCAGAAATGAAGATGTCATCAAGAGGTTTCTTCCACTCTCTTTCTTTCCCTCCCTGCCCCCTTCTTCCTCTTATCCCACACATCGGTTCGCCAGAGAAGGGGAGTGAGGACATTCATTTGGAAGACGGGGCCCACTTCCCCAGCCAAACCCCCCCCCCCCCCCTGTTTGGTTTTTTTAATTTTTTTTTTTATGAGCAAGTTCTTGCCCTCCTCGTGTCCCACGACCCCCACCATCTTTGCTCTCTGCCTCCCTGAACCCTCTTCCCCCCCCCCCTTTTCGTCCTTTACTTTTGAAAAGTTCAATACATACAGTGTATATATCATATCAATATATATACATACATACATACATGTATATATATGTATATGTGTGTGTGTGTGTGTGTGTGTGTGTGTGTGTGCGTGTGTGTGTGTTTGTATATATATATATATATATATATATATATATATATATGTGTGTGTGTGTGTGTGTGTGTGTGTGTGTGTGTGTGTGTGTGTGTGTGTGTTTGAAAGGAATGGGAGAGTTTGCATCAGATCTATGATTTAACACGCTTGTATTTCATTTAATTTCCATCTATACATAAATTATGAACACGTATTTCGGTTAAATATTTTTCACACCCCTTCATTAGCAGATGTCCTCTTCTCTCTCTCTTTCTCTCAAGTACGTGTATGTGTGAGTGCGTGTGTGTGAATGTGTGTTTGTGTGTGTGTGCACTCGCGTGTGTGTGTACGTGTGTGTGTGTGTATGTGTGAGTGTGAATGTGTGTACATGTGTTTGTGTTTGTGTGTGTGTACATGTGTTTGTTTGGTACATGTTTAAAGCCTATGTGGCACAATATGTTTAAGGAACTATTCATGATTTCAGTTACGATTGGAGACATTTCTTTAATATAGTTGTAACAGAGTGCCTTGCTCTGTTACGATCTTTCCCCATTTACCTACAACGCTCAAAGGCAACGCCGTGTAGCGTGCTTGCCTAGATCAAAAACGCCTTGCATTCTCTTGGTCAAATTGTACTGTTATCTCACAGCCTCTGCCTACCCATAGCTATGCATTGGACATTCCAAGGATCTAGCCAGTACATGATGATTGTAGATAACACACTGCTAAACAATTAGCAGATCTACAATGTGTACGTGTACTCTAAAGCGGGCCTACGACAAGATTTTGTCGTCATCTCCAGTCAGTATTACGTTGTAGTTTTACAGAACGTAGAGGGGGCCGTCACTAATGTATGCGGCCCTCAGCATTGTATGTAGCCGGCGGGAACACTTAGACGATGACCGCAGGGCGTGTTGCAATAGCCACTCGCGAAACTGCCGGACAGTGACCAGTGTCTCACTTGTGTGTACTGACGCGCTGCATTAAAACTACACACTAAGTGTTGATTTATTAATTAGGTGAGAACAACCAATCAGACCTTGCCATCTGAAAGGTTTGAGATTTGAAAATATGACCATCATGCTCTGTTACCAGAGTACAAATTAACAAGGCGCATCATAGCGTGTGCTTTTCCACCGCCACTCTCAGTCTCACCAGAGGTGCCCTTTCCTGCCACCACTCTTGATCTCACAACTTCCTGCCACCACTCTTGATCTCACAACTTCCACGGCGTTACTGTAGCACTGTCTTCTTTGGCGTCTTCTTTGATGTCTTCTTCTTACATGTCTTCTTTCGGTCTTCGTTGACTGACTTCTCAATAATAAAGAGTCAAGTAGCAAAACGAGGACTTGTCTTTTGATTGAGAGACTTCCCTTTCTGCTCTGGATTCAAACGACCACCACAGCAAATATCATCATCACCCTTAACCCCTTAACCAACTCGCACCATCTCACCTGGCGCTGCGATCAATCATCAAATCAGTCAAATCAAACTCACCTACAACCCCCCTTAACCACTTGAACCATCACATAGTAAAAAAAAAAAGTTAGACGGGATGAGGTCAAGATTGCTGGATTTAAAAAAAAAAATTAGACTGACTGAAATGATCCAAATGGTATACTGGTAAAATGGGCAGGAGTTGAAAGATTAGAGCTGGAACTGAAATCCCTTCTTATTTACACTATTCTTTCTTTGAAAAAAAATCACTAATTTGTCAGGATGGCTTTTGGGTGGAATACTGTATGAAAGGAAATTTTAGTTGTTGCACCCATCATCTGGCTAGTTAAGTGATTTTGTTTTCTATGTATTACTTTTTGGATGAAAAATTCAGATGGATAAAATGTTCCTTGGTGACACAGTCAAATGTGCAGCAAATCACTCCTGCCACTCTTTTGGTCTTCGCTGTAGACAAGGTGACATTTTCCTCGAAACTCAGTTGTGATCAAGATACATCCCAAGATCTTCGTCAGCTTGTTTGGAGTTTCAGTGGGTGGAAGCGCATAAGACATACTGTTGACCATTCCAGGAGTTGATCAAACTGTTCATCCTCATCGCTCCTGCAGAAAATATTTGTACTGTTGGCAATGAAATGTAGATGAGTCTGAACACAGCCGAGTATGTTGTTGGCGTGCGGGATGAACAACATGGGTTCCACGACACTATCTTGTGGGACACTGCTTGACACGCTGGAAGTCTGGCTGTGCACCATTGATGATCACCGTCTTTTGTCAGTCTTCAAGAAGTTTTCTATCCAGCTTGATGACCGACCACTGAAAAGATGTGCTTGCACCGTAGAGAAAGTTGATAAAGAATGTTAAAACTTAAGAGTTTGGAGTTTGGAGGTTGTTCAAGTGGGATTCATCGTATTCAGACAATTCCACATGCACTCCTCCAAAAATATGCCAGAAATTATCACAACCTGCCCGAAACCCTATGCACCACAAGGCCTTGAAATGAGAAGAGGGGGTGGGGTGGGATTTTATGAAATACTAAGCTGATACCACCAGAATGATGAAAACATTAAAATGGGCAGTGACGAGGCCAGTTTTTAATGTTGTGGCTGGGATTAAATTTGAGATATGAAATCTTGAGTCTATGGCTCTATCAAAAGAACCAACAGCCCACACGAAAAAGAAAATACTCCTCCACCAAAAGTCTCCGACGTGGCTCCAGTCTGCCTTGTGTTTGGTGAACGGTGGTGTTCACTGGAACCAGACAACTATTGCTCGTTCATGAGCACGATTGCTGCAGTGAGATAGCGAATGGCAAGGGGAAAAATGTGCAATGAAACAAATGTGAGGTGAAGGTAGACTTCAACAACTGCCATCTTTGTCTCCCAAGAATAATTCTCTCATTACTTTCTCACCTTACCTAGTGAATACATCGCCACTCTTGCTGTGAGGTAGAACAAAGAAGTGTACTTTTCTAACTTTTCTTTTGCAGAAACCTCTTCTATCACGCATGAAAACAACTGGGCCTCAGCTATCTGGCCTGGATTGAAATCTATGAGAAAGAAACTAGTTTTGAAATAATGAGAGGCTTTTGATCTAGATAGGAATGCTTATGATGACTGCATAAAACAATTTCCCCACTAACTGATGATACCTGCCCTTAGTTGTAATTTGAACTGCCTGTTGCGCTAGATACTCATTAGAGAGTGCGACCTTCTGATAGAATTTCCAGCTCCAGACAATTATGAGTTACTCCCTTGCCCCCCTCCTCCGACCCATGCAGCAATTACTTTGTAAACCACTTCTCTCAGACAAACTTTGGCACGAACACGGGAGACAGTGTACGCAGCCAAAGCGGAATATCTTTTCTTCCCAATTCCAAACAAACAAACAAAACAAACAAACAAACAAAACCAATGATCCTGGAAACAAAACAGAACATAACTTCTGAAGAACATATGAAAACAATCGCTTATGAATGACTTCATCACTTTCACCAATCTTTGTACTACTGAAAACAACACATGAAATTTATCCGTCATCGTCATCATCATCATCATGAGCCCTGCTGCATGGCGTTGGCGATCATGGCCCTCCACACAAATCTATCCTCTGTTGCTGCAAGTACATCTCCCACCCTCTCTGTCTTCAACCAACCTGCAAGTCCGTCCAATATTTTCTCCCTTGGTCTACCTGATGTTCTCTTTTCTTCCAGCTTTCCTGTTGTGACCAGGTGCTCTAATTCTCCTTTCCTCATAAAGTGTCCTATAAATGTTGCTTCTCTTTTCATAATCTTCTGTGTTAATCATCTTCTTGTGTCTGCTTCCTTCAAGACTGTTTCGTTTGTTTTCTTTGCTGTCCATGGAATTCTCAACATTCTTCTTAGAACCCATATTTCAGTTGCCTCAATTTTGTTTTGACTTTGTGTGTTGACTGTTCACGCCTCACAACATTATCGGTTCTACATAACATTCAAGAACTCTCTTCCTGATGTTAATTGAAGGGCATTTGTTGGTAAGAATGCTTTTCATCTTCTTGAATGTCGTTTTGTCTTGACCGATTCTGCTGGCTACTTCTGATGTGCATCTACCGTCTGGTCAGATGGCTGTTCCCAGATATTTAAACTTGTCATCAACCTATCCCGATGTTGTGCCATTTGCTGTTATTTTGCATGAGGTGATTTTTTCTTTTTTTTCTGTTTTCTTTTTTTTTTTTTTTTTTTTACTGATTACCATGACTTCAGTCTTCTTGCTATTTAGCTCCAGCTTTTTGTTTTTGCTTTCTATTTCTATTCACAAGTTTTTGAAGGTCTTTTTCATTGTTTGCCTTGGTGTAATCAACAAAGCATAAAAAGAAATCCTAATTCAACTCTACTGACCTCTCTATGATAGTTCTTAGGGTGTATTGCTTTTCTGCTGTTTCTCCTTTGATTCTGTTCCTTGTCCTCATCATGATTGTTCTTAATACGATTTTTGTTACATGACTCATCAAACTGATTGTACGATGCAGTTTGCATTCTATAGCCCCTGTTTTATTTGGAAGCGCAATGAAAATTGCTTTTGACATATCTTTGGGGATATTTCTAGTGTCATAAATTTCATTTAGGAGGACTGTTATTTTTTTCAATATCAAGTTCTTCTAGGGCCTCGATCATTTCTGTAGTAATATTGTATGGTCATGGGGTTTTTCCCGGTTTCAACTTTTTCAATGCTGCTCTACCTTCATCTTTCATTATTGGTGGTCCTTCAAGTTCTTCTTATAATACATTCTTCGTTTCTGTCATCATTAATAAGGTCTTTAATGCACTGATGTTTATCTGTGCATACAAATAACTCTGGGCAGAAAATGCCACTATGATTTGAATACTTAAGAATAGTACTTGCTTTTACTGTTTATCTTGTGGAACAGATCAAGCACAAATATATTGCTTGATCAATCATCATCATCATCATCAGGTGCCTTGCCGCATTGGCGATCATGGACTTCCATCTGTCTCTATCTCTTGTTGCCTCGAGCATCTCTTCCACCCTCTTTGTCCTCAGCCATTCTGCAAGTCCGTTTAGTATCTTCTCTCTTGGTCTACCTGGTGCTCTCTTTCCCTCCAGGTGCTCTAATTTCCCCCTCCTCATAAAATGGCCTATGAATGTTGCCTGTCTTCTCCTAACCTTCCTTATGA
This sequence comes from Monoplex corrugatus, assembly GCA_030674185.1. Classification (NCBI taxonomy): domain Eukaryota; kingdom Metazoa; phylum Mollusca; class Gastropoda; order Littorinimorpha; family Ranellidae; genus Monoplex; species Monoplex corrugatus. The sequence goes on from JAPXFY010000034.1 coordinate 13,632,990, forward strand.
ATGATCTTCTTGTGTTTGCCTCCATCAAGACTGTCTCGTTTTCTTTGCTGTCCATGGAACTCTCAACATTCTTCTTAGAAACCACATCTCGGCTGCTTCAATCTTGTTCTGGCTTTGCTTGTTGACTGTCCACGCCTCACAACCGTATAACAGTATTGGTTCTATCTAACATTCAAGAACTCTCTTCCTGATGTTAATTGATAGGCATTTGTTGGTAAGAATGCTTTTCATCTTCTTGAATGCTGTTTTGGCTTGGCCAATTCTGATATTTCTGATGTGCATCTGCCATCTGGTGAAATGATCGTTCCCAGGTATTTAAACTTATCAACCTGTGTCAAGGTTATGCCGTTTGCTGTTATTTTGCATGAGGGGATTTCATGTTTTTTACTGATCACCATGACTTCAGTCTTCCTGCTGTTTAGTTCCAGCCCTTTACCTTTGCTTTCTATTTCTAGTATATTCACTAGGTTTTGTAGGTCCCTTTCATTTTCTGCAATCAGTATGGTGTCATCTGCGTATCGAATGTTGTTTATAATTTTTCCTCCAACCTTTAATCCAGGGTCTTCCTCTAGGTTTGACATGACGTTTTCACTGTGAAGTGAAAACAGATCTGGTGACAAAACCCAATTCTGTCTGACTCCTCTTTTGGTGTTTTGGAAAGAGCTTATATCGTTTTCTATTCTCTTTCAGCTGTTTGTTCCCAATACATATTTCTGATTATTCGTAGATCTTTTCCATCAATATTCAGTTTTTCTAGTTGGTTGAACAATTCTTCATGTCTTACCCGATCGAAAGCCTTGGTATAATCAATAAAGCATAAATATAAATCCTTATTCATCTCGATTGACCTCTCTATGATAGTTTTTAGGATGTATATGGCATTAATAGTTCCTTTCCCTTCCACAAATCCACAATGTTCATCTGCTATTCCTCTTTTGATTCTATTCCTTGTTCTCATCATGATTATTCTTAATTGATAGGATTTCTGTTACATGATTCATCAAACTTCTTTGGAAGTGTAATGAAAATTGATTTTGACATATTTTTGGAGATTTTTCCAGTGTCATAAATTTCATTTAGGAGGACTGTTATTTTTTCAATACCAAAGTCTTCCAGGGCTTCAATCATCTCTGTAGTAATATTGTCTGGTCCTGGGGCTTTTCCTGGTTTCATCTTTTTCAGTGCTGCTCTAACTTCATCTTTCATTATGGGTGGTCCTTCAAAGTTCTTTCTTATAATGTGTTTTTCGTTTCTGTCATCTTCAAAAATGTCTTTAATGTACTCTCCCCATCTTTCTAATATTTTGTCTTTTTCCACGATAAGCGTACCATCTTTCGATTTTAAGCAACCAGTTGATGTGCATGTCTTTTTCCTGTGGACAATTTCTTCAATTCGCCTGTACATACCCTGAGGATCCGATTTGTCTCGGTCTTCTATTTCTTTGCATTTTGTTTTCAGCCAAGCTTCCTTAGCTTCATTGCATCGATTCATGATTTCTTTATTTATCTTCCTGTATATCTCCTTGTTTCTCTTTGCCTTCCTCCTTTCCTCCATCAAGCGTAATATTTCTTTTGTCATCTAGTTCTTTTTTGCTTTTCTATCTACTTTAGGGATTTCTTCACAAGCTTCATTTATCGAATTTCTCAACTTTGTCCATTGTTCCTCTCTGTCACTAACGTCTTCCAGAGCACTGAATTTGTTTTGAACATGTACGTTAAATTTTTTACGTATCACTTCATCTGTCTTTAAGAGTCCAAGATTTAGTTTGATGTTGCTTTTGGTCTGTTTCCTTTTCCTTAATTTCAGCCTAAATTTCCCCAATACAGGATTGTGGTCACTGTTGCAGTCTGCGCCTGGTAGTGTTTTTGCTGACAGTAAAGAATTTCTATATCTTTTATTAATCAGGATGTAGTCAATCTGATTTTTGGTATTGTCTCCTGGACTCACCCAAGTCCATTTTCTTCTGTTAGGCTGCTCAAACCAGATGTTTCCTACTATGAACTCATTCATCTGTGCCCAATCCACGAGTTTCCCTTCCCTTTCATTTTGTGTATCAAGGTCATGAGGTCCAACTATATCCTCCACCTTATCCTGTCCCACTTTAGCATTAAAATCTCCCATTATTACTGTAAATTCTTGTGATTTACATTGGGCCTTGGCCATCTCTAAAACTTCGTAGAAGTGCTGATGTCTTCCTGAGTACTTGCAGGTGTTGGTGCATACACCTGAATGATGTTGATATCAAATGGCCTGCTCCAAATTTAACCAACAAAACTCTGTTGGACACAGCCCAGTATCCTTTGACTGCTTTTGATTTGTCCCTGTCCATTCCGATGCCTACTAGTACTCCTCTTTCATGTGAGTTTCCACCAGAGCATATTACTGTATACTCTCCTGATGTTATCATGCCTGCCCCCTTCCATCTCACTTCCCCTAGTCCTAAAATACTAATGTTAAGCCTTTCCATCTCCATTTTGATATTGTCTAATTTACCTTTTTGAAACAATGTTCTGATGTTCCATGTTGCTATTTTAGTATTTTTGAGGTTGGTTGCAGTAGCTTGCTGACGGTCTGGTGTCACCTGCGCTGCATGACGGTCCCTACTGGACGAAGGTGCTCCATAGGAGCACTTATTTAAGTAGTTATCTTCATTTTCCTTTTGTCTGTCCATCCAAGAATATCCTGGGGAGAATACGATAGAGGTTTCCTGTTGCCTTCCATCATTTTGTTTATGGTCTCTCCGCTAACCTTTCTTGTTCCCATGACAGCCTACAAGGCAGTAGGGTGATTTTTTTCAGGGTTAACCCCCTTAGCCTTAATCTCTCCTGAGATGTCCACAAGGCAGTAAATAACCCATAGTTGGGGATCTGGTTCGTGGGCACCAGGGCATATCCACACGCCGGTGGGCCTGCGTACCGCACGTCTGGGGGCCACACCTCCTCCAAGTCCCTCGAGATTTAGCCTGAGTCCGTGAGGTGCTCAGTTACCACATGTCGCCACGAGGAGGCATAACGTAGGAGAGGAGAGGCTATGTACTGGCAGGGAGAGACTTACGCATTCTGCTATTCTTTTCGCATTGCTGCAAGCAGCAGTGCTAGCCAGCGGTGCAGGCTGAAAGCAAGAGGCGAGAAGCACGCAGTCACAAGCCGACACACTAGACGCATCACATCTGCCTTTGATATATATACACGCTGATCAATCATAGAAAACCGAAACATCAGTTTTCTTGTGGCATTAACTTGTCGCAAAACTACCTGTATAAGCGTATATATATTATGTAAAAATGTGCTGCTTGACTTTTGCCGTTTCTGCCTAAACTTAGTAAACAAAGTAAAACTGTACGAATGCAAGAAAATTTCATTTGCTCACATTTTCGCTTTAGTGTAGGCTGGCTCACTGCTCTGCTAACAGAGTTATGGAATCTTAAGATCTCGCGTCTCGATTTCAGAGTGCAACGTAAAAGCTGGCCTGCTGACGTTGTCTGTTCCTCACCAGCCTCCTTTCGACCGTGTTAGGGCATAGGGTTTTGAGCGAGGCTCAAAGTCTGTCAACGGCAAATTTCAGCAGCGGATTTCGCGGGGCGTTTTTGGAATTGTACAAGTGTAAAGTCATGTCGAGTGAGTGGAAAACACAACTGGAAACTCCTAACGTGAAGGATGGTGCGACAAGTATGCCTACGTTTTCGCCGATTTTATTCATTTATTAATTTTCAATCATTTATGGTAAGGCGATTGCAATGGAAACAATGCTGATTATTTTACAGTCATACATCTATTCTATCAGTTTGTGAGCTTGGAGTATAAAAGGGACACGCACGTGAACTTTCGAAACTCAAAACGGAAATGTAATGCAAAAGCCCATAACCAAGCGGAAGTTGAGTGTGCGACCTGTATGCTACCAGCGGGCGTTTCGGCATTCGACATTGCAAGTAATCCACAATGTTTGAAAATTATTTTCTTCAAGAAAGGGTCACAAAAAACTGCGTTAGTGTTATTTGATATTCTGTAGATGTTTATGCCTGTAAAAAAAAAAGTGTGCCACGAAATGAAAATATGTATCTAGTACTGAAGTGAGGACTACTTTTTGATATTCATACGCTCATCTACTAGCAGCTTGCAGAAACTCGCCATCTTGTCACATGCTCATACCCGAACTCACATGACCACTGTTTGGCCCCGTGATCAAGCTGAGACGAATTCCAGGCAAATTCAAAACAACTGCAATATTTTAATGATGGACATGCTTGAACAAGGATTAGAAACGGGGTGAGTGAGTGATATTGACGTAAGAAATAATCTGTAACTCTTTATGTAGGGATTTTCCAAGATCACTGTGCTGATGGCGCATTTTTGCGCTCTGTGTCCGAATCGAGTGGTTGTGATGATGAATTAGTATTCTTCCATGTGACGCCGCATGGTAAATGCATACACGTGATTATTTTCGTGAATCTGATTGCACAGAGTTTAGTTTAGTCTTATTAGAGATATAGGTATGTAAAGTTATGTTAGAAAACGATAATGGCCACAACTATTGTAGCAGAGATGAAAAATGAGGTCACATTATGATTGACGTTGCGGAAGAGTGACAATCGTTACTATATACAGGGTTATAACTTACATGATACTTTCATAAGTTTCAACTTTGAATTTGACGCTAACTTGCTGTCACAGACCTAACCCTTACCCGGTGTACCCACCCTTTCACTAATTAGTTTAAGTTCCCACTTATGCTAACTGAGGCCACTACCCTTAGACATATTTGCTGTAGGCCTATTATAGGCCTAATTATTTAATTTTATTTTATTTCGTGTGTGCCAGGTTTTCAGATTTACAGTTTTGATGAGACCAACATTTATCTTTATGCTATACTGTATACATGCATTAAGCAACATGTCATGTCAGACATTTAATTTTATTGCAGGCTAATTCAGTTGGTTTATTTCATAGAAATTTACTCAGAATCAGGTATCTTGTGTTCAGTCCTGAACTACAACACCAATAATTGGTCTGTTTGCTCCCCATCATAATCGTTCCGTCATTCAGTGATAGTCTTGGCATAGCATTTCATAGACTTGTCCCTTCTTCAGGCCCATGGAGTCTGCCAGACAGTTGTGGGCAAATGGGTCAGGTGTAAATGGAATTCTCTGAGTGTGATGAATCCTTCCAGAAAAACTAGGAAAATGCAATCATTTTGAGAGATATATATATATGCATGTTTACATCTGTAGTAATACTGACAGATCATATACTGTACTAGAGCTAACAAACTAACATGTTCTGAGTGGAATCCATTTCACGATTACCCCCCCCCCCCCCCCATTCTTCTGGCTTTTTTCTGCTTTGAAGAGGGAATAGAATTGATGGTTTTAGAGTTAGCGTAGTTTGCTAGTGATGGTGCTGCTGCTGATTTCTTTTTATAGTTTTTTTTCTTGTCCATGATAAAGATTTTCTGTGCCACATTACATGTAATGTCACAGAATCTGGGAGTATTTTTCATGATGCTGTAATGATGGGGGATGATTTGAAACTCTGTTCAGGATTGAGACTGCATGGCAGGGCTGTACTCTACGTATACTTTCATAATAACCAGATCAACCAGGTCTGAGAGATACTGACACCTGTGATGGTGGTCAGGACATTTGAGCAAAACCGTCAATAATGTGCCTGTGAAGTAGGTAGGTCCAGCCTCTCTGCAATAATGGCTATCACGCAGCAGAACTGGCAAAAATTGCCAATTTTAAATTGTTTCCGCTCGTCTACCGTTCACCGCTGGAGGATAGAAAGTTATGTCAACACATTCATTGAGCTTCAGGTATGAAACATGTCTTTATTTGCGGTGTGAAAGAAGTGTGCTTTGACTCTGAGCAATCTAAATACACATACCAAACGCAACATTGGTGGCGACGTGCAGTTTCCACATGCAGTTATCCCGGACCAATCAACACCAGTTGTCGGAAATGCTGTCAGAACTTTTACAAACAATGTGCACAGTGGTGATATTGGTATGAAATTGAAGTGGACAGCCTGAAGAATCCAGTGAAATAAATTTCGTCATAATTCCTGTAACCCTTTCAGTGCCAGGGAAAAATCTAAATATGTGCTTCTCCATTGCCAGGGAATTTTGAGGATTCGAGGGTAATAATTAAAAAAAAATTCTAGTGCAAAAACTATAAGAGATACAACAAAGAAACGATGTGTTTTTTGAAGGAAAATGAATAAGGATTCTGAATCTGGGCTTATTTTTCTCTTACTTTGATTGCAAAGACCTATCCTGGCATTCCAAAGTGGAAATAAATTTTTTGTGTTGTCTAAAAAGTAAGTTTCCATCTCTACAGATTGATACCCAATACACTCACAAACAAAAAACAGCTGACTTGTTATCGTCTGCTTGCATCGGTTGTGCCAGCAAGCGTTGAATGTCCATGTCAGGGTCGTCACTGTTATTTTCTTCACCCTCATGTTCAAGCGAACTATCAGATAACAAATCATCTCTGTCGTCATCATGCTCTAAAGTCATTTGAATGGCTTCTAGAGTCGTGAAAGTCCGCTGATGTGAGCCACCGTTCCGGCTTGTCGAAGGTTGGGTCGCCATTTTGCTCCCCTTCACGTGGTCCAGTTACCAAATCATTAGCGACAATAAAGGTGTCTTCCCTGTGACATATCCTAATTTACATCCTATTTTTATATTGTGTGGTGTTCCTATGTGCTTATTGGCTCACACTGTAGTGAACGAAAAATCGGAAAACCCCTAGGACATCAGCGGACGGCCTATAGGCAATATGGCAACACTTTTTGTATGACGTCAGCTGACGGCCTATAGGCACTGAACAGGGTAATTGAATACTGTTCTTTAGTTTAAGTGCGGAAATTATACAAACATCTTAAAAGGCACCGTAAAGTCAAGAATTCTACATGGACAGGGTTGTATTATCATTCATTTTGTAGAGAATTCAACGGTTCTTGTGATCATGCAAGTAGCATAACACAGGCTGCCGCTTGTAAAAGTGCCAGCAGCCAATACGAAAGATACTGGCACAGCGGACCGGATTCAACAAAGTCCTCTGAAACTGATGCGCTTTCTGAACTGAGGAATGACTGTGACTCGATAAATCTAAATCTAAAACTTCTTGAGTGTGATTTTGGTCAGTTTCTGAGTATGTAAGCGATTGTTTAACCTTTTTGCTTATTTTTTTTTCAGCGGAACTGGTAATTCATATATAAGCTACGCACAAAAAGTTAAGAATCACTATGAGAAAACAGGTGCGTAATAAACTCAGTTCGCTACTGTTATTTATTTCTCAGTCCAGCCAAATTGTTATGAATTCTTGTTCAGCTGTAAGTGGGCGATGTTGTGTTAGTGCGAAAATTGCACGGGATTCTCTACTACTGAGCTTGGCTGCAAACGGAAAAGCGGAAACTTGCGAAAAAGGACCTTGTTTTGGACCGTTCTGCCTGAACACATTGCACAAGCCAGATGGAAAAACCATTATGCACGTGCAAGCACTGCTGTTTATGTGTGAGATGCTGTCTCTTGCTTGGCTTTATAAGAAGACATTCCACCAGTAGTAGGCCTGATCTGACAATGCCTCCACGACGAAAATTGAGCGAGTTTGAGAGGGGACGAGCTGTTGCATGGTTCCAAGATGGTGTTCCCAAGCGAGAAGTGGCCAGGCGACTTCAGGTGTCCATCTCGGTCATTGTCAGACTGATTCAACGCTTCACAGCCACTGGGAGGGTCCATGAAAGACGCAGATCTGGTCGACCGAAGAAGACAAACCCACGTGAAGATCGTCTCATTGAACGACAAGCCCTGCAGACAAGAACAGCCTCTTCCAGCATCATTCGAAGGCAGTTGAGGGTGGCTACTAACATCAACATCAGCCAGCAGACCATACGGAACCGCCTTCATGGGTTTAACCTCCGTTCTCGTCGCCCAGCTGTACGGCCACGCTTAACTCCAGCCCATAGGGCAGCACGCCGCGCCTTCTGCAGACGTCACGTGAGGTGGACACGTCAGCAATGGTCCCAGGTCCTGTTCAGTGATGAATCACGCTTCACCATGAACCACAACGACGGCCGACTGAGGGTCTGGAGGCGCCCAGGGCAACGCTTTATTGACACCACTGTCCAAGAAAAGGTGGCCTTTGGTGGAGGTTCTGTAATTAATATGCCTAAAAAGAGTTCTTTTTAGGCATATTAATTTACTGCTCTGCTCAGCCTTCACCACAGAACACCCTTGTATCATGTACAGGGTAACCTGACTGGCCTCCGATACCGGGATGAGATCCTTCGACCGCTGGCTGTGCCTACACTGCAGCAGATGGGACCGACGGCTGTCTACCAGGATGACAACGCTCGCCCCCACAGGGCAAGGGTGGTCAACGACTTCCTGCAGCAGTCTGGAGTCAACAGAATGGAGTGGCCAGCATGCAGTCCCGATCTCAACCCGATTGAGAACCTCTGGGATGAGCTGGATCGCAAAGTGAGGAGCAACCACCCCCCTCCCAGGGATGTCCAACACCTCTACCAGATGCTGCAGGCTGAGTGGCAGGCGCTTCCACAGAGGATCTTCACCAACCTGGTCAACTCGATGAGGACTCGCTGCGTCGAATGCCAGAACAGCCATGGCGGTTACACGCATTACTGAACTTTTGGGAGCATCAGAATGCCCTGTCTTGTGATTTCAATGACTTTGGGAAATCAAATTTCGATACGTACCCACTTTGATCAAATGTACACACCAAACGATTGCTCGAAATTGAAGGCAATTGTGTATCGTTATCACTAAAGCATGGAATTAAATGTTTGACAAACTTCAACGCATTGGCTTTCTTATTTTGAAAGTTATGAATTTTTGTGCAAGTGATCCTTAACTTTTTGTGCGTAGTGTATATGAATAATATGAATTTTAATATATTTTCTTACCAGGCATGTGCTTGGTCTAGAATAGTTTGTTATCTCCTGTGATAGAAAATTAATAAAAGAATATATCTTTCAGATACCGGATGGAGAAATGGATTTTGTTTGTAGTTTTGTAACTAATGTAAGACAAAAATTTTAAATATTCATGATTTTTTTTCCATGAAAAATATGATAAATAAGCATTAGGAATTAGGCAAAAACAATTAAACAAGAATGGGCAAAAACAATTAAACAAGAATGATAGCTCGTGTGTGAGAACTGCATATAAGTGAAAGTAGAAATATTTTTCGAACTCTTTTTAGGCATATTAATTTACTGCTCTGCTAAGGGGTATACAGTTTTTGTTAACACATCAGTTGTAACTGGTGCTCATTTCAAGTTTGGTAGATTTCTGTGTGCTAGAGGTTTGGTTGAACTCTGTGTGTATGGGTGTGTATGTGTATGTGTGTGTGTGTGTGTGTGTGTGTGTGTATGTGTGTGTGTGTGAATTTCGGAGGATGACCAGTTCCGTTTGCTTGTTGAAAGAATTGACCACCCCCCCCCCCCACACACACACAAAAAAAAGGTCAGCCTGCACATTTGCCAAACATGTAGGCCTACTTGAACAAACATTTATTGCTTCAATCTACATGCTGAAGACCAGAGGGGGCTCATGGAATGATGTCTAGAATCTCTTCATTGACATCTGCAGACACCAGACAGAATCTGTGCCGCCTTGTAATGTAGAGCTGCTGGTGTGTACAATTTTGATCGATTCTTCAAAACATCTGTACGTCTGCAAGAATTTCTCAATGTTGACAAAACGTTGAATGTATTGGCCCATTTTCTACACAGCACCAGGCGTCCAAAGCATCTCTTTTTGTCAGACACCATGTTGAGGGGAGAACCTTGACAACATTCATATAGGGTTACTTCTGTAATTAGATATATTTCGCTTCTAGCTGAAACTGGACGAACAAACAAACAAACAAACAAAGAAACAAACAGGCAAACAAAACAAAAAACAACAAAACAAAACAAAATAAAACAAAACAAAACAAAACAAAAACAAACAAAAAAACTTAGTGTCCCTGGGTCAGATATTTGTAAGATCATCTGAACTTTATTACTGATGTCCAGGTTAACATGTGTGAAGTAAAGAAGAAACAGATCAAATGAAAGAAAACAGGATGGTAAGACCATGGTACAAACTTACAAGTTACATAGGTGTGAATTCAAAAATAATTCAAAACAGGTTCCCTCTCATCAACCATCCCACTATCCAGAAAGATTTGACGTTCCTGCTCCATCATTTATACAGTCAGCAGCCCCACCACTACCTTTACTGGATTCTTTACAAACCCATATCATATCATCCTACACCTGACCAGGCTGAGTGTCAGTGTTAAAGCATAATCACTGAAGTGTATCAGTTTCAGGCTAGAAGCAGAAATGAATGTAGACAATGCAGAAGCAAAAGTCCTTAGTTGACACAGAGAAAATGCAAAAGAGTTTTGCTTTAGAGAAGCCTTTTGCTGAACAGATGCAAACAATTTCCACACTTCATGCAGGCCTGAGAAAATCAGTCCTCTGAAAAGCGCTGAAAACAAAACTGGTAGACAGAAGACATGGATGCTCTTTGTTGCATCACCAAGATAATAATGTAGGAAGATAATAAAATAGGAAAAAAAAACAAACGCACATGTACAATCTGAACAGCTTGCCCATTTAGCAGTTGTTAATAAGCAGCTGTAACAGTGTAAGGAATAATAGCTTGCAAACATGTAACCAAATATTTGCAAGTCAAATACAAGCCAGAAAAAGAAAATGGATGAAAAGATTAGGAAAGCCAATAAGGAACTTCAACAGCAGTTGTCACAGACAGACATAGAGTTCCAGAAATAAGGAGGAGAATTCTGATCAGTCATCATCAGATGAATCAGATTCTTAATTTTGTTTTCACCTTCACAGCCCAGGAACAGTCAGTGGCTGCCTCTTATGACGTTTCATTTTATATTGGTCAAATCCTTGAAATCATCAGTCCTGACCATGCCTGCATTTCCTTCATGGACCAGAAGGAAAAAGAAAATGTATACAGACGGCCTGAGTCACATTCCATCAGCATGGTTGAAAATAAATTTGTGTTTTATTCAAATTTTGATATTCTTTCAAGGAAAAGAGTCTGGAATATTGACAGTGCCCACTGGCCAACCCTGAAAAAAAATGTAAGGAGTATATTAAAAAGTATTGTTGACGGTACAGAATCATGGCACAATAGAGACAGTCATCTCTGTTGTAATGGTGAGTTTCCTGAGCAACAAGGGGTGGAAAAGGGGAATTGGGTAAATTTTAAAACATGTGTAAAGATTACAGGACAATTAGGACTCATTTACTACTTCTGGATATGCATTTAATTTTAAAATAATTTCCTTGAGGAGATGTCAAAGCATTTTAATTTTCCCCTCCAAATAATGAGAAAATGTAACAAAACCATTGGATAATTTTTACTTAGTTAATCTAATTATCTATGTAGAGATAAGGTTAACACCTCTTTTTCATGAGTTTTGTCTCCATATTCAGTACTGAATCATTTGTATCTCGATTTTTGATGTAGCATGGCTATTTCCTGAGTTATGAACCATTAAGCAGTGTTACCTTGTGTTTGCCACAGAGTGACAAGTGGACAAATAGGCATTTTTGCCATTTTTGAAGACAAATAGCACAGACGAAAATAATTCTAGAGTTATAACAAAAATTAGGCTTAATGCACATATAGAAGTTGGAACACAATAACTTATTACTTTTCATGTATGAGATGCACACTTCTGAAGATATGTGGGTACAAATTTGGCCAATTGGTCAAACTGTGAAAAACGCCCATTTTTACAGCATTTCATATTTTGCAGTTACATTAATTTCATTGTTAACTTTTAGAAAGTTTGAATATACCGAATATATTTTCAAATTACAAAATGGCTGGACCTACTCACTCGTAGGATCAGCTTGATGAGTCATGTAACAAAAATCATATTAAGAATAATCATGATGAGGACAAGGAACAGAATCAAAACAGAAAATAGCAGAAGAAAAGTGTGGATTTGTGGAAGGGAAAGGAACTATCAATGCCATATACATTCTAAGAACTGTCACAGAGGGGTCAGTCGAGTTGAACAAGGATTTATATTTATGCTTTGTTTATACCAAGGCTTTCAATTGGGTTAGATACGAAGAATTGATCAACCAACAAGAAAGGCTCAATATGGATGGAAAAGATCAAAGAATAATCAGAAATATATATTAGGAACAAACAGAAGCAATGAGAATAGAAAATGATACAAGCTCTTTCCAAAATATCAAAAGAGGGGTCAGGCAAGGATGTGTTCTGTCACCAGATTTGTTTTCACTTTGCAGGGAAACCATCATGAGAAACCTAGAAGAATGCTCTAGGATAAAGGTTGGAGGAAAAATGTAAACGACATTCATTTCGCAGATGACACCATGCTAATTTCAGAAAATGAAAAAAGACCTACAAAAACTTATGAATGTAATAGAAATAAAATGCAAAAATGAAAGGTTAGAGCTAAATAGTAAGACTGAGGTCATGATAATCGGTAAAAAAACAGAAATCCCCTCTTGCAAAATAACAGCAAGTGGCACAGCTTTGAGACAGGTTGTAAGTTTAAGTATCTGGGAATGGTCATCTCACCAGACAGCAAATGGCACATCAGAAATAGCCAGAAGAATCAACCAAGCCAAAACATCATTCAAGAAGATGAAAAAACATTCTACCAACAAATGTTTATCAATTAACATCAGGAGGAGAGTGCTTGAGTGTTATATAGAACCGATATTGTTGATACTGTGAAGCATGGACAATCAACACGCAAATTCAGAACAAAATTGAGGCAGCTGATATGTGGTTTCTAAGAAGAATGTTGAGAATTCCATGGACAGCAAAGAAAACAAACGAGAAAGTCTTGAAGGAGGCAGACACAAGAAGATAAGCAACATTTATAGGACTAATGAGGAAAGAGAAAATTAGAGCACCTGGTCAAAACAGGAAAGTTGGTGGGAAAGGGAAGATGAGGTAGACCCAGGGAGAAAATAGATAGACTTACGGGGTGACTGGGGATGGAGAGAGTGGGAGATGTACTTGCAGCAAGGGAGATATTCATATGGATTCGTATGATCGCCAATGCCATGCAGTAGTGGTAGGGCATAGGATGAAATGAACTGATAATATCAAAGCAAAAACTAAACACATTTAGTTTCATCTGCTGGTGGACAGGGTGAGGGAATGAAAGGTTTATGGTTTTGCAGCTATGGATTGGATGAGGGAGTGAAAAGGTTAATGGCGTGCCAGCTTAATTATCAGTATTTTTGTTTGTTGTTTTGTTTGTCTGATTTTGAAAAAAATTGTGATTGATTTTGCTCTCTTTTTGTGTTTTTGCAATGCACTTTGAAAAGTCAAGGAAAATTAAACATTTTCAGCCATGGTAATTTGAAAAGTCAAGGGATTGTGAACCTTTTCAGCCAAGATAATGTGGATAGTCAAGACAAAGTGTATCTTTTCAGCCATGATAAAGATGAGGCGGAGACTGAAGACCAGATCACCATTGGTTCAGATGGTAAGTGTTTAAACAACGCTATCAAGTCTTTCATCACACTCCCCCCCTCCTCCTCTTCTTCCTTCTGCCTTCATTTCTTTTGTAGCCCTGTTTGTGTATAAATCTGTCTCCCTGACAAATGTGACACTGCATGTCTTAACATCCCTATTGAACATACATGCACACTGGTCATTTATTATTATTGTGACAGCAAACCAGCAATCTATATTGAAGTTGTCTTCATTTGCTTTGATGATCCCTTCTTGTTGTAACACATTTTTCTGTTTAGCATTTCCATCTTTGTTAAATGCATGTATTCACATTGTTTTGCCAGTGCTGCATAGGTAGTATGTTGCTGCTTAGTCAGCATATTCCATCTTTGATGAATGTGTACTGTTTTCATGTCTCTGTAACTAGTGTAACTGTAAGCCACTGAACATTGATGTGGCTTACAGGATCTTTAGTTTAACCTGCATACTTTATATTAATGTGTGTGAACACACACAAAGGGGATTTAGGCACTTACAGATCTGCATACATGTTGACCTGGGAAATTGGAAAAAATCTCCACCCTTTACATTACCCAGTAGACAGGCAAGATTGAATGCTGATTTTCCCTTTAGAAGTCTGATCCACTTGGCTGTCATGCTTTTGTGTTATTAGAATATCTGTGAAATGGTATTTTTGTCATCAGTTTGGAGCCAGTTAAAATCATGATAGATGACTACATCTGGAAGAGAATTGTGATGATTTTGGCTATTTGGATCTTGTAGAAGAACGAAACTGATTGTTTTTGACTTCCCAGAAAGCAGAGAGTTAGCTCACTGCATAGTGAGACAGTTGGAATCAGGTCTCTCTGTAAAAATCTGAGAAATAATCTCATTTGCATGATCAGTGTTTAAATATAAAGTTACAGTGGGTACCGGCAGGCAAAATTAGGATAAACATGAAGAGATTAGTCTTCATATTTTTCTTATAGAACTTTTTAATAGAAACAAAATGAAAAAAAAGTAACGTTCTATCTTTTTTCTTTCCTGAGATAATGACGTTTTAAGATGGCACCTTTAACGTAACAAGCAAAAACAGTACGGAAAGCTATTTTTGATTATGTGTATTAAAAAAACAGCAACAGCTAGGAATTTTATTTTAAAACAACCGATTCTTTGTAGTATAAGGTTACATAAAAACAGAAAAGCAGGACATTTACTCAGTTACAAAGATAGTTATAAGGGAGCAAAAATAGCAAATAGCACGTCAGGGTATGTTTACAGATTCGTATCTTGAAGAAGATGTGCTTTAATTGCAAAATGTGTCTGTACTTTAGTACAACGTGTCTGTACTTTAGTACAACTGTCTGTATAGACTTAATCTAATTTTTTTTGAAAATGAACAATAGCCACGTTTGTTTGTTATAGAGATCAAAACTTCATGCAATTGCCAAAATCGCATGTGACGTAGGTACCAAGCTGACATAGGAATACAAACGAATATAACTTTTGAACCAGTTGTTGGATTGACTTCATATTTGGACACGATATACAGAATGCTGTCCTCTTTTACACTATTTACTTGTATTCAAATTGAAATAAGGTATGAGGTCAATCCTTCACTAAAATACCGAAATTTCATGAGCTTAATGTGAAGTAACGCTAGTCACATCATGACAGATGGCCACTATAAAAGCATGAACCTGAATGTTTAAACTTGCCTACTTTCTAGCAATATAAACTTATGTCCACTCTGTAGTGATGAAGTGTGTCAATGTTTATGCTATAGTTATAAATTATTTCATAATCAAATGTCAGGGTTCCAAAGGGACCAATGTTGAAAAAGGACTGTACAATTTGTGTTGATGCAGCAGGCATAGAGTTGTACTATTACTAGACTAGAGTAATACTAATACATGTTTGCTTTCTTATTTAACAAAACAGGGTCATGTAAAGCCTGAATTTGGATTTAATTTCATCCAAGTTGGCCAGACACCAGGTTCCTTTGCTGTTTGATGAAGGGACCAACTTTATGTCTGACGAAATGATGTACTTTCTGTGGACTACATCATGTTCTCACCTTAAAAGGCTTATCTTCCTTCTTTTGTAGAGAATTTAGGTCTTTGAGAAGACCAAAAGACTGAGGCACAAAAGACAACACTGGATTTCCTGAAAGAAGCTGTAAACATGACAGTCCAGTCTTTTGAAGGAAAGGGCTAACACCGAGTTACCTCCACAGTCTGAGAAAGAAAAGCTGTTCTCTGATATGGGTGTGTAAAAATAGCTGATGAACAGTGTGGATTTGTGGAAGGGAAAGGAACTATTAATGCCATATACATCCTAAGAACTATCATAGAGAGGTCAATCGAGATGAATAAGGATTTATATTTATGCTTTGTGGATTATACCAAGGCTTTTGATCGGGTAAGACATGAATGATTGATCAACCAACTAGAAAGACTCAATATTGATGGAAAAGATCTACGAATAATCAGAAATATGTATTGGAAACAATCAGCTGCAATGAGAATAGAAAACGATATAAGCTCTTTCCAAAACATCAGAAGAGGAGTCAGACAGGGTTGTGTTTTGTCACCAGATCTGTTTTCACTGTACAGCGAAAACATCATGAAAACCTAGAGGAAGACGCTGGATTAAAAATTGGAGGAAAAATGATAAACAACATTTGATACGCAGATGACACCTTGCTAATTGCAGAAATTGAAACTAATGAAAGGGACCTACAAAACCTTGTGAATATACTAGAAATAGAAAGCAAAGGTTTAGGGATTGGAACTAAACAGCAGGAAGACTGAAGTCATGGTGATCAGTAAAAAACATGGAATCCCCTCATGTAAAATAACAACAAACGGCACAACCTTGAGACAGGTTGATATGATAAGTTTAAATACCTGGGAACGATCATTTCACCAGACGGCAGATGCACATCAGAAATACCCAGCAGAATCGGAACGAGCCTAAACAGTATTCAAGAAGATGAAAAACATTCTTACCAACAAATGCCTATCAGTTAACATCAGGAAGAGAGTTCTTGAATGTTATACCAATACTGTTTTATACGGTTGTGAGACGTGGACAGTCAACAACTGAACAAGCAAAGCCAGAACAAGATTGAGGCAGCGGAGATGTGGTTTCTAAGAAGAATGTTGAGAGTTCCATGGACAGCAAAGAAAACAAACGAGACAGTCTTGATGGAGGCAGACACAAGATCATTTATAAGGAAGAATAGGAAAAGACAGGCAACATTTATAGGCCATTTTATGGGAAAGGGGAATTGGAGCACCTGGTCACAATGTGAAAGCTAGAGGGAAAGAGAGCACCAGGTAGACCCAGGGAGAAGATAGTAGATGGACTTCCAGAGTGGCTGAGGACAAAGAGGGTGGAAGAGATGCTTGAGGCAACAAGAGAGAGAGAGAGAGACAGATGGAAGTCCATGATCGCCAACGCCATGCGTCAAGGCGCCTGATGATGATGATAGTTGTTATCTCTATTTTGTATACTTTATACTAATTAAAGTTGTTACCAATTTGTTTTGTTTACTTGTAGCTGTTGCCTCTTTATCTTGTACACCTTTTACTTAGAAACCTTAATCAAAGGGATTGCCAGCATTCAAGCAGATAGGAACCAGAAATACAGAAAAATGAATTGGAGCACATAGTTGATATAACAAGACAAGACAGGCGCAAATTTTCGGCCAACTGGCCTTTATCAGGTGTAGACAAAAGACGAAGAATAAATGCACAAAACTTGATAGAAAAACCATACTGAATGAAGATTGGACATAAAACATTACACCATTTTCGTATGCTGTGACAGTTTATGTTCAGTCTTTTTGTGTATTGGTTTTTCTGTAAATTTTTGTGTTTAATCTTTGTCTTCTGTTCACTCTTGAAAAAAGCTAGTAGACTGAAAATTTGCGGCTGTCGTATATCAAATATGTACTATGATTCATTTTTGTGTATTTCAGGTTCCTACTTAGTAGTTGTTATACCTCTAGTTATTTTGTATACTTTATAGTTGTTCCTTTTTGTTGCATATACTTTGTAGCTGCTACCTCTTTATTTTGAATACTTTATAGTTGTCACATCTTTATTTTGAATACTTTTTCATAACAGTGAAAAGAGAATGAGCTGTTAAAACACTTTCCTCAGAAGTGCTGATTTTTGGTCTCTATCCCAACCCCAACCGTAGTTTTTCTGTTTGGATCTGGACTCTTGGCGTATTGCTCTCTAAACTTCTACATTCGTGATCCCTGAATGGTGCACACTTTTGACCCAAATTTGTTTAAGACCTATCCAGAACAATTGAGAAAATCGTGCTAACATGTTTAGTAATGCACATGAACATGATCAAACAGGCGTTCTCACACTCACATATTATGCATACACGCACTCATAGGCAGGCACACACACACTCACACACACGTGCGCGCCCACCCACCCACCCACCCACACACACACACACACAT
The DNA here is from genome assembly GCA_030674185.1 of Monoplex corrugatus. NCBI lineage: Eukaryota > Metazoa > Mollusca > Gastropoda > Littorinimorpha > Ranellidae > Monoplex > Monoplex corrugatus. The sequence continues at coordinate 13,650,973 of JAPXFY010000034.1, forward strand.
GCACACACACACACGCACACGGATTATATTTTTCTTTTTAGCCTCATGTACATGATCATCCTTTTTTTTTTTTAATGGACATTGTGCCTCTGTCTAATTTCTAAGTAGTATTTATTAATTGTAATACTTGTGTTTTTAATGGTTGTGCTGTTCTAATTTTTCAGCTGCATGAAGATTTGCATTGAGAATTGCTTGTGTTAAAAATGAATATGTGTTGTTTTTCTTTGTAATTAATTTCTGTTTGCAAAGGGAGATTACAAAATCAGTAAAAATGACTAACTTTTAAAACAATTTTTAAAAAGATTTAAAAAAAAAGAGGTACAGTGTTTAGTAGATTTATCACTTTTGTATTAAAAATTAAATTATTATTTAAAAAAAATATATTTAGTAATAAGCAGTAGATTGTTTGAGTAGTCTATTTTGATGTCACAGTTTTAACATGAACAAGTGCCAAACAGAGATGCGCAGTGTTGTCGCTTAGATGTATAGTACTGTTTTGTTTTGTATAAAACATCACTATAACCACTTTTTTTCATATGAAACAAAATCATCAGTTTGTCTTCCGGTAAAAATAGAGGCGGCCGACGAGCAAGCAGCGGCCATAGCCAGCGTGACGGGTGCTGGAAATTTGACCCTGGACCCTACTCTTCAGTTTCAACTCCGCACTGATAATGCAGGCCAAGGTATGATTGTAATTACTATGAAGTTTGTGTATACAACTGAGATTTGAAAAAGTACTTGTTGCTTGAAAAATGCTCCACATGTGTAGAGATTTTTAAAAAAATGCCTCCTCGTTGTAAAGTACAACAGAATGAACGAGTAGTGGGACAAAATGCCCTGGTCAAAGAAAATCAGCAGGATATAATGATAATATTCTGATTGAGCAACAATAATTGGGACATACTAGTACACAATAAAACAGCTACCAAAGCTTGAAAGACTATAAATCCTTCAGTAAAACATTGCTAACCATAAGTTTTTAAGGACTGTAAATCCATCAGCGATGTATCACTAACCATAAATTTGTAAAGACTATTGTTACTTACTCTATGTGTGTCAGTCTTCCTGGATATAACTAGTGTGCATGGCTATACATTTATACCAAATTCTGATATATTAAATTCTAATATTTGAAATTTGTATTTTTCCTTTTATGCAGTTCATTTTCTCCCCACGGCCATTTGGTAGAATCGACATGCGTGTCTTCACTGAAAGTTTCCAGAATCAGCAGTTAAAATCTTAAACAGAATGGCAAACTTGCTACGGATGACTGATCACACAGTTCATGACACTAAAGCACACAAACAACATAAATACATTGTACTTGGGAAAGTGTACACTTTATCTGTCCTTGAACCGGACTCTGGCAATTCTTCTCTGACATAATCTGACACTGCACATGGCCCAAATAATAAACACAAGCAGGAACACTAGGGGGGAAAAAAGGAGAAGAAATATAAATACATGACCATGGTGTTAATAACTTCTGAATTAGGTCACTTAACACATGATGTCATATTTAGCTCATAAAAGACATCCTAAGTGAAGATGGTGGCAGTCTGCCTGAAGTTGAAAAGCATGCATAAAAAATGATAATTTGACTTTTTCTTTGCAGTTTTTTAAATCTTTTTTTCTTCTTCTTAATTCAGAAGGAAACTGCCAAGGATAGAATACTGAAAAGAGAACTTTGCATAATAATGGGAGACATGAATGCCAAAGTGGGCTAAAGTGAGGACAGAGAGTGTGGAATAGGACCTTATGGGCTGGGAAAATGCAATGAAATAAGTGATATGATAGCATCTTTTTGCTGGGCTAGTGAATTGGACATCGCTAACACCCTCTTTAAACAGCACTATTGTAGACGATATACCTGGAAGCTCGAAAAAACAGACAATGACAATGAGAAAATGAAAATCAGAAATCAGATAGATTACATCATGATAGACAGGACATGGTCCCAACAAAAAATCGACTCAAAACTTACAAACAAAACAAAGGCAAAGCGGCCCCTAAGTTTGATCTAGCGAAATTAAAAAATCAAGACATTGCATCTCATTTTGAGATCGAAGTCAGCTATCCTTTCGAGGCTTTATTCCAGGACTGGACATTAAATGACCAGTACCCAGAAGAAATTTGGGCAAGTATGAAGAAGATATACACTGAAGTAGCAGAAGGTAAGTTAGGAAAAAAAGAAGGAAAAAAAAAAAGCAACTCAGACTAAGCCCTACATTAGCTAGGAAGTTATGGATGTAGCCAAACAGAACAAGCAAGTTCGCAAATCTGGAAGAAAAGAATACAGAAAACTAAAAAGAGAAATTAAGAGCAAAATTAGAAGAGATGAGAAAAATTGGCTGGAGGAAGAATGTGCAAAAATAAGTGAGCATAATGAATGCAGAAGATCCAGGGATCTGTTCCAACAGATGAAATTCAGTCATCTAAATTCCAGCCCAGAAATGAGTGCATCAACAGCAAGGAAGGCACCACACTGACTGAACGAGAGCATATTATGAACAGATGGAATGAATATGGAGCATCCCTTTTAAGCAACAATGGCCCTTAAGACACTCTGTGCCCTGACCTGAACTGTCAAGAATCAGAACCAAAACCACTTTTAAGTGAAACTGGAGTGGCCACCAAGCAGTTGAAAACAAGAAAAATTGATAACATTCCAGGAGAATTGTTAAAACATGGTGGAAAAGGTCTAAAAGCAATGCACCATCTTTGTTATAAAATCTGGAATACTCATCAGTGGCCAACAGATTGGAAACTTCAAGAATTTGTGATGCTTCACAAGAGTGGCAATGTCAAAAGATTGCAGCAACAATAGAACCATTGCCCTAATCAGTCATGCCAGTAAGATTTTGCTCATGGTTATTCTCAACAGACTAAAGCCCAAGACAGAAGATGAACTATCTGACTGTCAGGCAGGCTGCAGATCCAACAGAGGCACAACTGACATGTTTCTTGTGGTACAAAGACTCAGAGAGAAAATAAAAAGCACCAAAAAAGCAGCTTTTGTCACTTTCATAGAATATAGCATAGCATTTCACAGCATCATCAGTCTCCACCTGTTTAACACACTGGTCAAAATGCTTTCCTTAACATCTCATTGCATTAATTGCCTCATTATGTAAAGACCAAAAGGCTACAGTCAGATGGAACAATTAGAAATGTGAATTCAACATCCACAGTGGAGTTAGACAAGGTTGTATCCTCTCACCTTATCTCTTTAACATTTACATGGAACAAGTTATGAGAGATGCTAATATAGAAAGCATGGACATAAAGATGGGAGGAAAAACTTTTACAAACCTGCGCAGTACCGATGGTACTGCGCTGTTAGCAGATCGCATTAACGGAATAAAAAGAATTCTATATGGGGTACAGGCAGCAGGCAAAAAGGCTGGCCTAAACTTGAACGCCAAGAAAACAAAAGTGCTACATATCAAAGGCAAAGACACTGAAAACAATCATGACATTTTAATCAACAAAATTCCTTTAGAAAATGTTAACGATTTCAAATATCTTTGTTCTGTGAAAACCGACAATGGAGCCTGCTTCGAAGACATCAAAATAAGAATGGGAATGGCAAAGCAAAATATGGTCCAACTCGACAACATCTGGAAAGACAGGGGCATGCCAAATGGCCTGAAAGTTAAACTTTTAAAATGTTTGATCTGGCCAGTCATGATTTATGGCTGTGAAACCTGGACTATGAACAGAACTGAATGCAGAAGAATTGAGACAGCAGAGATGTGGTTTTATTGGAGACAACTACATGTCAAATGGAAAGATAGAAGAACTAATGAAAGTGTCCTGGAAGAACTTAATACTACCAGAAAACTGCTAGCAGAAGTCAACAAGAGAAGACTAAAATTATTTTAACATTGGCCATGGCAGCAAGAACATGGACCTCATGGCAGCCATCTTTCAAGGAAAATCAGTGGCAAAAAGGAAGAAAGGCAGACCTCCAATCTCATACATCGAGAACATAACCAACATGAGTGGCCTAAATATTCAAGAAATTGTCCACAAAAGTCAAGACAGAGTGGCCTGGAGAGAGATGGTGGTATCAAAATGTGCAGCGACCAACACTGAACCCAATGAACCTGACGGGCGAGGTGAGAGAATTCAGAAGGGTGTCAAGATATAATTCTTGTGGGCTTTATTCAGTGTTTTGGGGGTTGAAATCTCTTGTGGGTTTTATTCAGTGTTTTGGGGGTTGAAATTGTCTGTGATGAAGGAATATGTCCTCTAATGTTGAATGTTTATTTGGTGATCCAGAATTGATAACTGAATATTCTAACTGTTTGACAAGTGCTTTGACAACAGGTGGGCATAGTCAATTGTCAAGATCACGGCAGAGTGTATTGAGGGAGGACAAGAGAAGGGGTGGTGGTGGTGGGAGGGAGGATATTCTGATGGTATGTTATGATAAAATCTTTTTTCATTTCACACCACAATACCATTGACACAGTGTTAACAAAACAGACATCTATGGAAAGAATGGGCCAACACATTTTCTCTCTGCTGATGCTGACATTGATGCTATCTGGTGACTTGGGCATTTTCCCTATTGAGACTCATTTTTCTTGCATGCATTTGATTTCATATTTATGAGTTTTACTTTCCAGAACTTAAGAAATACTGAACATGCGCCCCACATACAAAAAGCAAAACAAAACCATAAAATTCTGGAAAAGAATGCTGGCACATATATACTTGAACTGTGTGTAGTATTGCTGATAATAGAATGGAGTAATAAATGGCATTGTTTGAATGTATTCACTTTATCATTGACTGATTGATGACTTGTTGATAAAAAAAATCTTTTCACAAGTGATGCAAAACGCGTAACTTAATCTAGTATAATTGAAATTCTTTAAATGTGGTCTTTTGTGCCCATACTGGCCATAGACAATTCCAAATTGTAGAAATGGAATGGGCAAAGTGTATGCACAGTGGGTATTCACTGTAGAATCGGTACCAATATCACTAGTTGATAGAAATGTATAAACTGACACTCTGATGCCATATTCACTTATACGCACACACTGGACTGGCTGTTATGGGGGTAAGAACTCTCCGCTGATCTGTGGATTTCCATGTCAGAAAGAATAAATTTTCTTATATTCCTTGAAAATCCATGTCGAGCTTTTTTTTTTTTTCAAAGTAGAATGTGTATAATTTGTGATTTGATATGTGCTTGTATGGAAAATGAATAGTGCATAAAATACTTTTTTAAGCACTCTGAATGTCTTTATTTGATGCCTGAAAATGAGCCAGATTGCTCAGATTTTAATCCCTTAAAAACTCTTTGGAAGGGAGCTTTCCTGATGTGATTAAAGCATTTGTGTACGTATACATTCACAACAAATCATAGGATACTTTTGCATTTTAGGATTATTATTGAGAGAGCTTTTCATTTTCTTGAGAAAGTGAAAAGTGTTCTTACCAAGAAATGTCTATCAGTTAACATCAGAAAGAGAGTTCTTTAGTGTTAAGTAGAATCAATATTATTGTATGGATGCAAAGCATGGACAGTCAACTTGCAAATGAGAACCACAATGAGGCAGCTGAAATGTGATTTCAAAGAACGTGAACGAGTTCCATGGACAGCGAAGAAAACCACTGAGACAGTCTTGAAAGAGGCAGACACAGAGAGAGCATTAATGAAGAAGATTAGGAAAAGACAAGCAACATTTATAGGACATTTTAAGAGGCAAGAGAAAGAAAGTTGAGTGCTTAGTCACAACAGGAAAGCTGGTGGGAAAGAGAACACGAGGTAGACCCAGGGAGAAAATATTGGACAGATTTGCAGAGTAGATGTACCTGCAGCCACAAAAAAAGATTCGTATGGAGGCTTATGATTGCCAGTGCCCTGCAGCAAGGCACATGATGATAATATCAAAAGAGCTGTATCGCATAATTCTGCGCACAATCTTTGAACCATGCACCAGAAATGTATAAACTGCAGGTACATTACAGCTCGCTTCAGTAAGAAACAAATGTGTATACGAGATAGCTGTAGCATAACTTAGTTAAAAAAAAAAAAGTAAATGTCTTGATTTGAATTCCTTTTTTTTTTTTTTTTTGTAGCACAGCAAGTATTACAACAATGTGTCGATGATGCAGGTCAGGTGACCTACCGTGTGGTGCAAGTCTCTAATGATGGAGAAAACACAGCACAAGTTGTTGCAGGCAACTTCCCTTCCAATCAAGTGGTAAATGACATTTTGAATATGTTTGGTTTTGTTTGTACATATGTAGTACTGTAGTAATGTTGTTGCCGGCAACTTACCTATCGATCAAGTGATGAGTAGAGTTCTGAATGTTTTTTGTGTGTATGTAAAGATTTCTTTTCCAGCAGTTTTTCATTGGTGCCCATCCATGAGAAATCTGTGGCGGGAGGATTGGAATGAACAGACAGATAACAAACTTATCCAAATCTGCCCAAACCTGAAAGAAATTCCCCCATCTGCTGCAGGGAACCGTAAGAAAGAGACAGTGTTATATAGGTTGCACACGGGTCACACTTCCTACACTCCTTCGTACCTTTTAAAAAATGAAGAAGCACTGTGGTGTATACCATGTGACGAACCATTGAGCATCAGACACCTTCTCCTTGATTGCTGGGACTTGTACAGTGTGAGACAAAAGCACTACATAGTGGACTCCTTGAAGAACCTCTTCCGAGATGTCCCTCCTGATGCACTTTTCCAGTTTTTACAAGAGATCAGTAGATTTCACCTGATATGATTTCACGGTTGTTTTCCTTTAATTGCATTTTAGGCTTGCAAGGTTAACAGTGAGGATGGTTTCTAACTGTAGTCTTTTATCTTAACCAAGTTGTCATTTTTTGATATGACTCTGGTAATCGGCTGGGCTATAAGCAATATGAACTAGTGCTGAACTAGTGACCATCTTCTCAGTCTTCCTAATCTGCTGACTTACTTTTTGAAAATGTGTTGTGGTGTTCATATATGTGTGTATGTGTGTGTGTTCATCCGTATAATTATGAAAATTTGTAAATTGTAAGTACTTTGTGCTTGATGAAAGGCACTGTGATTATGTACATAGTGATGTGTGTAATGAGTGTGTGTGTGTGTGTGTGTGTGTGTGTGTGTGTGTGTGTGTGTGTGTGTGTGTGTTGTGTGTGTGTGTGTGTTGTGTGTTGTGTGTGTGTGTGTGTTTCCTTCGTTTTCATGTTCCGCACACTGTAGTCAGCTTGTAATGAAACAAAGCAAGATGCTTGTTTTGTGTTTAACAAGTGACGTGATCTTAACAAGAAAAGTACCTGTTACCTGTGGTTGACACAATGGATGTATGACTGGAAGGTTAACGATAACAGTGATGATAATGATAATACCATATCTATAGTACAAACAGTCCTTGTCAGAAAACGCTCAATGTTGATTTTTATGAAAATTAAAACAGAAACCCAGGTTGTGGATTGAATCCCATCAGTACTGTCAAAAATTGTTGTGGAAATTTTGGGCTCATCGAGAAAATTGGGATGGCACAGTTGAGTATCACCAGCTTTATGGATGTGTCATTTAGGGTGTTGCTCAATTTAAATGACCATTGTCGCAGGTGTCTACCTCTCAGGCCTGGTTGATGCTAGGATATATCATAAAAGTAAGCATAGAGCACAGCCTTGTTCGTGCGATCTCAGTCCTAAGTGGAACTCCATAGTTTAAAAATTATCATCCTTATCATTATCATCAATATGAACGATTGTCATCCTGATCATCATCATCATGATGTGGTGTAGGAAATGGGAAAGTGAAAAAAGATGAAAATTACTAGGATCAGAGCCCTCTTGTTCTCTCAACAGACCGTGATATCAAGCCCATTCAGCAATGGAGGGAGCCCAACCTCTGAGCAGGCAGGGGACGCACGCTTTGCATACTTCTCGACGGCTGCCACGGCTGACGGAGCTGGAGTCAGTACTCAGGCCGACACCATAACAGCAACCACTGCTTTGGCCCCAGTGGCTGCGGGAGCAGGTGAGAATCATGGTGATAGAAAGATTGGACGGGGGAAGAGATGGGATGGAGCGGAGTGGATGAGACGGGGTGCTAAAGAACTGGGGAGGCTGAGAGAGAGAGAATAAATGAGATGGTGTGGGGAGGCAGGTTTACTGTTTTCTATTTTTGTTATAATTTATTTTCTTATTCACCCTTTCAGTTCATCACCCTGTCCATCATCAAGCAATATCAGCTATGATAGCAAAACAAAAAACGTTACCTGTATCCTATCCACCAGGAAGGTGAAGGATTGACAGGGTCAAGGTTTGGCAGCTGATTCTTGAGGTGTATTTAAGTTAGGGTCTTTGGTCAGTCAGTCAGTGGTTCATGAGGGCTGTCATTGGAAGGCCTTAGTGGTGGTTTCTTTACCAGGATTTCTCTTACTCAGTCTGGCTCTGCAACTGCAGTTATTGTTGTTAGTTTGTCATCTTATATTTAAGTGGAACAAGCTGAGACAAGTAGTGGAGGACAGCAGGAGAGAGTAGGGAGGGAAGGGAACAGACATGTCAACTCTTCTGAATTCATTTTGTTTTGTTCCGACTATTTAAAAGTTGTTCCAATGTTCCAGTGATGTTGGAAAAGTTCATTTTCGTCCGGCATGGATACCCACCTGCTTTTTTAAAGCAGACTGCTTTGGAAGCTGTAATAGAGAGTGAATTGCAGGCCTACCATTAGTCTCATGCTTTGGAAGCTGTAATAGAGAGTGAATTGCAGGCCTACCATTAGTCTCAGTTTTGTGAGTCTGAGCCAAATCCAGGTGCACGTGCGTTTACATTGAACTGTAGCTGAAAGACAATTAAATGCGTGTTTACACGGAGCTATAGTTGAAAGCCAGTTGTGTGCATGTTTACATTGGACTTTAGCTGAGCAGTCCTATCACTTGATTTGTTTGTTTTTTATTAGTAAAGGACTTGTCTTTAGCTTGAGTCAGATTAGGCCTAAGATCTCTGCTTTATTGAATCAAGTGCAGTATTATTCTGAATCTTATCATGGATGTGTGGGTAGTACATGTATATAGTCTGTAGGTGAATACACCTAAATTGTCCAAATGTTCTTAAAAAATATTCCATATTGCTCCCTTAAAAGTTCAGAGGGGTTGCATCTTTGTGTACACGTAAGTGATCAATGGAGAAAGGGTAGTCTTGTTCAGTTTTCAGTATGCAATAGCAGTGCATGGTGCTGAAACAAATAAAAGGAGATGAAGGGTGAGGGAGGGGAACTGGGAGTAAGGAGGGAGGTTAGGAGAGCAAACTGTCAGTTATGTTTGACATCTTGTATTGTGAGTGAAGCAAAATAAAAATTGTCTGAGTTGCGGGGGATTTATTTTTTCCCATTGTAAATAGCTTGTATGTTGTAGGGATGATTTACTACAAAAACTTTCCATTCTCTTTGCTCTCTTGTTTTTGATTTTTTGTTTGGGGGGAGGGGGATTGGTTTTGATCTGCTTTGCTTTATATTGACCAGAGAGAGGTGTGTGTGTGTAGCAAAAATGAGAACAGGATTTTCTCAGCTCTTTATGAGTGGAACTCTACCAAATTTGGGTCGAAGATGTAGATTATTGAGGAGTTGTGAATGCCTATATTTCAAAGGTAAGGCACCAAATAAGGCACCAAATTCAAGGTCACATGGTTTAAAGAATTAAGTGTCTGAAATTTCCTATTTTTGAGGAAGGTGTGTTAACGGTGCTTTGTCGGGAACTTCTGACAATATTTGTATTCTGTTTTCATTGTTTTCACTTTGCATCGAGTTTTTCTGGTTGGTTCTCTTTATGGAGCTGTGGACTTAGGATCTGATATCTTGAGGTCAGTCCCAGCCTGCAGTGTTAAGCATTGGCCTGTTTGCTGCCCATCTTAAGGTTTCCATCATTCTGGTGGTGACAGCTTAGTGTTTCAGAAGTTCCCCACCCCACTCCCCTTTTTCTCTCCTCAGTTCATGACCTTGCCAGTGCATAGGGTTTTGCACAGGCTCGGGGAGTCTGCAAGATAATTGCTGGCAAATTTGGGTGGAGTGCATATGGAATTGTCTGAGTGTGATGAATCCCTCTTGAACAAACTCCAAACTGTACATATGATACTTCTTCGAGGTGATCTTAAGAAGTACAAAATCTGGATTTTCTGTAACAAGTTTTTATAAAAATGGAGATTGATAGTACAGCTTGACCATCTTGTTTATATCTCTCTGTTATCTCTTTCTTCCCCCAAGCGCATTCATCTGTATGTTTCTTTCAGAGGAATCTCTATGAAGGCCTTGAGATGTTTAATAGATTTTTTACCATTGATGCCTAGGTAATAGAATTATAAAGTCTGGATAGTGAAGCTTCCTGTTTTGCAGTGTTAATTGCCAGTATAGTTTTGTTTTAAAAGCAGGCATGGGAATTGTCCTCGGATCCGCTATTTTCAATGGAATCCGACAGAGTTTCTTAAAAAGAAAAAAAAAAAAAGATGCAAGTTCCTCAGATGCTTGGAAAGAGAGGATAAAAAATTATATTGCAACTGATCCAGAAATTTTCATGAGGTAGTACTTTGAAATTATGCAGATGCCCACAGTTGCTGTTTTTCAAAACCTGTACATAGTTACTTAGATGGGCACATGTGTTGAAGCCACTTTGAAAGTAGCATGCTGACTTAATTACTGTACAAAATTTTTCAACATTGGGCACTCCAGGAAAAATGTCTTTGGTGGCTGGAATTGTTAACTGAATAGATGCAGTCAGTGAAGAAGATGTTGCCAACAAGGGAAGTGAAACAGTATTTCTATGTCTGTTTTCTTTTTTTGTATTTCCATACCTAAAAAAAAAGTTTTGAAAATTTCAGACATGAAGAAGTGTACATTTTGATACCTTAAAACACTCTGGTTTCAGTGTAGGAAAAGAAATTTTGGTGGGATTGGGGAGGTAGGGGCATGGCTACAGACCCTCTGGTTTCAGCAGCTGATGTCTTGAGCAATTCCCATGCCTGTTAAATGCATGTTTTCTGGTACTTTATGTATTTTATTGATTTTTTTTTTTTACTCCTTTTGTAATGTGGAGGTGGTGAAATAAGCACATTGGCCTGCGACGCCAAGACAGGTACGTTTATTTTTGTCCCTAAGGATTTAATGGTGTACTTGTAGTGAATTTTCCAAAATATATAGTTTTGTCTTTTATGGGTTCAGGGATGCTACTTGAATATCTTGGTGATTAAATGTTCTATACATTTTTTGTTGTTGAGTTTACATAAATACAGTAATGATAGGGATTTCTAACACACTCAAGCTGAAAATGTCTTGACTGATTATTGTTTTTGGTATAGTGTTACTTGAATATCTGAATGACTGAAAATGATTTCTGGTTGGGTGTTTCTGGATTTTTTTCTTGTTGTTTATGTTGTCATTTTTGTTCTGGGTGGGTGGGTGATTTTTTGTGTTGTGTTTGAGTCTCAAGTGATCAGTCTGATTATCTAATTGAAGGATGTAGTTTTCATCAAATCAAGGTTTTGACCAGTCACTCCACTCATACTGCCTCTGGTTTCCAAGTTGCCAGTCACTTGGGTAGGCCCTTTTGAAACTGAGGGCCCTGCATCACCCTTACCAAACTTTGGTCTGGGACGGTGACACATCAAATACTCATTTGAAACATAGTCATGTGATGTTATCATGGATAGGTGCATGCATATTGTTCTGCCCTACAGTATGCTATGTTGCTGTATGGTCTGCATATCCCGTCTTTAGTGGGTGGATCATGATTTGTCTGAACTCTGCCTTTTGACATGTCTGGCTTTAGTGACCCTACTAAGAGGACATAGCTCTTTTCAGCATAGCTAAGACACAGAGACGTGCAAGCCCCCCCCCCCCCTCCTCCCTTTCCCTTTCCTGACCAAGGCCAAATTGTGATTCATGAGTGCAGTTACTTATTTCATTGATTGAATATAGATATGATTTTCTTGAGTGCTTCTTGAATATCTTGATGATTGAATTTATGTGATGCAACGTAGAAAAACCAGGTTTAATGCAAATTTTTCGTTTCTGAGTTAAACTGTCAAAGTTTGAAAATCCATATAAAAAAATTACCTGCCAAAAAAAATCTACTTTGAAAATCCATAAGAAAAAAAATTTACTTGCCAGAACAAGTCTGTGTTATACTTATAGCTTTCGATTTAGATGCTTAAATTTTGTAAGTTGATTTTGACTTGGGAAGTAATAAGCTCATACAGTTTTGAAAATGGAAAAAAGAAATTCTAAATTGTTTTTGAGTGTTCATTTAGTCATAAAACTTTGGGGAGTTGAAAATTACATGTCAGAGACTCAAAATATGGAAATATCTCAGTTACCATAATTTGACCAGGTTTTTTCTATTCATAGCTCTGACTGACTGGCTGCTACTTAACCTGCATTTTCCCATGCTGCATCACATACTTATTGTGAATATTGATTAAATATCTCAATGATTTAGAATGATTTCTTGCTGGCATTTTGAGATTATCTTGATGATTGAATATAGATATGATTTCTTGTTGAATCTTACTTGAATATCTTGATGATTGAATATATTTATAATTGAGTGCTAGTTTAATGTCACATTGATTTAATACAATTTCATGTTGGATGTTTCTTGAATATTTCATTGATTATGATGTCTTGTTGGAAACTGATTGTGTGGATGATTGAATATACTTACGATTTATGCTACTTGATTGTCTCGGTGATTAAATACGATTTATTTTCAAGTGCTGCTTGAATATCTGGATGATGGAATATGTCTTGTGGTGTTGAAATGGTTTTTAGGTTTGATCAGAGACAAACCTGTTTATTTGGGTTTGTTTACTTAAAAGTGAATTGTCTACCTACCATAACCATTCCACTACCAGCCACAAATCCGTCTGCGGTTTAGAGGTTATTGCGTGCAAAGCACATCTGCTTTTAATCTGATGACACAGAGATCATGTGACACTGCCATACAGCAGCCACAGCACTCTGCAAATGTATGTGATGTTATGGTTTGAGCACAGTTTTTGGTCTATTCACAAGATATAAAACGACATTAACCTCTTTGAGTGCGGACGTTTTTTGACATTGGTGTTTTCCATGTGCCGGGGAAAAACGTTGCATCGCTACCATGTAAAACATTAAAACAACTGTTGCTTTCATATTTATGGGAATCTATGCATGAAATTATACAGAATGATACATTAGGCATGACTGATCATCTGCTGACAGAACACTGACAGCTGACGAGCAACAAAGAGCCGCAGTGTACTAGTGCACTAAGTGGCTTGATCCAGTCAAGTCATCCGCTGCTGCCATAGAAGGCTCCGAGAGCTCCGTAAATTTTATGTTGACGGCGTTTATGGGGTTAAATCAAAATGTTAAAAACATGCTGCACAGTCCTGGAAATCAGAATATTGAAGATGGGCAAGACAGCCAGGTGGTTAGGGTGTCAGACTTATAATCAAAATTTCTGAGTTTGATCCCACCTGGGTTAGTGTGTGGTGGGTGTAGGGTGAAATTTTTCCAATGTCCCAGTTCAACTTACGTGCAAACTTGATACTGCCTGAACCCCCTCGTGTATCTACATGTTAAAGTACACGTGTTGAAAATCTAGTAATCTAGTTGTCCAGTGGCTTATGGAAATATGAAAACCTCCATTATTTGCACCCCTGAAAAAGGCATGCATCTGTGTGGGATAACCCATCAAAGACAGAATATGCAGACTGTTGTAGCAGCATAATTCCTGCACATTGTTGGGCAAATGACCAGAACAACATTCAGATATGCAGCCAAGAAAACTTTGCTCATAATGCGTATAAAAAAGAAACAATCCTTGTGCCACACTTCTTCCACCATTTTCTGTATCCCCAAATTAACTTCACTAAAAAATAGCTTTATGCAGAAATTACTTGTGCTTCTCAACAAGTGAGTCACATATGGATTTGCTGCAGGTGTAGATATTGATCTGTGCTTTGGAAAGGATGAGCATAGACATGCATTGAGTTGAGTGTGTGAGCTTAAATTCCACATGTGAAGCTATTAGGGTGAAGAGTATGGTCATTTGGCTTTGGTTTTGGTTTTCGTGAGAGCTTGTATAAGAACTTTGACAGGAAAAGGTGGGATTTGGGTTTTGTTTTCTTTCTTTCTTTCTTTGTGTGCTGCCCCATCTGTGCACCAATCCTGTGTCAGTAGTCCTGTGCTGCGCGTTTTAGTTCTCCCAACACGCCTCCAGACTCAGAGAAACTGAGGTCATCATAAGAGTTGAGCATGAAGTGCCACAGAATTTGGAACTGTTTTTCACAGTGCTGTGATGTTGAGAATGGGAATGACAGTAATACTGCTTTGGTAATGGATTGGATCGAGATTGCATGACAGGGCTGTGTTCTGTATTTACTTTCTTACATATTTGATAATATATCCTGCATCAGCCAGGCTTGAAGATACAGATACCTGCAGTGCTGGTCGGGAAACTTGAGTAATGCCATCAGTGAAGCATCCCAAAACTAGATCACTGTATGGTTCCAGTCTTCCTTATGAGCCCATAGCATGCTCTGCTGGATGTAGGTGCTGGTCTCCCCCCAGCCCCACCCCCCAATCCCCCCTGTGGGGATGCCAGGGACTCTTTCAGTATAAATAGTATCCCCATTTTCTGGAAATTCTGTGCTAGAAATTTCCTCATTTCTGTCTCTCTCTTTGTTTCTGCCTTGTTCCTTTACTTTCTGTCATTTCTTCCTATCATTTTCTGCCTTGCTGGTCCATTCACCTATATGTGTTCGATAAAGTCTTTCGTACTTTCCCTTAGGATTGATAATTGGGTACATGTATTAAGTGCATTTTTGGCTCTAGGGAGGTGAAATATGCAGAAGCAATTTCAGGCAATTTATGCCCATTTTTATGTATGTTTTGGTGTCCTTAGGTACGCTTAAATTTGTATTCAGGTGTTTTTTTTTTTTATATCCCCTTTGTGATAAATAGGACGGAGTGGTAAGCGCCAGGGGCATGTTCTTGGATTATGTATGCAAATGCATTGATATGTGTACTTAAATTTCGTTTCGTTTTGTTTCCTGTTGAAGTTTTGTATGTTTTGAAGCGGTTATAGCTCTGATATGGCTGTGTGCAGTCGGCTGGGCTTTAAACAACAATAACAATAACAATAGGAGCTGGTCTGTGCTGAAAAATTCCACAGTAATGTTTTGGACTGATTGATGGGTTTACTGTAGATTTTTTCCAGGGACAACTCTTTCATTGCTGTGAAATTAACTTCTGTAGCTCCACAGCAGTGCATACACAGTATCTTCTAATGTGGCTTTGTCAGGGGCTACCCCTCGCTATGGTAGAAGCCGTTGTCATTTGGTCCAGACTGCTTGCTTGTACAAACAAGCTTGGTTTATTTCCTAGCTACCTCCATATCTGAAGCTTATCCGCCACCTGCAACCCATTGGGTTGGAAATGGTCACTCAGTTATCAAACTAGAGGTAGCCTGATCCAGTGCATGCACACGCATATAATGATAATGATGATGGAGCTCTCCCATCAGTCTGGTGGATGAGTTGGCGTACTGGTCTTTATGCCTGATTTGGGTCTTCATGTGAGGTACAACGGCGATCTGGGAGGCACATTTTCTTAAACAGGCTTAGCATGGGAAAGAGTCCTTCGGCCTTGGGTTCCACATCTGCAGGTCGCTCTTCTGTTGAACAGTAAGCTGTTCTGCACTGCTCACATATGCTTGTGTGCTACTGAAGCCAACATACCCTATTATAGGCAATGTCTTTCCAGTTGGTGGTGCTGATGTCACAACTGATGAAATTGGCCTTTAGAGCATTTCATCGGCTGCCCTGGTCACGGTGTCCTTGCTTTTAGCTCTCCGTACATGGTCATTATGGGGATGCGGTCGTCTTCTGCATGGACACTGTCCAACAAAGCTGTCATTTGATGGTTAGACACTCGGTTCCTTGCAAGCCACATTTTTCACAACTCGAAGGTTGGACACTTGATCTTGCCATGTGATATTGCAGATCTTGTGTACACATCTTTTGTGGAACCATTTCAGCTGCTGAATGTGTTGTACATACATGATCCAGGTCTTGCAGCAATACAGCACTCAGACTGTTGCTCTGTATGCAGCAATATTTGTGGCAAGCCTGATGCCTAGTCACAACCTCTTGGTCAATGTTTCAGAAGCAGATCTAGACTTGGAGATGTGCAGCATCACCTCAGCATCATGAGATCCATTGCTTGTCCCTGTACTGTCCAAGTAGCAGAATTTTTGTAGTCTACACAGTCTTGATCTCCAGGTTGTCGGTGACAGTCAGAGGTGGTGGTGAAGCACCAGAAGCAAGAGATGGTGTTGGCTGAAACATAACATAGAAATGTAGCCTTCACATTTCCATATTTGGCAACTTTGACAAGTTTATTGAAGCCTAAATGACACAGAGCTAGGACACAAATCTGGCTACCTTGACAAGTTTATTGAAGCCTGAATGGCATAGAGCTAGGACAAATCTGGCTACCTTGACAAGTTTATTGAAGCCTGAATGGCACAGAGCTAGGACACAAATCTGGCTACCTTGACAAGTTTATTGAAGCCTGAATGGCACAGAGCTAGGACACAAATCTGGCTACCTTGACAAGTTTATTGAAGCCTGAATGGCACAGAGCTAGGACACAAATCTGGCTACCTTGACAAGTTTATTGAAGCCTGAATGGCACAGAGCTAGGACACAAATCTGGCTACCTTGACAAGTTTATTGAAGCCTGAATGGCACAGAGCTAGGACACAAATCTGGCTACCTTGACAAGTTTATTGAAGCCTGAATGGCATAGAGCTAGGACAAATCTGGCTACCTTGACAAGTTTATTGAAGAAATAAGAGGGAAGCAGGGAGAATTTTTATAATATAATCAAAGAACACAACTCTTGAGAATTATCTCCCATGTTGTATAGAATTTCTCAAATCTAACACAGCTTACGCTACCCATTCAGCTAGCATAGAAGCAGACACAAAGTACAAAAACAGCAAGCTCAGAACACTCCTCAAAAAAGGAGCGCCCAAGCCTACCTTTATACTCTGCAACTACCCTACACACAACTATGAGAGAGGAGAGAAATACATACAATATATTGGTCTTATGTTCAAGATTGACATAGTCTTTTATTTTTGAACTGACCAAACACACACATGGTTGGAAGCAACCATGTATATGTTCTGTCTTGTCTATGTGTGTGTTTGGGTAGTTGCAGAGTATAAAGGTAGGCTTGGGCGCTCCTTTTTTGAGGAGTGTTCTGTTTTTGTACTTTGTGCCTGCTTCTATGCTAGCTGAATGGGTAGCGTAAGCTGTGTTAGATTTGAGAAATTCTATACAACATGGGAGATAATTCTCAAGAGTTGTGTCCTTTGATTATATTATAAAAATTCTCCCTGCTTCCCTCTTATTTCTTTGGTATTACCTATTTGCCTTGGAAGCAACCATGTATATGTTCTGTCTTGTCTATGTGTGTGTGTTTGGTCAGTTCAAAAATAAAAGACTATGTCAATCTTGAACATAAGACCAATATATTGTATGTATTTCTCTCCTCTCTCATAGTTGTGTGTAGGGTAGTTGCACGAGTATAAAAGTAGGCTTGGGCGCTCCTTTTTTGAGGAGTGTTCTTAGCTTGCTGTTTTTGTACTTTGTGTCTGCTTCTATGCTAGCTGAATGGGTAGCATAAGCTGTGTTAGATTTGAGAAATTCTATACAACATGGGAGATAATTCTCAAGAGTTGTGTCCTTTGATTATATTATAAAAATTCTCCCTGCTTCCCTCTTATTTCTTTGGTATTACCTATATGCCTTGGAAGCAACTCTTACTTCAGCTGCCACCTTGAAATCTGTGCCCGCGCGCGTGTGTGTGTGTGTGCGTGGGTGTGTGTGTGTGTGTGTGTGTGTGCGGGTGTGTGTGTGTGTGTGTGTGTGCGTGTGTTGTGTGTGCGTGTGTGTGTGTGTTTACTGTAAGCGCTTAGGGCTTTTTTTAGATTAAGCGCCATAAATGTTCACTATTATTATTATATGTTCTGTCTTGTCTATGTGTGTGTGTTTGGTCAGTTCAAAAATAAAAGACTATGTCAATCTTGAACATAAGACCAATATATTGTATGTATTTCTCTCCTCTCTCATAGTTGTGTGTAGGGTAGTTGCAGAGTATAAAGGTAGGCTTGGGCGCTCCTTTTTTGAGGAGTGTTCTGAGCTTGCTGTTTTTGTGTCTGCTTCTATGCTAGCTGAATGGGTAGCATAAGCTGTGTTAGATTTGAGAAATTCTATACAACATGGGAGATAATTCTCAAGAGTTGTGTCCTTTGATTAAGTTTATTGAAGCCTGAATGGCATAGAGCCAGAGCACAAATCTGGCTACCTTGACAAGTTTAATGAAGTCTGAATGGCACAGAGCTAGGACACAATTCTGGCTACCTTGACAACTGAGGCCTGAATGTCATAGATCTAGAGCTCCACATTCCAGACTGTCTGCAGGGGTTTACGTGGGTTCAGTACTGGTTGGAGAAAACTTTGAGCATGCGGCCTCCAGTCCATTGAGCTGTAAATGGGTACCCATTCCTCTTTAGGATTGGAGAAAGTAAAGCAGTGAGGAAGAGAAGAAAGGTGCCATGGTTCTGAGAAAAGATGAGGTCTCTACCGTCTCACTCCCCTATGACCTCAGGGGTTATGCAACAATCTTTACATTTACCACACAAGCTTTGGTGCCTTGTGATTGGCAACCATTGCACTCTTTTAGAGGTAATAAAATTAACATCTGACTCATGGTTTTATTTCCGACATTCTCATGCCTTGTTTTAATGAATTTGATAATTTAGGCCAGTTTTACGTGATGATGTCGCCACAAGATGTGTTACAAAACACACAACGAACTATCGCACCTCGAACTGCCTACTCACCAAAACTAGAAGGCCGCTCTACCAGGGATGACCGAAGAAGGGCCACTCACAACGAAGGTAAGAAGAATGTGTGTACATTTTTTCTCACATACAAGATCAGCTTAATGATAATAATATGATAATAATGATAATAAAAAACGATAAAGATAATAGTAATAGTAATAATTATTCTGTTGCCACATTGTGATGTCTGTGTATTGTAAATGATGATGATGATAATGATAATGATAAATATGACACTTGTGCAGAGCCTTATGTCACAAAGGCCCTGAGAAATAGGTAAAGTAAATACAGGAACTACATGACATACAACGTTAAAGAAGACATGAAATTTTATTTTGATCATGAAATTGTATTTTTATCAAATATCTACTTCCATATGTCAGTCGTTCATGCAGCAGTGATTGGAGAGGGAGTTGTTGGAGTGCAAAAGCAATGATTGCATCTCTCTTACACACACACACATGCATGCATGCGTGCGCACGTGCACATGTGCATGCGCTTGTACCTATGCACACCTAGAGAACACAAGTTTGCATACACAGAAAACATGTTTGTACACACATGCACACGCACACACACACACACACACACACACGCACGCACATGCACACGCACACACACACACAAAGTGCATAGCACATCATGAACATATGCATAAACATACTCAAACACACTTAAGTTAAATACACACACACGATCATAACACGCTTACATACAAGCGCACACACACACACTCACACTCTTACACACACACACACACACACACAACACACAACACACACACACACACACACTCAACTCACACTCACACTCACACTCACACTCACACACACTCACACAACCCCACACTCTTACGCACACACAAGGTCTGTCTGTCTGTAATTACAGTATTTATATGGCGCCAAATCTTGACAATTCAAATCAAAGCGCACTCACGCACCAGGCATACGCATACAATTGACAAAGACCACTTTACAATATTTAATACACAGACTGAGGGGAAGAAGTAGTTTAAGAATTCGTTGTGGAAAAAAGGTAGGTATTTTAAATTGGATTTAAAAACAGAAAGGGTAGGTGTTAGACGAAGGCAGTGCAGAAGTCTATTCCAGGCTGTTGGTCCTGAGACAGCAGAGGGATGCTGGCCAACACTTGATAGTTTAATCTATAGTTTAATCTAGGGACCTGAAGGGAAAGAGTGTCTGAAGCTGAGCGCAAGGTGTCTGAAGCTGAGCGCAAGGTGTGAGTAGGTGTATAAATGTTGATGTTGTCGCAAAGGTATGGTGGAGCAGACTGGAGAATAGATTTGTAACACAAAGTATCCAGCTTATATTCAGTTCTTTTTAAGACAGGCAACCAGTGAAGACAACAAAGGAGAGGACTGATATGATCAGACTTTTTCTTTTTAAGGACCAGGCGAACAGTTGTGTTTTCTATGCATTGCATGTCTACAGGAGAGAAGAAGCTGGCAGTCCAGTAAGGAGAGCATTAACTCAATCGCATCATGCCAGAAAAAAAATGTCCGTCATTTTCCTTTACTGCTTGGATACGTGACGGAGATTTATTGACATCCGACATAATAATTTTTTTTAACGTCAGAAGCGTCAGTTATAAGGAAAATCCTACTGGGAATCGAAACTAGGGTATGTTTACAGCAGTTATTTCCCTTAGACCGTTTGTGGCAATGTGAAACAAAGACAATAGTAGCCTTTTTTAGTGCTGCCCGTGACATGCGAATTTCGCTAAATCCAAAATGGCGTCAAGGAAAGCAAGTCGAACCTACACAATTTTGTGAATGTTTTTGTGCTCTTGAGCAACTGTATGCAAAAAGTGACAACTACCAGTGATCTTGTGTTTTCCAACATGTGAAATCAATGATTTAAAACATGCATGGCATGGAAATTATGTTCTGGACTTCATCTAAAACTGTTTCACAGTGTATGTTCATATCCATAAAAAAAAAAAAAAAATTTACCCCCCTTTGGATACCTATTTGGATACCTCATCATTTACAAGTATATGGAATGCCATACATAAGGTAAGATTATTTGTAAAGATCTAATCCTGGTCTTTCTGTATCACTTTACTTTGTCTAAGTTATTTGGTTGTTTTTCTTATCTTTTTAAAATGTGCTAAAAATCACGCGATTTGAGGGGTTGGAATGACCTTGAAGACTGCGACTCGATTGACTTAAGTTATCAAGATGAGACAAAATGAGAGATGTCACAAGCTTAGATGCAGCCTCAGTTGAAAGATATCTTCGAATGTAACCAATGCGTCGAATCTGACAGTAGCATGATTGGCAGGTCTTGGTCAGGAACTTATGCATAGAAAGAGTGTTGTCGTAAGTCACACACAGGTTTTTGACAGAATCAGAGAGAGGGATGATATTGTCACCTAGCTGGATAGTATTCATTGAGATAGAGGCAAGTTTATTTTTGGTACCTGCAAGCATGGCTTCGCTTTTAACACCATTTAATTATAGTTTATTTTGTTTCATCCAGTTCTAGATATCAACATAGCAGCTGGATGCTTGTGAAATAAAGAAGGTGATATTTTTAGGTGTGGTGCTATTTTGTAGTTGTGAATCATCTCTGTAAAAATGTTTCATGTCATGCTGGTTGATGATGTTGGCTAGGAGTGAAGTATAAAGAGTGAACAGGACAGGGCCTCACACAGATCCCTGAAGAACTCCGCAAGAAAGCCAAACAGGCTCAGACTCATTTCCGTTGACAACAACTAACTTAAAGCGATCAGACAGATAGGCGGAGCAGTACCATGAATTCAAAAAATGTGTTTAAGACGAAAGAGGATTATCAAAGGCAGCAGACAGATCGAGGAGTATTAGGAGAGAAATTTTACCAGCATCAAAAGCAAGAAGAAGTTTGTTGACTATGTGAACAAGAGCTGTATCTGGACTGTGGTTCGATATGTGGCCTGGTAAGGAAGATGCAGATGATTTAAAGAGATATGCTCATTCAGTTGTTTTAGCGCCACTTTTCCAAGGAGCTTAAAGAGAAATGGGAAATTTGATACATGTCTGTAATTTTAGGGTCACTAAGATCGAAATTACTTTTCTTGAGAAATGGGCGGACAAGAGCAGTTTTGAAAGCAGAAGGGAAGACTCTTGGGATCACAGAAGAATTGATGATGAAGGTGGTTGATGGAAGAAGTTGCAAGTAGATGTGTGAAAAGAGAGAGGCTGGAATGGGGTAGAGTTCACAAAATTTGAAACACATTTCTTTGAGGATCTTTAAGATCTCGGTCTCAGAAACTGGGTGGAAAGAGAGGAGAGGGAGTGCCTGTGAATGGGGGATCTGGAAGTGTTGGGTGAAAGGGAGCCGAGTCAAGTTTGGTACACAAATTGGAAATCTTGGTGGAGAAAAATGTGGAAAATGCAGAAGGGAGATCATCTGGACTTGTGTTTGATGGCAGGGGAGTAGATTTCTCAGTGCCAAGTAAATCAGACATGGTGGAGAACAGATTTTTTTGTGTTTTTAGCTTTAAGAATTTGTGAGGAAAAGTAATCATTTTTTACTTTAGAGAGCAACTCTGTTACCTTT
Source organism: Monoplex corrugatus (assembly GCA_030674185.1). NCBI lineage: Eukaryota > Metazoa > Mollusca > Gastropoda > Littorinimorpha > Ranellidae > Monoplex > Monoplex corrugatus. Next base: position 13,673,457 of record JAPXFY010000034.1, read on the forward strand.
TTGCGCATGGACTGATAGATCTGATCGTGTACTTCTAGTTTAGAAGACAGCCACTGGCGTTCGGCCCTCAGACTTTTTTGCTGTGTTTTGCGTAGTTGAGATGTGTACCAAGGCGCACTTGGATGATTGGGCAGAACACGGGTGGAGGGAGGGGCTTGTTTGTTTGGCAGATGGCAGAGATGGAGAATCGACGTTTATAAAGTAGCAGGATCAGTGGAGTCACTGACTTGTGACAGTAGTTCAGTCGCTTCAGAAGTGAAGGCGTTGAGGTCAATAGACTTAAGGTTGCAGCAAGTGAGTAGATGCATATTTCTGGGAGATTTTAAGAGACTTTAGAGAGGCAAGGACAGCCAAATGATCAGAAGAAAGTTCTTTCATCACTTATATTGAAGAAATCAGTTATCAGAATCATGTGTGATTATTCAGTCAATGATGTGGCCCTTCTTCTGTGTGGGCTCAATTACAAGCTGAGAAAGAGAGCGGTTTGACAGTGAAAGGCATAGGCGCTGGTGTGAGAAGTTTGATTGTCAAAGTGAAAATTAAAGTCATCCAAAACAATCACTTTACCTTGGCAAAGGGAATAAAAATCAAGGAGAGATTCAAATTCAGGATGAAACATACAATCACTCGGGTTGTTAGTGCTGCTAGGAAGTGGGCGATAGAGACAGGAAAAGATGACAGTCTGACCAGAGGTATTGAAAATGACTTCCAGAGCTTTGAAAGACAAATGTGGAAAAGGGAGGGATTGGCTGAAGGGTAGAGATGATTCTAAGATATCTGTATAGGACTGCAAGACCACCACCTAAAGAAGGGCGTGGGAAAGACTTTATTTTATAGCTAGGTGGAGTGAGCTGTTTTGTTTTAGGTTCATGACTGTGACTTTTCAGTCAAGTTTTTGTTACAAAAAAAGGTCAAAATTATTTTCAAATACATAATCAGCAATATAATCGTGTTTTTTTTTAATGAGGACAGACAGACTGGGCATTAAATAAACACACATGTGAAACTGTCAAAAGATGGAGAAAAATCAAGTGTTGCGGATGAAAAATCATATTGCTGAATGGGTGTTGTTGGAGAGGGTGGAGATGGAGATCCGTGCATTGAAAGCAAAAGCAAAGAAGAAAAGGGGTTGTCTGAAGCGGACTTTGCACAGTTTTTCTTTTCACCTGTGGTGGTGAAGATATTGATCAATGTTCAGAGTTTTTAAATGCCTGACGAGTTCAGATTCAAGGTTCAAATGCACATATACAGCCAGTGCCATGTTTGTCTGTCTGTTTCTCAGATGTAGGATTTGAAAAGTCAGCTGGTTTGTTTTCATGCTGCTGCTGCCCATTTCAGTCACTTGAATTGTGAGCGTAGCTTAGTCTGAAACTGACAAACTCTAACAAGCAAGCTAGTGTTGAACATAGTTGCTAAATCTGTTTCTTTGTATTATTCTTTTTACTTTTCACAAGTCACGGCTGTTCTCAACCAAGATTTTAGTTTGAGAGCAGAAGTGGCGGAAGGGAGGGGGATGGGAGGGGAGAGATAAACAATAACCAGATGTGGACTCTCAAGTGGCAGCTAGCCAGTTGAGCGCTCTGCACAGAGCGTGTGTGAGTGCAGTGCGCTGAGTTGTCAAAAGGGAACCGTAGGTGTCAGTGATA
>JAPXFY010000034.1:13677602-13845102 GCA_030674185.1 Monoplex corrugatus
TTGTGCTCACCTTTTTTTTTTTCCGTCCCGTTTTCTACGCCATTTTAATGGCCACAGAAGCTGGAACATTTTTTACAGTGCGATGATAATGATGTCGATAAGGATGATAATCATGATGTTATGAAGTTCCATCTAGGATTGAGACTGCGTGACAGGGCTATACTCTACGCTTACTATCATAACATATCCTGGCATCAACCAGACCCGAGAGATACAGATACCTGCGGTGTTGGTCAGAGAAGATTTAAGCAACAGCCTCAATGACGCATCCGTGAAGTGGATGAGACTCGACTGTGTGGTCCCAGTCTTCCCAATGAGCACATAGCACGCCCAGCTCTGGGTAGGAGCCGGTTAGAGCCGAAAAATCCCACAATGGTTTTTGAAGGGACTGATGGGGATTTGAACCCCAAACCTTCCAGTTGGTAGTCTGTTGCGTTAACCACTACACCACGGCGACTGGTAGTTGCTATATTATTATTTGTATTGTGATTGGTGACGCAATAAAGAACATCCACGTCTTTTGTCTGCCAGTATTGTTTTCCGCATTTTTCAGATGACTTTGATTTTCTCAAACCTGCATGAAGCTTGAAAATTGTTTGCGTTTATTCAGCAGTATGCTTCTCTAAAGCAAAAATCATCTGCTTTTTCTCTGTGACAGCTAAGGGCTTCTGCTTCTGCGTTCTCTATATTCATTTCTGCTTCCAGCCTGAAATTGATACACTTCAGTGATTTGACTATGCTGTAACACTGACACTCAGCCTGGTCAGATATGGGATGATATGACTGTAAAGAATTCAGTAGAGATGGTGGTGGTGGTGCTGACTGTGTATATATTGGGACAGGAATGACAAGTCTTTCTGGATAGTGGGATGGCTGATGAGAGGGAACCTGTTTTGAATTGTTTTTGAATTCACGGGGAGCATCTGTGTCAATTTGTACCATGGTCTCTCCATCCTGTTTCTTTCATTTGATCTGTTTCTTCTTTACGTCATCCATATTAATTAACCTGGGCAGCAGTAATAAAGTTAAGATGTTCACACAAATATCTGACCCAAAGACACAGTTTTTAGGTTTCCAGTTTTTGCTGGACATGAAATATATATAATTTCAGGAGTAACCCTACAGGAATGTTGTCAAGGTTCTCCACGCAGCATGGTGTGTCTGGTAAAAGAAGTGCTTTGGACACCTGGTGCTGTTTAGAAAATGGGCTAATCCATTTAGTGTTCTTGTAAACATTGAGAAATTCTTGTAGATGTAATGATGATGTTTTGGAAAATTGATGAAAACATGTGCGGACCAGCACTCGTAGCAGCTCTACATTACGTGGAGACACAGGTTCTGTCTGGTGTCTGCAGATGTCAGTGAAGAGAGTCTGGACTCATTCTGTGTGCCTCCTCATGTCTTCAGCATGTAGAGTTGAAGCAATAACTGTTTGTCCACATGCATGTTTGGCGAGTATAGGCCGACCCTTCCTCTTTGGTCCAATTCTTTTAACAAGCAGTTGGAACCGGTCATCCTCAGAAAGTCGAGTTTAACCAAACTTCTAGCACACAGAAATCTACCAAATTTGAAACGAACACTAATTAGATCTGATGTGTTGACAAAACATGTCAAAACTGTACTGTACCCCTTAGCAGAGCAATAAATTTGTTAGTATGCACTGATTGAAATGATAACTATACTGTGTCCTGACGACAACATTTAGATTAAAACATTTTTAATGTTTTTTCCCCCTAATTTATTTGTTTATGTATATTTGGTCTTGAAAAGAGTTCGAAAAACATTTCTACTTTCACTTGTATGCAGTTCTCGTACTTGAGTTATCGTCCTTGTTGAAGCATTTTTGCCAAAATTTCTAATGCTTATTCATCGTATTCTTTATTGAAAAAAATCATGAACCTTTCAAAGAGTTTTTCTTTAATACAAGCAATTTTCATTTCTCTGATTGGTATCAGAAAGATATAGATCTATTCTTTTCTCTCTATCAAGGGAGATAACAAACTATTCTAGACCGAGCACATGCCTTGTAAGATAATGTATTAAGATTTTTACTAATGATTTATGAAACATCAGGTCTATTGAATGAAAAATTAGCAAAAAGATTAGACTAACAGTCGCTTACATACTTACCAAGATCTCATTCAAGATTTTTTAGATCCATTGAATCAAAGTCATTCCTCGGTTCTGAAAATTGTGTCAGTTTCGGATGACGTTGTTGAACCAGTACCTTTCGTATTGGCTTTCGGAACTTTTACAAGCGGCAGCCTGTGTTATATTATTTGCACAATCTTGAGAACCGTTGAATTCTCTACAAAATGAATGGAATACAACACTGCATGTAGAATTGTTGACTTTACGGTGCCTTTTTAAAATACGTTTGTATTTCGGCACTGAAAAAACAGTATTCAGTTAAAAGAAGTATGACGAAATTTGTTACAATGGATTCTTCAGGCCGTCCTCTTTAATTTGATACCAAAATCATGGCTGTGCATATCGTTTGTAAAAGTTCCGACAGCATTTCCGACAACTGGTGTTGATTGGACCTGGGAAAACCACGTGAGGAACTTTGCACGTCACCGCCAATGTTGCGTTCGGTATGTGTATTTAGATTGCTCAGGATCAAAGCACACTTCTTTCACACCACAAATAAAGACACAGGTTTCATGCCTAAAGCTCATTTAATGTGTCGACATAATTTTTTATGTTCCAATCGTGAATGGCAGACAAGCTGAAGCAATTTAAAATCGGCAGTTTTTACCAGTTCTGCTGGATGTTAGCCATTAGCATAGAGAGGCTGGACCTACCTAATGTTAGTAACCTAAACATGTGCCATTGTGTATAAAAGTTTGCTAAGGAGTCATTTTGTTTCTTTTTGAAATATAAATCACTTCTGATACAGATTCTTTTACATTCTGAAAAATACTTGAAGCTAGTCACGTATTTCATTCATAGGAAAAAAAAACTTATGGGGTGGGGGTATGCCCTAGACCCCCCCTTGTCTGAGTTTTCTGTTTTTGTCAGTTCCGCTGCCTGCATAATGCAGGCCTTAGAAAGTGTAACTCTTAGCCATCTCACTCCCCTAAGACCTCTGGTTATGGGACAACCTTGACCTTTTTTGTTTTTATGATGTTACAGTGGAGAGGAGGAGACGTGACAAGATCAATAACTGGATCGTCCAGCTGTCCAAACTGGTCCCCGACTGCTCACAGGAGACTGTGAAACCTAACCAGGCCGTAAGTGCTTACTTCTCATGGAGTAAACGCACGCAGCACGCACGCACGCACGCATGCATGCATGCACGCACGCACGCACGCATGCATGCATGCACGCACGCACGCACGCACATACACACACACACACACACACACACACACACACACACACACACACACACACACACCACACACACACACACACACACACACACACACACACACACACACACACACACACTAGTAGCGGTAACAATATTAATGGCTGTAATAGCATCATGCTTATCATAGAAAAAGACAAAATATTAGATAGATGGGTGGATTACATTGAAGACCTTTTTGAAGATGACAGAAACGAAGAACACATTATAAGAAAAAACGTTGAAGGACCACCCATAATGAAAGATGAAGTTAGAGCAGCACTGAAAACGATGAAGCCAGGAAAAGCCCCAGGACCAGACAATATTACTACACAGATGATTGAAGCCCTGGAGGAATTTGGTATTGAAAAAAATGAGTCCTCCTAAATGGATAACACTGGAAAAATCCCCAAAGATATGTCAAAATCAATTTTCATTGCACTTCCAAAGAAAACGGGGTCTTTAGAATGCGAACTCCATCGCACAATCAGCTTGATGAGTCATGTAACAAAAATCCTATTAAGAATAATCATGATGAGGACAAGGAATAGAATCAAAAGAGAAATAGCAGAAGAACAGTGTGGATTTGTGGAGGGGAAAGGAATTATTAATGCCATATAACATCCTAAAAATTGTCATAGAGAGGTCAGTTGAGATGAGTAAGGATTTATATTTATGTTTTGTTGATTATACCAAGGCTTTCGATCGGGTAAGGCATGAAGAATTGATCAACCAACTAGAAAGACTCAATATTGATGGAAAAGATCTACAAATAATCAGAAATATGTACTGGGAACATACAGCTGCAATGAGAATAGAAAACGATATAAGCTCTTTCCAAAATATCAGAAGAGGAGTCAGACAAGGTTGTGTTTTGTCACCAGATCTGTGTTCACTTTACAGCGAAAACATCATGAGACACGTAGAGGAATACCCTGGATTTAAGGTTGGAGGAAAAATGATAACATTCGATACTCAGATGTTACCATGCTAATTGCAGAAAATGGAAGGGACCTACAAAACCTTGTGAATATACTAGAAATAGAAAGCAAAGGTAAGGGGTTGGAACTAAACAGCAAGAAGACAAGTCATGGTAATCAGTAAAAAACATGAAATCCCCTCATGCAAAATAACGGCAAACAGCACAACCTTGACACAGGTTGATAAGTTTAAATATCTGGAACAATCATTTCACAAGACGGCAGATGCATATCAGAAATAGCCAACGGAATCAGCCAAGCCAAAACAGCATTAAAGAAGGGGAAAAGCATTCTTACTAACAAATGCCTATCAATTAACATCAGGAAGAGAGTTCTTGAATGTTATATAGAACCAGTAATATTACGCAGGTTGTGAGGCGTGGACAGCCAACAAGCAAAGCCAGAAGAAGATTGAGGCAGCCGAGATGTGGTTTCTAAGAAGAATGTTGAGAGTTCCATGGACAGCAAAGAAAACAAATGAGATGGTCTTGATGGAGGCAGACACAAGAAGATCATTCACATGAAAGATTAGGAAAAGACAGGCAACATTTATAGGCCATTTTATGAGGAAAGGGAAATCGGAGCACCTGGTCACAACAGGAAAGGTGGAGCGAAAGAAAGCACCAGATAGACCCAGGGAAAAAATATTGGATGGACTTGCAGAGTGGCTGAAGACAAAGAGGGTGGAAGAAGTGCTTGTGGCAACAAGGGATAGATCTTTACGTATGGAGGGCCATGATTGCCAATGCCATGTGGCAAGGCACTTGATGATGATGATGAGTAGCATCATTAGTAGTAGTAGTACTAGTAATAGTAATAATAGTAGTAGTAATAATAGTAGTAGTAGTATCTCTTGTAGTAGCAGCAGCACTGGTAGTAGTAGCAGCAGTAGTGGTAATAGCACAAGTAGTAGCAGCAGTAATAGTAGCAACTATTAGTACTAGCTTTTGTAGTAGTAATGTTAATTCTAATGATAGCAGCATTTATGAAAATTGCATTAGGCCTAGTAATGGTAGTAGTAGCAGCAGTAATAGTAGCTGTGATAATAGAAGTAGAAGTAGCAGTAGTTATAGCGGAAGTAGTAGCACTAGTAGTAATAAGTACAGTACCAGTAACTGTAGTACTAGTAACTAGTATTAGTAGTAATAGCAACAGTAGTAACAGTAGCAGTAGTAGTTACAGTAATAGCAGTAATAGTAGCACTAGTAGTTGTGGTAGCAGCACCTGTAGCAGTAGGAGTAGTGGTAATGGTTGAAATGAAACCATATTTTTTTTATGGACAAGGTTGAGTGTTTTTCATGACTGTTGTGAAATTAAAACATCTTTTTTTAAGAGTAAAGGGAATTTTAAATATTTCTTTCAGAGTAAGGAGAATTTTTTCATGATCAAAACTTCTTTTAGAACAAGCGGAATGTTAAAATTTGAAGTATATGTCTATCAAGGAAATGTTAAATTTCAAAGCTTTGTCTTTGAAGCAAAGTGATTTTTTTTATTAAAAAAAAGAAAAAAGGAGGGGAATTTTAACGAAAACATCAAAGTTATATCACAAATGTTAGTCTTTCAAAACGAGGATAAATTTTATTTTTCAATCCTCTCTTTGGGAGGAAGGGGAATGTAAAATAAAACAATTGATGCCCTTGTGTTTTATAGCAAGATAATTTTCAAAGTCAGAACCTTTTTGACTTTCAGAGCAAGACAGATGCTTTGAATTCAGAATCTGATTTTCACAGCAAGTAAAATGTAAAATATGAAACTTTTAGTCTTCCCAAGCGAGGGGATTTATCCTGTCTTTGAGAAATTTAAGTGAAATTTAAGGTTTAGAACCTCATTTTTTTCAGTGTTCAGAATTTTAAATTCCAAACTGCTGTCTTTCATGGCAAGTAGAGTTTTAACCCCTTGAGTAAGGACGTTTTTTGACATTCGGTGTTTTCCATGTGCCAGGGAAAAAACATTGCATCACTACCATGTACAATAAAACAATAGTTGCTTCCATATTTGTGGGAATCTGAAATTTTTCTGGAATTTAAAATTTAGTTTCTTTCACAACAACTGGAATTTGCAATTTAAAGTTTCTGTCTTTTACAGCAACTGGCATTTAAAGTCTCTGTCTTTCACAACCGAATTTAAGGCTTCTGTCTTTCACAACAACTGGGATTTAAAATTTAAAGTCTGTCTATTATAGTAACTGGAATTTAAAATTTAAGGCATGTCTTTCACAGCAGTTGGAATTTAATATTTAAAGTCTCTGTTTTTCACACAACTGGAATTTAGAATTTAAAGTTTGTCTCTTTGACTGCAACTGGAATTTGAAATGTAAACCTTCTGTCCTTCAAGGTAATTCTTCAATGCACAACTTTTTTTTTCAGAGCAAGGGGGGAATACTATCAAAGGCATGTGAATACATCCAGGAACTGCGGTCTGCAAACAAGACGTTGCATGATACCAGAACAGAAGTAGAGCGTTTGACAGTGGACAATGATCTGTTACGCAGACAGTTGGAAGAGCTGAAGAAGCAGAATGAGGCATTGCGTGGCCTCCTTATTTCGAAAGGAGTCTCTGTCCCACACAGCCTTTCATCAGATGTTGTGTAGCGTTGGATGGTGGAGATGATGATGTCAGTTTGGTCATGTGTGTTGTGTGTGAGCTTGGCAGATTGATGATGAAAGTAGACAAGACTGCAAATGTGATGATGATGAAAGTAGACAAGACTGCAAATGTGACTTGGGCAAGGAGAGTTACTCCATTGATCATGTGTGCCAGTGCGTACGCCTGTGTGTGGATACCTGCATAAGAGTGTATACGTTAAGTCACAGGTCTGTATCTGCAGCACTGTCAGTGTGAAAGCCATGATAAGCTTTTGTGTATGCCTACAGTTGTATGTCTGTCATGTGTGCATTTTCTCAGATGGTATGCTAGAACATTAAGTACTTGATGATGATCTAAAAGTGTGAATGTATATGACATTTCGGGTGATGGCCCTTCCATTGTTGATTGATGAGAAAAGCTATTTCAGGAAGGTACATGTGCATGTAGGTGTACATACATTCTCAGTAGCAGCAGCAATGAAGGTCCAGCTGTCACTTGAGTATGCCATGAGCCTTCTTTAAGGATATCTATAACAGGATTTTCATCACAGTTCTGGAACGACAGAGATGATAGTTTTCGTTTGTGCAAACCTTGGCCAGCAAAATGTTCGTCTGTGTACACACATTAGAGGATGATTACTGCATCTCTTGCATATGAGTGTTTGATTAGCAAGAAGATTCAGGTCTTGTATATGTGAACCTTCCTTAGCAAAATATGCCTCTGTGAATGCACACATGGGAGGGTGATCAATACATATTTTGTGTGAACAAGATTCAGTTCTCATGAGCCTTCTTTACAAAGGATGACCATTTTGAGATTTGTTTGTTGGAACAGCAGAGAAGATTCTGGTTTCGTTTGTGCGAGGATTCTCCATCGAAGTGTTTGTGTGTGTCTGTGCACATTAGAGGAGAGTTATCTTTTTTCTGTGTTGAAACCTCAGTGAAGATCTGAACAGTTTTATGCAAGTGAACCTCCTCAACACCTTCATTTCCTCACCCCATTCACCAGATTCATCTTTACCAGGGTGAGGGAGTCGACATCTCTGAAAATGGAATATGACTACCCTTATGGTGGGGTAAAAAACAACAACAACAACAACAACAACAAAAAAGACCCGGCCATACACTTAAAGCTCAGAATGAGCATACATAGAAGTTGCAACCCATGAACATGCCGGAAAGAAGGATACCATGGAACTGTCCAGAAGGAAACAAAATGTGTTGTCGAACTAAGCTGTGCAGTCTTCATTATTTGCGTCATACACATACACATATGCACATGCACACGCACACTTACACACGCACACACCCACACACACACACACACACACACACACACACAACACACACACACACACACACACACACACACACACACACACACACACACACACACACACACACACACACACACACACACACACACACACACACACACACACACACACACACACACACACACACACACTGACTGACTGACAGATACACACACACACAGATGCGCACACACACACACAGATGCGCACACACACACACAAAAGAAAATCAGTTCTGCAAAATCTCTTAAGATGTGTAATAATGTTTTAGTGTACTATAACCCTTTTATCCATTTTCGTCTTTTTAGATCTGTGTTTTGTGTATACATTATGTTGTGTTTAATATATACTTTTATTGTGTATTTCTTTCTTCTCTTTCTTTCTGTGGTTTGAAAATGAGGAGGATAATTGAGATTTATGCTAGGAGGCTGTATCTGTGCATGTCTGTATGTGTAAGGCGTCTTTAAATATACTTTGTCTTTTTGTTTTATCCTTTTTTGGGGGGCAAGAGTATGGCAGACCATATGAGCCCATAACAAGTAAACTGCAGAAAAATCAAGTCATGTGATGCATAATCTTTATCTGACTGACAGAAATCCTCTCTTGAACTTTTCACTCCCTCATACTGTTTGCTGGTAGAAGTGGGTGAATAGAATGAGGGAATGGAAGGGTTAACCAGCTTATGTTTGTCTTGTGTATGTGTGTGTAAGTGGCTTATTCTCAGAAAAGGTGTACCAGAAGTGGGACATACACAGACAAAAATAAAAGTGCTTCAAATCTGAAATATTTGACAGTTTTGTAAAGTATAGTATGTAAACTCTGCAAGTAAGCCAAAAAAAAAAAGATAGTTCTTTGTCAGATATTTTGTATGTGATGCATAATCTTTATCTGACTGACAGAAATCCTCTCTTGAACTTTTCACTCCCTCATACTGTTTGCTGGTAGAAGTGGGTGAATAGAATGAGGGAATGGAACCCATGAACATGCCGGAAAGAAGGTAAGATTTTCTACTAAAAACAACATTGGTATATCCGATCTCTTGGTAAAGCCCGCCAGTACTTGACTATTCAAGCTGCTAAGACTGTTGCTGTCACACTAGTACTCTCAAAATTAGACTACTGTAATAGTCTACTTGCTGGTCTCCCTCAGGTGAAAATACAGCGTCTGCAGGCTGTACAAAACGCAGCTGCCAGAGTAATCTCTAGATGCAGGAAGACTGAACACATAACTCCCATCTTACGGAATCTGCACTGGCTCCCAGTTCAACAACGCATCAATCACAAACTACTAACTATCACCTACCGTGCACTCAACTCTAGTAGTCCTTCTTATCTTAAAGATCTTCTTTCTGAATATAAACCTGTTCGCAGTCTGAGATCTGCTTCCAAGTCTCTTCTTCATGTTCCTGGGACAAGGGATGTTAAAACCAAAAGATATGGTCAGCGAGAATTTAAATACCTTGCCCCTACCAAGTGGAACATGCTTCCCATGAGCATCAGGGAGAAAAAGACTCATTCATCCTTTAAATCTAGTCTCAAGACACACTTTTTCTAATGTTGTATGGGATTGCTTATTTGAATGTGAATACCTTGAATGCCTTTATGAATGTTGGTGCAAAGGCTGTGTGGAATTGTTTTTGTGCCCCCCCCCCTCCCCCCCACCGTGCGCCGTGAGCATGCTTTTATAGCATGGAGATTTTTGTTGTGCAATATAAATTTTCATTCATTCATTCATGTTGGGGGTCAAATGCAGCAAAATGCACGTACATTACTCGCGTAACCGGAAACCAAACAGCATCCAATGTGATCAGTAAATCCACTCTAAATAAGATTTCCAAAGATTTGTTTAGCTCAGTATCATGTCATATAACAAACAAACAGAAATAGTTCCCTTTCATGTGTAAATAAATGAAACAAACACAATGTAGCGACAAACAACAGCTATCAGACGCTTTTGAACATTTACGTTGCAGAAAAAAAACTGTAGAAAACCAAACTTATTGCTCACTTTACCTGGCTTTTAGATCAGACAATGTTGTTTTTAGTAGAAAATCTGACCTCCAATCCTTTTAATGTGACTGGAGCTGGATTAGTCCATAAAAACATTACTTTTAATTACACATACTGTACCGTGGCTCACTGATGCAATAAGCGGCAGCGATTTGCCATTCCTGCCTCATAAACAATAAAGTCCGAAGGGACCATAACTCTGAGAGTATCCATGTCTTGCACATGCGCATGCGCATGTGCTCTTCCTCTTTTCTCGGCAGCCATCTTCCAGCTCGCCTCGTACTCTCTGAGCAGCTAAGTATTTTCGATTTCGCTACGCGATCGATCGATCTCGTTGCTGTTTTTTGTGTCTTGCCTATGTTTTCGTTTAAGGGAGAAACTTATGTGAAGCGATTGGGTGGCAAAGGGAGGGTTAAGAAGATTTCGTCCGCCGAATTCTCCAACCCACAGACCGGTGGTTCGACCTGCGCACCAAAACCCGCTCTCTCTTCATCTTTGTCTCTCCCTTCTACGTCTTCTCTCTCTCACTCTCTCGACAAGTCATCGCAACTCAGCTACGGTTCTGTTGCAGTGACCACGAGCCCTCAACTCAGCTGCGGCTGAGTTGACTTCGACTTAACTGCGGTTCTGTCGATCCTGTGCTCGCCCCCTTCGTACAACTCAACTCCGGTTCTGCTGATACCGTTTCAGCCTCTATGGCTGAAGGGCGACTTGGGTATGGATCTCCTTCGGGAGGCAGGAAGGCCAGTACTTTGACTGAAACTGGCTCACCCCCTGGTTCGCCAGGCGGGACACCCCCTGGTTCGCCAGGTGGGCCAAGGGAGACAACCCCCCTTTACGGGCGTCAGATCGTCGGTCCGCCCCGGTTGCCTCCCTTCCTCCCCCGCAGCCTGCTGCTGCCCCCATCCCAACCTCTCTGTCCCATTCCGGACAGAGCACTTGGGTGCCTTGGCAAATACCAAGCGACCCACGGCGGGCTGGCACCTCTCTGTCCCATTCCGGACAGAGCACTTGGCCGCCTTGGCAAATGCCAAGCGGCCCCCAGCAGGCTGGCCCTTTGGGCACTGGGGAACCCCGACCCACGGGGACCATTACCCGCGGGCGTCAGACCGTAGGTCCGCCCCGGCTGGTCATCACAACTCAACTACGGTTCTGTTGCCATGACCACGAGCCCTCAACTCAGCTGCGGCTCTGTTGACTTCTTGTCATTTTGCGGCCTTCACACTGCCCCTCACGGTAATCGACTCGGTTGCGGCTCTGTCGATTCCGTACTCGCCCTCTCAGTACAGCTCAACCCCGGTTCAGCTGCTACTGTTTCAGCCCCTATGGCTGAAGGGCGACACAGGTATGGGTCTCCTTTGGGAAGCAGGAAGGCCAGCACCTTGACAGAAAATGGCTCACCCCCTGGTTCGCCAGGCGGGACACCCCCTGGTTCGCCAGGCGGGCCAAGGGCGACAACCCCCGTATTACGGGCGTCAGATCATAGATCCGCCCAGGTTGTCTCCCTCCCTGCAGCCTGCTTGTGTCCCCGCTCCAACCTCTTTGTCCCATCCGGACAGAGTGCTTGGTCGCCTTGGCAAATGCCAAGTGACCCACTGCGGGCTGGCCCCTTGGGCACTGGGGATCCAGGGACTCCATCGGCTCAGCCCATGACGCCTCCCATGGCACCGTACATGGCGCCATGGCAGCACTTCCCATCTATGGGATTTCCCCTTGCCTCATTCGCAGGGTATACTTGGTGGCCCTGCTTTATGCCCGGCGCCCCACCCACGCAGGCGTCCGCCTTGACCACCCCTCTGGATCCCCCCCCCCCCCCCCCCAGGTCGGATTCCTCCCCAAGGGGGCCTCCCCGGGGCTTCTGACCCCAGTCCGTTTGGAGTTTGCCCACACTCGGGCACTCCACAGTCCATCGCCTCCTCTGTAGGCAGGCCGGGGGTACACTGACTCGAAATCAGATGATGAGGACTCTACCCCGCTTCCCAAGAGGCCAAGGCTCCCTGCCCTGCCGTGGCAGAGCTCGCCTTGGTGCCCTTCCTCTCACAGCCCCAGCCTCCCCTTTCCTAAAAGAGTCAGGCTTGGTGGCTGACTCGGTGAGGAGGGCCCATAGCAAGGTGAGGGGCACTGAGGCACAGGACATCCTTCCAGGCTCTGTGCCCGACTTCCTTGGAGCTCTGGCTTACGGGAAATTCCTGAGGCCAGAGAAACTCCCTTTCCACAGAGCGGTCCTCAAGGCCCATGAGGCCATTCCAGAGTCGCCACTCTCCCTCACACAGGATAACCTCTTAGCGCAAGAGAGGTCTCAGGCCCAGCAGCGGCATATCTCCCTCTTGCAGCGCTGCCTGGCAAACTGGGAGGAGACTGCCAGGAGGGGTCTGGAAGTGGATCCAGTGGTGGATTCCTTCTTGGGTGTGGTCTGGTGTCCGCTCTTCAGGACCCAGACTATGAGCCCGCTTCTCTCCGTCAGTCACCTGTCTCTCCCGCAATGGTTGCTTCCATTCACTCCATGGCGGAAAGACCTCAAGCACTCGGCCAATGCCCTTCGCCAGATTGTACCTCAATTCAGTCCTGTCAAGGCCAAATGCGGTACTCTTACCATCTTCGGTCACCCGCTCTTCATCTGCCAGAGCTTCCTCGAGAGCTGTGGCACTTAGGTCTGGTTCCCTCTTCGGGACCCACCATCAAGAGTCAGGACGAAATCAGGAGGGACCTCGCCCTTCACTCTGGTCCCGCTTGCCCCGCGGCAAAGCGCCCTGCTCCGGCGGCTCCCCTACCTTCCAGGGGCTTCCACAGGAGACTTTTTGCACCTCCTTCAGCCCCAAAGGGGCTAGGGCAAGCACCCCACCCCCCCTCCCACAGGCGATCCTGTGGGCAGTCTGTCCCGACACATAGACACTTTCAGATGGAAACCCCTAGGTCCATCTGTGATGCCTTGCTCCCGGATGACTGGGGGATTTTCATTGATCTCAGAGATGCGTATTCCCATCTCTTTATTCACCCAAGGGACAGGACGTACCTCCAATTCGTTTGAGGAACCGATTCTTCCAGTTCAGGGCTTTTCCCCAGGGTTGCTTGGACCAATCATCAGTGAGCAAATGGCACTCCTTGTCCCGGTTAGCCCAGGGAGTCCATATCACACACCCCCCTCCTCAGCGGACTTGTTCACGGATGCGTCCTAATCCGGGTGGGGGCGCTACGTGGGCCTGCTAACAGCAGCAGGTCAATGGTCACAAGACCTCCTTTCCTGTCACATCAACATGCTGAAACTGGAGGCAGTTTTTCAAGCCCCCAGAGACTTTCTCCCCTTTCTTAAGGGAAAATATGTTCGCATCAACACGGACAACACTACTATGGCTTGTTACATCAACAAGCAAAGGGGAGCCCACTCCCACTCCTTGTCTTGGAGAGCGGAACAGCTTCCACTCTGGTGTGTAGAACAATCCTTTCGGATCTCAGCAATGCATGTCCCGGGAAAGATGAACATACTTGCGGCCTCCGTCCGCAGCTCCCACAGGATTCTTCCCTCAGAACAGGCACTGGTCTGTGCAGTTCTGGAGCCAGTGTGGGCAGCATGGTCCAAATCACAAGTGGACCCGTTTGCCACCAGATTCCACCGCCGCCTTCATCTGTATGTCTTTCCAGTCCCGGATCCTTCGGCTTGGCCCGTGGATGCTCCGTCCATCCCACGGGCAGTCCTGTCGGGCTACGCCTTCCCTCCGTTCCCCTAACTGGGAAAGTTCTGCGGAAGGTGCGGGCAGACTGTGCCATGATGGTTCTCGTGGCGCCTCGATGGCCTGCCCAAACATGGTTTCTGGAACTGCTGCACCTGTCCCATGTGCCTCCCATAAAACACACCGTCACAGGCCGGTCCTTGCTTCAACCAAGGTCACGCATTCTGCACAGCAACCCGGAGGCTCTAAACCTTCCTGCTTGGCTGCTGTGCAGGCCTCAATGTCTCCATTAGGCTTGTCCCCGGCAGTGATCGGCCCTGTGGCGCAAGCACACAGACCGGACACTCAGGGAACGTATAGTGCCCACTGACACAGTTGGCCTTCTGGGTGCTCCTCAACTTTCCAGTCACCCCCGCGCTCGCAGTGGGCCAACTACCACGGCCTTCTTCGTCAAGGAAAAACCTTTTGTCCTCCTCAGTGAAAGGACGCAGGGCAGCCATCTGCAATACCATCAGCCAGTCGGGTAGTCCTTCATTCGTGGACAACCCTGTCCTGCTGGATATTGTCCGTAGGGCTTCCCTTCGGGAAGCCTGACCCCCCCCGCGGCACCTCGCCGGGGATCTCCTCCTCATCCTCTCCTCCCTGGGACTTTCGCCTTAACGAGCCCATCAGGGAGTGGATTTCTTGGCCAAGAACCAGTCGCCAGGTTCTCCTACTCTGTGTATCTCCATTCATCCCCTGACGTCTATCCTTGCTCCGGATGACGAAATCTTCTCGCCAGAAGCAGCACCACCTGTTTCTCTCTTAAAACGAAAGTTATAAGAAGGCCATTAGCCACGCATCCACCTCTCGATGGCTGTGAACAGTCATCAAGGATGCGTATGCCAGGCCGGGCTCAGATTCGGCTATCTTCTCCCTGAGGCCCCATGAGATTAGAGCATGGGCCTTGTCACTGGCGTTCACTCAGTGCCAGCCCCCTGAGTGTCCTGGACGCCACGCATTGGCGTTCTCCGGGCACGTTCATTCCATCCTACCGGCGCGATGTCTACCGTCTGCGCGACGATGGATCTAGGGGTATCGCTTCCACTGTGGTGGCTCAACACCCCATCTCTGCTGCACGCCCTGACTTGTCTCATTCCTCCAGGCGTTAACCAGGTAAGCCCTCCTTCCGGGTAGCACTATTCTGCATCAGTGAGCCACGGTACAGTATGTGTAATTAAAAGGAAATTTTCCTTCTAAAATTACGTTTAATCTAACATACTTTCCGTGGCTCACGCAGAGTCCCTCCCATCCTCCCCGCCTTCCTGGTTCCTTCCATTCACAGTCAGGGTCTTGGTTTCCTCGAAAAGAGGAAGAGCACATGCGCATGCGCAAGACATGGATACTCTCAGAGTTATAGTCCCTTCGGACTTGATTGTTTATGAGGCAGGAATGGCAAATCGCTGCCGCTTATTGCATCAGTGAGCCACGGTAAGTATGTTAGATTAAACGTAATTTTAGAAGGAAAATTTCCTTTTGTAACACGGAAACCAAACAGGCTGAAGAACACAGTTCTCTGATTCAAGTACCACATGAATACACAGGCATGCCTATCACTTGTTTGATTTGCTCATTAGATACAGCACTTTTGTCCTTTGGGTAAAAATGATATAAAGATGAACTCAAAATTTTTATCTTCAAGATAGAAAAAAAAAAGACCTGAGAGTGTGTTCTGTAGAAATAGATCTCGGTCACACACACACACACACACACACACACAAAACACACAACACACAACACACACACACACACACAGGGAGGCTGTTCAAAACTGTCTACCATCAAGTCACTTTCTCCAGCACTTGATGTGAAGAAACCTAAACTCTCTAGAGTCTGACCAAACATACATGTCAGTTGACCCCAATTTCAGTTTAAGGTATCAAATTTTTATATCAGTGACAGTCTCATTATTTTATACCAGACTTACTATCCTGATCACTTTTGCATCCCTTGAAGGCATAATAGCAGACAATTGGGTGGACTGTGAGGTGCTCATGGTGCCAATGAGCTGCCTGAATTTCATCCTGAAAAAGGCAGGTGAAATTTTCTGCAAAATCTAAGACCATGCAGACAGTCGTGCAAGGAAATGGTTGTTTTCTTCAGCTTGTCAAACAGGCTACTCTGCCAATGAGCAAGAAATGAGTGCTGTGCCAGTTAAGTCATGTCCATCTTCAGCTGGGACACTAGATCCTTCATGGTGCCTTCCTTCCTCACCAGCCTCTTGCGATCTGCCTGTAAAATAGCACTTCATTGAGAATCAGGATGCCCCCTCTCACAACTGTATACATGCACAATCTCACAAGGACAGACACAAAGTACAGTCAGTAAAAACATTCTGATTCATGGATAATGGATAATTCCTACAATACTGTAAGATTAAGAGCCTCTTACTTTGACGTGAAAGAATATTAAGGCATGGTGATCATGTTTCAAGTTTCAAATTTCTGTCCAAAACATAATTCACAAAATTAAAATACATCTGATAGCATAGTCATATGATAGTGTGCTCTCAGCATCATAAAAGTTTTCCCACACTGGCCCTATAGTTTCCTTGTTGCAATAACAGTATTTTTTACATGAAAGAATGGTCCATTTCATTAATAAAAAACAGGACATAGTTATTATCTTTCAAAATTAAGACATGTCAACCCCAAAATCACACTACTGTAAATGAATTATAGGTAGAAGGTAGAAAGAAACTCTAGGGAGAGCTAGACAACAGAAGGTCTTCAGAGAAGTAACCCCCTTTAGACAAGTGTTTCGGCCCTGAATTCCTTACACTCTCGGGGGGCCGGGCCACATCCAGGTCATGACTCCTGGATGCCCTTCTGCTGTTGTCTATTTTTTTTTTTTTTTTTCCCCACGCCGGGGAGCGAACCTGGGCGATTCTGCGCTTCAGAACTGCGGTACGCGGTTTTACCAATGTGCTAACGGGGCACACATCATCTGTAGGGAATTTAATCCTTATGAAGTTCACTTTTGGTTCCTCCTTGCCCAGATCCAGCTTGAGCTCCTTTCTGCTGCTTCTGCCATCGCTTTAAGGGCTCTAGTCCTCTTCTTCCCAGAAATGGCGAGTTGTTTCATGAGATCATAAGCGGAGGTGCCCACAAACCCTCTTGCCCCGACCTCTGTGGCGAAGATTTTGACCCGCAGACCTGCTTTCTTCAGGGTGCTGGCAAGACCGGCGTATTTTTCGGTCTTGTAGATATGTGCTTCTTCCATTCTGCTTTCGTATGGCACAGTGAGTTCTATCAGAATCACTTGTTTCGAGGAGTCAGAGTGGAGAGCGATGTCTGGTCTCATGCCTGTCTTGCTGATGACATCTGGGTAATTTCTCCACTCTGGGAGGTCTGCTGTACACTCCCAGTCGACTGCTCCATCCAGAAGACCCTTTGGCAATGTGCTGGTTGTCATAGCACTTTCGGGCCAGACCTGTTTCCCTCCTGCTTTGTAGAACGTTGTCATAGCAATTGGTGCGTTTGGGGTCATGGTTTTTTCGCTAACCACGTCTGTGATCACTTTCAGAACTTGGTTGTGCCTCCATGTATACCTTCCTTGGGCTAGCGCTACTTTGCAAGAGCTTAGGACATGTTCCACTGTTTGTTTCTTCTGACAGAGCGGACATGCTGGGTCGTCTGATTTCCCCCATTTCACTAAGTTTGCATTCGAGGGGAGCAGGTCATATACAGATCTGAGGAGGAAACTTATCCTTAGAGGAGCCATGTGCCACATATCGTTCCAGCTGAGACTTCTTTGGAGTGCACTGTCCCATGTTGTCCATTGCCCCTGTTGACCTTGCTGGACTGCCTTCTGCACTCTTTTGACATCTTCTTCTTCCTTCAACTCCTGTATGATCATGTCTCTTTTTTCCTTCCCTTTGGCTTTGGACCACCACTGCATTTTTGTTGCTCCCAGTCCCTGTCTGTTGGTTTGCGTGTGTCCAATTATTTCTTTGATGCTGAGGTTTCTCTTGGCATTGTTTACAGCCTCTTGGACTTTCCACTTTCTGCCAGTTCTCAGCTTTGGATGAACTGATCTCACGATATTGTCTTCCGATTCCTCCAGCATGCTCAACAGTCTTGCTTTTCCAACTTTGTATTCCTCCACTATGGATTTGAGAGGTAGCTTCAGCATTGCTTGACGACAGTAGAATGCAACATCAATGAGACCAGGTGGGACACCGAGCCATTTTCTTGTGTATTTGTTGATTTTGGCTTCCATTGCTTCGACTGTGCTGGTGCAAATGTCATAGATTAGCAGTGGCCACAGCAGCTTTGGTATCAGCATGAACTGTAGACACCAGACTTTGTATTTGCCTGGCAGTCCGCAGTTATCTATTTTTATACATCATAGTGCGCTATCAACAACACAAGCCTAACTTTTTATATTACCTACTAAGTATTTAACATGGAAGCAAACAATGTAGTTTCCTGGTTACAACAACATTTTTCTCATTTTTAATGCCTGTTTTGCTCATAATGTTATCAGCTTCCATTTCAAACAAAAATGATGTATTGAACTTTGATAAAAAATTTAAAAAAGTTATCGGGGAAATTCAATGCATTTTTGGTTCACAGACTGACAGATTGATCTCTGACCTTATTTTTGTAACAAGAATGGTAAATGAAATAAAATGAACAGGAAAATGCATTGTTTGCCTTTTTCAATTATTGGAAACCAGCTAAATTAACTGAAATGTGTTAGTCAACATACAACATGCAGTATTAAAAAAAAAACACCAAAACTGTCAGATATCTCTTAGAAACGCAACAATGATGCCAGTTTTTTGGTCCCTGTGTTACAAGTATAATGGACCTGTGACATCAAAATACTTTGTTTAAAAAGTACTAGCTGGCATTCCTTATCAATAGATATGTAACAGACATAACAAAACTGGTATGCATGTAACAGAGTCCTAAATGAAGTTGAAAATGAAGTGAATTGCCGGTTGCATGACATCTCATTGTCCCATTGTTGCACGTCGAATCTTTCTAGAAGGTTCCAGTAATCCTCATTGTGAACAAAAATAGGAAAGCACTTCGTTAAAATACAACAAAAAATCCTTGTGAAATACGTTCATCGTCATCATCAGGTGCCCTGCCGCATGGCATTGATGACCATGGACTTCCAACCATCTCTATCTCTCGTTGCCCCCAGCATCTCCCCCACCCTCCTCATCCCCAGCCACTCTGCAAGTCCGTCCAGCATTCTCTCCCTGGGTCTACCTGGTGCTCTCTTTCCCTCCAGCTTTCCCGTTGTGACCAGGTGCTCCAAATCCCCCTTCCTCATAAAATGGCCTATAAATGTTGCTTGTCTTTTCCTAATCTTCCTTATGAGTGATCTACTTGTGTCTGCCTCCATCAAGACTGTCTCGTTTGTTTTCTTTGCTGTCCATGGAACTCTCAACATTCTTCTGAGAAACCACATCTGCCATCTGATGAAATGACCATTCCCAGGTATTTGAACTTATTAACCTGTGTCAAGGTTGTGCCATTTGCCGTTATTTTGCATGAGGGGATTTCATGTTTTTTTTACTGATCACCATGACTTCAGTCTTCCTGCTGTTTAGTTCCAACCCCTTACCTTTGCTTTCTATTTCTAGTATATTCACAAGGTTTTGTAGGTCCCTTTCATTTTCTGCAATTAGCATGGTGTCATCTGCGTACCGAATGTTATCATTTTCCCTCTAACTTTTAATCCAGGATTCTTCTAGGTTTCTCATGATGTTTTCGCTATATAGTGAAAACAGATCTGGTGACAAAACACAACCCTGTCTGACTCCTCTTTTGATGTTTTGAAAATAGCTTATATTGTTTTCTATTCTCATTGCAGCTGTTTGTTCCCAGTACATATTCCTGATTATTCGTAGATCTTTTCCATCAACATTGAGTCTCTCCAGTTGGTTGATCAATTCATCATGTTGTACCCGATCGAAAGCCTTGGTATTGTCAACAAAGCATAAATACAAATCCTTATTCATCTCAATTGACCTCTCTATGATAGTTCTTAGGATGTATATGGCATTAATAGTTCCTTTCCCCTCCACAAATCCACACTGTTCTTCTGCTATTTCTCTTTTGATTCTATTCCTTGTCCTCATCATGATTATTCTTAACAGGATTTTTGTTACATGACTCATCAAACTGATTGTGCGATGGAGTTCGCATTCTATAGCCTCTGTCTTCTTTGGAAGTGCAATGAAAATTGATTTTGACATATCTTTGGGGATTTTTCCAGTGTCATAAATTTCATTTAGGAGGACTGTTATTTTTTCTATGCCAAATTCCTCCAGGGCTTCAATCATCTCTGTAGTAATGTTGTCTGGTCCTGGGGCTTTTCCTGGTTTCATCTTTTTCAGTGCTGCTCTAACTTCATCTTTCATTATGGGTGGTCTTTTTTATGTGTTCTTCGTTTCTGTCATCTTCAAAAAGGTCTTTAATATACTCTCCCCATCTGTCTAATATTTTGTCTTTTTCCATGATAAGCGTGCCATCTTTCGATTTTAAGCAACCAGTTGATGTGCATGTATTTTTCCTGTGGACAATTTCTTCAATTCGTCTGTAGATACCCTGAGGATCCATTTTGTGTCGTTCTTCTATCTCTTTGCATTTTGTTCAGCCAAGCTTCCTTAGCTTCATTGCACCTATACCTGATTTCTTTGTTTATCTTCCTGTATATCTCCTCGTTTCTCTTTGCCTTCCTCCTTTCCTCCATAAGGCCCAAAATTTCATTAGTCATCCATCTCTTTTGCTTTTCTATTTGCCTTAGGGATTTCTTCACAAGCTTCATTTATAGAACTTTTCAACTTTGTCCATTGTTCCTCACTGTCACCAACGTCTTCCAGAGCACTGAATTTGTTTTGAACATGTACATTAAATTTTTGACGTATCATTTCATCTGACTTTAAGAGTCCAAGGTTTAGTTTGATGTTGCTTTTGGTCTTTTTCCTTTTCCTCAATTTCAGCCTAAACCTTCCCACTACCGGATTGTGGTCATGTGAAATACGTAACATTAAAAAGGCAAAATCAAAATGAAATATGCCCAAACTTACTGCTCAAAGTTGGCCGGTGCTCTTCGTCATTTATTTGTTTCAAGCGCGACGATGTCAGACATGAAACACGTCGATGCTGTCGTTAGCGCGCTCAAAATGAAGAAACAGAGGATGTTGAACGAAGTTCCCTGGATGTGGTAGTCGTACGCAAGAGAAAATAGTGCTGTTTCTTTTTAAATTAATGAGTGAGTATTTTTCTGATTTGAAATGTTACCTCAAATTCCGGAAACAACGCGCGAAGGTGATACTAAAATCGTATTTTTTACAAGCTACAGCGATTTTGATTTAAAATTTCTGCTTGTACGGTTTCTGGAACTACTTTTATGAGTTTATACAACAAGCAGGTGTGTATCTCTGCGCAAACTGATATGCACGACCGGCGATCTTGAAGTGCGAAAATCGGAAACGATCAGTAATGTTTATAATGAACTTTTGTATTTCTAATAACTTCTAAATTATAATTCCAATTAAAGCACGCGCTCCAGGGAATTTAAATCAAATCCTTACTGAACAGATATGGATGAACAGATTCATTTTGTAATGTTATAACAAAAAGTTTTACATATGATTGTTACTGATGCTGTGCCATGTCTCAAATCAGACCTACATTTTATTCACACATTGCTGCATTTTCACAAAATTTCAGCACATACATTCACAGCTGCTGTTTGAAATTATATGTAATATTTCTTAAACAGAATAGCAACAAAAATCAACTGACATACTCAACTTTAACCCAGTAGTTTTTATGAAAATATATTCTGAATGACATCACCCTTGGTGGTACAGACTTTCTGAGAATGAGCCATGTGTGTTTTTTTTTTTAGTTATTGTATTCATTATTTGATCATTTGAATTGTGTCAATTGCGCAGTTGATCATTTAGTTGAAATATGTTGATTATTCACTGTACACTTTTGTTTTTTTGAGTTAGGCTATAGCATGTTTTTCATGTACCGTTCATGGTTTGCTTGAAAGATTTTTTTATTATTATTATTACTTGGATTGAATAGAATGAATTTTAACATTTTTTCAAGCCTTGCCCTTTTGCATTGTCAGATGTAAAGTAGCCCCCCAATTTTTGGAATTTCTTTGATATTTTCACACATATATATACAGTTAGGCTGCCAAATATAGTACAGTTTAGTAGTTTAGTTATTGAAAACTACAGAAGAATTAGAATGATTTTTTGGCACATGATTACAGCCATAGTTAGCAAGTATGGTCGCTGGTAAAACTAAAACTAAGAGGTTCAGTGTTTCATGCACAAATCTGGTGAAGAATGTGAGGTCTGTATTGTGCAGCATGGGTCACATGGTGTTTTCCACACAGCATGTAGTTTAGAAAGCATTTATCGCATTCTATAATGCTCATATTTTAATTAAAACCCACTTTTGAATTGGCTGAGTGAGATTCTGACAATTCCATATGTGTTGACCCAATTTCCAATCTGCCGTCTGCTATCTGGCAGACTCCTTGAGCCTGCGCAAAACTACACAACAAAACGTGTATATACACACATACATGCATGCACGCGCGCGTGCGCGCGCACACACACACACACACACACACACACACACACACACACACACACACTCTCACTTGCTCTCTCTCTCTCGGTCACACTCACTCTCTCACTCACACTCGCACTCTCTCTCTGTGTACTCTGACAAGGTCTACAGATCTTGGATCCATGGTCTGTTACAAGAAAAAAAAATATTCTGAATAGTTGCTGCATACTTGCTGTGATTTCATTGCCATCTCACAAAATACAGGCCTACATGATACATGTCTGTATATTCTATCCATCATTTTTGTAATTGTCATCATCATAGAACTTCTGTTTGTATTACTGGTTTCATTGACAGTATAGTTAGTTTGTGGTGTTTTTGTAGTTTGTTTTGTAAGTTGACTTGTTTTTTCTTTCTGTCAATCTTTATTTTGTCAGTCATCTCTCAGATGAAGCATTAGAATTGTTGTTTTGATGGTTTGTTTCTGTTTTTTGATTTGTTTGTTGTTTATTTAATGGTCTTTTTCAAGCCCATATTCTGTTTATGATTCTCTTGTGATTTTTGTGTCCATGAATGAAAAAAGGCAAAGGTTGTCCCATAACCCAGAAGAAATTCTCCCACATCCCTGAAGTTGTAGGGTTAGGGGATGGAGGTGGTTGAGACTCAACTTTTCTCAGGTTTGGGATTATGAGGTCAGTGCCCATTGCCTCTTCCTCATTGTTTTACCTTCCCAACTTTTGTGGGCTTCTTGGCACTTGGATTTTGGCTGAATGAACTTGGTGTTTTTAAAGAACAGCATAGGATCAGTGCCATTGAAACAAGCAAAATAGGTGACAGAAATAAAACAAAGCAAACAAAAAGCAGATTTATGAAATTAATCCAACGTAAAATGAAAACAACAACAACAAAACAAAACAAAAACAGTAGGTTGCTGAATAATCACTTCAATGGTTGTGTTAGTCCAGAACAGATTCATCATTACAGAGGATATATATTCGCACACACATGTGCACACTCACACACATCTTCACATAGGCGTACTTTAAAATTTTTTTAAATTTTTAAATTTTTTTTATAGTTGATGTATATTTGTCCTTTTGTTTACATTCATTTGGTTCATACTATGTAGGAAATTTGATTGTTTACACGATACAGTATGAATAAATATTTACATGATCTATTTTGAATAAATATGCACATACATACCTAGATGACTTTTTTTTTAAAGTGTGACTGAAATACTAGCATAAATGAAAGTGTTGTTTATTCGGCATATGTATCTATATATATATGTATATATAGACATATACCGTCATTATCATAATCATCATTGGTGTGTGTGTGTGTGTGTGTGTGTGTGTTTGTGTGTGTGTGTGTGTGTGTGTGTGGTGTGTGTGTGTGTGTGTGTGTGTGTGTGTGTGTGTGTGTGTGGACATATACCGTCATTATATTAATCATGATGATGTACCATTATCATGATTACGTCACTCATATATATATATGATTGCAACCAGTTGGTATTTCATGGCAGCTTTTTAGTGGTTTAACTTTGCGTACACAGCTTTGTTTCGT
This sequence comes from Monoplex corrugatus, assembly GCA_030674185.1. NCBI lineage: Eukaryota > Metazoa > Mollusca > Gastropoda > Littorinimorpha > Ranellidae > Monoplex > Monoplex corrugatus. The sequence continues at coordinate 13,701,685 of JAPXFY010000034.1, forward strand.
TTTTGCTTTTGTGGGTGAGAGTTTGCTTAATACAGGCATATTTCAGAATAGCAACATATATGTTCGGATGATAATTGTAAGCTTTCGCATGAAAGCAAACATTTTTTTCTTGTATTATGAGATGTGACATTGTATGGAAAGGTCTTGAATATTGTACAGTCTGGAAAAATGTAGTTGTTACTTTTTCCAGGCAGACAAGATTTTTTTTTTGTTTTCTATTTTTTTTCCTTTTCTCCACTTTTTACAGTAGATTCTCTTCTTTTAAATGAACATGTAACAATATCAGAACATGCAACAGTACTTCATAGTGATAAGGGATTAGTTCACATTACAACAATATTCTTGGTGATAGCAGTAAATGAATGATAGATACTGGCAAAATACTGTTTGCAAAATCACAATATCAGAATTGTTGCGAGCTGTAGGTCCCAGGGACAACTTTTATTTTGCTGGGACTGGTAAAATATTTGAGGTTGAAAAAAAATTTTCCCCCCTGTTTTACACACTTGCCATGATACTAGTTTGTACTGTTTCTTTGTTGCCTGAATTACCACTCTGTCACAAGGCAGGTGGCACAGGGGGATTGTGCCAACAAGAGAAATAGCGTTTTGGACAGGATGCAACAAACAATGTCACACATGCTTAAATGGAAGCCAGCAGTAATAAATGTCCTAAAATTGACATCGCAAAGAAATAGAAAATAATTTTTAAAAAAGGAAAAAAGAAAGGAAAAGTAAAACTTTTTGCAAGCCAGTCAGGAGCACTGTGACTGATCTGAAACTCCCCAAACAGACCGTAAAGATCAATTTAGGAAAATGAGTTATATTGAGAATGAACTAATTATTCCACATTGACAGTTTTTACTCTTGCTCTTCAAACAGACTGTGTGTGTATGTAATATATATATATATATATATATATATATATATATATATATATATATATATATATGAAGGAAATGTCTAACCAGCTGAACTGAAGGGGCTGCATAAATTAGTCAGGCTGGCTGGCTTTGATAAGGCCATGGACTTGAAGATCTGATTTCTCGAGGTCCTCTGCTGCCTGCAACATAAAAACTGCCCATCTTTATGTGGTGTCAGTTTTTCATAGGTCTCCTCTGCGTTTCAAGACCTTTCCAGTGCATAGCTTTGCACAATCTGAGTCTATCTGCCAGGTAATTGTTGGCAGATTTGGGTGGGGTACATGAAGGTGCAATGCTATGATTACCTCTTGAATGATCTGCAAACTTGCTTTCCTTCACCATTTCCGTTGTAAAGATACATATCTCCTTTGTAGCTTTTGTGTATGGAATTTGCTCTTGAGGGATTTATTGCACTCAGGCAGTTCCAAATGTACACCACCCAAATCTGCTAGCAGTTATCCTGCAGACTCCTTGAGCCTGTATGCCGGCAACATCTTGAAATGTTAAGGGGTATGGTGTGAGGAAGGACCTATGAAATGCTGTCACTCTCAGAATGATTCAGGCATTAAGATGGGCTGTGAACGGGCCAATTTTTTAATGTTACTGGTTGAGACATCAAACTCTGAACCCGCCACTCTGTATAAAAAAGTACTTCAAGTCTGTAAATGTGATCAATTAAATTGAAACAAAAACAAATTAACTGTTGATCACAGCTTATTTCATATTTGCAATATGAATGTTCTCTAGCTCAATCCCCCACGCCCCAATATTCTGTGGGTGCTTGGCAGCTGAAAAAAAGGAAAAAACCCACACATGCTGATTTAACCCTTTTACTTCATGACTCTATTCATCAGCTTTCTATTAACCTTTTCACTACCTTACCTGGGTAGAGCAAGTGGCCACAGTGCAGTGCCACTCTTTGTTTCTGTCTGCAAGTAGTTTTGTTTACCATGAGAGCAGCACCTGTGGTTTTTTGTTGTTGTTGTTTTTAATCAGCAAGGCAGAATCATTTGCATAAAATATGTATATCTCATACAAGACTGCTACGTCTTCAGTAAAGGTCTACATATGTGCCTTATGTGCAGTCACTTTCATAGTATCAAGCCATGTGGGAAATAATATAAACATGGATGGGTCATGGGGAAAAACAGCATATTGTGTCATGAATAGACAATGAATCATGTTATAATTCATCGGAAAGAGGAGTAGAAATGGGAATTGTAAATAAAGTGACCATCTACTTTTAATTTTCACCCTCTCCAACTGCAGAATGTGGTTCATTTTAATATAAAAGACGTGCAAATTTTTGTCCAACTGGCCTTTGTCAAACAGATACAAAGGCTAAATTCACAAAAGTTCAAAACAAAACAAAACAAACAAAAAAGGTGACAACTTCCCTAACATGGCTTTGAGCAGAAGAAAATAACATATATGTACTGATGTAGTAATTACACATCTGCCAGGTGTTGTGCATAAACTTTGAAGTGTCTACTGTTATTTTTCTGCTAAGTGTTGTGCACTTATTCTTTGTTGTTTTTAGAATACGCTTGACAAAGGCCATTTGGCTGAAAATTTGCACCTGCTCTGTTTTACTGTATGCGTTCTGATTCTACAGTTTGTGTTTTTCTTCTGGCTCCTATTTGCTTGAATGCTGGCATATGACAGTTTTTTGTTTATGAAAATAGATCTATATGGACACAAATATGCCAGATACCAATTGAAGTCATTTTTTCACATCCCTTACTTTTTAAAATTAAAAAAAAACCAAACTTTTATGTTTTTTGAACGAAGAATGAAAATGAGGGAAAAAAGAATGAAAATGGATGGGAAAGATGGGATGGAGAGATGGTGATAAAATATGAATTGTCTTAGTTTTGTGAAAGAAAGGTGGTTTTCCAGTTGCGGAGTATGATTATTCCCCCCCCCCCCCTTCTTTTTTTTCATTTTTAAATTATTTTCTTTATATATACTAATAATGAAAAGGGAAGGGAAAAAGAATGGAAAAAAGGATGGAGAGATAGTTGTAAAATTAAAGTTGTCTTTTAGTTTTTGTCAAAAAAGCGGTTTTCATGTTGCGGTACATGAAGGCTTTTAGTTTGATTTACCAAATGTACTTAATTTGATCCATATGTGGTGTTTGGTATGTGCGTCTTGTGTTTGAAAACTGGTGTATTTTGTGGTATTTTGTGTGTACATGTGTGATTTTTTTTAAACTGACATGTTTTGTGTGTTTTGAAATGCACTGTATATTGTCCTTTGGTTCACCCTCTGAATTTGAAACATATCCATTATCATAAATGATGGTTTACAGGCCTGGAGAAGATTAAAATTTTCTACTAGCCAGCCAGGCTAGTGGATTTTAAGATCTACTAGCCCACAGATATTTTCTCTAGTCCGACATGTTGCCCCTAAAAACAGTGAATTTATTTTAAATTAATACTGATATTCAGCAGAATAAGCCATTGTTACAGCAGAAGTGGTCAAACTTTCTTCTGGAGACTTAACATTGGGTGGGGAAGTGAACAGTGGGAGATCTAATGATATATGTTGTATTATATTCTCTTGTTTCCATTCTTAATTAGAAGCTTCTAACCGTTTGACCAAAACTGTCACTGGCGAATGATCGCTGATCACTAAACATTTGATTGAAAAGTATCCACTGACTCCCTTCACCGATGTGTTTTATGGGAAGCAAGTGCTGCCTTTCCCCAAATAACCTTGTTTTCACGCAAACATACGCAAGACGCGATCATTGCAGACGAAATCACTCGACTGATCGAAAAGTTTGAAAAACCAAAATAAATTGTCACTGCAAGGGGCTGGATTGTCACTTGCCCGACGGACTAGTAGGTTTTGATTTTGACTCACCAGCCAGATATTTACTTGCCTTGGGTAACCAGGTGAGTTGATTTCACCAGCCCTGGTTTATGAAAAGAAGGATAATGAAGTGTATTATGCAAGCCCTCCTCGTTCTTCTTTGTTACAGTTTTTTTTATTGCTAAATCTGGCACTAAGCTGGGTAAATGAAATACTTTGATTGCCAGAGTATAACCAACAATATTTTATTCTTATAAGACAGACTGCATAATTCTTGAGGTACCATGGATTTGTTTTGCTTTATACTATAGTGTATATATATAATACAGTCACATCTTTTTTCTTTTTTTTTTTAAATGAGATATTTGCTTATTGATTGGCGAGAGAGGTGTGTGTGTGTGTGTGTGTGTGTGCGTGCGTGCGTGCGTGCGTGCGTGCGTGCGTGGTGCGCGTACGTGTGTGTGTGTGCGTACGTGTGTGTGTGCGCACGTGTGTGTGTGTGTGTGTGTGTGTGTGGTGTGTGTGTGTGTGTGTGTGTGAGAGAGAGAGAGAGAAGAGAGAGAGGCAAAAATGTGTCAGCAAGATTTTCTCAGCTGTGTCTGGATGGATTTTTTACTAGATTTTTGGTCAACAGCACGGATAATTAGGGCGTCGTGAGTGCATAAGAATGAGGTCAAGGTCACATGGGGGGAAAAGCCTAAAACACAGCACTTTTTGAGGCAGGTGTGTGAACAGCACTTTCTCAGGAACTTCAGACTATCTTATAATTCTTTTTTCATGGTTGTGACAATTTGCCATTGTCCTCTATCCTCAAGTTTCAGTTTTGTAAGTTTTGTGTAATAAGGTGGACTGCTAGAATGGCTCAACCATCTTATTATTATTATGAACTTGGTTTTGGTACCAGTGAATTCTGATTGGTGTAGTGTTGTCATCACTGTTGTGATATGTCCATGCAGGGATAAGAGACATTGAAGGTAATTCGTAGATGGTGGATAATAACATGAAAATATTGCAGAATATTAATAATGGGGTGAATGTTTGTTGAAACATGTTTTGAGGAAGGAGCAAGTGTTCGGGGTTTGTCCTCTCCTCACCTTGCCATTCAGTTTATAAACAAGGTTACTGATGACTTGGTGCAAATGGGTCATGCTGTGTGTGGATACCCCCCCCCCCCCCCCCCCTGCTTTGCTTGTGAAATAGCTTCTGTTTGACACCAGGAGATGAGGAGGTGATTGTCTAGCGAGTGATGAGACATTGGTGCTCCAGGTCCCATCCAGCACCTTCAGTCAGCTCAGGTGTTTCTTGTTAACGTGCATCAATCCAGTGATATGTCCATACAGAGTTAGGTGACACTGAAATAATGTATAAATGGTGGGTCCTAAAAGTAAAACGTTGATGAATAATGCTGGTGAGTGTTTATTAAAACATGTTTTGAGAAAGGAGAAAAAATGCAAGTTGTCCCATAAAAAGCAGGTAGTTTTTGTTCTTTAGTCAGTTCCAGGTGAAAACGATCAGTTCAGTATTTTCTTTCCAAAATATTTTCAAAAACCTTTTCAGTCAGCTTTTTACTTTCATTTTATTACTATTTTTTGATTTATCCTTTTTGTAAAGATTTTTTTTTCAGTCAACCTTTTGTTGCTTTTGGAATTTTTTTTTTCATAATTCAAGGGGAACTTGTTTCATATGAACCAGAGAGGGAGGAGTGTGCAAGTTTTTTTTTTTTTTAATTTAGGATATAAGTTAGCTGCATTTCAGAAACTTAATGGTAGTCATACCACTGAAATGTCTTGATTTCATTCTTAACAGTTCAGATGAGCTATGAAGTTTTGTGCACATTTGAGCACAAGTAACAGTGCTCTGTCTCTTGTTTCTCTTTCTCAGTGATGCACACACGCATGTATGCACAAATATTTAGTATGTAATTCAGTATGGCAATGCTGTCTCTTTTTCTCACTCTCTCTCACACCACACAAGAATATACTACGTTTTGTAGTAGCAGTGCTCTCTCTGTCATGCTAATGCACACGCACGCAAGCACGCACGCACACACGCACACACACACACACAGAGAGATATATAATATGACAGTTAATGGAAGGGTTTCTAATTTGGAAGAGGTATATTTTTTTTCTATATTTCTCTTTTTATTTTTAAATGTGGAATAAAGAAATTCAAAGTTAAAGAAGAAAGCATTTTCCTTGAATAACTGTTCATTGTTATGTAATATCAGTGTGGTGAATCATGTAAAAATGTTTTTACTTTGTTTTCAATTGGAGGTCTTCATATTTTTATCAGAAGCATCTTGGTAATCTTGATTAAAAGTTTGTCCCATTGGAACATGGTGTGCTGTCAATACACCCTTGTTATAATAGATACACATTATCATTTTACTTTCTTCTGAACCTGATGGGCTTTGGAGAGGCAGGCGTGTGTCTTTTGAGTTCTGGCTCTTACATTCTAAAGCAAATTTCATCAATGGCAACCCTCACTGTCTCATCTGTCGGCATCACTGGGTTTGATGTTGGCCGCTAGACACTACCATCTCCCTCCAGGCCACTCTATCTTGACTTTTGTGGACAATTTCTTAAATATTTAGGCCGCTGATGTTGATTATGTTCTTGATGTATGAGATTGTAGGTCTACCTTTCTTCCTTTTTGCCACTGTTTTTCCTTGAAAGATAGTTGCCATGAGTCCATGTTCTTGTTGTGTGACACATGGCCAATGTACTTTAGTCTTCTCTTGTTGATGTCTGCTTGTAGTTTTCTGGTGGTATCAAGTTTTTCCAGGACAGTTTGATTGGTTCTTCTATCTGTCAATTTGACAGGTAGTATTCTCCAATAAAACATCTCTGCTGCCTCAATTCCTTCTGCAGTCAGTTTTTCTTAAAGTCCAGGCTTCGCAGCCATAAATCATGACTGGCCAGATCAAACATTTTAGAAGTCTAACTTTCAGGCCATTTGGTATGCCTCTGTCTTTCCAGATGTGTTGAGTTGAACCATTTTTTGCTTTGCCGTTGCAATTCTTATTTTGATGTCTTTGGAGCAGGTTCCATCATCAGTTTTTACAGAGCCAAGATATTTGAAATCCATAAGATTTTCCAAAGGAACTGTTTTAAGTAGATGTTATGATTGTTTTCAGTGTCTTTGCTTTTGATATGTAGCACTTTTGTTTTCTTGACGTTCAGTTTAGGCCAGCCTTTTTGCCTGCTGTATCAACCCTGTATAGAATTCTTTTTATGCTGGTAATGTTGTGTGCTGACAGTGCAGTATCATTGGCGTAGCGCAATTTTTTCCTCCTGTCTTTATGCCCATGCCTTCTATATCAGCATCTCTCATGACTTGTTCTGTGTAGATGTTAATGAGATACGGTGAGAAGACACAACCTGTCGATGTTGAGGAATTCACATTTCTGATTGTTTCATCTAACTGTAGCCCTTTGGTCTTTTAAATAATGAGGCAATTAATGCAATGAGGTTTCTCAAGATGATGTCTCCGCGCTCGGAACGTATTCCATATGCACTAACATCACAGGTGCCACGTGTATGGTGACCGTGGCACATGCCTTAAGCTTGCACATAAACCCCATGAGCTAGCCAGGTCCTGAGGCCCTACCTAGACTATGTTTTTACCTAGTCTATAGTTTATACTGGTATTTGATCAGCCTACCACTGGAATAATATTGGTTACATGTAAATGACATGTGTTTGTGTGTATCTTACCTTCAAAAAAGGAACATATATGTAAAGCAAATACCGTAAATGAATAATTAAAGGTCTGAATCACAACACAACTAGCTATTCTGTATAAACTTGTCTCACATGACAGAAAATGCCCAAATGCTCAGCCGTCTATCAGCTAGGTGAAGCCAATATTTTCTTAATCATAGGTAGGTAGGTAAGTAAGTAAGTAAGTAGGTAAGCAAGCAAGCAAGTAATTAAGCAAGCATGCAAGCAAGTAAGTGAATGAGTAAGTGAATAAGCAGTAAGGTGAATAAATGAATACAAAGTAAAGGAGTATGTAGATCGTTTTGCACTTTTCTTTGTTTTCATCTAAGTATCTGATATTTCTGTGGATCCTCTTTTACTCTCTGCCTATATGCTTTGACCCCTTCAGCATTTGACAAAGCTTTTCCCTTAGGCTTGGAGGAGGGGATAGGGGATGAAGGTTCTGGGGGTGCTGGCCTGGCCCTCTTTTCTGCCAGTCGTCCACATCTCCTAGGTTCCATACAAGGTTGAGGTTCCATACAAGGTTGAGGTTCCATATTAGGATGAGACATCTATGGGCAAATGAGGATGACAGAGATTGAAGGGACAACAGGGAGGAACAACGTGAAAAAAAAGTTAAATGAAAGAAGACATATGGTATAATCTGTTTATTTTGGTATAAAAAAAACAACAACTGTCTGCTATCAGCTTATTTCACACACACACATATGCACGCACACACCTATGCAAGCGTATGCCGCGCACACACACACACACACACACACATGCGTGCACGTACACACTACAAATTTTTGGAATGAAGTGGAAACAGTGATGGTGACAACTGATATATAAAACTGAGAACAAAAATAAGTGATAGTTAACTCAAAATAAAATAAATATATAGCAAGCTTTTTTTTGCCAGACACAGAAACATTTTTAATTCTGATTTGGAACATGGAGTGATCTTAGTTTCTCATCACAACTTAACTGAAATCAACCAATATGCTCTATATTTACTTAAGTCAAGCTCAGCATTTGTTAGTTTTTAAGTTTATTAGATCTTGACACAGCAACGAAGTTTGGGGTTGGATGAGAGTGATGTATAGGATACAGTAGAGCAAAATCTCATTGTAGTCAGAGTTCATTACCTGGTTTCCATGTCACAACCGTTCACTTTTTTTTTAAATGACAAAGTATGCACTAGTTTTGCACACGAACTAATTTCATCGGCGAGACGAAATTATTAGCTAAAAAGCGAATCACCGTCAATCTTAAGTAAAATCACGCGGAAGAAGGTGGGAAAGGGAGATGAGTAGAGACACGTTTTCGTCGTGACGAGAAATTCGGAACAGTGTGTTCCGCGAGCGACCGTACATACTTCTGACGAAGATTACAGCAGAAATAACAAACCATCGTTGCTGACAAAATAAAGATGAGGAGCACAGGTTTAACGGCAACATTATAATTCTGTTCCTTTCACTGAATCAACAATGGGAATATGTGATGTATGAAAAGGAGAAATACCATGACGAGGCATTTCGGTCGGTAAAAGAAACCATGTAGATTTCATTTCCTGTCGCGACCAACACATCGGTAAATCTTTATTCCGCCAGTGATAGATATAAATAGCAGTAATAGAAACGCAGACTGTAAATTTTGTTTTTAGTAACCGATCCATTGATAAACAAACAAACAAAAATGCGAAGAAGCAACTGACAGGCAAGTACTTCATTTTCTCGTTTTCCGGATCTAACAGTCGCGACAAGAAAACAGAGCGTCATAGTTTCCTGTCGCAACTGTAACACTCAGCCTGACATTTACAGACACAGAGGAAAATAAACCCACAATCAAAAGTTCGAAAATCATATTCAGTATTTACTATACAGATATGTTTGGTTATTTACATTAATGAAGTAAAGAAAAACATCAACGACACACAGAAGAAAAACGTTTCCTAAAATTTGGTCGGTCGGCCCAAGAAACTATGGCTCTTTCCTCTCTTGTCGCGACCGACACGCTATTCACAAACAGATCTATTTATTTACATTATGCTTTAAAATTTCACCCCGCGCAGGAACAGTCGCTTTCTTTAATCAAAGTGTATGTCTCCTGATGACATTTTCTATCTCTGTAAGCATCCTGTCTTTATAAAAAAAAGACTAAGTTCTTTGGAATTGGTTAGCAAAACCAATTCATCGGCAAAGATGCACTCTTAGAGAACATCCGAAATTATTAAATTTTTCATCTTAAACACTGATTTACATTATTTTATGCCTTGATTAAAGTTGATAATGTAACAATATTCTTTTTTTCCAAAGAACTACTCATAATTAAACGATCAAAAATAATGAAACAAACCTTCAATGATGTAGTCGCAGGAGGCTGGCACAGTCGTGACGTTTCCAAAGAGGATGGAAGACAAAGGAACCAAAGTGTAAAATGTACTCATAAAGGTGATATAGCGGGAAAAACCTGCATGCCAGAGATGTTTCAGGTCAAGGCTAAGTGCCTGACTTGGAATCTCGGTCAACTGACCTTAGTCTCAGAGTTCACAGAGGTTTTCCGTTGTACAGTCGCGACCGTGAAAAACGGAAACGATGCCGGGTGACTTAATATGCGATATGACTTAAGAGGACAGGAACTGCAGTTCGTATGCACCAATTGTTCCTACTGTCGTGCACTGTTTTCTTCATCAGTTTTTGTAGAAAAGCATTCTCTGGAATGCTGAATAGTTTTGTGCATGAAATATTAAGACAGACCCGAAAGTGGAAACCATGCGTCACGACCGTAACAAAAATATCATATGCCCATATATAATTAATATCAAGATACAGCTAAGATTTTGTTTAGTGCAAAGACACATAGATATCTGTACAGCTGTTTGACGTTATTTTTGTTTCAAAAAACACTTCTTAAAGAATCTTAAAAATGATCAATTTACAGTGTTTCTTCATGTCACAAATCCGCCATATTGTTTTGTGTGTGTTTTTTGTATTGAATGCGCAATGTACAGCAAGAAAGATAAAAACATGCAATAATTTTTTTAGACTTTATTTTTTCAATAGAAACACTACCAAAATACAACAACCATCACAAGCATCCACAAACAGAAAACAAATTTCAAGTGTTTCAAGTGAGTTACCCCTATGCCACACATGTTTCTGAGAACAACCCAGACAAATAAACAGGTAGGTAAGAGATGAAAATAACAAATAACAGTAAATACATGCATATATCCACATGCCCACACACAGATATATACATACATTCATACATACACACCCATATCGACACAGCATGATGGCCGACAATAACAGCTACAACAACAGCAACAACGACAGCACCAGCAAAGAGGAGACCCCCATATATACATATCATGATAAGCTTACAGACATATCTGGATAATAATCAACAAACAGCCCACAAACAAACACACAGATGGTTTGGCAAACTTGCTTGTTCTTAACTCTTTCATTCCTGGCTTCCTTGACTTATTACTTCCCCTTGTTCCTGACTTCCTGAACTCTTCTATTCCCTTCATTCCTGGCTTTAGCAGAAAGAGAGAAACTAAAAATGAGGGTACTTATTTAGACTGTACATACTGACAGCACTCACTGCTGTACACCCAGAATGTTACATACCGTTGTGTAAAAAAATGACGAGAGAAATTGTCTGTGACTAAGTTGACACTTTATGTGACATATCATGTGACATGCAGGTGTTAAACAGGTAATTTTCACTCAGTAAAATTTTAGAGCAATATTAATATCAAATGCATGCATGGCTTTGTTTTGTGTGTAGGGTGTCCTCTGCATGCTTGTACTCACATAGTAACATCCTTTTATTCAAGCTGAGGCACTGTCACAATTGTCACAGCTATCGTTTATCACAAATATATATAATCCAGGTGTATCAACAGCCTTACATCTCATTTGTCTTTTCTTGTCACAAACAGTCACACAGTAAGCACACAATGTTTCACACAGCTATATACACACACACGCACACGACACCTTCACTGCTTGCCCTAGATATGTATGTATGGAATTAGTGTCCTGTCACTGTGTCATTTGTCACACATAGGTGACACGTGTGTGGTACACCTTAAAACAGTCGCGCTGATTGCTGCACAGATACACCCCACACTTCTCACACATAATTGTTGTCTTGCATTTTTTGAATGGGTTGTCACTGTAGCTGATGCCAGGGTGTGCCTCACTGTATTTGTTGTGTCGCACCATGCACACAACACAGGTGTGGTTCTCGCCTTCACCCCGCAGTGGCCAGTGGTCCATGCGGTCAAGACGGGGGTCTGTTGCATTCAGTTCAATTCGCGGCCGGCTAGCATGGTGTTTTGGGACATAGTGACCGCCGTTAAGCTCATGAGAGGAGTTCATGCTTCATTTGACCCTGCACTTTGTGGTCTGTCACCTCTCCCTCCTGGACGTAGGCATTGTATATTGCCGTCTCCGTAAGTTTCGTCTTGATTCTGCGATACCACTTCATGGTTTTCTTTGACTTGTTTTGTCTGGTGTTCCGGTCAAGCCTGTCCATACCATTCATGTAGACAGCGTAAGCGCCACAGTAGGGGGGCAGGGAGACATCTTTTTGTTGTCGTTTGACGGTGGCACCTGAGTTGTCAAATGGCGGCTGTGCTGTGGAAAGGTAGTACACCATGTGGTTGTCTTAGCACTGTTGTCAGTCTGTTTCCCCGCGGGGAAGTTGTCGTTCTTCCGCCTTGATCTTGATCAGATCTCTGGGGTAGCTGATGCGGTTATTAGGGCGCATAGTGCCACACAGGTAAGTTCCCCAGCTTGACAGGTACTTGGGCAACACAGGTGACGTATAAAAGTTGTCCGTATAGACAATGTGGCCAAGATTGTTTTGGTCAAGCCGATCACCACTCGGGCACTGAGGCCCATCAGCCTGTTTACTTGCTGCCCGTGCTTGCCTGTGTATACCTCCATGTTGTAACAGTAGGCTGTCACGGCATCAGCAAGCACCCACAGTTTGATTCCAAACTTGACTGGTTTGTCTTTCATGACTGTTTGAACCCCAGGCGACCATCGCTTCGTCTACAGTCACATTTTCATGCTGCACATACTCTTTTTTGAAACTTTCTCTCACTTTGTCAAGGATGTAGCGGACTTTGTGCAGTTTGTCACTCCGATTAACAAGTGTGCTGGGGTCAACAAAGTACACATACCTCCGAATTTGAAAGAATCAATCGCAACTCATCACACCACCAAACTGACTCCGCAGCAGAAAATGATGCTCACCAGTTGTGTGCATCTCTGTCGAGGCGAACATCTTTCATGATCAGAAGGCCGTAGTAAGCTTTGATCTCATCCAGCGTCAACTTCTTCCACTCACCTTTGTTTTTGTCTGGTTGTTCTCTTCTTTATTTGGTGGCATTGTCGTCAGTAAACTGAACAAGTTTTAACAGAATCGTGTCCGAATAATATAACTGAAAATACTCCAGCGCCGTCATAGATGTATCAAGTACACGCACAGGCCCAGGTCTGCTCTTGTAGTTGGTTCTTGTTTTACTGTCAGGTGGCACATAATTTCTGCATGTCCACTCAAAGCTTCTCCACTCTCATCATTTTCTTTCCGATTTACTACTGCTGCTAACTCGGCTCTCTCCTCTTCGGTCAGTTGTAGTAAATCTTCGTCCGTAAGGGCAGTGAAGAAATCATCGTCAGAAAATTGAGTCGGAATTCACGCCAGTTTCCATTTTCGCAGTACACGTTTACAGTGACTAGTGCCACGTAGACAACAGCACACTGACCGAAGAGAGAAACTGACCCCTTTCCCATGGTTAGCGGGGAGTCTGGCACTCATTTAATTCATGAACAGTGCCCAGCGAGTGATCCGGTTAAGGACAGATGACATACATTGATGATGCAACTTGTGCAAACTTCAAACACAGCGCACAAATCTGAGATACTTTAGTTGATTTTGGCTCTGCCCTGCCGGCTATTAATAGCGCGTATCTTTCCACTTCCCTTCCACTCCCCACACCCTTTTCACCCGTCCCGCTGCCATGTATAGTGCACTCAGCTTCCTTCTTTACCACTAGGGCTTGAGCACAAAGGCACGCTACAGAGATAAGTTTTTGGTCGACCCTGCCTGGCTAAAAATAGCACTCGCATTCTCAGGCAATGCCGGCTCGCAACTAAAGGGCGTCAGAATGGCTGGGAAAATGCAGCCGTGAAAGTGGTCATGGCGCATCCCGGTTTTCCGGGCTGCAGGAAGGAAAGGAGCTACTTTCCTCGGACCGGTTTTCCGTACTGCAGGAATGAAGGGTACCGACTACACAAACCGGAAAACCGGTTTCCAGGAATGAAAGAGCTAATCTAATGAGGTGTTTGGGAAAGCCCATTTTGATGTGTTGGGGGAAATGAGATGTTTGGGAAAGCCCATTTTGACCATTGTGTTGAACAGGTGGAGATGAATAATGGTGTCAAATGCTTTACTGTAGTCTATGAAGGTGACAAAAGTTTTTTTTTCAGTGCTTTTTATTTTCTCTGCGAGTGGTTGTAGTACAAAGAGCATGTCAGTTGTGTCTATGTTGGATCTGCAGCCTGCCTGGCAGTCAGATAGTTTTTCTGTCTTGGGCTTTAGTCTGTTGAGAATAATTATGAGAATGATCTTACTGGCATGGCTGATTAGGGCAGTGGTTCTGTAGTTGTTGCAATCTTTGACATTGCCACTCTTGTGCAGCATCACAAATTCTTGAAGTTTCCAATCTGTTGGTCACTGATGAGTATTCCAGATTTTATAACAAACATGGTGCACGGCTTTTAGGCCTTCTTTTCCAGCATGCTTTAACAATTCTCCTGGAATGTTATCAATTCCTGCGGATTTTATTGCTTTCAACTGCCTGGTGGCTGCTTCAGTATCACTTAAAAGTGGTTTTGGTTCTGATTCTTGACAGTTCAGGTCAGGGTGTAGAGTGTCTTGAGGGCTATTGTCGCTAAAAAGTGATGCTCCATATTCATTCCATCTGTTCATAATACGCTCTGGTTCAGTCAGTGTGGTGCCTTCCTTGCTGTTGATGCATTCATTTCTGGGCTGGAATTTAATGGATTGAACTTTCTTTATCTGTTGGAATAGATCTCGGGTTCTTCTGCATTCATTATGCTCATTTATTTTTGCACATTCTTCCTCCAGGCAATTTTTTTTATCTCTTCTAACTTTACTCTTTATTTCTCTTCTCAGTTTTTTGTATTCTTCTTTTCTTCCAGATCTGCGAGTTTGGCTTTTCTGTTTGGCTAGATCCATAACTTCCTCGCTGACGTAGGGCTTAGTTGGTTGTTGTTTTTTCCTGCCTAACTTTTCTTCTGCTACTTCAGGGTAGGTCTTCTTCACATCTGTCCAAATTTCTTCTGGACATGGTTGTTTAATGTCCAGTCCTGGATTAAAGCCTCAAAACGATTGCTGACTTTGATCTCAAAATGAGATGCAATGTCTTTTGATTTTTCAGTTTCTTTAGATCAAGCTTAGGGGCATGCCAGACTTTGTTTTGTTTGTAAGCTTTTAGTAGAACTTTTGTTGCAGCTAGGTGGTGATCGCTGTCACAGTCAGCTCCCGGTTTTGTTTTCGAGCTTTGGACAGTAGTTTTCCATGTCCTGTCTATCATGATGTAATTTATCTGATTTCTGGTTTTTATTTTCTTGTCGTTGTCTGTTTTTTCAAGTTTTTAGGTATATTGTCTATGATAGTACTTTTAAAGAGAGTGTTAGTGATGTCCAATTCATTGGCCCGGCAGAAAGATGCTAATACTCATATTTCATCTTTGATTGCATTTTCCCAGCCCATTAGGTCCTATCATTTTCCCAGCCCATTAGGTCCTATGCATTTTCTCAGCCCATAAGGTCCTATACCACACTCTCTGTCCTCAACTTCGCCCACTTTGGCGTTCATGTCTCCCTTGATTATGCGAACCTCTAATGGCTAACATCTGATTTAAAAAGCTGTCACCGTCATGTTTATATCTGTTTTACAGTCTCTGCAGTGACATGCACCCGTTTTTGATCTTAAGGCAGTGCAGGAATTTTTTCCAACTTTTTAAAAACATTTTTCTCATTGGTAGCTCACCTGGCCTTTCTGGGCTATGCTTTCCTTTAACGTCACTGTGTTGATTTTTAAAGAACGACACCCACAGGTCTGTAAACTGCAGAATTCGACAGAACTTGTATCTGCTTAAACATCTGCATCAGAACTTACTTTCTTCCTTTATGAAATCAGTTTTAATGTAAGTGCTCTGTTCTTCAGTGATGAATGTGGCCATGACACTTTGAATGACTATTTAACGTGTCATCATAAGAAATGCATCACTATATTTCATTACGAGATCACAGATTAATTGGGCCAGGTGTGTGTAAAATTTCAAAGTGCTGCAACAGTTGTTTTATAACTTATTAGGACATTCTTTCTGTATATTGGATGACCTTTGTAGATGCCTTGAGAATGTAATGCTAAGAATAACTAATAGGCCTTGCCATTTCACACAAAAAAGATTTTATGCAAAAACTTGTAATTCTCAGTGACAATAAATCCATGCATTTTCAGCTCTTTTTTGATATAGGCCCTATTTCTGTATATAAAAAAAATTGAAAGTTGAAAAAATTTAAATGAAAAAAAACATGTCTTTTTGTAGCATGCCTCATTGCTTGTATCTGTGCCAGAAACAGGCCATTTCCCCCTACATTTTGGTAACAGATGCTGTGTAAAAAAAAAAAAAAAAAAAAAAAAGAAAAAAACACCAGCTGTGTCATTTATGGCTTAAGTCACTCGGTATGGAGAGTTTTTCCCCTTGTGTTTCCCCAGGGACGGCCCATTTTGAAGGGTTAGGGAAAAAATCACAAAAAATACAAAACATAAAGGAACAAGATGAAACTTTCAGATCTGAATATTTACATGCTGGGTTAGTTCATGCCAAAATATTGAAGTTCTTCCTTGAATATTTCTTCTTCATGTGCCTTGTTGAAAATACCCCCGATTTTGTGGTCAGGATCACTGTACAGTCACACACTCTGATCAGCTCCATGATCACACAGTCAAAGGTGAGAAGGTCAGGAGAAGTGCTCTTTCTGCTTGCCACTCAGTTCTCTTATGCCTTCTGTTATGACAATGGAATTTAGAAAGTCTTCTGTCACAAACTGATTCAAGAAACCAAAGGGGGCGTGGCACTGAACTGGGACATGCAGGACACAAGAGCCAGAGAACAGAGGCAAAGTGGGAGAAAAACTAAAATCTTCATGCCAGTCATGCATAGGAAAGTGAATGAAACCTCCATCAGACATGCGTTTCACTGTGCTTGACCCGCTGACCTCTCGTGACGTGTACGCCCGCCACCCTCTCCCACTTCACTGTCATCTGAAACTGGGTCACTGTCAGTTCCTCCTTGCTGGCAGCTTCCATCACTTGATACACTTTCATCATTATCTTCATCATACTCCTTGATGTCCAATCCTTCAGTCTGAAGCACTTCAATCACTTCAGCAGCAGTAAAACGCCGCCGTCGCGATCTACTTTGTTCGAAAACTCGTACTCGCCTGCGACGCCATTTTCAACACGAATGCAGATTAGCCATTCGTGTAGGGTACCGAAGTCAATTGTTTCCAGACGAGAGTATGGCTACGGAATCTCACGAAGTAACTTTCTCTTTGACCCTTGACATGTTTGCAGTGACCAGTGTGGCTATGGTAGGCGTGCAGGATCTAAGGGGAGTGTCTAAAAAATTTTAATTATCGAAACCGCTATTGCATTCCGTCGTACGGAACCGTGCCTTTCCTCACGACCGCTATAGCGTTCCGTCATACCGAGTGAGTTAAGGGAGAGCATTCATTCAATGACAAATGATGAACTCATTTCTTTGGATACTGTTCCTTAGACCATGCTACAATAATTTTTTTTTTTTGGTGCCAGACAAAATTGTACTACATCTCACTTATTATGCCTTTCTCAAGGAAAGTAACTGCAGCTTCATTGTAATAAGAAGAGTTGCCTCCCTCATCAAATCTTGTTGCCCACTCTGGATTTTACCCCTTTGCCCTGTCCACTAACATCCTGCATTCTCAACCATGCTAGCAAAGCAAAAACTTAACCTTTTGACTCCCTCACCCTATCCACAAGCTTCCTGCAGGAAATTGTGGATAGGATGAAGGAGTCATAGGGTTAAGTTTTTGCAGTTGGTGGATAACGTGCAGGAGTAAAAGGGTTAATGTAATATTTCATTTTCTTCCTCAGACCAGTCAGAAGCAGTGGAAAGGTTTGAATTAAAATATTAGAAGATGTACACATCAAGTGATATGCTGTACTGTTAACTATACAAGTGACTTGCACATCAGTTGAGGCACAATGCTGCCAGTGTGTGTGTTCATATGTTATGGAGGGTGAGTCTGACAAATATGCCTTGTGGAAAACCAGGTTGAAATTAAGGTCACATCATTTTTCATAAAGTCTGTCCCTTTTAATTTTCTTCTATTTATACTGAGGTCCATGTTATGGGTGCAAGAGAGAGAGAGAGAGAAAGAAAAAGAGAGAGAGAGATTTTGTGTGTCAGAGATATACAGATATGGTATGTGTAAGGGTGTTGCAGAAAACCACATTGAAGTTTAACTGTTGTAAATAAATCCACCACACAGCAATACTGGGGTGCCCAGTAATCACAGAAAGCTTACAATATGCAAAGAAAATCGTGTGTCATTATTTATTTATCAGAACTTGCGTCTCTTTTCTTTGGTGAAGTGGCTCTTGTGGTGTTGACAAACCAATCATGCATTTGAAATAAACCATGTGAAAACCAGTGCATCTTGTGTTCTTGTGATGTGTTGTTTGTCATGGTATTCGTAAAGGATTGTTTTTTCCCCCCTAAAATTCAGTGTAACAAACGTGCTGTCACTCACACATTTCTTTAATACTCTGAAGTTCAGTTGGTTAGCTGATAATACTCCTCAACCATTAAATGAGGAATCCAAATCAGAAATACTTTTGAGGGCAGCAAAGATAATGTCAGCACTTCTAGGCTGAAACCCTCCTGGAAGGACAAAAACATCTCCATGAAACACAAAGTAGAATCTTATATGCAGTGGTATATACCATCTTCTTGTATGCATGTGAGACTTGCAGCCTTGCAGTGGATTTGGAAAGACAAATTCAAGCCATGGTGTTATGACAAGATGCTGCATGTCACTCTGTTACCAACAAACAAGTGCACCATCAAGACCATCAAGCAGCACATTCGACCATATGAAGAATGTTGACATTAGTTAAGAGAAGAAAACAACACTAGTATAGCCATGTCACAAGATCCAATGACCTTGCGAAATCAGTGCTCCAGGGGACAGTTGAGGGAGGGAGACTGAAGGAGACGACAAAAAATTATGGACCGACAAGACTGTGGAATGGGCAGAGAAACTATTTACAGAGACCCAGGGTTTGGCAGACAACCAACAGAGTTAACAAAGAAGAAGATTCTTTACCTGAACTGGTTAGAACACTGCTGGTACGACAGAGATCAGGGATTCAAACTAACAGGTTGGCTCTTTTGATGGAGCTGTGAACTCAGCATTACATTCTGGAGTTCAGTCCCAGCACTCAACATAAAATTTGGTTTGTTTGCTGCCCATCTCAATGCACCAATCATTTGGGTGGTGCTATTGTTTCACAGATCTTGTTCCCCTCCCCTCTTCAAGACCTTGCCAGTGCATTGGGTTTTTTTTACAGGATAAAATAGTTCACCAGATAATTGCAACCAGATCTGGGTGGAGTGTACATGGAAATGTCTGAGTGCAATGAATGGAATCCCTCTTTAAAAAAATACAAAAAATAACCATAAATATCTGAGTGCAATGAATATAATCTTACTTACTTTACTTTATCCGTCCTCTTATACCATCTTGGGCGTCGAGGGGAGAAAGAGCTTTCTGTCTGCGGCAAGTTTGAAGGCCTGGTTGAGTGGGATGTTGTGGGTCTTCAGTGTTTCTTTCACACCCACGATCCAGGTCTTCCTCGGTCTACCCCTTGCCTTGTACCCTGACACCTTTGTGTTGTAAGCTTTACTGGCAAGCTGGTGAGGTGCCATGCGTGTCAGGTGCCCGAACCACCTGGTTCTCTGCTGTTGGATGTAGTGGAGAATTGGTGTTGTTCCAATCATGAATATAATCACTCTTTAAAAAAATACAAAAAATAACCAACTATTAGCAACCATCACAGCAATAGCGTCAAGTCATGGTTAGCATTCTTGTGACATCTTTGACAGTACAGCTGTAATTTTCACAAGACTGTAAAAGTTAATTGCTGAAGAATCTTAGCACTTTTGTGGCATGATTGAGTATGTGTCATTTAGACAAGATTATGTATCAAATATGAAGAAAATTCTAAAGCTTTGTAGTATATGTTTACAAAAGCCAAATCTAATAGCTGAAGAGTATTAGTCATTATGATGTCATTGTATAGTGCACCATCAAACTGGATTTTGTGATGAAATTTGAAATTTTATACCTTTTTTTCCCCTAGTGTTCTGATTTTTCTCAGAAATCTGATGAAATTTTGGAGCTTTTTGTTTTTATTTATATCACTTTGTAGATGTGATTTCCAGAATTTTTTTCAGGGCTCTGATTTTCTCTGGGATATATATATGCATGTTGTTTTTAAAACTGTTAAAATCTGGAAGTTTGGGGAAATGTTTTTAGATTTCTTCCCAGTCTTTAAAAAGGCTTTATAGGAAATGGCCTAACCAAGCAAAAGGGCTGATTAATGCAGAGAGAGATTAGCCACCTTCCAGGCTTACTGCATGAGTGCTAGTCTGGCTTGAGAAAAACTGTGTTGATCTCTAATTCACCCAGTTGTGATTGGGAACTTGACCCTGTTGGAAATAAGTAATGGCTCTTGTCATATACCCATTGACTGAAGATTTGATGTCGAGTCCTATTCAACAAGCCTGCAACATAAAATATGGCCTGTTTGCTACCTAACTTAATGCTTCAATCATCCTGATGGTGTCTGCTTAGTGTTTCATAGGATCAGGTTCCCTCTCCTCCCTCTTTTCCTTTCAATTTCAGGATTTTGCGCAAGCTCAACCCCCTTATGGGGATGCCAGGGGCTCTTTCAGTATAAATAGAGTCTCCACCTTCTGGAAATTCTGTGCTAGAAATTTCCTCTTTTCTGTCACTCTCTTTGTTTCTTTCTTCCTCCTTCGTTTTCTGTCATTTCTTCCCATCATTTTCTGTCTTGCTGATCCATTCACCTATATGTGTGTGATAAAGTCTTAGTACTTTCTGTTAGGATTGATAATTGGGTACGCGTTAAGTGCATTTTTGGCTCTTGGGAAATGAGATATGCAGAAGCAATTTTAGGTAATTTACGCCCATTTTTACAGATGTTTTAGCATTCTTAGGTATGTTTAAATTTTTTATTTAGGTGCGTATTTTTAATCCCCTGTGCGATATAGTGGTCAATGCCAGGAGCATCTCCTTAGGTTACGTGCCCAAGTGCACTGATATGTGTATGTACATAATTTTTCTTTTCCTTTTATTTCCTTGTTGAAGTATTGTGTGTTGGTTATATCCCTGATATGGCTCTATGCAGTTGACTGGACTTTAAACAAAAATAACAGCAGTAACAGTGCAAGCTCAAAGAGTCTGCCGGATAACTCATGGTGATTGGATGGAGTGTATATGGAACTGTCTGGTTCTGATGAACCCCTCTGGAATACACTCAAATACTATACACCTGACCAGTTAGGGTTATGGGACATCATAACCATCCCCAAAGGAAAAAGTACAGAATAGTCCCAAATGTTGTTTAACTACTTAAGGCAGCTCGACTCAGCCATAGAAGTTCTTTATATAGTTGACCCCAGACAACAGACTGTCATACAACTGCAGCTATGTAATCAGTATTTATGTGATCTGTTCTGAGAAAATGACTGTGAAGTTGCACAAGCCAGGTTGTACTAGAGCCTCAATACTGTGATCAAGAATCAGATGGTGAAAACTGGGATTTTTTCTGTTTGAGGAGCACATTTTCCAACCACATGTTTTGAAATTAATAAATGTTGATGTCACAAAACAGCGATTTAGTGCTGACTTTACCAGTTTCGATACCTGCAGCCGTGTTATCTTGATAGTTAAAAATAAATCAACAATTCAACTGAATGCATTAAAACTTCGATTTATATGGCATTAAGTTTTGTTGAGATTTAGACTTATTGCCAAGGACTTCAAAACTCAGTTGTTTGATCACGATCTTGGTAGACCGTTTTCTCAAAATGGCCACTCATGCATATATCCATCAATTTTCATGACAGAGAAATGTAACTGGTATCACTGCAAATTGTCAAGTCTGTACTTTTTTGTATGTATGCAAAACTGAAAATGCAACTTACGGGTGATTTTGTGAGAACGGCTCACATAAGTAACTGCCTGTGATGCTCTTTTCTTCTTGAGACAAAGAAGAGAGTAATCATACGAGTAACATGAAAAATTGCTTCCTTCTTGCCATTCTCAATTATATTTGGCATTGCTGTTCTTCACTTGCATACACACACGCACACACACACACAAACACACTCATTCACTGTCACACACTCCAATGCATACATGCACATACACATCAGGGTTAGCAATATAAAAATCCTACATTACACTGAAAAGATGATGGGGATGGATTGGGCACACCATCCGAAGACAGCAGCAGATAACATCACCTGGACTGCCTTTCACCCAACACCAGTGGGATGAGGTGAGACCTTAGCGCGTCAGGCAGCCAGAAATAGAAGACCCTAAGGCCATGTAACACGGACAGGCTGGCCCAAAACTGATTGGAGTGCAGAACCTATGTTGCTGCCCTACATGCCAATGGCATAACAATACTGCACAAAATGTCACATATGACATCATGTCTTCAGTACATGTTCCTTGTATTCTTTATAAATGATTGCAAAAATCTTGAAACTTAAAGAAAAAAATGCCTCTTTAGCAACAACATACATTTTCACAGTGAAAATCTTTCATCAAAATTAATAGCCAAAAAATCTTGAAGAAGAGATGCTCACATTACATTTTCGGAGCACCCTGGTCGAAATACAGTACAGGACCACTCCCGTCCATACACTTTCACAGCTGTTCATCGAGTTCGGAATTTGTTGTGAGACAGATTCATTACACTTGGACAATTCCATATGCACTCCACCCAAATCTGCCAGACGGATTCATTACACTTGGGACAATTCCATATGCACTCCACCCAAATCTGCCAGCAATTATCTGGCAGACTCCCTGATCCTGCACAAAACCCTATGTAATGGCAAGGTCTTGAAATGGGGAGAGAGTGGATGCAGAGGGACCACCAATGATATTTACTATACTGCTCTGAGAAAGACATGAATAATATTTGGTGAAAATCCACATACAGGAGAAAAATCTTCCTCGACACAAATTGTTCACACTCATATGCATACACATAATTCACCTGACATCCTGGCAAATCATACTTGTGAAGTGATCCCTAAAAGTATGACTTTTTCCTTTTGTGGGCTGATTGGTTGCTTTGATAGAGCCAGGGGTTCAAGATCTGTTCTCTCAAATTCAGTCCCAGCTTGCAACATGGCCTGTTAGCTGCCGATCTTAACTAAATGTTTCCATCATTCTGGTGGTATCAGCTCAGTGTTTCATAGGTCCCTCTTGCTCTCCCCCCCTACCCGTTTCAAAACCTTACCAATGTATAAAGTTTTGAGCATGCTCAGAGAGACTTCAAATAGTTGCTAGGAAATTTGAATGGATTGCTTATGGAACTGTCCAAGTGCCAGGAATCCTTCTTGAACAAACTTCAAACTCCCATAACCATACATACAAAACAACAAATACAAACATTACACACACATCACTACCACAAATAGCTTGTACACAAAACTAGGAGACATACAAACAAAATTTGGTGAAAATCCATCCACAAACGGCCAAGAAATCTTGGCCAAAGCATTTTGTAAATGGACATTATATACAGGTTAAAGGATCCACAGCAACAAAGAAGTTGTCCTTAGAATCAATTTCTCTCAGAAAATCCATGGCCAGCCTTTTTTTTTTTCAAAGTAGAGTACGTGTAAAGAGTATAATCTGTGATATGTGATGTGCTTATATAGAAAACAAATAGTGCAGAAAATAACATTTTAAACACTCTGAATGTCTGACGCCTGAAAATGTGCCAAATTGCACAGATTTTATTCCCTTAAATTTTGACGGGTGGGGAGAGCATGCCCCTGGATTTCCCTTAGATTTCTTTTCAGCAGTTCCCATCCCTAATATGTGGGGGTGGGGGGTGAAGAAGAAATAAAGGGTGCTGGTGCTTCACTGTTGTGTCGCACTCTCCATTGGGACAGCAGCCAAAATTTCACATGGTAAATCCATTGCAACAAAAAACATACATAATGACAAACACAAACAACAATCACCATACACCACCACCACCACCACCAAAACACACACAAGCTGGTGATTCACACAACTCTGCCAGTTTCCTTCCATCACTTTTATTCATTTCCATTCAAACTTTAAGCCAACATTCCAGTAAGAGGAAAGTATTGCTCGACTCCATGCAATTCAACTTATATACATCTCTTCCTCATTTGCTTCATTCTTTTCTCTGCTCTACAAGCATTTGTGACATGCACCTACACAAGGGTCAAAAATCACACAGTATGTCATCTGCAGTGGGCACAGAACACTGCTTGGGGGCCTATGATCTTCATTTCGACCTTTATTATTATTCTACGAATTCATTCTTGCATACTACATATTAGACATAATCACACTATTAGTGGAACACAAAAGAATTCTGGCTGCCAGGGTGAGCTGACCACACTCCACTTAACCCTCTTAGCTTCATTACGAATGCAGCCGACAGTTCCGCCCGCACTGCCTCGCGCTTCCTTACGGCCATACCCGACCGTAAAAGTCGGCCACGAGCATGGGCTGTTTTGATCACGCACTGATCACATGTTTCTGGCCCTGGGAGACTGACAATTGGTCAAACATTCTTGGTATCATCCAATGAGATGATCTTGGGAAAATTAGCACTACACACACATCCATTCACTTATGCTTGGGCGCGAAATGTGGTTGGGGTATTTTCATTCATGCCTCGTAGCGTGTGAAAAAATGGCGATGCCCTTTGTAGCAGACGGTTTTCAGGATACATATGATTCTCCAGATTATTCAGAG
This sequence comes from Monoplex corrugatus, assembly GCA_030674185.1. Classification (NCBI taxonomy): domain Eukaryota; kingdom Metazoa; phylum Mollusca; class Gastropoda; order Littorinimorpha; family Ranellidae; genus Monoplex; species Monoplex corrugatus. Next base: position 13,726,362 of record JAPXFY010000034.1, read on the forward strand.
GAGGAATTAAATACTACTGTTCGTAAATTAGGAAAACACGAAGAAGATGTAGCTGAGTCAGATATCGAAGTTTGTGAGGGGGAAGATGATGAAACCTGTGATTTGGGCGAGCAGACCGACACAGAAGATAACGCGCCGCTGGCCGCATTCCAGCGAACATGGCACCCATCACTGGTTCTGCTGACAGTAAAGAAATTTGATCTCTGGGTTGGACCAACTTGTATACTGTCAGCTGATGCCAAACCTTTAGATTATTTCTTTTTGTTTTTGTACAGACAATTAGTATATTGTATTACGAACATTGAATGTTGTTTTGTAGTGGAAAGAAAAATAATGATAAAAACTACCTGAACAAACTGTAAATACCTGAGGAGCACTTGTGACATTTGGTGACCACTGTGAGTACTATCATATGGAAATGCTGTTAGACACTTTAGCTAAGCCATACTCTAATTCATTACTCATCTGTATGTGTTGTGGTCACGTATAGGTGTGCTTCTCTTGTTTTCTTATACATATATGTCACTTATTTATTCATGTTTGGTGACATCTTTGGTGACAATGACACGACAAGCAGTGGTTAGAAAGACATACTCACTTGGATATGGAAGTAAAGCATGTTTACCGACACCTGACAAATTTCTAGCTTTGTATCTGATCAGACATGCTCACAGTGTGCTCATGAACAGAGTAACCCTATTTTCGGGGGAAAAGGCTTGAGAAAATTCGAAATCTAGGGGCAGTTCAGCTCTCTAGAATGCAAATACAAGAGGGTTAATGTTGTTACACACTGGCATCTTTGGTGAGCATGCATGCTGGGTGTCTTCATGTTTCCATAAACCAGTCACTGACATGACTTACAGGACCTTGAACATGCAGATCTGATATTCTGCATGCTTATACATGAGAAGGGAGCTAGGCACTTAGGTACCAGCAGGTCTGCACACATGCTGACCTGGGAGATTGAAAAAATCTCTGTCCTTTAACCCTTTGACTCCCGCAGCCTGTCTACCAGCATCCAGTATTGTCAACCATGCAAACAGAACAAAAACTTAAACCTTTGATTCCCTCACCGTATCCACTAGCTTCCTGCAGGAAGATGGTGGATAGGGTGAAGGAATCAAAGGGTTAATTTTTTTGCAGTTGGTGGATAGGGTACAGGAGTCAAAGGGTTAACCAACAGCCTGAGGTGTCTAAGATCAAACAAGGACCTTCCAATTGGAAGTCTACTTACTTTTGAGCTTTTGGCATTTTCAAAAAGCATTTTTCTACCATGTTAAAGACCTCACCACTGATCTTGTGTTCACTGCAGTCGGAGGGTGGAGCCGTTTTTGTCATTACACACATGCAATACTGCCTACCACCATTCGCTTCCATTCCAAATGTTTCTGTTGATTTATCATCATATTTTGTAAAAATGCAACTTTGTATTTGGAGAGGCATTAAAAGATAAAGACAGTAGAGTTACACTAGAAAACATTGTGGAGATACAATCTACGTGCTCAAAACAGAAACGAATGAATCTGACATTCACAGACGTAGACTGTTTATATATTCCTGCCAGGTCAGGGCTCTAAGCCAAGGTCTTAACCAAAGTCTGACCGCTGTAAAAACAATGGATTCTATGCTTTAAAGAAATGAAATTATCACAGAAAATAGCAGATGCAGTCAAAACTTCAGCAACCAACCCAACTTTTTTTTTTTTATTTCAACAACAACATAACCACTGTGATTGTGAAATTTCAGTTAAGGTTGTGGTTGTGAAAATTTCAGTTCTTGAAGTTGAAACACACACTGAAACCTGCTGAAGATATTTGTTTATTTTTGATCTCACAAATCTGAAAGTCATATTCTCAAAATGGTGATCCTGACAGTTTGTCAACATAAAATGACTATAAATTTGAAAAAAGCCACAAACTTAAATCTTGTTTCAGTTTCAGTTTCTCACGTGGTGCTCAAACCAAATTTCATATGCCTGGACGCTACAAATGCCATGTGATGGAGAAGCCTGCATATAAGCCCTATATGCCGGCAAGGTCTTGAGGTCCTCCTACCTTATGCCAAACAAAATATGACAATGTTGATTGCTGTGATGTCAAAATCACCCAAACAGCCACATCAGACTTAATGATCTCTGAGTCAGGGCCAGTCATTTGTTCATATCACCATCACCACCAATACATGCACATAATCTCTCCTGCTTGCACATATCACAATGAGAAGTAATAGACATTAACAATAACAATAAATCAACATTTCTCAGTAATAATTTAGCAAAAAGCATCGTACATGAAAATGGGGAGAAGATGTCATTCACAGGCATTTATGTTTCTACTGATCTCTCTAATATATACTTATTTTTTAGCTTGGTTGTTGGTTAGTATTGTGTACACAAGGGTGGAAGGGAAGCGACTGTGGAACTTGAAAATGGCAGACTTGCCCGAGTGGCAACCTGATGGGTAAAGTGTAGCTCTAGATATTTCATATCTCCCACACAAATATGCATTATAAAGTTCCTGTAAGCCAATACCAATGTTTGGTGGTTTATTGAAACTCAAAAATACCCAGTTTACACACTCCGCTCCCCTCTACCCCCACACTGAAAAAGAAGTATGACCGCTAAAATTGTAGGGTAACCCACCAAAAATGGTGTGTGCAGACTATGCAGCAATGTAATGCCTGTGCAGCATGGGCCAAACAACCAGAACACTGTGCATTCACACATCTGAGAAAACACTACTTGAAACGGGGAAAAAAACAAACCCAAACCACCTAATAAGACAAATACAAGAAAAAAAAACCTCTAACCTATCCCAGCCTATATGATCTTGGTATCTGACTGCAACACTGGGTACAGCCTACCATTCCACTTCACTTTAAACAGAAATAAAGAAAATGAAAAAAGGCAGATTAAAAAACAAACAAACAAACAAAAACAGACAAAAACACCTAACCTCAAACAGTGCATTTCTGCAGTGACCCTTTTACTCCCTCACCATATCCACCAGTTCTACAGGAGCCTGATGGTTAAGATCAGGAAGGGAAATTTCAGATTGAAAGACAAATGACAGTTCCAACACATCATTCTACATCAAGACATTTGTAATGATGCTAAACTTTCTCCAAAAGACACAGGCATACACAAATCTGATTTTCTTCCTCTCTCTCTTCCTGCATTATTTTCAAATATAACCATCAGAAATGCTCACACACACAAACACAAAAATGCAACAGCTACAATCAACAAAACCTGTAAAGGAATGACAAAACCTAACAAAAACAAAACCTAACAAAACCAAACAACAAAAACCAAGCAGTATGAATTATGAATATTTCGATGTGAAACAACTGACTAAAACACCACTTTCCAAAATTGACTGAAACACCACCTTCCAAAACCCACATACTAATAAACTGGTGCGTTTCAAAAAAAAAAGAAACAAGAAAGAAAAAAGAAGAAAAAAAAAACAAAAACCAACAACCCCCAAACAAACTGTATACACACAAAAAGAAAACACTATCATTCTAACAACACTGTTTTCTCTTCCAAACCCCAAAACATTCTTTCATACAAATTTGTTTAACTATTTTCTCATAAAAAAGACAACAATCCTGTTTAATGATGTTATTTTGTTTGTTTGTTTGTTCATCCTTTATTTTCGATGGGGATTGGGCAGAAGCTAAAAAAAAAAAATTTTTTGTTTGTTTTTGTTTTGTTTTTTTTAGATATTTTTATATCATTTCATGTGTGTCTGTCTTACTTTTCATATTCTTACCAATTAAAGCTAGAGGGAAAAATCCCATCATACACACCAACACACACATAACCAAATCCACAGCAAGTAGCAATGATCCGATTTGAATGGAACAATGCTGACAAGTATGTCATGTAAGAATGAATCGATGTCCTGTTCCTTTGAAACTGGTCAATTCCACATTATATGACTGCAACATACTTGTTCCTAAATGTGTACATATCCATCTGTTTTCACGTACATGCTAAAATAATTTAACAATCTCAAACCATTGAACATGCGAATCACTTTTAAAAAATATTTGAGTTTATTCCAACAAGGAATGACAACATTTTATCCTTAGAACACACACATATTCAAAAGGTTAATCATCTCATTCATACCTATCCAGTTCACTTAAGGGCATTAATATGATTAATTACATGCACACCATCTCAATATAGAATACAGTCTCTTAGTCGACAGATTTTGAATGGGAACATGACTAAACTTAAATGTTCAAATGAAATCTATGAAATATACAATATATGCACTTTAGCATCTTTGTCCTACAAAATTTAGCATCTCTGTCCTACAAAAACAGAACACATTTTCTATTGAAATATTTATTCACTTGCTTGCTTGTTCCTTTGTTTGCATTTCGTTTCCAGAAATGTCAAAAAGTCGGCTGGTCTGTGGTCCAAAAGTTGACAAAGTCCTGGACTACTGAATTGTTGCAACGTGATACACAAACAGGCCTGAAGGTGAAAACACTGAACAGTAGTCAATGAAATGAAAGAGAAAACAGGATGTGATACAACATTGACATCGTCTCTTCATAAAGTGTCTGATATCCTAAGGCCTTTGTTATAATTCTTCATGGGTGTCCATCTGACTTCCTTCTGGAGGCAAGTCATCAGAATCTGAAACAGACACAAAAACACAGAAAAGGATCATCATCACCATCGCAACCTCACATATTTTTCTCTTTCTTCCCCCTCAAACTTATTAATATTTTTTTGCTGCCCCATATTGTGCACCATTGTAATGCCACTACCTTCATTTCAGTCATGTTCAACATCCCCCCAAACTCATCAAAACTGAGAACATCATAAGAGCAGGGCATGAATCTAGGTCAGGTTTTTTTTCATGACCTATGATGATGAGAACAGAAATGATAGTGACAAAGCAATTCCATTTCAGATTGAAACTGCATGACAGGGCTGTGCTTTATGTTTCCTTTCATAATATATGCTGGCATCAACCAGGTCTGACATAAAAATACCTGCAGTGTTGGTCAGAAAATCTGAGCAACAATGATTATTATTATTATTATTATTATGAACATTTAGTACGCCTAATCAAATTAATGCCCTAGGCGTTAACAATGGCAAAACATATAACCGAAATCACAAGCACGCACACACACGCCCACAAACACACACACGCACACACACACACACACACACACGCACACACGCACACGCACACACACACACACACACACACACACACACACACACACACAGCACGACATGCAAATGCAATGACACATTGACACTAAGACATTATAAAGCCAACATTACGTTACATGGGGGGAGGGGGGCAGAAATTACCAGTTATTTGGGAAACAGATGAGTTTTAAGGGAGCGTTTGAATGTGGACAGAGAGGGTGAGTATCTGAGTGAGCGAGGTAGCTGATTCCAGATAGTTGGAGCTTGATAGGAAAAAGAACGCTGCCCCAACCTTTTAGTGCGGACTATGGGGATACTATAGAGACGGGTGTCGGATGAGGACCGCAAAGCTCGAGATGGCGTGTAGAGATGTAACAGATGGGCGAGATACTCAGGACAGGAAGACTCAATAGATTTGAAGCAGAGACAGGCAATCTTGTAGGATATTCTTTGCTGAACCGGGAGCCAGTGAAGAGAATGATGCATCCGTAAAGTGAATAAGTTTCAAGTGTGTGGTCCCAGCCTTCCAAACAAACCCACAGATCTTTACAGAAAGTAACACTTGCTGCATATTCCTTTTCTTTGACAATCCTCATGATATATAACATGGTAGTTTTATTTCAGGAAAAAGAAATCTATACATCCATTCAGCAGAGGCTGAAAATAATCGAGCTACTGGCCAGTCAGTAGGATAATTCAGCACCACTCAGGTAAATTTGTTGCACCATTTTATTCTATGTTTTATGAGTGTGACAGTCAAGTGAGCATGACACTGTACTTCCAATTGAAGGTCCAAGTTCCTACTGATGGTGGGTAAACAGAGATTTTTCTGATCTCCCAGGTCAACATATGTACAGATCTGTTAAAGCCTAAACTTCCTTCATGTTGTATGCACACAGAACACCAAACATGCATGTAACAGATCCTGTAAGTCATGTCAGTGAAAATTCCAGGCATGCATGCCCACTGAAGATGGAGTATGCATGGTGTGGGCAAAACAACATGCATACATCACATGCATCTGAGAAAAATAGAACATGAAGAAAGGGATTAATTAAGAAGTATGATAATTAACTGTACTGTATTGTTCTGTATTTGTACTAAAATAGCCCTGTGGTCAGGGTATTGGACTTTCACTCAGAAATTCTGAACCTGATCCTTCATCAGTACCACCTGGTCAGTAAAGGGTGAAGATTTCTATGATCCTGCAGATCATTATATGAACTGACATACTTGTCTGAAACCCTTTTGAGTACATGCACACAGAAAATCTGAATAAGCAGGCACTAGTAAGGATGCACATACACTATCCTGTGAGCTTGGAAAAAAAACAACATCATGTACCCACCTGATTACCTAGGCAGGATAATCCTCATTGAAAGTCTTGATGTACTAATCATTTTGCTAATCAGTCTGCTTTCTAGCATGCTCACACAACCCAAATAGCCCCTCCCCCCTCCTCTCCTCTCTCCCTCACATGTGTACAAACAACTGAAACACACACTAGTGACCAAATCAAAAGCAAAGACATGGGCAGTGCAGAACATCCAATGTTAAAGGCAGAAAGAGACATTTTTTCCCTATTACTAGGTACCGGCAGCCAAAAATTAAACTTCTGAAAAGGTTATTAACACTTATATTTCTGAAAAGTACAAGAAAAAATAAGCACAATGCAAAAAAAGTAAGTCTCTAGCTGTATTAGGTCCTGAGATAACACACTTTGAAAACAGCAGTTTACGTACGTTTTCGCCAATTGTAAAATGTAGCAAGTCTGCAGGAACCTAAATTTTCCAGAAGTCCTCAGACAGAAAATGTCATTTCTGATTTTAATTCTTAACAACATAAACTACATAAAAAAAGCGAGCATACAAGCAGATCTGTTCATACATTTACACAGAAGTGCTGCAAACTTCATAAATATGCCATTTTGTCAATGTTCGAAATTGCATGACAAGCCATTTTTGCACCCTCATTACACAAAAATAAGAAGACAGAATAAGCTAGAGTTTACTTTTCCTCAGAAACAATGTTATTGTATGAATCTTGAATTTTTGGGGGCAGCGTAAAGTGACAAAGTCATGAGTTATATGACTCCAAAAATGGCAAAATATCTCATTTGAACGATGGAAAAAGCATGGTTCACGTACCAGACCATATTAAAACGCACATATTTCGCTTATTTTTTTTATGGATTTCCTTGACATTTTGCATGTGAATCAAATAGACAGAAAGCTACCAGTAAATTATTTACAAGCTTAGTTATATTCAAGATGTAAGATATTTTGTATGCATTTGCACCCAAATAATGTGAGTGCCCATGTGTCGGGCCAACTTAAAACAGACATAACTCACATTATGTCTTGATGGAATCTCCTGAAATTTTGCATGTGAATCAAATACAAAGCTACAGCTTCACTCTTTACAGGCAAATGTTGCTAATATACGAGATTTTAAGATTTTGTGTGCATATACTGATTTAGTCTGAAACAATGTGATCCACAGATGACTTTGTATCATACTAGCACAGAAAGACACCCTTCTCAATAGCATAGTGAAACTAAAAATGTGTAACAGCAGAAGATATATGCCTGTCAATGCAGTATATGACTTACAGCCATTTCTATACTCATTCCTAATGTTTATCAATAAGTTATTTTCATCAGTTATTTCGCAGTAACATGCATCTTCCCATATCCACAGACAAAGAAATTTTCAATGTCTGGTCTATCTACTGTAAATCTCTCCGCTTCTTTTAAAACTGTCTCAATTTTTGTCTTCAGATTTAGCCCCTGAGGTGTTATTAATTTTTGAAACAAAAGCTGTGTTCTCGTCCCTCGATTTATCACACTCAGTTCTCAACAGTTTTAACTGTAAAAATAGTTTATTAGTGAGTGTCTGCTGTTGAAGTTTTGGTGGCAGTGATGGTTAATTTCATCCACAAAAAATCATCATTGCCTTGAAAACAAATAGAAATAAAATCCAAATTTTTTCTTAAGTATTTTCTTTAATTTGCGCAAGCTATTACTTTTGAGAGTAAAGTAACTTATATTGTGCCATTAGAAAGGCACATTGGACTTTGTGGAGCTATGTGTCCATGTTTGCCTGATGCTATACAGTGTTCTGATAATGTGTGCGTGCCTGCGTGCACGCGTGTGTGACTGTGCAAAATGGCCATTTGCTGTTTCTTTGCGATGATAAACATTGTCGAATCTGATCCGATAGACGACATGCACTCGCCGACCAACTTCCGGTTTGAATTTCTGGCCAAGTACTAGCACAAATATGATGATTTTGATGTATTAAAACAAAATTCCATCGTATTCATTAAATACTAGCAATATAAACACCTTTGGAAAGCAGTCGCTTCACACAGTTTTACCTCTACTAGTTCCAGGTCGCTTTAAAAAATCCCTTGGCAATAAAACATCAAACCGGAGATCGTACTTTCATTTCTTTGCTTATGTAGGCTATAACTGCCGCGGATTTCTTTTAAAATCTTTCTAAATAAAGAGAAACATCAAAAATAATTCACTGATTCAAACTTCTAAGTCAATTTTCATGAAAAATCAGTCGATGTTTACAACGTTTGTCCTTCAGCTTGACGATCACAGGTAGAAATCCATTGACTGGACTTTCAGCGATCGCTTCAAAGGCCGCCATGATTCGAGGTTCCCGTACGCTAAACTGGCAGATCACGGTTACTCGCCGCAGACATCCTGGCGCACACACTGGAAACGTCACATCTCACAGTTCCGTATATGGTTGGATTCAGCAAAAAATAAGCTATTTGCGTATCCGCGGGAACGATCTAATGTATTAAGGAGGTCCTCAGATATTCTTCTTCAAAGTTTGCCAATATTTTGACCTTTAGAAGACTAACAAACTAATAATCTTATAAAATAAATATTATACGGGAATGAAGGACAGGGTTTCGACCTGTCAAATGTACTAATTTGCATGAAGGTAGTCCTGTGTGACCCGTATAATTTAAGTTGCAGTGAACTGGTCACCCAAGCACTGCGGTGAGCCAGTCGCCATTACCTGACACGCAGTGAAACTTCGTCGGTCGGCGTGTTGTTTTTTTTTGCGCAGATTTTCGTATGGGTGCATTTATAACAAAAACAAACAGCACAGATCGATAGAGGAAAGAACAATCTTTTATCTTCGTGATAACAACTTTGTCATTGATGTTCATCTGCAAGAATATTTGACTGATAAACATGTGCAATTTTTCCACTGACTGACACAATTCCCGCATTGCTAAAGAGAGGCTGCCGGTACCTACTATTACAAACCGTTACATCAGGGCACCAGCAATTCTCAACAAAGTGTCATGAGTGTACACATGAGAACAGGAAAAAACTCCAAAACAAAACAAAGTGTAAGAGATGACCAACATTAAAATAGAAAGGAAACCAGAAAAGCACAACAGAGAGGGAGAAAAAGCACAGACAGACAAAACTCCACACAAACATTACTAGGTCTCTCCTAATAAGGTGTTAGCAATGATCATTATCATTAACGTTTAAAGCCAAGACAACCGTACACAGCCATATCAGGACTATAACCATCTCAACATTTCTTTAAACCTTAAAAATATAATTTGGAAAAGAAAATTAGGTACAAATGAGAACGCATCTGCACATGTAATCTAAGGATGCACCCATGGCATTGGCCATTCTGTCCAATTTATCACCAGAGGTTTAAAAACACAAACCTGAATACATATATGTAAACACAACTAAGCACACAACAACACATGTAAAATCTGACCTATTTTACCTAAAACTGCTTCTGCACACACATTTCCTTATGGCCAAAAATGCAGTTTATACATTACCCAATTATCAATCCTAAGAGAAAGTGTGGAAGGCTTTATTGAAGACATATAAGTAAATGGGCCAGCTAGGCAAAAAATGACAGGAAGAGATGAAAGAAAGCAAATGAACCAGGGAGAAACAAAATGACAGAAAAGAGGAAATTTCTAGCGCAGAATTTCCAGAAGGTGGAGATATTATTTATACTGAAAGATCCCCCTGGCATTCCCACAGGGGATGACATTAGCAAAACTAATAATTTCATTTGTACAATGCAAAAACAGTCCATGTCAAATGTATGCTCAATGCATTTTACATAGCAATGGATAATGATTATATTCTATTTAATGACAATAGTAAGCCTTATCTCTGTGTGTGTATGCATATGGGGGAGGTGGGGGAGGGAAGAAGAGTGAGGCAATAAAAAAAAACAAAATGCACAAATCAGAACATGGACAATGTACATATATATATTAATAGGTCTCCAGCATTACACATACCAGAACACAGATAGTGTACACATTATTACTAGACAGACAAGAACAATGTACACAAACATTATGCAAACATTCATTCTACACATCCAGTTAGTTGCCCTGACAAACTAGAATAGCATTTTGGCATAGCTATGTGCCAAGGCAGAATTTTGCTTTCTTCGGAAGGTTTACAAATCTGTTCCCTTATTGAGATATCTCTTAGATTTTTGGTTGTTGTTGTTGTTGTTCTTGTTGTACCCATGGCTATGATATAACAATGATTTGATTTTGTTGGCAGCATCAGAATCATGCTGCTCAGCATCACTTTCAATCTACGGTTCACCGCATTCAAAGTTTGATTCATCATCATCACCAATGTCCGAAGAAAGAGGTGGTGATGGTGATTGTCCATCATCTCTTCTTCAGAATCACTGTCAAGTGATCCTCCAAAATCTTCATCATCACCATCTTGATCCTTTAAAATGTCTTTTAAGACTTCAAAAATACTGTAGCATTTGAAAACAGGCCTGCATGTTTAGTCCAACACTGGTCAGCTACACTGAGTCTGATTATTATCTCCAACATTCTCGGACATTTAGCTGCAACAGTTTACAGTGCTCTGTCCTCTTTCAGTTTTCTGAAATTTCGCTAATAAAAACACCTCATGTTAGAATGAAAAATGACCTTGTTGTCACCAGGGAGTAAACAGACAAGGTATTAAGATAAGTACCCATACCACTGTTCTATACATTCAGTTGGTTAATAAATACTCAAACCTTTCCAATTAGCTTACAAGTACCCAAATCTTTCCAGTTTGTTAATAAGTACACATAGCTTTATTTGCAATACCAGTGTACTATTGAGTCTCAATGTCACAAACTATGTCTGGCTTGTCTTTAGCACATTCCAAGCAGGTCAGTAAAGCTATGATGGGTGTGATAGCCAATCTTTCACTGGGAAGACCTGTGTTGGTAGCTGGTGGACACAGGGTGGAGATTTTCAAATATCCCAGGTTAACACGAGGTCAGATTTGCAGCACCTGAACCCCTTCTGTGTGTAAGGACATGCAGAAAATCAAATATGCACATCATAGATCCTGTAAACCATGAGAGTGGCTTTGGTGGGAGTGGTAATTTATGGAAATGCAAAAATAATCATTAAAAACACACTCACAAAAGCGTAAGATGCCTACTTATAACAGGGTAAACCACCAAAGACAGGCTATACAGATTGTGAAGCAACATAATGCTTACATAGTGTGGGCTCAACAACTAGAATAACTTGCATCCATGCATAAAGGAGTTTGAGTATGAACTTGTCCAGAAAGGTTCATCATGTTGGACAATTCCATTCACACTCAACCCAAATCTACTAGTGATAACCTGCCAAACTCCTTGGGCTGATGCAAACAACAACAACAACAACAAAAAACAATGACAACAACAACAAAACTACACTAGCAAGGCCTTGAAGCGAGAGCATGCAGCTGGGGAAGGGAACTTATGAAACATTAAGCCCGCACCGCCAGAATGATAGGAACATATAGATGGTCAGCCAACAGGCCAATTTTTATATTGCAGGCTGGGACTGAACTCAAGGCATCACACTGGGACTACAAGGCTCCATCAACTGATCCACCCAATGTGATATGAATTTCAACTAAAAAAAAAAAAAAAAGCTGCTACAAGGGTAAGACAAAGAGAGGAAAGGCAAGGCGAGGCAAGCACAGAAAGAGAGGAGAACAAAGAGGGTACGTACAAAAGAAAAGACATTGGCCCTCATAAGTCCCTGTCTATATTCCTAGGGTGGTAAGTGCTGACATCCTCTCTTGCTGCTCAAAGCAAAACAACAACACTCAGCACCATGAGAATTTTTCAACTCATATGCTGCTTAATTACAATTCAGGGCTACATCAGACAAAGCAGTAAGAGAAAAGAGATGGGCATCCTCTCCTTTTTTTTTAGTATTCTGATTTCTCTCAAATACATATAAACACCTTGTTTTGTCCATACTGTGCAGGCAGCATGCTGGGTGTTTCAATGTTTATAAAAGTCACCAGACACTGACATAACTTCATCATCATCATGTGCCCTGCTGCAGGGGGTACTGGAGATCATGGCCCTCTATACGAATCAATCCTTTGTTGCTGCATGTATATCTCCCATGGCCCTCTATACGAATCAATCCTTTGTTGCTGCATGTATATCTCCCACCCTCTCTGCCTTAATCCACTCCGATGCTCTTTTTCACTCCAGCTTTCCTTTTGTGACTAGGTGCTCTAATTTCTCCTGCCTCCTAAAATGTCTTATAAATGTTGCTTGTCTTTTCCTAATCTTCTTTACTAATGTTCTTTTTGTGTTTGCCTCCTTCAAGACTGTTTTGTTTGTTTTCTCTGCTGTCCATGGAACTCTTTTAACATTCTTCTTAGAAAGCACATTTCAGCTGCCTTAATCTTGTTCTGACTTTGCATGTTGACATGACTTACAACATCTTTAACATGCATATTTGATGTATACACATAAGGGGGGTTTAAGAGTTAACAGGTCAATACACAAATTGAGCTGGAAGATCAGAAAAATCTCGATCCTTTACTCACCAGGCTGAAGATGTCAAGGTAGGACTGAACCCAAACTTTCCAACTGGAAGTCCATCTTACCCACTTTACCATCAAACCCCTCATTACACCCTTATAATGCTGGCTCCCAAGAAAAGTTGAGGTCTCTAGAAGTACCTCACAGATACTGAACAACCTTTAAATTATGGTCAAATTTCCTGAACAACATTTCAGGAGCCTACATCTCTCGCGCCTGGCCGACACTAGGATACATATTGAAAGGATGTGTAGAACAAGAATACAGCCCTGTTAAGCAGTCTAAATTCACACAGAAACCCCATAGCATCACTATTATCACCCCCATCTCATCTATCAATAGTTTCATCAGTGCACTCAGTAAAACTATTCCAGAGTTTGTGACCTTTTATGCCTTGCTCTCATGACAACCTCAGCTTTTTGGGGGGTTTGGGGAAGTGTTGGAAAGTTGGAATGAGTGGCATGAATGGAAGTGATATAGTGATGGGCAACAAAAAACAAAACAAAACAAAACAAAAAGTCAACATTCACAATATTGCTGTATTTTCTATGAGCAGGTAGCATACAGCATCGCTTGCTGTGACCATGTCAACCAAGAAAAGCTCCAGGCAGGCTGATTGGTCTTCTGATATAGCTATGGACTCAAGATCTGTTATCTTTTGGTCAATACAAGCCCACAACATTAAAATACAAGCCTGTTTATAGTCCATCTTCATGTTTCTATCATTCTCATGGTGCAAATTAGTTCTTCACAGATCTCTCTCCCCCTACCCCCGTTTCAAGACCTTGCCAGCGCATGGGATTTTGCACAAAGCGCAGGGAGTCAGCCAGATAATCGCTGGCAGACTCCACAATCCACTAGGTTCCTGCAGAATTCTGGTGGAAGCCGGTGAACAGAATAAGAGTCAACAGATTACAATGTAAATGCCAACACAGTGCTACCAGGCTCTTCATGAGATTCTATTGTACTGCTGATTACTTTGCTGAATGAAACAAAAAATCATTTAACATCCCACAATTGATAGAAGAATGGGATTCCAAGAGAGCGAAGCCTGCATTTTTCACCTGAACTGTGCACTGTGTCAAGGCTTGGAGTTTGTTCAAATGGGATTCACTGCTCTCGGACAATTCCACATATGCATTCCATCCGAACATGCCTGCAATTACCTTGCAGACACCCTGAGCCTGCACAAAACCCCATGTGCTGGCAAACTCTCGAACTGAGGAGCATAAAGTGGGGTGGGGAGTGGGACCATTTTGTAACACTAAGCTGACATTACCAGAATGATGGAAACATTATGATGAGCAGCAAACAGGCCAATTTTTAATGTTACAGGCTGGAAATAAACTCAAGATATTAGATCCTGTGTCCATGGTTCTATCAAAAGATTAAGAACCAACAGGGATGATGACGCTGGTGCACTGGCAACAGTTCCAGCTAACTTCTAAATCTATTTAACATATCATGATTCTCATTTCCTTCTTTTTTAACTTTGTAATATCAGCATCAATGCAAATTTCAGGGAAGACATGTGGTTCACTGATGGCAATTTAAGCCAACTTCTAGACCTAGTTAACTGATTGTGTTTCTCAACTCTTCTGGGTTTTTTAACTCTGTAATATCAATGTAATTGCAAAGTTCTTGATCTATCTTATAGCTTGTGATCCTCAATTTTATAACTAACAAAACACAAAACAAAACAGCAACAACAAAATCTATAATATATCATTACACAGTTCTAGATCTAACAGATTATGATCCTCCAGTCTTTCAATAAAATGAACAACAGCAACAGCAAGAATAACTGTAATATCAACAGCCTTCAAAATCATTTCCTGCAACTACATAAGCCCATAACAACATGATCCAGTCTTCACGTGTAGCTGCAAAGGGTCAAGTTCTATATCAAGTTATTAAAAAAAATTAAATTTCACTACAAGCTACAAAAACAGTTTTCATTTTCACAGCTTACACTAAATTCACACAAAATTCAATCACATATTTAGTTTAATTAAGAGGCAAAAAAAAAAAAAAAAGAGACCACATTTTCTCACTTCTAAAGCTCACCAACAAGATTTCACAAAAAAATGAAAAGCTCTGCTTGCCATTTGGAAGCAAAGAAGTGTGGGGTGAGGGCGACCGTTTTACACAAAACCCAGAAAACATAATTTCATGCAAAAAATAAAGCCAGCAGTCACAAAACAAATGTTCATGCAAAGACATCACAAAACATTTTCAAAGCAAACAAAAATTTTCAAACGAAACACAAATTTCCACAGTGAAAATGACACTGTCACCACTCACCAAGTTCTAATATTTCTTCCTGCTCGGTTTTATCCTGATCCTGGTCCCCTTTTTTCTTGGGTCGTTTCTTTTTGCTACTTTTATCATTTTTGCCCTCAGTCTGAGGTTTTTCTATCGTGTCTTCCTTTGTCTCTTCTGTGCTCTCCTTGTCTGGGGAGGCCTCTGGTTAGTTTAAAACAGAACAAAAGTGAAACATTATTACAAAAGGTGCAACAGAACTTAGAAGAAGGCTGTCAAAGTTCAGAAATGAAGAAGTGCAAGAACACAACAAGAACACGATTAGGAAAGGTGCACTGGAATTAAACGGTTTCATTCCCTCACCCTATCCATCAGCTTCCTGCATGATCAACCAGGACAGCAAAGCAAAAACTTAATCCATTCAATCCTGATAATAAAAGGTTACATTTTTACAGCTGGTGGATAGGTTCAGAGAAGGAAAGGTCAAGACACTGTAAAAGTTCAGTACAATGATCTTAAAGTTAGTACAATGATGCTAAATGAAGAAGAGAACAATATTACAATCCGATGAGTTAAAGTTTAGTACAATGATGCTAAATGAAGAAGAACAAATATTACAATCCCGAGTGAGTTAAAGTTTAGTACAATGATGCTAAATGAAGAAGAGAACAAATATTACAATCCCGAGTGAGTTAAAGTTTAGTACAATGATGCTAAATGAAGAAGAGAACAAATATTACAATCCCGAGTGAGTTAAAGTTTAGTACAATGATGCTAAATGAAGAAGAGAACAAATATTACAATCCCGAGTGAGTTAAAGTTTAGTACAATGATGCTAAATGAAGAAGAGAACAAATATTACAATCCCGAGTGAGTTAAAGTTTAGTACAATGATGCTAAATGAAGAAGAGAACAAATATTACAAGAACACAACCAGAAAAGGTGCACTAGAACTTAAAAGGTTGTCAAAGGTCGGTACAAGTGATCCTAAACGAAGATGTGAACAAACACAAAAGGAATGGAATTAGAAAAGATGAACAGGTGCAACAGCATAGCAAAAACCTAACCCTTTCACTCCCTCATCTTGTTCTCTAGTGGCCTGGAGGAAGCTGGTAGATAGGGTGTTTGGAGTTTGTTCAAGAGGGATTCACTCTACTCGGACAAGTCCACATGTGCTCCACCCAAATCTGCCAGCAGTTATATGGCAAAATTATCACTCCTGCACAAACCCTATGCACTGGCAAGGTGTTGAAATGGAGATGGGAACAAGACCTACGAAATACTGACACCTACAGAACGATTGGGTTATTAAGCTTTAACACTTTGGCATCGTCAGCTGGCTATTTGACCTACTTCCCTGCAGACGTGCCAGCTGCCACTGATTACTTTCATGTTTTTTACTGATCACCATGACTTCAGTCTTCCTGCTGTTTAGTTCCAGCCCCTTTCCTTTGCTTTCTATTTCTAATATATTCACAAGGTTTTGTAGGTCTCTTTCACTTTCTGCAATTAACACGGTGTCATCTGCCTATCGAATGTTGTTTATCATTTTCCCTCCAACCTTTAATCATGATTTTTTTGTTTCTGTCCATGGCTCTATCAGAAGAACCAATTAGCCCATAAACAATCCTAAAGTATACAAAGAACTGAACCAACACTACAAGACACAGTTAGAAAAGATAGAACTTCACTTCGCTAAAATAATCCTAACAGAAGAAGAGAACACATCTATCCTTACACTCCCTCATCCCATCCACCAGTTTTCTGCGAGAAAAAAGTTAAGAAAAACTGCAGATCTATTCACGAGACAATGCAGCGTTAAACTGTATCAATCAATTTTGTCCAGTAAAAGCTCTTTCTGCTTGTTTGCTGCTTTTTCAGTTTGTTCTTTCCATTGCAAAGGACATGACCTTGGTTTCATTCCCTTGAGGCTGAGACATGTACCTGCATTTACCCTCCTTGAAAATGCAGCTTCATGGCAGCTACCCTGGCATTCAGTTTCATAATTTGATCAACAACCACAAGCTTTCTGCACAACCCTAACAGCTTTATAATGCATTGCTGAACATGTCAATTTTTCTTTATTATTATTTTCAGCTTTTCTTAAGAGATCGTTTTCATGCTCAGAATAATTTTCATATGCACCACTGCCACAGATACTTATAACTCTGACAGCCTGTGACTTAAAAAGCAAAAAATGAATAAATAAATGAAAAATGGGAAAAGAAAAACACTGAACTACACATATGCTGGTAAAAGTAACAGAACTAAATGAAACAAAACTCACATGGGAAAAGAAAACACTGAACTACACATATGCTGGTAAAAGTAACAGAACTAAATGAAACAAAACTCACTATCAAACAAATGAAAACAAAAAAATTGTGAAACAGGTGTTAACACAGAACAACACACTACAAGGATTTATGATACCTGACAGGAGAAAAAGTTGAGTGCATCTGTACAGTGTAGGGCCTTGTTATCAAATCACTCAGACACAAGAAGCCTGAGTTTGAATCACCGATTGGGCACGAATTTATCTCATTCCCCTACTGATCTTAAGTGAGGGTCAAAATGCTAATCTTTTGGATGAGACAATAAATCTAGGTCCCATGTGACACACTCACTTCACACACATTAAAGATTCCATGGCAACAAAGGAGCCATCCCTGGCAACATTCTGGGGCCAAATTCATTTTCGCAGGCAAATAGAAATTTGCGCATACAGAAAAAACGAGGAAAAGGTGGCACTGCATTGCAGTGATGTGCTCTCTCTGGGGGCTGCACCCTAAAGGTGTAAATCCATTGCGACAAAAAAAGGAAATAAGCACACTTTATAAAATAAATATAGATCAACATTTTTTTCACCGAGTCCAACTGTGTTTTACTTTTACAAGAAAAGTTCCCAAAGCTTGCGCGCGCGCGCACACACACACACACACACACACACACATATACACATTCACATATGTACACACACACAAACAGTAAAATATACTGAATGATCAATTTCAATCTCCTCTCCACAAAATGATCAAGCAAATTAATGAATGATGCCAGCATTTTTACACAAAATCAACAGATACCAAATCAACATATCATCTGTGTGTGTTTAGTATTTTGCATTTTATGTCATTACTTATCTTTTGTCAAGAAATGAAACACACGTTAATTTGACAAATTTCTGAAAAGAATGATCACATGCAAACTTCAAGAATGACACTGTGACAGACTTGAACAGTGACACACACACACACACCTATACATATATCTCTCTTTAATTAAACCAACCTTGAGATTCAGGGGTGGTGGGGGTTGTGGAATCCTCTCCTTCCTCCTCCTCCACTACAGCTTCATCCTCGTCCTTCCCCTCCTCTGTTCTCTCTCCCTCTTTTTCTTCTGTCTTTGTCTCGTTAGTTTCCTGTGCACCCTCTGAGTCTGTTTCATTGCTTTTGGTCGTCGTGTTGTCCACTTTCATTTTGGGCTTGGGTCTGAAGTTTTTGGCTTTGTTGATGAGATATTTCATCTCTCTCTCCAAGGCGTAGATCTTGGAACCGATTGTTTCCACGAGCAGACTGGGGTTTTCATGGTCGGGGATCTTCTCTTGCTCTTTCACTGCTACATCTCTCCAGGCCTGAAAAACATCATGTGATTTCTTCATATTTTGTTGTTTGTTTTTCTATTTTTGATAGAGCCATGGATTCAAGATCACATCAAGTGATTTCTTCATGTTTTGCAGTTTGTTTTTTTGTTTTTGATAGCACCATGGATTTGAGATCTGATATGTCGAGTTCAATTCCAGACTATACATTTTAGAAATGATGTCATGGAAAACTGAACATGCCAAACAGAAATAACAGTATACCTCTTATCCTTTCCGTTCCTATCCATTCTGCAGAACTGTCCAATAGTTTTCTCCCGGGGTGTACCTGGTGCTCTTTTTCCCTTTAGCTTTCCTGTTGTGACTAGGTGCTCAAATTTCTCTGTAGTCTCATAAAATGTCCTACAAATATTGCTTGTCTTTCCCAGATTTTCTTCATTATTGTTCTTTTTGTGTTCGCTTCTTTCAAGACTCTTTGTTGTTTTCTTTGCTATCCATGGAACATGTTTAACATTCTTCTTAAAAACCGCAATTCAGCTGCTTCAATCTTGTTCTAACTTTGCTTGTAAATTGTCTAAGATTTGCATCCCTACAACAGTACTGGTTCTACATATATAACATCAGCATATCACAGATTTGACTTTTTAACCCTCAATCTTTATTTCCTTGCCTTCAATATTTGCTTTTCTCACAATCTGCTCTGTGTATATGAGATGAGAGGTACTCCTTTCTTGATGTTAAAATGTTTGCGGTTTTGTCTGTTCCATCTAACTACTTTTTGGTCATAAATGGGAACACCAAGGATTGCAGTAACTACAGAACCATCGCCATAATCAGCCACACCAGCAAAGTACTGCTAATCATCATACTGAACAGAATGAAACAAAAAGTAGAAGAAGAACTCTCTGTGAGGCTCTTTACAAATCCAACAGGGGCACAACAGACATGTTATTTGTCTTACAGATTTTGATAGAAAAAGTAAGGAACAGCGAACAAGAAATCCAAAACAAGTGTGACTGCCTGCGTTCAAGCAAACAGGAACCAGAAGAAACACGAAAGAAGAATACAAACGCATATTTAATACAACAAGACAAGACAGGCGCAAATTTTCGGCCAACTGGCCTTTGTCAAGCGTAAGATTCATCAACATCATCATTATCAGTCCCATAGTCTGGTTGACCGTTGGGGCACCACTGAAGATTTTGCAACCAACTTCCTCCACTCCTCACGGTCCTCAGCTTTCCGCAGAATGATGTTCCGTTCAAGGCCAGTCCACTCTCTGATATTGTCTTCCCATCTTTTTCTCTGTCTGCCTCTTCGTCTCCCTCCCTGAACTGTTCCCTGCAAGACGGTCTTGGCCAGTCCAGATGATCGTGTGACGTGCCCGTACCACCTCAGTTAGCGTCTTTTCACTGAAGTCAGGAGGTCTTCATACGGCCCGATGGCGTTTTTGATTCGGGTTTTCATTTCCTTATTGGTTATATGATCTTTGTACAAGATACCAAGGAGTTTGCGGAAGCATCTCATCTCCACTGCCTGTATCCTTCTTTGAATGTCTGCTGTTATGGTCCATGTTTCGCATGCATACAAAAATATTGACATGACCAGGGAACGCATCAGTCTGATCTTGGAACTGATAGCCATATTCTTGTCGTTCCAGATGACTTTTAGCTTGGTTGTTGCAGCTGTGGTCTGGACAATCCTGGAAAGTACTTCGGGCTTTGATCTTAATCTGATACTATAGCTCCCAGATACTTAAATCTATGGACGGTCTCAAGTTTCTTGTTGTCTATGGTAATGTCAGTGCTGATGCCATTGGTATTATCTGTCATCAACTGGGTTTTCTCTGGACACAGCAGCAGGGAAGTTTCAGTCTTTTTCTAATAATTTTTGTATCTGGTGTGCGTTTGTTTGTAATCTTACGCTTGACAAAGGCCAGTTGGCCGAAAATTTGCGCCTGTCTTGTCTTGTTGTATTAAATATGCGTTCGTATTCTTCTTTCGTGTTTTTTCTGGTTCCCAGCGAACAAGAAGCTTTCATTACCTTTATCGATTACAGCAAGGTCCTTGACAGTGTCATAAACCATCAACTGTTTAACACAATGGCAAAAATGGGCTTCCCCAAACACTGGGTGTCACAGCAGCATTACATGGGGGCCAAAAAGGGACCATCAGACGGAATAGTGCACAATGCAAGTATTTTGGAATTAAAAAAGGAGTTAGGCAGGGCCACATCTTTTCCCCTCATCTTTTTAACTTACATACAGAGCAGGTCATTAGAAAGGCAGAATTAGAAGAGATGGGAATAAAGATTGGAGGAAGAAACATCACCAACCTGAGATAAGCAGACGACACTGTATTAACGGCAGAAAACATCACAAGCATAACGAGAATTCTCTACCGAGTAGATGCAGCAGGTTGCAAGGCGGGATTGAAAATGAGTGCTAAAAAAACGAATTCTAAAAAAAAACAAACCCCAAAGTCATGCACATAGCAAGCCAAGAAGGCTTGCTATGTGCATGACTTTGGCCAGGAACATCAAAACATTCAAATAAATATAACAGACTTACAAATTACCAACATTTCAAGTATCTAGGATCTGTAAAAGCAAATGACGGCAGGGCACCTGATGATGATGATGATGACTATACCAAGGCTTTCAATCGGGTAAGACATGATGAATTGATCAACCAACTGGAGAGACTCAATGTTGATGGAAAAGATCTACGAATAATCAGAAATATGTACTGGGAACAAACAGCTGCAATGAGAACAGAAAACAATATAAGCTCTTTCCAAAACATCAAAAGAGGAGTCAGACAGGGTTGTGTTTTGTCACCAGATCTGTTTTCACTTTACAGCAAAAACATCCTGAGAAAACTAGAAGAAGACCCTGGATTAAAGGTTGGAGGAAAAATGATAAACAACATTTGATACGCAGATGACACCGCGCTAATTGCAGAAAATGAAAGGGACCTACAAAACCTTGTGAATATACTAGAAATAGAAAGCAAAGGAAAGGGGCTGGAACTAAACAGCAGGAAGACTGAAGTCATGGTAATCAGTGAAAAACATGAAATCCCCTCATGCAAAATAACAGCAAATGGCACAACCTTGAGAAAGATTGATAAGTTTAAATACCTGGGAACGATCATTTCATCAGACAGCAGATGTACATCAGAAATAGCCGGCAGAATCGGCCAAGCCAAAACAGCATTCAAGAAGATGACAAGCATTCTTACCAACAAATGCCTATCATTAACATCAGGAAGAGTTCTTGAATGTTATATAGAACCATTACTGTTGTACGGATGTGAGGTGTGGACAGTCAACAAGCAAAGCCTGATTGAGGCAGCCGAGATGTGGTTTCTGAGAAGAGTGTTGAGAGTTCCATGGACAGCAAAGAAAACAAACGAAACAGTCTTGATGGAGGCAGACACAAGTAGATCACTCATAAGGAAGATTAGGAAAAGACAGGCAACTTTATAGGCCATTTTATGAGGAAAGGGGATTTGGAGCACCTGGTCACAACGGGAAAGCTGGAGGGAAAGAGAGCACCAGGCAGACCCAGGGAGAAAATACTAGATGGACTTGCAGAGTGGCTGAAGACGAGGAGGGTGGAGGAGATGCCTGAGGCAACAAGAGATAGAGACAGACGAAGTCCATGATCGCCAACGCCATGCAGCAGGGCACCTGATGATGATGATGATCAATGTAAGTCAATTTCATGTGTTCATGGTTATATCTGTAAGACCCACTCTTGTTCATGAAACTGATCTCACACCCACTCTCCCATCTCCAGACTCCATCTTTACTTCCACCCACCCACCCTTCTAATCTCCAGTCACCAAGGAGATTTTTACCAAAGAGATCCTAGACCAAGATCCTCCAAACAGACAGAAAAATTGCCCACTCACGGTGGTTTCATTGATGAGTTTCTCCAGTGTCTCAAGCTCTACAGCAGTGAAGATGGGGTCCTCTGGGTCAGTCATGTTGTGAACAGTGGCCAGGAAATGTGTGGTGTGATTAAGGTGCTGCTTGAGGGCCTCCAGAGCCTTGGGTCGCTCCTCCTTCTCGTAGACTCGGTGTGAGATGTTTTTCATCAGCTCCTGCAGCTCCCTCAGCTTGGTGATAAACACCTGCCATAACAGCAAAAGTTAAAGGTTATAAAGATAAAGATGAAGGCTGTCTCATAACCCCTCAGACTGTAGGTGGCAGAGACTTCAACTTTAAAAAGTAATATGTCTCATGAACACATGAAAACAGAATGAGAACATGTAGCTAATTAACCCTTTCCCATTTTATCCCGCCTTAGCCCGCCGACCGGGAAACCCCACTTTTTATTTACACCCGCCGCCCGTTACTTAGGCCTGGTGGGGAATTTCCATCATGCTCTAAGCACTAGGGGTTACACACACTTCATGAATGAAGTTTCCCGAGAAAGTCAGGATAAACCAATGAAAGAATGACGTCCAGTTTGGTACCACACATCACCTCATTTACAAGATATCGATCAGCGTCTGACCTTTTCATTCACACGCTTTCTTTGTGCTGAAAATGGCTGCCATTTACGAAGAAGAAATGTTCGAAGATCATACTGAGGAGGAAATGCAAGCTATTTTGAGACAACTGGAGGAGTGTGAAAGAGATTTAGGCAACGAATCTGAAGTCGAAATTGAAGTAGCTGAAGATGGAGATGAAATTGGAAAGATAGTGAAGAGGAAAGTGACCCTGATGACGACGTTCCACTAGCATAGTTGCAGACGATGTGGAGACGTGCAGGCGCGCAGGTCGCAGTGAGTGAATTCGTACTGCCAACTGGCCCTACTGACACTCTTCCTCTCGATGCCAAACCACTGGATTATTTTTTTTTATCTGTGCCTGAGTTGTTTTTTCAAACAGCAGCTGATGAAACCAATAATTATGCCAGGCAAAAGATCACTGCTAAGGGCTTAGCCACAGACCCATTGTGGTCAGACACAACACCAGCAGAAATGAAAGCCTACCTGTCGATGCTGATCATGATGGGGATGAAACCTGTGCCAAGGGTGCACCTCTACTGGTCTACAGACCCAAAATTTTCCGAATCATGGGTCAGTGCTGTCATGCCAAAAACAAGGTTCTTGAAGTTGAATCAATATTTTCACCTGCGAGATACCAGCAACACACCTGGGCGTGACAGCCCTGACTATGATCCCCTCTTCAAAATTAGGCCCTTTCTCAACATGTTGAAGCCCTTGTTAAAGTCACAGTACAATCCAGGCCATGACTTGAGTGTAGACGAGTCCATGATAAGCTTCAAGGGACGGGTGTTTTTTAAACATTCATGCCAGGAAAGCCAACAAAATAAGGCATCAAGGCGTAGCAAATGTGTGAGGCAAAAACCGGCTACTGTGTGGATTTTGACGTCTACACCAGTTGTCACAGTCGTCAGGACACCAGTGTCAGCCTGGGGGAAGAAGTCGTCAACAAACTGGCCTCTGACTACTTCTACCAGAGCAGGCATTTGTACTTTGACTGCTTCTTCGCCTCTGTGCCCCTCCTGAAAAATCTGCGTGCCAAGGGGACATATGCCTGTGCGATATGCCCAACAGGAACGGACTGCCAACCAAGGGGACCTGCTGCAGATGGAGTAGGGATCATTGATAGCCACAGTTTACAAAGATGAGCGCCAAATGTTTATGCTGAGCACCAACCAGCCCCCAGGTAAAACGATGTCAAAGAACAAAGAGACCACCACTGTCATTGCTGCCTACAAGCTCATGGAGGTGTGGACAAATGTACCAACACTTGTCCTACTATCCTGTGGGCCATGCAAACAACAAGTGGTGGAGATATCCTGTGGGCCATGCAAACAACAAGTGTGGATATCCTGTGGGCCATGCAAACAACAAGTGGTGGAGATATCCTGTGGGCCATGCAAACAACAAGTGGTGGAGATATCCTGTGGGCCATGCAAACAACAAGTGGTGGAGATATCCTGTGGGCCATGCAAACAACAAGTGGTGGAGATATCCTGTGGACCATGCAAACAACAAGTGGTGGAGATATCCTGTGGCCATGCAAACAACAAGTGGTGGAGATATCCTGTGGGCCATGCAAACAAGTGGTGGAGATATCCTGTGGGCCATGCAAACAACAGTGGTGGAGATATCCTGTGGGCCATGCAAACAACAAGTGGTGGAGATATCCTGTGGACCATGCAAACAACAAGTGGTGGAGATATCCTGTGGGCCATGCAAACAACAAGTGGTGGAGATATCCTGTGGCCATGCAACAACAAGTGGTGAGATACGTGCATGCAAACAACAAGTGGTGGAGATATATCTTCAATTCCATGATAAATCTTTGCATCGTCAATGCGTTTCTCACCTGGGAGAAATCAGCACATGTAACACCTGTCAAGAAGAGGTACGACCACCTGGCCTTTCGCTCTGCCCTTGTCGACCAGCTTAGAGGAGGCTTCACTTGCAGAAAAAAGGTTGCAGCAAAAAGGAAGCCCGCTTCACAGCCCCCCATTGCCTTTTAGACAATCAACCAGCACAAGCTAGTAAAGAGAGATGGCTGCAAGAGTCTGTCGTCAATGTGTCATCACTGGCGACGCACAGCTAAAGGTGGACAGGTGGAGACATCATGCATGTGCAGTTTCTGTCATGTTACCCTGTAGCACCACAAAAGGGACTGCTTCAGGGACTACCACCATCAAAATCTGGTGGGCCAGCCCAGTCAGGGAGACAACACACCCTAATGTGATGACACGTTTGGTGACAGGTGACAGCTGCTGTGACACTCAGCTGTGACTGTTTACTGTGACAGCCACCTTGGTGGCTGATGTTGAAAAGACACACGACATTCTTGTACACAGTGTGGATGTGTAAATATGTGAATATATATATATAATATATATATGTAAATACTGTACATTGTGTGCTATAACTACCACCAGATACAGAATGATTGAGTAGTTGGTGACATTCATTTTGTGACAAGTGTACATATTCGATTGGAGTATTATGACAGCAGACACAATGGAGGACACGTTCAGGTAGGACCATATGTGCTGTTTGTGACTCACATATGTCCACTGTGTATGTTAAAGGCTAGTTGTGGACTAACAGCATGATGTCATCATGATTTTACCTTGATTTGGTGACAATACAGGGGACAGCAGCATGACACAAGCAGGCAGGACACACATACTGGGGTACATAACAAACTATGACATCTCATGAATAAGTTTGCCAAGTATGGATGCTCTATGATAAACAGTAACCGTGTGGTCCTCTGTCAAATTGCAGAACTACATTTTCTTTAAAAACATTGGAAAATCTCCGAATAGTAGGAAGAGTCTCTCAGCAGAATCTGCAAATGGGAAAGGGTTAATGAAATAAGACAGACGCAAATCATCAGCCAACTGGCCTTTGTCAAACAAGCACAAAAGACTAAAAAAGAAACAGATTCACTAGATTCTCTTTTTGGAAGGTTGAGTATTAAAACTACAATAATATTCAAACAAATATGAATGAAGCAACAACAAAAAATCCAAATAAAACAAATTCACTAGATTCTCTTTTGGAAGGATAAGTATTAAAACAATTATAACACAAAAATTTATGAGTTCATTATAAACAAAGTAGCCATTAATCTTAATGGCTTTAACCTGCCGAATAATGTGCATGTGCCAAAAATCACAGAGAGAGAGAGAGAGAGAGAGAGAGAGAGAGAGAGAGAGAGAGAGAGAGAGAGAGAGAGAGAGAGAGAGAGAGAGAGAGAGAATTCTTTGCATTTCTTGATTTTACACAGGAATTATGCGACTTGTAATCATTCATATTGTTGTTTGATAAACAACATACTAAAGTGTTGACAAAGCACGTTTTAATGTTAGCTTATTCTTTGAGTACAAATATTTACTTTGTATTTTGCAAATTTATATTTGATTTCAAAGAAAAGAACCTTCAATGTAATGTGAAAAAAACAAGAAAAAAAAAAGAAAAGAAAAAAAATCATAAGATTTGAGACAATGACAACATACCAGCTACCTCAAAAAGATAACTTCTCCAGCTCAACAAAACATAAGAAAAGTTATTGGCAAGAGCAAAATTGCCGCAATGCCAGTTCAAATCACTCATGATAAACAAAATATCAATGAAAAGTTGAAGAGGAAGGCGTAAGAGTAAAAGCAAATTCGGACATGAAAAAAACAAACAAACCAAAAACAAAAGAAAAAACAGGGAAAAATAGAAAGCCAAGACAAAGTCAACTTGTTTGAGTCTGTTCCTTGCTGCATGGCTAGAATGAAGAAAGACTGATGAGAATTATTCAGTAATTTGTGAGTGGATCACTGGGAGCCATAGACAGCTACATGAATTCTGGCCACTAAATAAGAGTGAAATTGGTCAAGTTAGCTATGGTTTTTGATCTGGTGTGTATAAGTTAAAACAGATGATTAGTTGTTTGTCCTAAACCCAGTAAATTTGTTTCTTTATCGTCTTCTCTGTTTGAAATACTCTTCCTTTTCTTTAAAAAGAGAGACTGAAAAAGAAGAACTACAACAAGAATAACAACTACTACTACTACTACAAAAACAACAACAGCAAAACTCTCCTCATTACCTCTTTATCTGCATCGTCGGGTTGCTCATACAGCCAATCAGAAGCCTCTGACATCTGCTGTAAAATGGCAGTACGGTCCTCTTCTGTGGAGCAGGCTTCGTGGGGTTCCTGGCTAAGTTTGTCCTGAGTGTCAAAGATGTATCCCTCCAGTTCATTCTTGGCTTTCTCCAGCGCCGCCTTCTCCTGATCCTTCTTCTGCAGATTGGCTAGTCTGAGGAACAGATTGTGGTAATGATGCAGTTTTCATCTCTTACACTCCTGCAGATTTCATGTGAGAATTCATGGCTGGACTGATGATGATCATCATCATGATGACAACAATGATGATAATCACAGTTACACAGCACATCCCCAAAAGTAAGCTCCCTAGCACTTTGCACTTTACAGAAAATGTTGTGCAAATAAATCATCATACTAAACATGACATGAAATAGAACAGAAAAAACAACAGTATCACTGAAAAAGAATACATCAGTATCATATATATATGACACAAAAGTTTCCATGTGAACCCATATACAGACTTACAAAACACATATGAACACACACACAAGAACTACATATGCACACAAGGCCACGCACACACACACACACACACAAAAAACTAAACAGGGACTCATGCTGTTGAATGCACATACACTTCACATACACTTGACACAAGGCTTGCAAACATATTGATGAAACATATACAACATTTTCTCACACAACTACTCATACAAGGACAATACAGACAACAGGGTGAAACAGGAGAAAGGAGAAAGAGCAGAGACTAAAATCAGTAACAGTATTGTTTGAACAGATGAATTTTGTTAAAAGCTCTTGAAAGAGAATAAAATTGAGATCATTGCCGAGAAGACTACGCCGACCAATGACATCAGCATTGCACTAAGGGTCAGAGGACAATAGCTGGAGACAGTGCATCATTTCAAATGCCTAGTGGCAACTGTCAAAGATAAAAGCTCCAAGCCTGAATTGCTTTCCAGGACTGTGCAGATAACAACAGTGCTGACAAGACTGAAACCAATATGGAAAGACAACAATATCTTGCTCAGCTCTGAAGTAACATTACTGTGCAGTTTCCTTTACGCTTGCAATACATGGACTCTTACAGCTGACTCACAGGAGAGGATCCAAGCCATGGTGACAAGCTGCTATTGAAGGATTTTGTGTATCTCATATACAGGCTGGATAAGAGAAGAAGATAGTTTCCTCTGAAAATTGGCCAGGGTCCTGGGACAATGTTCTGTAATTCTGAGGCATTATGGATGCATTTCCTGATGGCAAATACAATAATTCAGTAATATTTCCTCTGAAAAATTTTTTTCCCCCTCTGAAACTAGGACTTCATCCGCTGAAATTAGCAGATCTGCTGAGAGTTACCCAGCCTGCATATAACAACTGCATCACCAAAGAGATTGTACGCAGTGGAATCAAACTAACTGTAGGCCTATTTGAAGACCTTCTGACAACGGTAAAAAAGACACAACATGAAGTGGTACAACATATTACAAGATCCTCAGGCCCTGCAAAAATCATCCTGAAAGGCACATTCCCAGGGGGAAGAAGATGTGGAAGACAAAACAGATGGAAAGACAACATCCAAGAATAGAGAGGCCTGAACTTCAGCAGTGTCCAGAGAGTGGCAGAGGACTGGAAGAAATGGAGGAAATTTGTCACAAAATCATCAGTAATGATCCTACCACCTGCAGGTTTCAGGCTGCTCAACGTAACGTAAAAAGAGGACATAGACTGTAGATGACTTCACTACTTCTGAGGTTGGTAATCTTTTCATTTGTAGGTTAGCATCAAGCTGAAGATCTTTAACTAGCAATGCTGCATGAAAAATTTAACTACGGTTATGAGTTAAAAGATTTAATGGTTTTGAAGATATTGTTCTGATCACAAAGCAGTTAAATTTTTTTCAAATTGGAGCAGTACCGGTAGTTCACAAGATATGCCAATTTGAAGCATCAAAATTTTCTTCAAAACTGGTCTCAAGTTTTAGTGGGACAAAGTAGAGGTGCATGGGACCAGCTATCACAGAACAAACTCATCAAACAGCATGGTATGCTGATTTTGCTGGAAATGACATTCATTTTTAATTATGCGACAGACAGGATCAAATGTCATGAAATTTTGGTTGTTGATGTATTTTTGTGAGCTGAATTAATTAAAACCACAATCAGAACTCTGCAACAAGCTATTTTTGTCTTATTACAGGAAACACATAAAATTCTGGCAAGTTTCATCATTTTTTCATTAAAATTGTCCACACTATACCAGTCATCATAATCATCAGGTGCCCTGCCGCATGGCGTTGGCAATCATGGACTTCCATCTGTCTCCATCTCTCGTTGCCCCTAGCGTCTCTCCCACCCCCTCGTCCCCAGCTACTCTGCAAGTCCGTCCAGCATTTTCTCCTTGGGTCTACCCAGTGCTCTCTTTCCCTCCAGCTTTCCCATTGTGACTAGGTGCTCCAAATCCCCCTTCCTCATAAAATGGCCTAAAATGTTGCCTGTCTTTTCCTAATCTTCCTTATGAGTGATCTACTTGTGTCTGCCTCCATCAAGACTGTCTCGTTTGTTTTCTTTGCTGTCCATGGAACTCTCAACATTCTTCTTAGAAACCACATCTCGGCTGCCTCAATCTTGTTCTGGCTTTGTTTGTTGACTGTCCATGCCTCACATCCGTACAACAGTAAAGGTTCTATATAACATTCAAGAACTCTCTTCCTGATGTTAATTGATAGGCATTTGTTGGTAAGAATGCCTGTCATCTTCCCGAATGGTGTTTTGGCTTGGCCGATTCTGCCGGCTATTTCTGATGTGCAATGATCGTTCCCAGGTATTTGAATTTATCAACCTGTGTCAAGATTGTGCCATTTGCTGTTATTTTGCAAGAGGGGATTTCATGTTTTTTACTGATCACCATGACTTCAGTCTTCCTGCTGTTTAGTTCCAGCC
Organism: Monoplex corrugatus; assembly: GCA_030674185.1. Lineage (NCBI taxonomy): Eukaryota > Metazoa > Mollusca > Gastropoda > Littorinimorpha > Ranellidae > Monoplex > Monoplex corrugatus. The sequence goes on from JAPXFY010000034.1 coordinate 13,756,871, forward strand.
CCTTACCTTTGCTTTCTCTTTCTAGTATATTCACAAGGTTTTGTAGGTCCCTTTCATTTTCTGCAATTAGCATGGTGTCATCTACGTATCGAATGTTGTTTATCATTTTCCCTCCAACCTTTAATCCAGGGTCTTCTTGTAGGTTTCTCATGATGTTTTTGCTGTAAAGTGAAAACAGGTCTGGTGACAAAACACAACCCTGTCTGACTCCTCTTTTGATGTTTTGGAAAGAACTTACATTGTTTTCTATTCTCATTGCAGCTGTTTGTTCCCAATACTTGGGACTGGCACAGAAAAACGCTCTGCTCTGTCCTACTTCATCCACGACAACAACGTCGATGTCTTTGCTGTGGTGGAAACTTGGTTTCGTGCTGAAGGTGACGAGGCTAAGTGCCGTGACATCGCTCCCCCTGGCCACCACACCCTCTCCTTCCCCCGCCAGTCCCGTGGTGGTGGCATTGCTTTTGTTGTTGCTGATCCACTCTCCCCTTTCCTCTCCACCAAATCCTCCTTCCCTTTCACCCACACTTCTTTCGAACTGGCACAACTTACCCTCACCTTCCCCCACCACACTTTCCACCTTCTGTGTTTGTATCGTCCTCCTCCAAACTCTAAGAACCGTCTCACTGACTCCAACTTCATTGACGAATTCCCGGATCTGCTGTCCTACTGTAACTCCCTCCATGGTTCCTACATCATCGCTGGCGACTTTAACATTCATTTTGATCGCCCCTCCGAACCCACCACCTCCAAAGTCATCGATTTCCTGGACTGCTACGGCCTGGTTCAGTGCGTCCACGCTCCCACTCACATTCGTGGGCACACATTGGATAATATAATCCACAGGACTGACCAGACCATGGTGAGTTCCATCATCATCGACCACACCCTCCCATCTGACCATGTCTGCCTTGTTGCTGATCTTCATTTTTCCCGCCCTCCACCCCGCAAAACGTACATTCAAGCCAGACACCTTTCTGCAGTGGACATGACTGTCTTTGAGGCTGACCTTCAGTCTCTCTTATCTGCTTCCCCGCCAAACCACACCTGATGACCTCAACTCCCTTCTCCTTGGGCTCCTGGATCGGTTCGCTCCTGCCTGTGGCCGTCTTGTTTCCAAGAGGCCACCATCACCTTGGTTCTCCTCCATTGGGCCTCAGCTGCAAGCGGCCAAGTGTGAAAGGCGCAGAGCCGAGAGACAGTGGCTCAAGTCTAGTCTGACTGTTCATAAGCAAATTTTTCAAACTGCCAACAAAATTGTTAATAGCCTCGTAGATGCCTCTAAATCAGCCTATTACAATGCTAAAATTCTTGCCTGTTCCACTTCCAAACAACTGTATAATATAACTAATACTCTTCTTGGCAAAACTGGCTCTTCTCCTCTTCCATCTCACCTGCCACCTTCTGATCTTCCACAGGCTTTCTCTGACTATTTTTTCAACAAGATTGCTAACCTCAGGCTTTCTCTCGATTCCACGACGAGCACTCATGCTACATTTCCTGAACCCCCTTTCTCTGGAATCCCCCTTACTTTCTTCCAACCCGTTTCTGAGGACTTTGTTAAGAAAATCATCATGAAATCTGGCATTAAAACCTGTGAACTCGACCCATTGCCAGCTTCTTTTCTCACCCATTGTCTCGATACTCTTCTCCCTCACATCACCAATATCATTAACCATTCCCTCTCAACTGGCTCCTTTCCTTCTTCTTTCAAGTCAGCAATTGTAAGACCTCTTCTAAAAAAGACGACTCTTGACCCTGAGAATTTGAAAAACTATAGACCTGTGTCAAATCTTCCTTTTCTTTCCAAGGTCTTAGAGAAAGTTGTTCTTGACCAGCTGTTAAACCACCTTCATTCCAATAACCTTGTCTATTCCCTTCAGTCTGCTTACCGTTCTGGACATAGTACCGAAACTGCTCTTCTCAAAATCTGCAACGACTTACTGACTACTCTCGACTCTAACAACGTATCACTTTTGACTCTCTTGGACCTATCTGCTGCCTTTGACACTATTGACCACTCTATCCTTCTCTCCCGTCTACATCACTCTTTTGGGCTCCATGATACTGTCTTGAACTGGTTTCATTCTTACATCACCAATCGTCTGCAAGTAGTTTCTGTCAATGGTCTTTCTTCTAATCCTTCCTGTCTGACTTACGGAGTGCCACAAGGATCTGTTCTGGGCCCCCTACTTTTCATTCTCTACACCTACCCTGTCTCCTCTATTGTCCAAGAACACCTGCTTCAGCATCATTCTTTCTCGGATGACAATCAGCTGTATGTCTCTGGGCCTCTCCCTGACCTTCCCATCATGATCCAGAAAACCCAATCTTGTGTAGCTGACCTGAAGGATTGGATGACTGAAAACAAACTGAAATTAAATGAAGAGAAATCCGAATTGATCTTGATCACCCCACCCAAACTCCAAAATCACCCCTCTCTTCCAACCTCTGTCACACTTGTTGACTCATCTATCCCTCTCTCCCATTTTGCCCGTAACCTTGGTGTAACTCTTGATCAAACCCTGTCCTTCCGCCAGCATGTGAGCAACGTCTGTCGGACTTGTTTTCTTGAACTCCGCCGAATTGCTTCTATCCGCCACCTCCTCTCAGAAGACACGACAAAGGCTCTTGTCTGTGCATTTGTTCTATCCCGTCTCGATTACTGTAATGCTCTTTTTTCTGGTTCCCCCTCTCATCTCATTAACAAACTTCAGAAAGTTCAAAATCATGCTGCCCGTCTCATCTTCCGCTCTTCAAAATTTAACCATGTTACGCCATTGCTCTGTTCTCTCCACTGGCTCCCTGTTCAGCAAAGAATATCCTACAAGATTGCCTGCCTCTGCTTCAAATCTATTGAGTCTTCCTGTCCTGAGTATCTCACCCATCTGTTACATCTCTACACGCCATCTCGAGCTTTGCGGTCCTCATCTGATACCCGTCTCTATAGTATCCCCATAGTCCGCACTAAAAGGTTTGGGCAGCGTTCTTTTTCCTATCAAGCTTCAACCATCTGGAATCAGTTACCTCGCTCTCTTAGATACTCACCCTCTCTGTCCACATTCAAACGCTCCCTCAAAACTTACCTGTTTCCCAAAACTGGTAATCTCTGCCCCCTTCCCCCCATGTAATGTAATGGTGACATTATAGTGTCTTAGTGTCAATGTGTCATTGTATTTGCATGTCATGCTGTGTGTGTGTTTGTGTGTGTGTGTGTGTGTTTGTGTGTGTGTGGGTGCTTCTGTGGGTGTGTGTGCTTGTGATTCTGGTTATATGTTTTGCCATTGTAAACGCCTAGGGCATTAATTTGATTAGGCGTACTAAATGTTCATAATAATAATAATAATAATAATAATACTTATTTCTGATTATTGTAGATCTTTTCCATCAATATTGAGTTTCTCCAGTTGGTTGATCAATTCATCATGTCTTACCCGATCGAAAGCCTTGGTGTAGTCAACAAAGCATAAATACAAATCCTTATTCATCTCAATTGACCTCTCTATGATAGTTCTTAGGATGTATATGGCATTAATAGTCCCTTTCCCTTCCACAAATCCACACTGTTCTTCTATTTCTCATTTGATTCTATTCCTTGTCCTCATCATGATTATTCTTAACAGGATTTTTGTTACATGACTCATCAAACTGATTGTGCAATGGAGTTCGCATTCTATAGCCCCTGTCTTCTTTGGAAGTGCAATGAAAATTGATTTTGACATATCTTTGGGGATTTTTCCAGTGTCGTAAATTTCATTTAGGAGGACTGTTATTTTTTCTATGCCAAATTCCTCCAGGGTTTCAATCATCTCTTTAGTAATGTTATCTGGTCCTGGGGCTTTTCCTGGTTTCATCTTTTTCAGTGCCGCTCTAACTTCATTTTTCATTATGGGTGGTCCTTCAAAGTTCTTTTTTATAATGTGTTCTTCATTTCTGTCATCCTCAAAAAGGTCTTTAAAGTGCTCTCCCCATCTATCTAATATTTTGTCCTTTTCCATAATGAGCGTGCCATCTTTCGATTTCAAGCACCCAGTTGATGTGCATGTATTTTTCCTGTGGATAATTTCTTCAATTCATCTGTACATACCCTGAGGATCCATTTTGTGTCGGTCTTCCATTTCTTTGCACTTTGTTTTCAGCCAAGCTTCCTTAGCTTCATTGCACCTATTCCTGATCTCCTTGTTTATCTTCCTATAGATCTCTTCGTTTCTCTTTGCCTTCCTCCTTTCCTCCATCAAGCCCAAAATTTCATTAGTCATCCAGGTCTTTTTTGCTTTTCTATCTGCCCTAGGGATTTCCTCACAAGTTTCATTTATCGAATTCCTCAACTTTGTCCATTGTTCCTCACTGTCACGAGCGTCTTCCAGAGCACTGAATCTGTTTTGAACATGTACATTAAACTTTTTACATATCATTTCATCTGTCTTTAAGAGTCCAAGGTTTAATTTGATGTTGTTTTTGGTCTATTTCCTTTTCCTCAATTTCAGTCTAAATCTTCCCACTACAGGATTGTGGTCACTGTTGCAGTAGTGTTTTTGCTGACAGTAAAGAATTTCTAAATCTTTTGTTGATCAGGATGTAGTCAATCTGATTTTTGGTATTATCTCCTGGACTCATCCAAGTCCATTTTTTTCTGTTTGGTTGCTCAAACCAGGTGTTTCCAACTATGAACTCATTCATCTATGCCCATTCTGCAAGTTTCTCACCCCTTTCATTTTGCGTACCAAGGCCATGAGGTCCAACTATATCCTCCACCCTATCCTGTCCCACTTTAGCATTAAAATCTCCCATTATTACAGTAACTTCTTGTGATTTACATTGGACTTTGGCCATCTCTAATACTTCGTAGAAGTTGTCAATGTCTTCCTGAGTACTTGCGGATGTTGGTGCATACACCTGAATGATGTTGATATCAAATGGTTTGCCTCCCAACTTGACCAGCAAAACTCTGTCGGACACAGCCCAGTATCCCTTAACTGCCTTTGACTTGTCTTTGTCCATCATGATGCCTACTCCTGTTTCATGTGAGTTACCATCAGAGTATATCATTGTGTATTCTCCTGATGTTATCATGCCTGCCCCCTTCCATCTCACTTCCCCTAATCCTAAAATACCAATGTTAAGTCTTTCCATCTCTGTTTTGATATTTTCTAATTTACCCTTCTGCAACAGTGTTCTTATATTCCATGTTGCAACTTTGATGTTTTTAAATCTGAGTTTAGAGTTCGCAGTAACTTGCTGACGGTCTGGTGTCACCTGCGCCGCATGACGATCCCTACCGGACAAAGCTGCTCCATAGGAGCACCTATTCACATTGTTGTCATGATTTATTTTTCTGTTTCTGTTCATAACCTGGGAAAAATTACAATGGTGGTTTCCCGTTGCCTTCCATCAGTTTGTGTACGGTCTCTCCCACCGGCGTGTGGATATGCCCTGGTGCCCACGAACCAGACCCCCAAGCTATGGGTGAATAGCTCCACCGCCTTGTGGACATCTCGGGAGAGAGTAAGGCTAGCGGAGAGACTATACCAGTAGCAGACAAAATTAAAGCAAAAAACAAAAAGTGTCATGACTTGCTACTTCAGTAGGTTTATGAACAATTTTTAATATTTCATCAGGTTCTGTACATGTAAAAGGAAACAGAGAATCAGTGACTGCTGGAATCACTTAAATAATCAAACTATTAAAATTACTACATGCTTTTATGCTGCAATCTATCCAAAAATATCATCCGACCAAAATTCTACTAAAAAATAAGAATACATACAGGTGAATGGACCAGCAAAACAGAGACTGATAGGACGAGATGACAGAAAGCAAGGGAGCATGGCAAAAAACAAAGCAAAAGAAAAGAGGATGTTCCTGGCACAGAATTTCTAGAAGGTGGGTATACTATTTATACTAAAAGAGCCTCCAGCATCCCCAGGGAAGTACAAGTGCATATATATCCTAACAAACGCTGCACAGAATACTTCAAAATAATTCGTACCCTACCTTTTCTTGGCTTCCTGGAGTTTGTCAGCAGATATATCAGCTATGTCTTTCATCTCAATGCTGACTTCAATGTTTTCCTTTAGCACCACTATCTTTGGTGCAGCAGGCTTCTGCAACAAGATACAAGATACTTCATTGCCAAGCTCCAAGAATAAAAATAAATTTAACTTTTTTTATTCATTTTTTTTGTTTCACAATAAACGGACATCTAACACACAATGTGGCAATGAAAAATGACAACAACAAAAATGTTACACATATGAAAAGACAATGTTGGCACATGAACGCCACATAGTATATAGAATATACATAATGATATTTTATACATTGGAAGTTTAAAAAATGAACATTAAAGACTTAGCACATGTCAACATTTCCCCTATGAACCCGTTTCACAAACTACATACCTTTGCTGAACGACAATCAAGCATCAACGAACAATGTGGTAACAGAAATGATATCAATTCATACATCATCATCATCATCATGTGCCCTGCCGCATGGCATTGGTGATCATGGCCCTCCATATGAAGCTATTCCTCGTCGCTGCAACTACATCATCCACCCTCTCTGTCCTCAACCACCCTGCAAGTCCATCCAACATTTTCTCCCTGTGTCTACCTGGTGTTCTCTTTCCCTCCAGTTTTCCTGCTGTGACCAGGTGCTCTAATTTCCCTTTTCTCATAAAATGACCTATAAATGTTGCTTGTTTTTTCCTAATCTTCCTTATCAATGATCTTCTTGTGTCTGCCTCCATCAAGACTGTCTCGTTCGTTTTCTTTGCTGTACATGGAACTCTCAACATTCTTCTTAGAAACCACACCTCAGCTGCCTCAATCTTGTTCTGGCTAGTCCTAAAATATTGATGTTAAGTCTTTGCATCTCGATCTTGATATTTTCCAGTTTTCCCCTTTGCAGCAATGTCCTCACATTCCATGTTGCAAATTATATATTACATTCCTGCCCTATCATTTATACGGCAGGCCTGGAGAAGATTAAAATTTTCTACTAGCCAGCTGGACTAGTGGATTTTAAAATCTATCAGCCCGCAGATATTTTCACTAGCCCGACATGTTGCCCCCAAAAATAGTGAAATTCTCTTTATGATGATGACTAAAACATTTAGCAGAATAAGCCATTATTACAACATATGTGGTCAAACTTTCTTCTGGAGACTTTCATCAGGATGGGGGGTGGGGAAGGTGAACAGTAGGAGATCTAGTGATAACACGAAGAGGTAAAAGGCAGATGATTGACTTCAAAGTTTACATGTATTCTCTGTGTAAGTTAGAGAGAGTTCTTTAGTTAAATATATATATGTTTATAATCCTTGTCTTTTTGCTTACGTAGTCAAATTTTATTTTAGTCTAATTGGTCGTTTGTTATGTTTTGCAAATTACTTCATTGTCATCCTGCACGATTTTTCTCCTGTCATAATTTCAATCACTTTTAAAGTGTGAATGTGTGTGAGGGAGAGAAAGAGACAGAGCATGAAACCATTGAATGTCAGGAGGGAGGGGGAGAGAGAGAGAGAGAGAGAGAGAGAGAGAGAGAGAGAGAGAGAGAGAGAGAGAGAGAGAGAGAGAGAGAGAGAGAGAGAGAGAGAGAGAGAGACTGAAAACTGAAACTGTTTATTGTCATTACCCGAAAAGGTCTTTTGACAAGGGGGATAACAATTTTCCAGTAGTGCGACACATAATCCACTCTTTGTATGTGCGCAAATTCTTCACTCATAATCAAAAAAAATATCGAACATCCATTCCTTGAATAGTCGAACATATTCAAATCATATATAATGAACAATCATCCATTTTATCAGTACTACATAATGCAAACAAACAAAAAAATATCAGAACAGTGTTCCTACATTCAGGCCAATAATTTGTCTAGGTTTAGGCAAACCAAAATCTTTTTCACACACCCACACACACGCACCCATATACACTCACGCGCGGGCGCGTGCTTGTGTGCACGCACACACACACATCAAAACTGTAATATGATGAAACATCTGGGCTAGACCACCCAAACCTTACATTTAGTGATAATAATATAATCTTCACATAACTGCCCCATAATACTCTGTTAACAAGGGACATCACTATGCCTTTTATTTATTTGTTTTTGGTTTGTTTTTGTTTTTTTGTTAACATGTATAGTAGACCCTTAAGTGTCTATATACCCTTTCAATATCCACTTCTAACATATTCTACAAATATACCATTATTTTCATATTATTAGCTACACTTAAATTATCGGCAAACAAAGCAAAATAAAGCAAATGAAAACAGCTCTTTACAAAAGTCTATAATAAAGCCTTTAGGCTTCTTTTGGAGTTAACGTGATATAGCCCATATCAGTCAAAAGAGATTAAATTAATCCCAGTATGATATTGTCTAGCACTATTGTCAGGCTTGTAAGTGTTTATGTCTTATTTTTTGTGCTTCCGCAATGTATAGTGCCACTGATTTGATTATGACTTCGTCATCAGACGACAAAATAGATACAACATCTTGTCTTTTGGCCATGTCGGATTCAAAAACTTTGCATTTTCCACGTATTGTGTCAAAAATTTGGCATTGGAATAAAAAGTGTTTTTCATTATCGACATTGTTTCCACATAAGGAGCAAGGATATACTGTGGACGTCCCAGGTTGAAACCAATTTTTATTTGCATTGAAACCAAGTGTTCTTAATCTAAATCTTGCGTAATTAGTTCTTTGCCATTTATCCGTAACAACACTGAGATATTTTTCGGTTTGAAAAACATCTTTAAATGAGAAGAACCAACTATATTTTTCTTTGTTTTCCATATCTGAGTGCCAATTTTGTTTAAACGAACAAATAAGCCTGTCTTTAAATTCATTAATAAACTAACACTCATTTCCTACTCCCTGGGACAACCACACGATTCCAAACCCAAGTTCTGATAAAGCCTTTTTTACCTGATAGGCACAGTTCTGTTTTCCTATTTCCATTTGAGTAACCGTCATTTCATATGCCTGTTTACATAACCGAGATTGTGGAAGCCTTAACAATTTCAACCAGTATTTAATACTCTTCACAAAGGTTCTAATGTATAAAGGATATCTTCCAGTTTCTCCATATAAAACAGTGTTAGAAGAGTGAATTGGTACAGCCAAAAAACGTTTTATAGCATATGTATGCACTTTTTCCATATGTGGATTTACAGTAAGACCCCATACTTCAGCTGCATATGTAAGTAAAGGTTCTATCTGTGTATCAAACATTTTCCAATATAAATTACAATCAATAGAATTGAGCTTCCTTAAGGATTTTAGAATTTCAATAACACCCTTTTTCCCTTTATTACAAGATTCTTCCCATGCATAATTTAAACTTAATTTTGTCGAAAATATCATTCCTAAGTATTTATAAGAATTAACAACTTTAACCTCGTTAAGTCCATAAAACCATTTTTCGTATTTTGATAAATGTCCACCCTTCCTGAAAATCATAATATTAGTTTTATCCATGTTAACTGTTAAAGCTAGTCGATCCGATTCTTCCTTTAAGACATTTAACTGGTTTTGTAAGCCTTTGACTGTACCAGAGAGAAGAATAACATCGTCTGCAAACAGCAATAGGAATATCTCAATAACCCCAGGGATGATTTGAATGCCATGCCTGCCTTTTCTTGACAGTTCCACTGCTAATTCATTAATGAAAAATGAAAACAATTGAGGACTCAATTGACACCCCTGTTTCACTCCTTTACTGGCTTTAGGGCATTCGAAATAATCTGAATATACACACTTCTCACGCACGCATGCAAGCACTGAGTTGTAAACTCCTCTTAGGGCCATATATAATTTTCCATTCACACCACTTTTACGTAATACATTCCAAAGATTATTACGATTCACAGAATCGAATGCCTTCCTAAAATCCACAAATGCAACATAAATAAAGTTTCTTATTTAAAAGTAAATGCTTCTGCACAAGGGAGTAAAGTGTGAAAATATGATCAATTGTACTGTATTTTGCTCTAAATCCAGCTTGTTCTTCAACTATTTTCTCTTCTTTTTCTGCCCACTTTGTTAATCTCTTATTCAAAATATATGTATAAACTTGACTCACTATACTTGTTAGAGCGACTCCTCTATAATTATCTGGATTATTCACATCTCCTTTTTTATGAATCGGGATTATTATGGACTTTGCCCATTCTGACGGGAAAATGCCATTATCAAAAAGCTTGTTACATAAATGGACAAGGAAATCAATTACATTAGCATTTGCATGTTTTAACATTTCGCTGATTATTTGATCTGGTCCTGCGCTCTTTCCTGCTTTCAAATGCCTGATACTCGCAGTCACTTCTTCTTTAGTTATAGGCTCATTGAAAAGTGGCTCAAAATTATTTTCTTCCTCTACTATATTACTCTCTTGTGCAGTATTTCCCCCGATATCATTGAAAACACTGCAGAAATGATTGTACCATTGTTCAATAGAGATTTCATTGTACACAAAGGCCTTTCTATTAACAGATCTTATTATTGACCAGAATGTCCTGGAGTCATTGATGGAATCTTTGAGTGTTCTTATTTTCTTATCTTCGTATTCCCTTTCTTTCGTTTTCCTTAGTTTAACATACTCTTTTCGTGATATGACATATGCTTCTCTTTTTTCTCTTTTTTCTTTTTCTGTTTTGCATCTCTGGAATCTTTTCAGTAGCCTCTTAACTTCTTGTTTCTTTCTTTCACATTCCTTATCAAACCAATCATTCTGTTTCTTTTGTCCTTGTCTCACTGTTCGTACCATACACGCAGCTGCCCCACATAAAGCCTTAGTAAACTGCTCCGAACTGTCATTCACATTATAATCTAACAAACCGAAAGCTGTCTGTAGACAATTGTTGAACTCAGAACTATCAAGCTCGTTTACAAATAAACTTGCTAATTCTTCAGACCATACAATTTTTTCTTCCCCTTGTTGTCTTGCACTTTCTACATCTGTATGATTATTTCCCCTTTTCCATATTACCTCAACAGGTAGATGCCATGAATCAACATAGTTACCTACCCGTAAATCAAAGCATAATACCAGATTATAGGGAACAAGAAAATAGTCAATCACACTACACCCATTTGGAGACACAAAAGTGTATTCACCCTCTGTATCTCCATCACAAAAACCATTCAAAATAACCATATCCAACATGAAACATAAGTTCAACAATGTTTTGCCAAAACTATTCACAGTTTCATCTTTAGAACAACGTACATCACATTCATTATACATTCTGTCATACTCAATGTCTTCCAAATAAGTAGTCATGTCTTCAGGCGCAAACTGTTCGTGACCTGTTCTAGCATTGAGATCTCCCATAATTATAAAATGTGTTTTTTCTTTTTCAAACTGTTGTAGCATTAATTCTTCCAGCATCAAGATCCCATCTTTAATTAATGTTTCGTTATATCTAGGGCTTCCTTCTGGCGCAACATAACATGCAATCAAAATCAGATCTTTGTCTAAATCAAATACATTTTTGTTTACTCTGATGGCAATGGTGTTATCATAATCTAACATTATTTCTTTCACACAATTTTCTATTTTTTTTCACCAACAATAAAATCACCCGAATTCCTGCCATGGTGTGACAATTTCTTAGCTGGAGCGTAAAACTTCAAATAATCAGTGAACAAACAGCTGAAATCAAACGAAGTATCAAGAAAACATTCAGTGAGACAAACAAAATCAAATTTTGTTACATAATTTATGAAGGAAACGTTCTTCAATTTACTGTACAAATTTTCAATGTTGTAATTCAAAAAGGACCACTGGTTTGGATGGCCATGCCTGTCCTATGGCTTTCTGGAAGTACCGGAACGCAAGCTCCTATTGCCAAGGTTACCGCCTGCTCCTCTGCCGCGGGCCGTGCTTGTTGACGTCCGTCGCGGTTGGCTGCCCATGCTCACCCTCCCACCTGTCTGTCGGTCTGCCGCAGGACTGCCGTGTGATGCACGTGCGTCCGTGTCTGTAATACGCCCGGTGTCATGCCCCTGGGAACTCCTGTTGGCGTCACGCTAAAGCTCGGCCCGGTTTGCACGTGGGATGACAGGCGGGGAAGAGGAGGAGGAGGAGGAAGGGGAACCACCACTCGCGACTCTGCCCCCGTTAGAGGTGACAACTCCCCTGGTCATCTCCGCATCTTGAGGGGGTTCCCCACCAGTGACTTCATCCCGCCGATTGGCGAAGGTGGACGTGTCTCTCACGTCGGAAGAGGAGGTGTGTTTAGGTTGTAAGTCTGAAACTGTGGCACCACTCACAATCTGAGCATAAGATCGCTGTTCTGGTGGTCTTGGTCCAATCACCAATTGTCCCTTTTGGAAGTATGCTCTTTTGCCTTCACTACGTGCTCTTGCAACAATTTGTGCCTGTGTTCTTGTTAGGTCGTTTGCGACCCTGATACCTTTCACATCTAGTTTTCGTCGTATGTCTCTGTTTGTAATAATCAGCATTTTGTCTCTCCACCTGGTGAATTTGACTATCATTGGTTTGGGTTGTCCTTGTCTTGTCTGTCCAGTTCGATGTGCTCGTACGATGTCATCAGTAGTCCAGACTTTAGGGTCGTCAATACTATTGAGAACGTCAATGACTGCAGTAGCACATGAGTCAAACGTTTCCCTAGATTCTTGCTGAGAAATCCCGAAAAAACGTAAATTATCTCTTCGTGAGAAATCTTCTAACCTGTCTGTGTCTGACTTTAATTGGGCAACATCGTGTCTCATATCCCTGATTGTCTCTGTGAGTTGTTGTATTTCCTCTTTCTCATCATTAGATTCCTGGAACAGTTGTTTTATGTCACCATTCATATCTGTCACTGTCTCCATCAGGTTTCTGTGATCTTTCTCCAGCCTGTTACACCTGTTGTTGATTTCCTCACATCGTTCTTTCACTTGACGTAGCTTGTCTTTGATCTCACCAAGATCATTCCTTATCAATTTGGTTTGCTCAGAGAACTGTGTTGCTGCATCACTTGCATGAGTCTGTCAACCATGTTATCATTTCCGTCCTCTGTGTGTGTGGTACTGTCAGTGATAGGGCCGGGATTTGTCTCTATGTCACCGCTGAGGAACAGCCTTCTCACGCAAAACACGATGTGCTGCACGCACACGGCCGAGAAAAGCAATGACACGTGCATGGCTACCTGACATACACCGTCGGTGACACATATCTCCTCTTCTGCCCCCAGTCTTGTTCCTTTTATTTTTTCTTGTTCAGCTTGTCTTGCCATTTTAAATGACAACATTTCATGTGCATTACAAAAGAAACTGTCAATGAATGTCACAAATGCAATAAATACCACAAAGGCGACAAGAATATCCAAAGATGACCAGACTGTGTTATTGTCACTGGCCTTGCTCACCTGTACGCACCTCAAACTTTTTCGAGCACACCTTCTTGACCCAGATTTGAAATGTCCACAGAAAATGCCGATAGCAGCTCTCCACACTTCAATGCCCACCATTTTCCTGCACTGTCTCTCACATGGAACTATCACTGAAGCACTGCACAGGATAGCTGTTTGATACAGCTCATCAAAACACTGTCATGGAGAAAAGTATACACAGCAATTCAAAACAGCTGCTATTCGACGCCATTACCCAGCATGCCGAGAGAGAGAGAGAGAGAGAGAGAGAATGTGTACACATATGTGTGTGTAACATATGCATAACACAAATACTGGTAGAGAGAAATGTTGGTATTGGTGAGACTTGGTAAGTATATTCATTAAAAGCAAGTCTAGTAGAACAGTTGGCAGTTCAAAGATGGTTAGTTTGCAGCTTTTTAAAGCTTTTTTGTTTCCATCAGATCACCAGCCACATCTTATCTGTTGGCTAGACCTGTAGTGGTAATGAGCTATGTATCTGTTGGCTTTTGCTGATTGGTTGATGTGTGTGTTGTTTTGTTTTTTTGTTTGTTTTTTAAATTTTTTTTATTTGTTGTTGTTGTATAAGTATTATGTCTGTTTAATGTGTGTGTGTGTGTGTGTGTGTGTGTGTGTGTGTGTGTGTGTGTGTGTGTGTGTGTGTGTGTGTGTGTGTGGTGTGTGTTTTCTTGACATCAGCAATTCAGTGTGAAGGGAAAAACACTGAAAATACTTAATGCACCCTAACTGAAATCTATGTCCCGAGAGACAAGTGAAGATAATGCGAGAAAAATCTTCAAGTGGCGTCTATACTTTCTAAACCAATTTCTTTGACGTATCATCTTATCAAATGACGCATCAAATTTGCTCTTCTCTGCACACACATCCTCTTCCACTCCCCATCCCTTGATCTTGATAACACAGTATATGTTGTATTGTTTTCTGTGGTTTCTGTACTTAATTAGAAGCTTCTAACCATTTGACCAAAACTAACAGATTGGGGGAAATTTCGCTGATCTGTAAACACACGATTGTATCGCACCAACTCCCTTCACTGAGAGGCCTATGTGAAAAAAGAGTTGTCTTTCCCTAGATAGCCTCGTTTTCGTGTGAAAGTTGGCAGTCTCAATCATTGCAAACGAAATCAGATGGCAGATCTGAAAGTTTGAAAAATCGAAATAAATTATAACTGTAGGGGTCAGAATTGTCACTCACCCAACGGACTAGTAGTTTTGGATTTTGACTCACCCAACAGGTTTTTGACTCGCCTCGGGCGACCAGGCGAGTGGATTTCGCCAGCCCTGATACGGTCAGCACCACCACCACCACCTCTACTGAACTCTTTAGTCATATCATCCTATACCTGACCAGGCTGAGTGTCAGTGTTACAGCATAGTCAAATCCCTGAAGTGTATCAATTTCAGGCTGGAAGCAGAAATGAATATAGATAATGCAGAAACAGAAGCCCTTAGCTGTCACAGAGAAAAAGCAGAAGATTTTTGCTTTAGAGAAGCACAGTGCTGAACAAACGCAATTTTCAAACTTTATGCAGGTCTGATCAAAGTCCTCTGAAAAATGCTGAAAACAATACTAGCAGACAAAAGATGTGGATGCTCTTTGTTGCATCATCAATCACAGTACAGATAATAATATAGCGACTAGGGGTGGGACAGGGGAACAAGGTGAATTTCAAAACATGTGTAAAGATTATAGGACAATTAGGACTCGTTCATTACATCTGGATATGCATTTAATTCAGAAATCATTTCCCTCAAGAGATGTCAAAGCATTTTAATTTCCCCTCCAAATAATGGCAGTTCTTTTGAAATAGGAGCTCTTTAACCCCAAATCTAATTATGTACATAAAGATACGGTTGAACACTTCTTTTTCACAGGTTTGTTTCCATATTCATTGCTGAATCTTTTGATATCTACATTTTGGATGTGGCATGGCTAGTCCTGAATAATGAACCATTAAGCAGCATTAACATGTATCTGCCATTTTCAAAGACAACTAGCACAGAGGAAAATAAATCTAGAGTTCTAAAAAAAATTACGCTTAATGTACATATAGAATACAATAGCTGTATCAATTTTTACACATATGAGATACACTTCTGAAGAAACGTGGGTAGAAATATGGCCAATTTGCCAAACTGCGAAAAACAGCCATTTTCAGAGTATTTCAAACAGCAGTATCCCAAAAACCGTTAGAGCTATGAGCGAGATATTTTGCATTTATATTAACTTTAATGTTACCTTTTAGAAAATTTGAAAACACTGAATACATTTTCAAACTACAAAAATGGCTGGACCTACCTACACACATATATACAGGCATACTCACAGAGGCACACACACACACACAGAGGATCTACATACCGACATAGTTTTTGTTTTTGTTCTTGTTCTGCATCACTCACTGTGTTTGAATTCATGGCTCTTCGGAAGGCCTCATTAAGATTCATATGAATATTCAACTTATTGTCACTCCATTTATTAGTTTAATAATAAATAATAATAATAATATATTTTATTTATATAGCGCAAAATCTTGATAAAATCAAATCTAAGCGCTGAGCGTATACATGCATACATACCTACATACATATGAGCGTATACACGCATACACACATGCCCACACACCTACATACATAAATCTAAGCTGAGCGTATACATGCATACATACATACACACATAAATCTAAGCGTATACATACATACATACATACATACGTACGCACATGCATACATAATAATTACAATATTTATATAGCGCAAATCTCGACAAAATCAAATCCAAGCGCCGAAAAGACACACACGCACACACGCACGCACGCACACACACACACACACACACACACACACACACACACACACACACACACACACACACACACACACACACACACACACACACACACATGGCCACAAATGGGGAGGAAAGAATAAAAGCAATAAAAGCAAGAATAAAACCAATGGAAAACCACAGAGAGCACATCATATACAATTATATATTAAAACAAAGTGATTCCCCTCCGAGCGGAGACAGGCTGCAGAGGGGGGTTGAGTGAGGTTAGGATTTTATGCAGAGGAGAAAAGGTGAGTTTTGAGAGCGGACTTGAAGGAGGCAAAAGTAGGTTGCTGACGGACTGAGAGAGGAAGTTTGTTCCAGGAGAGTGGACCAGAAACAGAGAAGGCTCGTGGACCATAGGTATTGAGCTTAGTGCGTGGAAAGCGAAAAGTCAGAGGATCGGAGGCAGAGCGGAGGGTACGTGAGGGAAGATAGATCTCAAGTAGGCTTGACAGGTAATCGGGGGCTGCGTTATTGAGGCTTTTGTAGCACATGGTGTCTAGTTTGTACTGTATGCGCTTTGATACAGGGAGCCAGTGAAGTTGTGCCAGGAGAGGAGATATGTGGGCAGCTTTTTTCTTTTTGAGTACAAGGCGTACAGCATTGTTTTGAATGCGCTGTAGGATGTGAATGGTGGAGGCAGGAAGACCAGACAGGAGTGAATTGCAATAGTCAATGCGAGACATTATGAAGGAGAGAACGAGTTTTGCAGTTGTTTCCACAGAGAGATATTTCCTGATCAGCCTTATACGATGGAGATGATAGTAGCAAGATCTGGCAGTTTGAGAAACAAAGTTGTTCATGGACAGGGTAGAGTCAATGCAGACACCAAGGTTTTTAGCTGAATCAGAAATTGGGACTGATGTGTTACATAATGGGAGAGAAAGAGGAGGCAGCTGGGAAAGTTTCTGACGGGTGCCAATGAGGATAGCTTCTGTCTTGTCGTCATTAAGCTGAAGTCTATTGTGTGTCATCCAGTTCTTAATATCCGAGTAACACTCAGTGGTGCGAGTCAACAGGCGCTGTATATTATCAGGTGAGTCACTATCTTGAAGTTGGGTGTCATCAGCATAGAAGTGGTGTTTTATAGAGTGGGAGTTGATGATGGTGGACAGGGGGGAGGTATAAAGAGTGAAAAGAACAGGGCCAAGGACAGATCCTTGTGGAACACCACAGGTCAGGTATGCAGGTTGAGAGTAAGTGCCATTGATGAGAACATTTTTGTTTTCTGTTTGATAAATACGAAGTGAAAAAGGAGAGAGCAATGTCAGAGATGCCAAAAGTGTTTGGCAAACACTCTGCTGTTCACTGTCCATGATGCGAGCGAGGCAGAATACTTACATGCCACAGTGGACAGTTTGTAGTTGGCTGCTGTCAAGTCTTAGTTTTTTCGTTTTTTCCTTATTGGCAATAATCTTGTCTCTGATTTGAAAAATCTTACTAGAATAGGCACTATGTCCATTTCGTTGGCCTGTTCTGTGTTCCACCTCTGTATCCATCGGGGAGGTGGCAACACTGATATCATGATTAAAAATACGGCACACTTCTTTCACACAGTCACTCACCTCCTCTCCCTCTGCCTCAGGAACCCGATAAACTCTACCATTCAGGGCTTAAAACAGGAGGAGGAAAAAAAAACACTGAAACTACGTGGGTCCGGGGGGCTATGAACGCTTGCAAGCCGATCACGGATGCCTTGCTCCTTTCGTTTTTTTGTTTTTGTTTTGTTTTCTTTTGTTGACAAACCGAAATCGCGGAATTCCGCCCAGACGCTGAACGTTTTAAGCCCTGAACATTCCATCTTTGGGAATACTGCTGTAAGTCATTTACGTCTCTTTCATTCTGTTTAAGTTTAAGGTCCTGTCCTCTTATGACATTCAACAGTTCATCATCTTTCTTTAACCCTGCGGATATTTCAGCATCCTTTTGTCTACTTTAGCCTCGAGATCAAACACATGCCCTCTTGAACACATCTTTGTTTTTTTATTAGATTCTGTGAACTGTTTAAAGTCTTCTATTTCCAACACTTCCTTTGAAGTAAATAGAGAATCCAAGCATTGATGAAGTTTTTCCAGGGCTTCCTCAAAGTTTTACATGGTAGAAGTCTCTTCAGAAGTCGTACTTAAATGTTTCTTAGCCTGTTTGTCAGTAGCTATCACACTGGTATACCTATCTGAAGTAGAAGATAAGTTACGTTTTCTGGAATTAGTAACATCAGTACCACTCATGCCTTAGCAATACCACTGATGAACACACACAATCACAGCTGATGCTCACAGTCGGAATGATAACACAGCATAACACAACATAATCTTACTGTACTGCAATGCAACTGATGCACATCGAAATGACTGGCCATCATCTTTGACTTACCATCGTTACTACATTTTACATGATGAGGAACTTTTCACACTTCATCTCTTTGCTCAAAGAGTTAAAACATATTGGAAATTTATATCAATGAGTTCATTGGGCTGTCACGGAGCCAAATGAAAACTTTTACAGTTAATGGACTTAATGAATTTGAAAAAACACTAATTTAATCTCTTAATTGTAGAGACGTTTGTAGAGACGTCTGAAAAATACTGAATAAAAAATGTTGTTGGTGATAACGTATTCATCCCACTTACACTCACAATAAGCTCACTCACATCCTCATCCAAACATCTGCCCCTGCCTACTTCCTTCCATCATGCATTCCCTCACCAGCCTGTGCACATCTGACATTCTGTGTGAGTACACAAATAAAGGGGATTGAGGCACTAGCAGGTCTGCACACATACTGGCATGAGAGACTGGAAACGCTTCCATCATATATTCACCAGACTGATGTATCCAGATGGATCAAACCAAAATCTTCTGACTGGAAGAGCGACATTTACCCATTTAACTAACATGCCCATTACACATGATATTTTTCAAATTTCATAATAGAAAAAAAAAACTGAACATTTTGGCAAGTTCATACTATTACTATTGTCCCTATATTTTGTAATGCATTGATTGTGTGCAATCATACACTATGAAGCTCAATTCATGTTGTTTACAACCCTGCTGAGTGCAGAGGGCCATACAAGGGCTGTCACTATGTCTCTAACAAAAGTCAGTGATAAAAAACAACAACCTAACACTGATTTAAAAATGACATCAATTTATATTTCTAAAGTTAATAAATGTGATGTAGCATGGCTAAACACACAACCAGCCAGTCAGAGCTATGGCTAGAAACAGATGAATAAGGCCAAATTACAACTACTGCAGGGCTGGCAAAATCCACTCACCCGGCCGCCCCAGGTGAGTAAAACACCTGTCGGGCGAGTCAAAATAAAAAACTACTAGTCCGTAGGGCAAGTGACAATTCTGACCCCTGCAGTTATAATTTCTTTCGATTTTTCAAACTTTCCGATCTGCCGACTGATTTTGTCTGCATTGATTGAGTTTGCCAACGTTCACGCAAAAATGACGCTATCTAGGGAAGGCAACTCTTGCTTCCTGTAGGTCTGTCAGTGAAGGGAGTCCGTGCAATATGATTGAGTGTTTACATATCAGCCACCTTTCGCCCAGTCTGCCGATTTTGGCCGTACAGTTAGAAGCTTTAATTAAGTACGGAAACCAGAGAAAATAATACAACATGTGTCTTATCGCGATCAAGGGATGTGGAGGGGAAGAGAATGTGTGTGCTTCTGGCAAAGAAATTCGAGAGACAAGAGCAAATGTGATGCATCACTTTGTATGTTGATACATCAAAGAAACTAGTTTAGAAGGCACACTCTACTTGATGATATTTTTTGCATTATCTTCACTTGTCCCTCAAGACGTACATTTCAGTTTGCGTGAATTAAATATTTCATTGTTTTCCCCTTCACACTGAACTGCTGGAGCCAAGAAAATGAACACACACACACACACACACACACACACACGCACGCACACAACACACACACACACACACACAAGAGACATAATACTTTACAACAAATAGAACAATTTGAAGAAAAAAAAAACCACGAACAAACCAAATACACTAAAAACAACAACAACAACAACAAACACACGTACATCAACCAATTAAACAACAACAACAACAACAACAAACACACGTACATCAACCAATCAACAAAAGCCAACAGATACGTAGTTCAGAAGCATTACATGCCTCGCCAACAGACAAGGTGTGGCTGGTGATCCAATGGAAACAAAATGATTTTCTTTTAAAAGGCTGCAAACTAACCATCTCTATGTAAAAAACTGCCACTTGTTCTGCTAGACTTGCTTTTAATGAACATACATACCAAGTCTCACCAATGCCAGCATTTCTTACTATTTGAGTTTCACATGAGTCACACACATATATTATATGTGACCCTCCACCACGGAATGAGTCGGATTGCACCTGACACACTTTTTCGCTAGCAGCTATAGTTCATGTCAGGGTACCAATTTTGAGATTTTCACTGAAAATGATTCTGTGGTCATTATTTCATGTCTTGCTAAAATACTTGTGCTTATTTGATCTTATAAACGGATAAAAAGTGTATTTAAAACACCCTACCCTTTGTTTTCCGAGCTAAAACAAGACCAAAATTGCCTACTTTTCATAGACGCGCACCCCTAAATTTCTGACAATGAACCCGTCAAGCCACATACCGTTGGAAAGAGCATCGTCAGAGCTTTCAAACCATTGGATCAGTTTTTAATTTGGTACCCAACCATAATGCTCAAAATAAGAGAAATCTTGTAAACAAACGTCACTAGGAAAGGAAATCCCACAGCTATTACTGGTTAACTTTGATCACGTGACTGAATAACCCAATCAGCTCCAAGCACATTCTACAACAATGGCGTCTTCGAAAGAGCATGAGCGTGATCAGCGACGGAAAAAATTAGCCGATGCTTTGTCAAAATCAGTGTGTGATGCAAATATTTTCAGCAACGAAGATCGGAGTGAGTTGGAAGAACTCATTAATGATTATTTTGTGGGAGATAATGATGAGGAAAGGGATTCAAGCGACGGGAATGACGTGGGTGATGAGAGCCATAGCCATAGGCCTAACGAAGAATGTAAACATTCGGAAAGGGATGAGTCGGACACTGATTCAGAGGAGGAAACACCTTTGATAGAAGCCACTGCTCACTGCTCTCGAAACAGACGCTGATATTAACGACGAAACTGCCTCGCACCTGACAGTGAATGTCTTAAAGTCAAAACGTTTGACTGCAAGTGTCGAAATCGCCGGGCATACCTTCACCAGCATATTTGTCCCTATGTTAGGGAAGGGGCAAAGGACTGCTCTGCCCATGAGAATGAAAATGTTTGCTTGACTTTTGAACAGTTGGGGATGGGGGGGGGGGGGGGGGGGGGGGGATCTATGGCACTGTATTACCCGGCCCTGATTGAAATTGTTAAGTACTAGCAATTTCAGATCATTGATTTGAATGGTTTAATTCATTGGAAACATTTATTAGACTTATATTTATTATTTAGCCTGTTATTTCATTTATTTTAGCCATTACATTTGTTGAATTACAGCATGAAGTTGTACTGTAAAATATCTGTAAAATTAGATGCATAGATCTGTAGCTGAAATGGTGTAAGTCTGTTTTACCCCCCGTCATGCTATATTAAATTTATTACATATGTCAGTATTTCAGGTGAGGTTCAACATTTTTTCTTAAGATTTTATGAACAATTGCATGTGTATGAGTGTAATATATACATGTGCCAGATTTCATTTTGAGCAGCCAGAGCTATTACAAACTTGTATGTGGTAAACTATGGCACTTGTATCACCCAACCCTGATTGAGACAATTATGAATTTCAGATCATTGATTTAAGTTGGTAAACTTACTGAAATCATGTATATCTTAGCCTGTACTTGCTTGGTTAGATATTTGTCGCTATTGCAGTGTTAAATTACAGTATAAATTGTATGGAAAAACACCTAAAAAGATGCAAAGCTGAAATAAAGTAAGTCTGTATGTTTTGTTTGTTTTGCGATATCAACATTTATTTCATGTCAGTATCTCAGGTTACAATGAATATTTTTTCTTGAAATTTTAGCTCTATTAGAAGTACCTGGTTGCTATGGGCATAAGTGTGACATTTTCAAACTGCGATTTCTCAAATATGCATTTTTCCACATATCCAACTTTAAAAGGTCATAACTTTGAAAAGGAGCCCGATTTTCATAAAATTTGGATCTGTCAAAACTGCATTTTTTGCTTATTCATTTCACTTAAAAACAAAAAAAATCACCCCAGGTGCATTGTGACTCATTCCGTGGTGGAGGGTCACATATGTATACATACTCTCTCCCTCCTTCTCCCTCTCTCTCTCCCCCCCCCTCTCTCTCTCAATAGTTTCATACTCAGTCTCTTTCCTTCACACTCACTCACACTGTAAGTGACTGAAATTATGAAAAGAGAAAACTATTGTGGGATGACGTTGAAGTAATTTGCAAAACATACCAAATGACCAGTTGGACTAAACTAAACTCTGGCTATGTAAACAAAAAATAATGATTACAAATATATATTAAACTAAAGAGCTATTAAACCAAAAAACTCTCTCTAATTCACACAGGGAATCCATGTACATTTTGAGATCAATCACTTGCCTTTTACATCTTCGGAACCCCCCCCCCCCCCCCCCCTGTAATGTTTTCAATATTGATTATTTTAATTCCCATCATTCCTTTGATTTGCCAAACCATTGTGGTGCAGTTGCTATGTTACAGGAGCGGAAGGACGGAAGCCCAGATGTTCGTGATTAGTTACCATTGAACATGCAGCAGTAGCAGCCTTGTCAAGTTGTCATCATTTTGGACTGAAATAATAAGTTTGTTTCTTTGAATGCACAAGCTGTATTCGGTGATGTTCAGTGGCTATGAATGAATGATAGTTGTCACATGCAAACCCACTCCCCCACCCCCATGAAACCAAAAGAAAGTTTGATGTCCTTTGCTGTAACAATGCCATATTCTGCTAAATATGTTTAGTCATCATCATAAAGAGAATTTTACTATTTTGGGGGGCAACATGCTGGGCTAGTAAAAATATCTGTGGGCTAGCCTGGCTGGCTAGTAGAAAATTTCAATCTTCTCCAGGCCTGTACTGAGACTGTTCCATATTTCAAGTCTTTAACCTGTACTCTTCAGTTTCCCAATGTTTTATCCTTAAAAGACACCCTGAAAAGTAATTAACCAAAAAAAAATTTTGTTGTTGTTGTTTAATGTTCATAATTTCATAAGCTCATCACTCCCTTTGATAAGCATGAACATTACAAAATTTAAACATGTCTAAAATGAAATCTGTTAATTTGGAAATGTTGAAATTTAAAAATGATTTAATTAAAAACTCAGATATGAAGATTTTGCACTTTAGTTGGTTTTCCTATGCTGTATCTTCAAGGATGTACTGGAAAGATGGCACGAAGATGGTAAAGAACTTTTTGACAATACACAAGTAAATCCACAGGATACTCCCTGTCTTGATTTTCAGCTCAAATTAGGAAAATCGCCAGGACTAGACAACATCCCTGGAGAGTTATTAAAGAATGCTGGTGATACAGGAATCAAAGCATTGCATCATCTATGCACCAAAATTTGGGGATCTTGCGAATGGCCAGAAGACTGGAAGAAGCAAGAATGTGTTATGCTGCACAACAGTGGGAACATCTAAGAGTGCAGCAATTATAGGACCATCACACTCATCAGCCACACCAGCAAAATCCTGCTCATTATTGTTTTAAACAGAATGGAAATCAAAGTGGAAGAAGAGCTCTCAGACTGCCAGGCAGGTTATAGAACAGAGGAACAACGAACATGCTGTTTGAACTACAAATACTAATAGAAAAGATCATGAACACTGAAAAAGAAGCCTACATCACTTTTATAGATTACAGCAAAGCATTCGACAGCATTTGACACAACCACTTGTCCACAACCATGTCAATGGTGGGATTCCCATGACACCTTATCTCAGTCTTAGTATCTCTCTACCAAGACCAACAGGCAACAATTAGATGGAACGGACAGCACTGTGACTTTTTCAACATCAATAAAGAAGTCCAACAAGGTTGCATTCTCTCACCCCACCTCTTCAACATATACTCCTAATCATAATTTAAGGGCCACTTCTTCCTTCCTCTCTAATTTTAAGTTGAAATAATTGACAATGTTTAGAATTGATTCTATGTTTTATTTCATCATTTCCACACCTGTTTTGGAAAAAAATATTAGCACAATGATCCATTAGTGAACAGCACATGCATTTAAAGGAACATCCCCCCCTTTTCAAAAAACAGAAAGTGTCAGATTTGGCCAATCTGTTTTCAATATCGCGTGTGTCCGCCCCGAGCCTGGATGCATGCTTCACAGCGCCGATGCATCGACCCCACAAGGGTACGGAGTGTGTCCTGAGGGATGGCCGCCCACTCGATCTGCAGGATGTCGACCAGCCTGGCCAGGGTGCCCGGTGGGGGGTGGTTGTCCCTGATGCGCCTCCCGAGCACATCCCAGAGGTGTTCAATTGGGTTCAGGTCAGGTGAGCACGCTGGCCAGGCCATACGGACGACTTCATGCTGCTCCAGGAAGTCGGTCACAAGGCGTGCTCGATGCGCAGGTGCATTGTCGTCCTGGAAGATGGCGCCTTGACCAAGGTCCACAAGCGCAGGCAGTGCCACGGCCGCCAGAACCTCGTCCCGGTACCGGACCCCGTTCAGGATGCCGTCAATGGGGAGCAGGGGGGTCCGGGTACCACGGCTCATGCCACCCCACACCATCACCGACCCGCCGCCGTACCAGTTATGCTCTTGGACAGTGGCGTCAGCGAACCTCTCCCCTTGACGTCGCCACACCCGAGCCCGGCCATCGTTAAAGGTCAGGGTGAACCTGGACTCATCCGAAAACAAGACCCGGGCCCACTGTTGCCTTGTCCAGGTCACGTGCTCCCTGGCCCAGGTCATGCGGCGCACTCTGTTGACGGGTGACAGCACGGGTCGGACGGCCGGTCTCCGTGACCTCAAGTTTGCCTTATGTAGCCGTCTTCTCACCGTGCTGCAGCTGATGTTAGCACCTGTTGCGTCCCTCAGCTGACCCCTCAAGGTCACCGCAGTGGATGCCCTTTCCCTCAGGACGGAGAGGGCAAGGTAGCGGTCTTGCTGTCTTGTCGTTACTCTGGGTCGACCCGTGTGACGCCTTTCCTGGACTGCTCCAGTCTCATTGAAGCGCTCCAGCAGTCTCTGGATTGTGGAATGCGACACTTCAAGTCGTCTAGCAACTTCCCGCTGCGCTAGGCCTTCATCAAGCAGAGCGAGGGCTCTCCCCCGCTGCTCATCCGTCATCCGTCGTCTTGCAAGCATGGTTAAAACGAACCAAGAACGGGTCCTTTTTATCCTCGTCTGCGGGCAACTTTGGCTGGAGTAGTGTTCAAAAAGGGCTTGCCTTGCACGTGCAAAGCGAATTTTGTCGCTACCTTGCCTGCGTCGTCAGAGAGACCCTGCTGAAGATTCGACAATTTCGTGTGGAAATTGTCTTCCTTGGGCCGCCCATTGCAAATCGGCAAATCCCCAAACACGTGCCAAAAGGAAACTGCAATGTTGTCTGAGCTCTTATCCATTCAGTTACGGCAACGAATTGGAGAAAAGAGTAAGAGAAAATAGGTTATTTCTCCTTTCAAAAATTGACTCAAAAACGTTCCTGGCCCTTCAATAATGACGTGTAGTATATACACAGAGCAAGTAATGACAGAGGCAGACAAGAGGGTATGGGAATGAAAATAGAAGGAATATCACCAACCTAAGATATGCTGATGACACCGCCCTATTAGCAGGAGACATCATAAGTATGAAGAGAATTCTATATCGAGTAGATGCTGCAGGAAACAAGGCAAGACTGAAAATGAATGCCAAGAAAACCAAAATCATGCACATAGAAAGATCAGCTAACCAGCCACAGCAGAGCATACGAATAGATAAAACAGCACGAAAATGTGGACAACTTCAAGTACTTGGGCTCTGTCAAAACCAACACAGGATCTTGCAGCAAGGACATCAGATCAAGAATAGGCATGGCCAAGCAAAAACTGGTCCAGCTGAACAATATATGAAAAGACAGAGGCATACCAACAAAACTGAAAATAAGAATTTTACGCTGCTTAATTTGGCCTGTTGTCATGTACAGATGTGAAGTCTGGATTTTGAAGAAAGATGATGAAAATAAAATAAATGCAGCAGAAATAAGGCTCTACAGGTATCTTCTCAGAAAAAAAATGGACAGACAAAAGTACCAATGAAAGCACGCTAATGGAATAGCCGTCCAATGTAAAATGCTCCCAGAGATCAACAAAAGAAAACTGGAGTATATCAGGCACATGAACAGAAACACTAGAACCGACTTGATGACATCAGGGGAAAGTCGAGACAAAGAGAAAACAAGAAAGGCCAGCAAAATCCTTCATGGAAAACATTGCTGACACCTGCAAACTGGGGCTCCATGACATCATACACAGGAGCAGAGACTGTGTCACCTGGCGATCCTTTGTGACAAAGAGTGGAGCTCCCACCGTCATCCACGGCAATGGAGATAGATGAGATCACAAGTATTTAGATCCAGTAAAATTTCCAATTAAGAACAGATCTTTTTCATACTGAACACTGTTTTCTTTTCTTTTCTTTTCTTTTTTTTCTTTTTTTTTTTATTGAAGAAAAGAACCTTTATTGCAAGGGAACACAACAACAACGACAACAACAATCATAGCAGTCACTGTGGTGCAGTGGCTGTGCAACAGACTTACAAAATTGGAAGGTTACAATTTTGAATCTCATCAATCCTGTCAAAATCATTGTGGAATTTTTCAGCTCCAACCAGCACCTACCCACAGCTATATATGTCCCATGGATTCACTGGGAAGACTACAACCAAAACCTTGTGTCTCATCACTTCACGGATGTGTCGAATTTCCAGACCATTCCTGTATATCTCGGGCCTGACTGAAGCCAAGATATGCCAGCTCAATCCAGATGGAACTCTACAGTAGCATAGTAATCATCCCCTCATTATCATCATAATTATAACAGTGTGATTAAAAAAAACTATCACAGATTCAGTGGCCAATAATGTTGCATAGGAAATGTGATAGAAGAAAAAAAAGGAAGGGCCATTAAGCATGTCAACATTTTACACTAACCTTAGGTTCTTCCTCCTTCTTTTCCTCTTTCTTCCCTTCCTCTTTCTTTTCATCCCCCTGTCCTTCCTTCTCCTTCTCATCGTCTTTCCCCTCTTTCTTGTCTTTGCTTTCATCTGCCTTCTCTTTTTCTTCTTTCTTCTCGCTCTTCTTCTCATCTGCAGACTCTTTGTCTTCCTTCTGTTCCTTCTCTTTGTCCTTTTCTGCAGGCTCCTCCTCTGCTTTCCTGTCTGTTGTTTCCGATTTCTGCAGACACACAAACACATTTGGTTAAAACAAACATTATTTATGAAATAACAGATACATGCTTACAGCAATACAGCAAGTGCAAAGCAATTCTTTCCCTTCATATTTCTTTCTAGTTATATTTTTGATAATGATTATCTAATGACACAACAAATAAAGAAATTACAGAGTAAACACCATTTTTACACAAAATTCTGAATAATTTTGTTTTTCAAGACCCTTATGTAACAACATGGCAACAAATACAGGAAACAAGGAAGAGACAACCTTTTTTACTACAAATCTTTTTAAAAGTTATTTTTCATAATGATTATCTAAACAAGACCACAACAGATAGAGCCAAAGTGAGTATAACATTTTGTCTTCAAATATTAAAAAAAAAATTTTTTTCACAAAGGTTGTCTAACGGCAACAGCAACAAATACAGAAAACACAAAGACAGAAAACACATCAGATATAACGTACAGCATAGCATGTGCATTAGTATAACAAATATGAACGCACCAGTACAATAAACATGAACTATAATTCACTTCACAACTTCAAAATAAATAAACAAATACATGATAAATCTTGGTTATACAAATGGAAGAGCATTCATGAGAAAATGGGGATGTTTGGAGTTTGTTCAAGATGAATCCATCATCATCATCATGCGCTCTGCTGCAAGGCATTGGCGATCATGGCTCTCCATATGCATCTATCCCTTGTTGCATCTATCACTGGATTCTACTAGTGGCGAGGAGAGGGGGGATCTGCTGCATGGGCAACAGCTCGTCCTCCATATTCACTTGCCCAGGCCTGCACCTGGAGAGGTCACTCCAGCTTCGTTGGTAACACAGCATCGACACAACACGGAGAGTAGCAGATACCGGTTTTAAGCCTAGGCTTTTTTGGCGTAGAGCCGGGCGCCAGGGATTACTCTCGACGGTGGGAGGAATCTTCGCATTCCATTGGGTAGCTACCGCCCGCCTCAAGCTGGGCAGCCCCCAGTCAGTAAGGTGTTACCCCGCCACAACCTGTTTGCTCCAATGGGTGCTTGGAGGTTAGAGGAAACTCGACAGGCAGGTTGTAAATACCAGGCACCAGGCAACACAAAGAAGAAAAAGAAGATGCCAGCTCTTCTGATATCAAGCTGGAATGTAAGGACAATGTGTCCTGGATTTGACAGCGACCTACAGCTGTTAGACGACACACGGAAGACGGCCGTGATAGAGAGGGAGCTTCAGCGACTCAACATCGACATTGCTGCTTTACAGGAGACAAGGCTACCTGGGGACGGATCACTGCGTGAGAAGAACTACACGTTCTACTGGCAGGGGAAGAACCCAGAGGAGCCACGTATTCATGGTGTGAGCTTCGCTGTAAAGAACTCCCTCCTAGCAACCGTAGAGCTCCCCACAGGAGGTACAGAGAGACTGCTCACTCTGAAAATGACGACCAGTTCAGGCACAGTCAACTTCATCTGTGCCTATGCCCCAACATTAAGTTCCTCACCCAACGTCAAGGACAAGTTCTATGAGGCCCTGGATGCTGTTGTCAGAGGAGTTCCCAGCAAGGAAGGTCTCTTCATATTGGGAGATCTGAACGCATGCGTAGGTGCTGATTTTGAGGCCTGGCCAACCAGCATTGGACATCATGGTGTTGGGAAGCAAAATGAAAACGGTCAAAGACTCCTGGAACTTTACTCTTACCACAAGCTGGCCATCACCAACACCTTCTTCAACAATAAGGAGAAGCATAAGGTGTCATGGCGCCACCCCAGATCCCACCACTGGCATCAGCTCGACCTCGTCTTAACAAGGAGGTCGGACCTTAACAATGTCCTCAACACGAGGAGTTTCCACAGCGCTGATTGCGACACAGACCACACCCTGGTACGCAGCAAGATCAAGCTTCTACCCAGAAGACTGCACCACTCAAAGAAGAAAGGTCACCCAAGGATTAATGCCTGTCGCACGTCCGATCCGACCAAGGCCAGGGAGTTTGTAGAAACCCTGAATGTAGCGCTCAAGAGTGGCTCAGAGATCCAAAACGCCGAGGAAAAGTGGAATCACGTGAGGGACACAATCTATCAGTCTGCCCTGAGTATATTTGGGAAAAAAGAACGAAAGAATCCTGACTGGTTTGAGGCAAACTGGCAGGAAATGGAACCAGTGGTGGAAGCGAAACGCAAGGCTTTACTTGCGTATAGAAACAACAATACCCAAACTACTCGTGACGCTTACAGAGCTGCCCACAGCAAGGCCCAACAAACTGCTCGGCGATGCGCCAACGACTATTGGCTACAGTTGAGCGCAAGTATTCAGCAGTCTGCAGATTCAGGCAACACTGGCAGCATGTACGCTGGCATCAAACAAGCGACTGGTCCAGCAGCCTCCAAGTCAGCTCCCCTTAAGTCCAAAGCAGGAGAAAGCATCACAGACTCTGCAAAGCTGATGGAGAGATGGGTAGAGCACTACCTGGAGCTGTACTCCACGCAGAACTCTGTCACCGATGCTGCCCTGAATGCCATTGAGGACCTGCCTGTCATGGAGGAGTTGGATGCTGAGCCAAGCCTTGAAGAACTAAGCAAGGCGATTGACGGTTTGGCGACGGGAAAAGCCCCTGGTGAAGACGGAATACCTCCAGAGGTCATCAAGTGCGGGAAGCCTGCTCTTCTCAACGAGTTGCATGAACTTTTGTGCTTATGCTGGAAGGAAAGCTTCATTCCGAGAGACATGAGAGACGCCAGGATAGTGACTCTATATAAGAACAAGGGCGACCGCAGCGACTGTAATAATTATCGCAGAATCTCTCTCCTCAGCATTGTTGGGAAAGCATTCGCCAGAGTCATCTTAACCCATCTTCAGAGGCTGGCAGCTCGCATCTACCCTGAGTCCCAGTGCGGCTTTAGGGCCGGAAGATCGACCATCGACATGATCTTCTCTGTCCGGCAACTACAGGAAAAGTGCCGCGAGCAGCACATGCCTCTTTGCCTCGCCTTCATTGATTTCACGAAAGCGTTCGACCTGGTCAGTCGGAGTGGTCTTTTCAAGCTTTTGAAGAAAATCGGCTGCCCCCCAAGACTATTAGCTGTCATCGAGTCTTTTCACGAGGATATGCATAGCACTGTGTGCTATAATGGTGCCACTTCAGAGCCTTTTAGAATCAGCAGCGGAGTGAAACAGGGATGTGTTTTGGCCCCAACTCTGTTCGGGATCTTCTTCTCGATGTTGCTGATCTATGCCTTCTGCAGATCTGAAGAAGGGGTATATCTTCATACAAGGACCGATGGAAAGCTCTTCAACATTGCCAGGCTTCGTTCCAAAACCAAGGTGGAAAAGAAGACCATCAGAGAAGCTCTCTTTGCAGATGATGCTGCGCTGGCTTCCCACAGTGAACAAGATCTCCAGAGGCTCGTTGATCGCTTCGCCCACGCTTGCAGAGAGTTTGGTCTCACAATCAGCTTGAAGAAAACTGAGATCTTAGGCCAAGGCTGTGAAGAACCACCATCTCTACACATTGGAGACTACGACCTCAATACTGTCCACCAAGTTCAGTACTTGGGGTCCACCATAAGTGACAACCTCTCTCTGGATGCTGAAATTGGCGCCAGAATTGCGAAGGCCTCATCTGTTATGGCTAAACTGAACAAGCGGGTCTGGTCCAACAGCAGTCTCACTGCGAACACCAAAATGCAGGTGTACAGAGCATGTGTGTTGAACACACTACTCTACTCAAGTGAAGCCTGGACCACATACGCCAGCCAAGAAAAAAGGCTCAACATTTTCCATCTCCGCTGCTTGCGACGCATCCTCGGCATCCAATGGCAAGACAAGGTGACCAACACAGAGGTCCTCCGTCGTGCAGGCCTACAGACCATCTTTGCCCTTCTAAGCCAACGCCAACTATGCTGGCTTGGCCATGTGCGTCGAATGGAGGATGGACGCATACCTAAAGACGTTCTCTAAGGCGAACTGGCAAATCGGAAGCAAACTCCAGGACGCCCACAGCTACGCTTTGTAGACGCATGCAAAAAGGGACCTTAGAAGCTCAGGGATTGACCCAGGCTCTTGGGAGACTCTGGCGGAAGACAGGGCAGCGTGGTGGACAGCCGTTCAGCAAGGCGTTGTGAATGCGGACAGGAGGAGAGCGCAAAGTGCAGATGAGAAAAGGGCTCTTTGCAAGCAATGTTCCAGAAACCAGACAATAGCGACTCAATTTGTATGTGGCAGATGTGACAGAGATTGCCACTCAAGAATCGGCCTGCACAGCCACAGCAGAAAGTGCACGTCATGACCACAACACCTCCTGGTGCAGACTATCATCTCCTGAGATGTAAAGAGGCCGACGGCAGCCAAAATTTCAAATCAGAAATAGTTTTAAAACCATACAACATTGAAAGAGTATATGAAGACAAAGAAAACAAAACAAAAATCGAGTGTCTAGCTTTATTGGTTCCTGAGATACGATTTTTTACATATTTAATTTTGCGTCGAGAAATGCATGCATTGATTTTTTTCCAAAGTTGGAGACTCACAGAATATTTTGTAATGGACATAAAACTGCCAAAATGCATTTTCCAAATCTATGTGTAACAGACAGTTAAAACCACCAGAAATATTACCATCTGTAGGAATGAGAAATGAGTAATAACATGTCAAAAATCCAAATCTGAGTATTGCGGAATTGCTAGCATGTCCATTTTCAACATGCCCCTGTACTAACATAAACCAAAAGATATGCTTCAAACGTATTTTCTGTACAGTATATATCATATTTTATTGTGTCAATTTTTTCTGAGTTGTTCAGTTCATTGGTTCCTGAGAAATAAAGCACCAAACTAGCTAAAATCGGTAATTTTCATGGCGGAAAAATGGGTTGGTTTAGGGGTAACGTCATTTAAACACCAATATCTCAGAAACTACTTAAGGGATTTTCGTGAAATTTTGTGTACTTATTCTCTATGTTCACAGCAATACATACAAATATTTAATATGTTCCAAAATATATATTGGCTTACATCAGGGGTTTTTTCATCACTGTCCACGATAAAAAATAGCAAATGACAAGTCTGCACACAATCATTTAAAAATTTTTTTTTCTTTTACCTCATTTTACACCACAAGATATATATTTGTTTCCCCTACTGTACTTTAAAATAAAAAAAATGGCTGTGTAACACTGTTCTACTAGTCTTACTGTCATAGAAATCCACATAAAAAATGTTAATAATAAACAAAACCTGTTTTCTACCAAAACACTGTCTCTATCAAGCAATCATGATCCGGGGGAAGGGGGGGGGGGGGAGGGACTTGCACATCAGCAGAACTTGGCCTTGTAAGTGGCATACACTCAAGGAGGAAGCTGCCCATATTCTTCTTTTCAAGTGCATCTGCAAGCTTAAAAGCAAGAAATGATAAGCGTTCCTATTCAGCGATACTCAAAGCTTTCCTCACAGCTGCATGCACTTCGGACTTGATATTCTTCTCAAAAGAGGTCATGTCAATAATAACAGTCGGAGTAAGGGCTGCCATCTCTTCCCATGTCTTGTCTCAGTCTTCCCTCAAGGATTAATAAAGCTGGAGAAGAAGTTTGTTGGTTGTAGGACATTTGGTCAAGGTCTTCCGCCTGCCTCTCCCCTTTGACCTCATGGTGTTGTAGTCATTATCAACTGAAAATACGAAAGATTTAGATTTTAAGTGTACGTTTTTTCTTTTTTACTCTACCGTTAATTAAAAAGAAGTGTGTGTGTGTGTGTGTGTGTGTGTGTGTGTGTGTGTGTGTGTGTGTTGTGTGTGTGTGTGTGTGTGTGTGTGTGTGTGTGTGTGGTGAGAGAGAGGGGGAGCAGTGGCATTTGCATAATATATGTATTTTATACAAACTTAACATGACACACAGGTGCATGCTGCACAGGTACTCGCTGCAAGCATCCCCAATTTTTTTTCAATCACAATAATGTGACACTGACAGTACGCACGCAAAAAATTAAGAAATTCTGTGTGGATATGGGGGTTTAGAGTGGGGTACAGGAGTGGATGTAGACAAATATTGTCATGCACACATACATGATACAATACAGGCATAGGATTGTAACTTATCATTCAGTCTCTCTCTCTCTCTCCTCTCTCTCTCTCTCATCTCCACACACACACACACACATTTTTAATGCAATTAGGCTACTAGTTACATTAACAAATACACATACACACTTTATTATCATTCAGACAACAATAAAGATTTAATTAAGCCTTTCATCTCTCTTCTCTCTTGTATGAACATGATTTCTAATCAGCAGATTGATTTAATTAACACTGATCTTTGTAACTCTGAAGTAGATCAAATAAATACATGTCTGTGTTTCACACACACACACACACACACACACAAAAGAGCTGGGAGGGGCAATCTGATAATGATACTAATAAACTGGTAAAAGAATAAAATGCTTTTGTTAAGTACTGCACATTCGCAATATAATCATGTTGGTTTCAGTGACGTATACAGCTAGATCCAGATCCAGATCCAGAAAACATCAACAGTTCTTCTGACTAAATCATGCTGATACATGATCTGCACAAGCACATTTAGGCTAATAAATTCTCGAGCTTGAAATGTGTCGCTGATACACTGAAAGACCTTGCTATGTTCGATCATGTCACTGATTCAAACTTCGAAGTTACAATCCTTTCTTTAATCAAATTCAGATCTAAAGCACAGAAGTAATGATCGAAACAGCCCAAAATACTTACCAATATATTCTTCCTACATCGAAATGGCAGATGACAGCAAATTTGTTTGCAGCACAGCAGATGCCATTGTGGTTAAACGTGTGAGGGTTTTCCTTGGATCAACTAATCGGGGTCCTTATTTTAAACGGGTCTCTCGTCATGGCCACGTCACTGATCGAGCTAATTTGCATAGAAATGTAA
The DNA here is from genome assembly GCA_030674185.1 of Monoplex corrugatus. Taxonomy (NCBI): domain Eukaryota; kingdom Metazoa; phylum Mollusca; class Gastropoda; order Littorinimorpha; family Ranellidae; genus Monoplex; species Monoplex corrugatus. The sequence goes on from JAPXFY010000034.1 coordinate 13,791,459, forward strand.
ACTGCGAATCTTCAACTTTTCTGGCGATCAAAAACATATAACTCAATTTTAAATTTTACATGAAAGATTTTACCGAGAAAATTTGGGTAATTTTCAACACAAAATTGGACTGATTTATACTGGATACTTCACGTTATAACTTAGTCCAAACGAAAGGTTAGCTTCTGTTCTTTCGGAAGAACTCAAAACTGGGTTAATGTATGCAGTGGCCGTGACGCGCCAAGCGATTTGCCAAGCAATGCAGAATTCGAGATCGCAGACAATGCCGCGTGGACTTCACCACGGCGGCGTGACACGGCTTCCAGTGTGCAACTTTCAACTTAATTCTTACCTTTTCAGTCGCAACCACAAATAAAAGAACCACACCATTTAAAAGCAGAAAGATCATTCTTTATTAATGTATGATTTTTTATTCATTATCCAAGTAGTTTAGAAAATAAAGCGTGTGGAAAATTGGCAAATTTTGCTGCGTTTGCTAATTTTCCTCCACTGAATGAGCGCTGCGCCGGTACCTAGTTTAATATCACAGTTCTGTTTAGAAACAGTTATACGTAGATACAAGTAGTATCTTATTAATTTTAAGCAAGATCAGAAAGACACCTAACACTACGTGTGTGTGTGGTGTGTGTGTGTGTGTGTGTGTGTGTGTGTGTGTGGTGTGTGTGTGGTGTGGTGTGGTGTGGTGTGTGTTGTGGTGTGGTGTGGTGTGTTGTGTGTGGTGTGGTGTGGTGTGTGTGTGTGTGTGTGTGTGTGTGTGTGTGTGTGTGTGTGTTGTGTGAGTAAGAGAGACAGACAGTGACAGAGAGTGAAAGAAGAGAGACAGAGAGATAATGACTCAGATATCCCTTGTGAAGAGGTGTGTATATATATATGTGTAAATTAACGACAAGAAATTAAGCAGATGTAATCATAAACAATTAATCACATTAGAAATCAAGGAACATTTTTGAGTGTGACATGATTACTTTTCTCAAAGTACTTTTCTCCATCTTGAATGTTTTATATAAAATGATGACTTTTTTTTTTTTTTAAGTAAATAACTAAACAAAATCTGAATGTGTTTGGTGTTGTAATGTAGGCTACTTGAGGGCTGCATATTATTTCCTACACTGTTCCAAGAATGGACAGCAAAATTAATTTCATCAATGAGAGAGAGAGAGAGAGAGAGAGAGAGAGAGAGAGAGAGAGAGAGAGAGAGAGAGAGAGAGAGAGAGAGAGAGAGAGAGAGAGAGAGAGAGAGAGAGATTGTTTGAAAGAGAAAGACAGCTGTAGTACACTGGAGAAGATAGACAACTTGAAAGACAGTGAGGCAAATTCAGCAACTGAGTGAAAAAAGAAACAGACAAGACTGGAAATGAGTCAAGACAGGGCAAAATCACCCTAGAATGGGGGGGGGGGGAGGGAAAGAGGAAGAGAAAGAAGTACTTTGCACTTGAATGCTTACAAATGGACAATGTGCTCATGCAATAGTTATCAAAATGTACCCCATACCAAAGTCAGAAAAGATGATACCGGTACCGGTTTCCAACAAACAAAGCTTTACACTTCACAGCCTGAAAAAAAGTGTCTGATAATGTGTAATGTGCAGTGAGTCTTAAAGAGTTTGGAGAAAAACATTATGTAACAATGATTTAAACAATAATATTAACAAATTCAACAACTACCACAACTACTACTATTACCACTACTAACAATATAAAAGTTTTCTTTCACATTTTCAGTTTCTCAAGATGGCATCTCTGTGCCCCAAATAAATTCCATATCCACTGATGCCACAGGTGGCATGTGAATTGTGATGGATAAAATCCAAAATGATCATGGCATAAACCATATACAAACGCACAAGTCCTATGCCCTGGAGAGGTCTTTCATTCACAAGCAACGTAAACATGAAAACACAACACTTAATCATGTATTTACATTTACACTTGCAAATAAGCCCACACAGGGTTAGACAGAACTGGCTGGTGCAGAGGCAGAGCTCCTGCCTTTCAATCTGACTGCATGAGTTCAATCCTGACCTGGAAAACACTTTTTGTGTGCACCCTCCAGTCCACCCAGCTGTTTGCATCGGAGTCAGCAGTTTGGAATTTATTCAAGAGTATTTATCACACTCAGACAATTCCATATGTGCTCCACGCAAACAAGCCATCAATTATCTGGAGGACTCCCTGAGCCTGTGCAAAACCCCAAGTTCTGCCAAAGTCTTGAAAAGAGGTTGGGGGGGGGGGGGGGGGGAGGGGGGAGGATTTACAAAACACAATGCTGACACCACCAGAAAGATGGAAACATTGAGATAGGTAGCAAAAAGGTTGGTTTTTAATGTTGCGGGCTGGGACTGAACTCGTGATATCAGACATTATTAAGTCCATGTCTCTCAGCTGAGAATGGGTAGCCGGTCCTCATAAGAGTCAGGGAAAATAAAACAATGAGGGAGAGAGGATAGGCATCACAATTTTTCTCAGGGCAGCTTTACGAAGGTGGTACACTTGTCCTCTCCCTCACAGCTTTATTTTCCCCTACACTGAGCAGGTGAACTCAATAATATGCGCACAAAGTTCACTACTCAAACTCATGCAGTTAGACTGGACGGTGTAGTTCTGCCTCTATGCCAACCATGCCAGCCAAATCTCATAAATCTTCACTAAATACGATGAATGACTGCCAAGGAATAAGGATATGAATACTGATAAAGGATATGGGTCCCAGACACAGACCTATTTATATGGACTAATGGAGACTGGCAACTCAGCCAACTAGTGCTGCAGGTCAGCCTCAACAGCGATTAAACACAGATACAACAAAGTAAAGATTGTTGCTTGGGGAATAACATTGTATTCATATGGTGATAATCTGCTCCTACAAATAATAGTATTGTATTTACATGGTGATCGTTTGCTTCTACTTGTAATTTTGTGACCAAAATGGCAGTTCTTTTGAAATAGGAGCTCTTTTACCCCACATCTCTTTCTTTTTCTGCTTCAATCTTGAGCACTTTTAATCATCATGAACTAGTTGATAATCTATCATCTTCTTTTTTTCCCCTTCTTATTTCAAGGTATAAAGGTGTTAACCCAGCAAAACAAGAAAGAATTGATGCTGAGGATGTCACAGGCCACGAGTTCTGAGTTATCAGTCTACCTATAAACCAGTATAGTGGTGTGATGACAAATATGTCTTAAAGAAAAGCCACCTGTTTTGCCTGCTCTCTCTCATCTTTCCCCGACTCGTCAGAACCAGTCTGATCCTCTGACCTGTGAGAACGAGTCTGGGCCTGTTCAGACCGGTCGTGACCAGCCTCTGCCTGATTTGATCGGTCTGAACCAGTGTTAGTTTCGTTAGTCTCCACATGCTGAGGAAGAGTGGCCTGAGCAACACACATGACATTGAAATGTGACAATGCATGGGAAAATCATGCAGACTGCACAGTTCTGACAACATAAGGAAGTTTGGTTTTTCAGTAACACAAGAATGCTGAAATATGCTTTAAAGATTAGCAATACTCACATATCTACACCATTTCCCACGAGAAAAAACAGGCAAACAAGAAACTATGTCAACACAGATTTATGAATTCAAAAATCTCAAAACTGCTGTTTAGGGTCAGATGGATTTTCTCAGCATAAACCAAAACTAAGCCTCCAAATTACCCATGAAAATTCCATGCAATGTCACAAATAAAAGGTAGCTTATTTAAGGTCCACTGCACAAACAGTCCCTTTGTCTGATCATGTGAACACTGTATTCACATCTGCTCACTAGACCCGTTTAATCGTACTGGACATCAGCTGATGCCCTTTACACTGTGCTTCTTCAGTGCCACTCGGAGGTCAGCTAATGCCTGATTTATCCAATTTTTTCCTAGGGCATATATATAAAAAGCTTCTCAAATGGCTGAAATATTATTTCAACCTAAATATAGAAGAAAATCCGTGAATCTCATATATTCTACGACACTGAAAGGGTCAGCAGTCCAGTTTCACAATTCTTCATTTCAAGGCTCAAACAAAGGGCACAATGCTTAAATAGCTCCAAGTGCTGTGACAGCTCATGTAACAAGCCCCTAAAATTCATAGATACTTACTGGTGTAGGTAACTTTTAATGCTTTGACAACGTGGAAACGATTCTTCAGTGCAGTGTATGAATTCTTTGGTGAAGTGGGAATGACATATAGTCAATGGTACTTGCCAATATGTCACAATGAATGTACTGGTCATAGGAAACAACTGTGGTATGATTAGAAAGTCTTGGGAATGAACTTTTAAGCGGTTAGCTCCTTTTTGTTATTTTCGAATTACTACTAGCCATGTGAACTCTTTTTTTGAAAAAGAAGTTAATGATAAAAGATGTTCAAAATTCAGGCCTCCCAATGGCAAATACAAAAAAAATCTCTGAAAATCTAGGGGGTTCTGGAGGCATGCTACCCCATAAAATACTTTTTTAATATAGATGCAAAAGAGTGCAATCTGACACTGTATGGCTCAACTTTGGGCTTGTTTAAGATCTTTTGTAATGAAGCAAACAATTCATACATGCTGCTGTCAGATTAAAAAAAAAAAAGTACCTTTTTCTAATGTATGCTCCAACAAACATCAAAACAACAAACTTCACTGAACATCTTCCTGGTTCTTTGCACTTTTCTGCCTCATCTGGTGCTTCTTTGACTTGAGATGGTCTGAAAGTTTGTGGATGCCTGCTCGACTATGGTTATTTAATTGACTCTGCAGTGGCACAAGACACAAAAGGCTATGCCAGCTTCTGCTATTAAATTTTTGAAAGCTATATGCTCATTTCCACAACAACTTTTTTTGTGAAATCCACTCCAAACACCACCACTTATTTCTGCTTTGTCAAACATTTTTCTGTGGCCGACGCCGTTTCCAGAATATTGGCTCAGGACATGGTCATACTCCTCAAAAGTTTTGCAATCAGCTCTGAAGATAAGCAGCACTTGACAGACAAAAACACCAGAAATGACTTTAGTTGAAACTGATACTGGATTTATCCCACTTCCCTATGTTTTGTCGTCTGCTATGAGAGATTGACAGATTGACAAACAGCTGACTGTTCTGCAGAAGAATAAATTAGCAGTCAATCTCTTTTCTTGGAATGCACATGTTTCTTTAATGAAAGCAGCATGTGAATTTCCTCAGATTTCCAAGAAAAATCAGAAAATTGGAAGCCATGAAAAATGAAGCAGAAAAAGAAAGAGATTTGAATATACAAACAGGAGCAAACTGCAAAGTTATTTACCAAGCAAGAATCTTTAACTGGTCTCAGTATTATTTTGAGGTATAAAGACATTTGGAGTTTATCAACAGGGATTCATCACACTCAGACAATTCCATAGTGCTCCACCCAGTCTGTTTTCTGGCAGAACCAATAAGCCTGCACAAAACCAAATATACTGGCAAACTCTTGCAACAGAATTGATGAGTGTAATGGAGTTAGGGAAGGACAGGCAGTACCTAAGAAACATTAAGCTACAACCACCAGACTGACTGGAAATTTAATTATGATGAGCAGCAAACTGAGCAGGTTTCATGTTGCAAGGTGCGACTGAATTCGAGATGTCAAAGCACGAGTCCATGGCTTTATTAACAAGAGTTAACCAGACCACTGTAATCCAAAAAAAAAAAGTAAGAAAGAATTGGGGCTGAGGTTTTTGTTACTGACAGATAGTTCAAGAAGTTGCCAATCTTTTCACATACATCTTTGGTCTTAACAGAAAAGCTAGTCCAGACGACAACATGAAGCAGTGACTTGACACAGCTAAGCTAATCCAAATGACAGCATAAGCAGGGGCTTAATACAGCTAAGGTAATCCAGATGACAGCATGAAGCATGAGCCTAATACAGTTAAGCTAATCTAGATGACAGCACGAAACAAGGTCTTGATACACGATATATCATACACACACAAACACACACACACATACACACACACACAGAGTTATAGATCTCTCACCAGTCCCCATAGTGTAGTGGTTAACGCAACACACTACCCGATTGAAAGTTTGTGGGTTCAAATCCCCATCAGTCCCTTCAAAAATCAATGTGGGATTTTTCAGCTCTAACCAGCTCCTACCCAGAGTTGGGTGTGCTATGGGCTCATTGGGAACACACAGTCAAGTCTCATCCACTTCATGGATGCGTCACTGAGGGTGTTGCTCAAATCCTCTGACCAGCACCGCAGGTGTCTGTATCTTTTGGGACTGGTTGATGCCAGGATATATTATGACATTAAGCGTAGAGTACAGTTCTGTCACGCAGTCTCAATCCTAGATGAAACTCCATGGCATCATGATTATCATCCTCATCGACATCATCATTATCGCATTGTAAACAAATTGTGCCAGCTTCAGTGGCCACTAAGCTGGTGTAGAAAATGGGACGGAAAAAAAAAGTGAGCACAAAGGTAACCTCCCTGAGTGCGATGATCCTAAAAATAAAAACAACAAAAAATAAAAAGAACTATACATCTCTCTACACACACACACCCCACACACACACACACACACACACACACACACACACAACACACACACAATGCCATAAAACATTAACAGCAGGAGAACTGTAATTAATCCTTTGACTCCTCACCCTATCTGCCAGCACTAAAATCCCTTTCATTCCCTCGCCTCCAGTGAGAAACTGATGGATAGAGTGAGGGAGGAAAATGGTTACAGTTTTTGCTTTGCTATCAATCATGGCTGGTTGATAATGCAGGAAGCTGGTGGACAGGATGAGGAAGTCAAAGTGTTAGAACAGAAAAGGAGCACAGTACAAGACAAAAAATGTAACACTTAGAAAAAAAATGTGATGTGACTCAGGAAAACCAAAGCCAAGTGCAAAACATCTGCTTCTAAATTAAAAAAAAAAAGTGATGCAACACAGGAAAACCATACTCAAGTGTAAAATTTTCATTTTGAGTTTTGAACTTTTAACATTTTTTAAGTTTTCAAATTAACATGAAGAAAAAAATAATGCATCTATTATGATTTTCTATTATATGCATCAAAACTCTGAACAATCATTTTTGAAAAGAGAATAAGCTCATAAAATTTTTCAGCTCTCTTTAGGTTCCTTGCAGCCATAAAACTTTGGGAAACTGAAGATTAGGTATTAAGACGAAACTTTTAGAAAAATCTCAATTGCTGTAATTCTGACCCTATCCCGCTATTACTGGCTGTAGCTATTACTGGCTGGCTGTGTCTTCACCTGGGTTTTCCCATGCTGTGTCATAAATACCAAAGCAGAAAACTGCCAACAGCTGGAGAGCTACAGCTCTAAAGGACAGGACAACACACATACACTAAAATAAAAATCTTTACACCAATGTACAGTTTGCACGATACCACAACAGGCACAGAAATATTTATGGCATATGCTACTTTTTTTCCTTTTTCCTTAACTGCAAAGCTTCTGTGCAGCTGTTGCGAAGAAAACTGTTAAGGCAATTACTCTATCGTATACAAACAAAAAGATCTACGAATAATCAGAAATATGTAATGGGAACGAACAGTTGCGATGAGAATAGAAAACAATGTAAGCTCTTTCCAAAATATCAAAAGAGGAGTCAGACAGGGTTGTGTTTTGTCACCAGATCTGTTTTTACTTTACAGCGAAAACATCATGAGAAACCTAGAAGAAGACCCTGGATTAAGGGTTGGAGGGAAAATGATAAACAACATTCGATACGCAGATGACACCGTGCTAATTGCAGAAAATGAAAGGGACCTACAAAACCTTGTGAATATACTAGAAATAGAAAGCAAAGGTAAGGGGTTGGAACTAAACAGCAGGAAGACTTAAGTCATGGTGATCAGTAAAAAACATGAAATCCCCTCATGCAAAATAACAGCAAATGGCACAACCTTGACACAGGTTGATAAATTTAAATACCTGGGAACGATCATTTCATCAAACGGCAGATGCACATCAGAAATAGCCGGCAGAATCAGCCAAGCCAAAACAGCATTCAACAAGATGACAGGCGTTCTTGCCAGCAAATGCCTATCAATTAACATCAGGAAGAGAGTTCTTGAATCTTATATAGAACCAATACTGTTGTACGGATGTGAGGCGTGGACAGTCAACAAGCAAAGCCAGAACAAGATTGAGGCAGCCGAGATGTGGTTTCTAAGAAGAATGTTGAGAGTTCCATGGACAGCAAAGAAAACAAACGAGACAGTCTTGATGGAGGCAGATACAAGTAAATCACTCATAAGGAAGATCAGGAAAAGACAGGCAACATTTATAGGCCATTTTATGAGGATGGGGGATTTGGAACACCTGTCACAATGGGAAAGCTGGAGGGAAAGACAGCACCAGTAGACCCAGGGAGAAAATGCTGGACGGACTTGCAGAGTGGCTGGGGACGAGGAGGGTGGGGGAGATGCTAGGGGCAACGAGAGATAGAGACAGATGGAAGTCCATGATCACCAATGCCATGTGGCAGGGCACCTGATGATGATGATGATACAAACAAGCAAGCAAACAAACAAAATACAACCAACCACACAAACAAATGCACACTACTTGATCATATATACATGTATTTAACCAACAAATGAACACTAGTGCACCTTAGAAATTCTACCAAATTTGCAAGCACTACTTCATCTTATAAATTCTACCACGTTTATCTTATCAATTTACTGCTGTAATAAATACATTATCAATCTGAACAAAGGATATAATCAGACAATAGTTTTAAGTAACATAAGGCCTTATGGGCATAAAGGCAGATTCCAATCCATTCAGATTCAAGTCTGACTTAAAGAAAAGCATTGTACATGCATGAAAAGCACAACAGAGCTCCTGCCTCAAATGCCATAGGAAAAATGTGTGGAAGAAATAGAAAAATGAAATGAAGAAAATTGCCCCACACAAACTGTGCATTTTAAGCCTTTTGAACAAGCACTGCACTGAACAAGCACTGCACATTGTCAAGAGCTGAAGATAATGGGCCTGACAATCAAGTGATTAGGGCACTTGTCTTCCAACTGAAAGGTATAGGTTCCAACCTGCATGAGTATGGCCTGGAGGGTAAAGAATGGACATTTTTCTGATCTACCTGGTCAACATTATTATGTGTAAACATGCTAATATCTGAATCCCCCTTTTTATGTATATACGCACATAACTTCACATACGCACATTACAGACTCCATAAGAGATGTCAGCCTATAGCGGCTTATGAAAACACACAGTGTTCAGCACCTTGTGGAAACACAAAAACATCCAGCAAGCACATCTCCCAAAACTGGACTGAGGCTGCCCTACTGGCAAGGCAGGAAAGTAAAGCCATACACCTAAAACCCACTTGTATTCAAAAGCAGATAAAAATTCAAGTGCAGATTAAAGTTGCAGCCCATGAACTGAAAAAAAAATCTGCTGGAGATTCCATGAGTTTCAGCCTCTACTGTGAATCTACATGAGGCCTACATCAGGACAAGAGTTGGCCCTTCACAGTGGGTGGCTTTGTCCTCCAACCTTTACTCTAGGGCATTCTTCTAGGTTTCTCATGATGATTTCACTGTCAAGTGAAAACACATCTGGTGACAAAACAACCCTGCCTAAACCCTCTTTTGATATTTAGGAAAGAGCTTATATCGTTTTGTATTCTCATTGCTGCTGTTTGTTCCCAATACATACTTCTGATTATTCTTAGATCTTTTCCATCAATATTGAGCCTTTCTAGTTGGTTGATTAATTCTTCATATCTTATCCAATGGAAAGCCTTGGTATAATAAACAAAGCATAAATATAAATAGTTTCTTTCCCTATGACAAATCCACTGTTGTACTGCTATTTCTCTTTTGATTCTGTTCCTTGTCCTCATCACGACTATTCTTAATAGGATTTTTGTTACATGACTCAAGCTGACTGTACGATGGAGTTTGCATTCTATAGCCCCAGCTTTCTTCAAAATCGATTTTGACATATTTTGGAGGATTTTTCAGGTGTCATGAATTTCATCTAGGAGGGCTGTTTTTTCAATACCAAATTCTTCTAAGGCCTCAATCATTTCCATGGTAATATTGTCTGGTCCTGGGGCTTTTTCCGGTGTCATCTTTTTCAATGCTGCTCTACCTTCATCTTTCAATATGGGTGGTCCTTCAACTTTCTTTCTTATAATATGCTCTTCATTTCTGTCATCGTTAAAAAGACGTTTAATGCACTCACGTTGATAATCAACCAATAAACAGAGAAAGCAAACATCAATAAATAATCAGGATGTTAGAACGAATAAACAATTATGCAGCCTCCAGTGAATAAACACAGAAAACTGACATCAATACATAAATAACTAGGCAGTAGAAATGAATAAACAACCACGCACTAATCAATGAATAAACAGAGAAAACAAATAACTATAAATATAAATAACAGAGAAAACAAACAACTCTAAATAAACAACTAGGCAGTACACAATGAATAGAAATCCAACAATCATAAAAAAAAGCAAAATAGGATGTAATCCATGAATAAGCTCAGAAAACCAACAACAATAAATACACAATCAGGCAGCAATAACCAACTAATGAACTAGACAGTAAACAATGAACAAATAGAGAAAACCAACAACAATAAATAAACAACCAGGCAATAATCAATGAATAAATACAGACAACCAATATCAATAAATATACAATTAGGCAGTGAACATACATAAACTAGGCAGTAACTGATGAATACATAGAGAAAACTGCCAACAATAAGTAAAAAAACAGGCAGTAAACAATGAACAAACACAGAAAGTCAACAACTATAAACAAATAAAACATAAAAAGAAGAGTCAAACATCTTTACTCACCCCTTCCTCTGGCGTTTCTGCTTTTCTGTCCTCTTTCCCCTCCTCCTTCCTCCAAACAGGCCGCCAAAAGCATTGCCGATTTCTAAAGGAAAATAAACTCTGCCTGCACCATCTCATGAAGACTAATGCCACTTAAAAAACAAATCAAAAGAAAACAAAAACAATACAAAAACAAAAAGAGGCTTCAACTTTCACTGCCATCTAACCAAGACATGACACGAACAAAACTTTTTGACAGCATATGAAGAGAATTTTTGACAAAAACTTGTACAAACAAAACGTTTTTACAAAAGTGATAAGTGCAAAACTTTTTGACAAAATGTGATATGAACAAAAGTCTGATAGAAACTCTGCTATGAACAAAACCTTTGACCAAAACTATGATGATGAACAAAACTTCCCTCAAATGTATCTTGCAGTAAGCATCACATTTTGCATTTTCGCTCTTAATATTTTCTTTCTGTCCTTTTTTGTCTATGGTGTATTTATTTTTTTATCATAACTTTTTGAATTTATGCCAGTTTATTTTAATCCTTCAATTCCTGTACCTCTATTATTCTAAGCATCATACTGCGATGGTCTGGTTCCTCAAAGTCTTACATTTTTCATCATTTAACTCACAGTGGACACCCAAGAAGACTCAGAATATCAGTGCATCACTCAGCACAGATAGATACTGTTACATGACCTCTTCAGGTCCAAAACTTTTTTGTATTCATCAGTTTTCAATCCAGACCACATTTACTGTACTATTTTCCCTTTATCAGTCTTCCAGCCTGTGTTAGGCAGTTTTTCTTTATGTTTCTGCACTGAAAATGCCAAAACACCAGAGGTACAACAGCAGAAGAAGTTCTATGTGAACTTTTCATGGACAGTAACAGTGACAAGGAGCTGAATGATTCAAAGTTCAGCCCCAGCAATGGCAGTTTTTGATGCTGAAGGATCAGCGATGATGTGCCAGAGTACTTGTTTAAAAATTTCCTTTTCCAACTTTACTGCTAAGGTAACAGAAATTCTAACTACACTAAACATAAGCTTAATTTATCCCCCTTCGTGACATCAAATTTTATGAAAATTTGTCCACAAATAAGCACAGTGGTGCTAACTGTGACAATGCCCATACACACTCTTAAGTTAGATTAAATACTTGTTGTAGCAATGCCGCACGAAAAATTGAAATTGGGTTTTGAGTTTAAAAATTTATATGGTTTTGAAGATATTGTTATTCTGAGTAAAAAGCAGTTTAAATTTTTCAGACTAATAGTTCATGAGATATTCCAATTTGAAGCGTCAAAAATTTCTTAAATTTTGGTACCACGTTTTAGTGGGACAAAGAAGGACAAGTGTCACAGAACAAACTCATCAAATGGCATGGTATGCTGATTTTGCTGGAAATGACATTTATTTTGTAATTGTGAGAGACAGACCGGATCAAAAGTCATGAAATTTTGGTCGTTGATGTATTTTGGCGTGCCGAATTGAATAAAACCATTATTGGAACTCTGTGACGAGCCATTTTTGTCTTATTACAGGAAACATGTGATATTTTGGATGTTTTATCAGTGTTTCATTAATAATTGCCCATATTGTATTAATAACAGACAAAAATGAAGCTAGAAACAAAACAATCATTTCAAGAGATAGATATAAAATCATTTTGCTCATCGTTCAAGTGTCTTATTACTGCAAATTAAACCAAAAAAGTCATGACTCGCTACTTCAGTAGTCTTATGAATAACTTTTAATATTTCATCAGTTTCTGTACATATAAAAGGACATCTGAGAATCAATGACTTCTGGAATCACTTAAATAATTGAAATATTAAAAATTACAGCATGCTTTTATGCTGCAGTCTGTCCAAAAATATCATCCGATCAAAATTCTACTAAAAACTAAACACACACACATACACATGCACACACACATAACACACATACACATATATACACACACAGAGAAAAACATAACAGACAAGATTTATGTAAGTTACATTTGATTTTTATTTTATACATCAGTCTTTAAAAAATAGACTAAACTGTCTGTGGATGAGTCAAGTCCCCGAACACTTAGCACAGCCAGCGTCCAAAGAAAACTTCAGGAAGGATATGGGACCACTCACCATTCAGGAACAGGTCACTTAACTCCTACAATAGAGAAATATATGAATTTCTGCATAATATATACTATTCATTGAGAGATTGGAAAGGAAAGGAAACCATAATGCATAGTCTTCACAATAACATTACTTTAACATTAAGCCCAAACTCGCGACTTTGATTTTTAGCATATTACTGTAAAAATCCACCAAAGCAGAGCAATCCTGCTAAGTATTTCCAGTGTACTCTTGCCCTTTAATACAAATCAATAACAACAGGCTACTATTAAATAAGATGCAATCTTCCCTTTAAAACAAATTAATGACAATGGGCCTATCCTTTTCAGATATTGACTACAAATTGAAACAACTACATAAGCTAATGGATGGCCTACTTTACAAATAATACAACTCATAGCCTTCTATTCAGTTTCAAAACCTAAATGAAGAATATTATAACAATGAACAGAAGATTTTGTTTTGTGACATTCTAAATCTCTGTGTGTGTTAGTGTGTGTGCGTGTTGTCAGAGAGAGAGAGAGTGTGTTGTCAGAGAGAGAGAGAGACAGAGAAAGAGAGAGAGGATCATGCCTGTTAACAACTTGGATATGAATGTATTGTGGCCTATTTACTTATTTATTCATTTCTTGTTCTCTGAGAGAGAGAGAGAGAGATTCATGTCAAGGAAAGTACAATAACTTGCACAGAATTGTTTGTTGATTTGAAAAAAAAAATATTTAGACTTATTCATTCATTCATTTATTTGAGAGAGAGAGAGAGAGTTGAGGAGGCGGGTATGCGCACCCCTCTGTTTGGGCAAACCCATTTTCCACGGCCCGGCGAAGCACGTCGAGCACATAGTATTTTTAGTAGTAAGCTCGCCCGTCGTGGGGTGAGCAGATCTACACTGCGACATACAAATAGCATGATCTCGGGGAGGAAATGGTTGACGAATCTAGCTTCGGCTAACAACTCCGAATCGAGTTCAAACGCAGTTGTCCTTTTCTTCAAAAATACAGTGTCACAGATAAAACAGAACTTGATCTGTTGATTGCTAGATCTAGTCTTTGTCCGACAACGTAAAACTTGCCGAGCTGAAACTTGTACAGCGTTCTGTTGCGCCGGTAGTAGGCCTATGGCGTCGGCACATTCCGACGTTGTTTTGCTACTGATCTGGAACAGATCCTCATGTAAAAAGTTGCCGTACGGCCGTATTTTACTTCAAATTGATTTCATATTACACCTGCATATAGAAAAAAGTATGCAAAATCGAATCCCGCCGACGAGAAGTTCCAAAAATGGCGACTTGCCTGCAAACTTTTCCGATGAAAAAAAGCAAAACTTTGGAAGCGTCGATCTCGGTTCGAAACTGGCACACATAGCTCTCGTCGGGATATATCATTTTGTTACATTGATTCTCATTGGCTGCAAAATTACAATGTGATTGGTTCACAAATATAGCCGTACCGACCGAAATAGTGAAGCACACCAAACAAACTTCGATTCTAAACGCATACCATATCCGCGATTACGCCCGAAACGCGGATTTTCGACTTTCTCATCAAATAACTAATTCCATTTTCGCTGTAAGTACATAAAATGGCAATCATTCAAATCTTTATTCATTTCTGATTCATATAAGAAAAAAAATAAGGATGAAACACCGCTTAAAGAGGCAGTAATACTTGATTGAACTGAAGACCCCCCAGTTTTGCGGCCGGCCCCCGTTTTTGCCCAGTTTTTGGTACCACAAATTTGACGTCGCGTTTCGGTTCGCACGGCATTGCTACTTGTTGTAAGCACAAATACATACATGCTCTTTTTTTTGTTTGTTTTTTGTTTTGTTTCTTTTCTGTATGCTAGAAATTAAACAGAGCAAATGCCATCTGTATCGATTACCATGCCACACTGAAAACAACAGAATCATCCAAATTTAATGATTACTACTACTAAAAAAATATATATATATAAACACAAATCCCAAATGCATAAAATGCCCAAATATAAGTCAAGGCATGCTGAAAAAGAAGAGACAAAAAGCTTGTGTGGTGTTAGCTCAAATCAGGACGCTCCAAAACGCAAAATTAAAAAAAAAACCCAAAAAAAACAACCTTCAAGCGTCCACTGACTCGACTGCCAAAAGTGCAAATGATCTTACCTCTGATCCGTTTGTAAACCGATTCTTTCACTGTAAGTTTAAAGTAATCATGGTTTTTTTGTCTCCCATGCACTTACAAAAGAATGAAAACTGACCCCCACTGATCAAGTCACCTGTATGCAGGACTGAGATTTCTCTATTAACATTATGTATACTGTACCCAAGGAAGGTAAGGCAGCCCGACAGATTGCAGGTAGCTCAACAATAATCACAATGGGCTCTATTGCCACCCCCCCACCCCCCAACTCGTATTCTGGTCCAAAACTTTAAGACTGCCAGCTGGGCTACCTAACATAATTTGTAGTCGCTTGACATGATTCTAGATAACCATTGGCAAACCGGTTATCCCATGAAATCTCAACTCTGTGTATGTCACTTATTGTTGCTGTTTTTGTTGATGTTTGCTGTCCATAATCTATAATCACCCTACAGACCACAGAGTCTAGGACAAGTCTGACAGTGCCATGTGGATATACGAGAATGGGGTTGGTAGCAGAGTTCCAATGTGGACTGACACTGTATGACAGGTGTGTACTCCACACTTCCTTTCAATATAAATCTGGGCATCAACCAGACTTGAAAAATACAGATACTTGCAGTATTAGTCTGGAAATTTTGAGCAACACCCTTCATCACGTATCTGTAAAGTGGATGAGACTAGACTACGTGGTCCCAGCCTTCCCAATGGACCCACAAAGCAAGCTCAACACCAGCTGGTTGGGACCATGAAAAATTCCAAAATAAATTTGACAGGACTGATGGGATTGGAACCCGCAACCTTCCAATTGTTCATTAGTCTGTTGCGCTAACCTCTGCACCACGATGAGTGGTATGTCACTAACTTCTTGTGGAACTGACCAGAATATGCATACATTTGGCTTCCTGTCCACTTAAATCCTAAACCTTCCCATCTTGTGTCCAATTCTCATGCATTTGTATCTTTACTTTCACAAATAAAGTGAAATCAAAAACAAAAACAAAACAAACAGAAAAACCCCATATCACTGATCATTAAAACAAAGATGATTCTCAAAAACAAAAACAAAAAAACAAAAACAAACAAATTAATGACAGATAAATCATTTTATACACTTGAAATCTGATGAAAACAAACAAAACATAAGACTAAAGAACAAAGATTACTCTATTTAAAGAAATCAACAACAAAACACATTATCAACAAACAACTGAAGATGGTTATATGGCAGTCAAATGGGTAAGGTGTCAGACTTCCAATAAAGTGGTCTGTTGTTAGATAACACCTAGATGCCTCAACCTGGTGGATAAAGGCTGAAGATTTTTCCCATCTCCGAGGTCAACATATAAGCGGACCTGTTAGTGCCAAAAACCCCTTCATGTGTACATGCACAAGAACATAAAACATGCACATTAAAGGTCCTGTAAGTCATGTCTGACGCACTTGAAGACCATGAGGGAACAGTCAGCATCGGAGGTAGAACAATCACAAACTTGCGTTTTGCTGAGGACATTGACGGACTAGCTGGGCAAAAGCAAGAGCTAGTCAGCTTGATAAAACACCTTGAGGAGGCCTCCACAGCATATGGCATGCAGATCAGTGCAGAGAAAACCCAGTTGATGACAAATAATACCAATGGCATCAGCATTGACATTACCATAGACAACAAGAAACTTGAGACCATCCACAGATTTAAATATCTGGGAGCTATAGTATCAGATGAAGGATCAAAGCCCGAAGCACTTTCCAGGATTGCCCAGACCACAGCTGCAATGACCAAGCTAAAAGTCATCTGGAACGACAAGAATATTGCTATTGGCTCCAAGATCAGACTGATGCGTTCCCTGGTCATGTCAATATTTTTGTATGCATGCGAAACATGGACCATAACAGCAGACATTGAAAGAAGAATACAGGCAATGGAGATGAGATGCTTCTGCAAACTCCTTGGTATCTCGTACAAAGATCATATAACCAATAAGGAAGTGAAAACCCGAATCGAAAACGCCATCGGGCCGTATGAAGACCTCCTGACCTCAGTGAAAAGACGCTAACTGAGGTGGTACGGGCACATCACACGATCATCTGGACTGGCCAAGACCGTCTTGCAGGGAACAGTTCAGGGAGGGAGACGAAGAAGCAGACAGAGAAAAAGATGGGAAGACAATATCAGAGAGTGAACTGGCCTTGAATGGAATATCATTTTGCGGAAAGCTGAGGACGGTGAAGAGTGGAGGAAGTTGGTTGCAAAATCTTCAGTGGTGCCCCAACGGTCAACCAGACTACGGGACTGATGATGATGATGAAGTCATGTGAGACTGATGGATTATGGAAACATGACAACACAAGCATACATACACATGGAGAAGCAGACTGTGCAACAACACAGTGGAGTGTGGTCAGCTTGCCTAACAACTTAAGTTTTTTGTACTCTACTAAATAATCTTGATTGTACAGTGTGTCCAAACAAATCTGGAAAGTACCACTGTACAAGAATGATTTATAATTCACATACTTAAACATGCATTCTCATTATAATTCATGTGATTAAACATGCATTCTCATTCTATTTCTCTGTGTTTCTGCTTTCTAAGGAACAATAGTTTTCAGTGAATTCACAATCCCAAAATGTCCAAATTAGATTTACTGATCCCTTTTGTCAGTCAGTCACATACTGGAAGTGAAAAACTGCACAAACATAACAACTTAATCAAGACTTTTTCAGAAGACATGATACATTTTGGTGACGCCTCGTTACATCTCAAAAGTTACAGAGTTATGATACAATTCCACTTTAACTCAAAAAACAAAAAAAATTCTGCGATCAGTAAATCCACATACACAACACAGAAAGTCAAACAAATTTTAGTTTCTCAGATGATGACAAAACAATAACAGTGAACACACACACACACACACACACACACACACATAAAAACAACCAAACAAGACAAAAATCAGAAGAACAAAATCAGCTAATGAAAACCACTATATTTATGAACTATCCTTAAATTTAGTTTTACACATACACAAACACACAGAATACCAAAAACATACCTTTCTTTTTCTTTCTCTCTCTCTCTCTCTCACACACACACACACACACACACACACACACACACACACACACACACACACACACACACACACACACACACACACACACACACATACACACACACACACACACTAATCCAAAGGATAACAGCAGCTAAACACACACATACTACTCACTGGACCATGTAGACTCGTCTTCTTTTAACTCCTCTTCTGCAATCTGCTGCTTTTCAAACACGGCCTCCACCTGTGGATGATAAGCAAACCTCACAATCAACCTAGCTGTTTGCATTCACTCTGCTCTTAGCACAGTTGGTTAGATGCAACGCTCATACCACTGGGAATGCAAGTTTGACCCTCAGTTGGGACACTTTTTTATTTTGTTTGCTATAGACTCATTATCCAGTAACTCAAGTTCAGTCCTGCAACATCAAAACTGGCCTGTTTGCTGCCAATCTTCAATCATTCTGATGGTGTCAACTTAATGTTTCATATGTCCTGTCCCCCTCCACGGCTGTTCTAGGGTGATCACTTAGTTTCGTCCCGCGGCGGCAGCTGTAGCAGCGCGAAGCCCACTGAGTGCTGCCCTGACCAAGAAATACGAGCTCGTAGCTCTGCCTTGTTACCGGCAATCTTGCTAGGCTGTGCAAGCACAGTAGTAACTATTAAAAACAAGTAACTTCAGTTTTCCACTAATATTCTCAAAAGCTTTCTTTGTATTGGTCTGTAATGTGCATCATTAAAAAGCTGAGATTTTTATTAATAAAATGATATGTAACTCAACACGTTACGTGCATAATTATAAGTATCTAACTAAACGCACAGAGAAGAAAGAGAATGAAAGACGGTGTTGACATGATTTTCAATCTTCGACCGTGAAATAATCGATGTTCCAACCCCGGTAAAATCAAAATGCAAGTTCTCGAATGAAAGTAAAGGCACACATTAAAAGAATGTTGTCTGTAGAGGACGTCTGTTTTTCATTTTTCATGTTGCGCAGGGCCACGTATAGTGTATCGTAATAACACATGTGACAGCTAAGGTAAATAGGGATGCCGGCGAGGCGGATGATGGTTACTGGTTCTGGCAGCTCATTAATCCTCAGAGTCCTCAGTGAATTTTGGTATCATTTCAGTCCTCTGGATAACGCTTACCACATACATACTATGGCAGAATTCCTCTGTGCTTGACAATTGTATATAGTGTTGCCTTGGACATTTTTTATTTGAAATATCAGCGTACTGAGATGACCAGAGTCAGGTTTTTCATGTTGTAGTTGTTGATTTATCTCTGTTTATTTTCTTGTGTGTTGTGTGTGTGTGTGTGTGTGTGTGTGTGTGTGTGTGTGTGTGTGTGTGTGTGTGTGTGTGTGTGTGTGTGTGTGTGTGTGTGTGTGTATGTGTGTGTGTGTGTGTGTGGTGTGTGTGTGTGTGTGTGTGTGTGTGTGTGTGTGTGTGTGTGTGTGTGGGTGTGCGCGCGCGCGTGTGCACATTTCATGAGTGAGACAAATAATTATGACCGAAAGAGATTAAGCGAAGTGCAAAGTATTCCTCTCTCTCTCTGTCTGTCTGCCTGTCTGCTGGCATGTTTATGTGTATGCATTTCATGAACAAAATAAGTAATTAAAGAGTTTTGAGTATTATTATCATTGTTAAGCAAAATACATAGTACTCTTGTGTCTGTGTGTTTGTTTTTGTTTGTTTGTTTGTTTGTTTGTTTGTTTGTGTGCGAGGAGAGAGAGACAGACAGGAAGATTTCAGTGTAGTTAAGTGGGTATGATATTCAGGAGTTTTTATTTCTTTTTACCAGTGAACCTAAATTCTCGTAAATGTATAAAGTTTTCTCTCCCCCCCCCCCCTCTCTCTCTCTCTCTCCCTCGCTCTGTCTTTCCATTTTTTTTTTTTTTATGAATGGTCATCTCAGTATCGTGATCCCAATCTTGACTCTTGCACAGACATGTGTGTGTATGTTCCTACTATGGCAGTAAGGAGATTGTGATATACAAGACTATCAGTGAAATGTTGGTGCTAGTGTGAAGGATAATGGAGTCTATGCCGTTATCAGTGATCTCGATTTACCCACCGCTACCTCTACAAGAGGCCAAACAAGATCTGTCTGGTAGGTCAGTCTGTTAAAACATACTTTACTCTTCCTCTGTATGTGTTTCTTTCTGCTGTAATAACTGGTGAACTCTTGTTTTCGTTGTTGGAAGTTGGCTTATTTTTTCATGAAACAGTGAAGGCGCGATATTTTCAGAATCGTTCTCCTCCTTTTCTATGTAATCCTGTTACACATGTATGGCAACAAACCAGTTCGTGTTTGATATCTATGTGTAGGGGAGAGAGTCTACTTTTCGGTAAGATCGATAATTACGTATATGGCTAAATGACCAAAACAGTATTGCGGGAAATGTAGAAACAGTAGCAATCATGGCACACAAAAGCAGTCACACAGTCCCGCTTGCCTACCGATGACTCACAGCTCAAAACCGCTGACGGGCCGTGTAGCACAGCGGGTGAGCAGGAAAACACGCCTCTCACGTGCGAATCATGGGCACCGTGTCCGAAAACTAAGTGATCACCCGGTGGCGGGTTTGAACAGCCGTGCCCCCCACTCCACCACCCTTGCTCTTCTGAAGACCATGCCAGTGCACAGGGTTTTGTTCCATCTCAAGAAATCTGTAAGATTGCAACTGACAAACCCATCTGGTATTGTCCAAGTGTGATCAAACCATCTTGAACAACAACTAGCAGACTAATCTAGTATTGTCCAAGTGTGATGAAGCCATCATGAACAACAACTAGCAGATTCATACGGCATTGTCCAAGTGTGATGAATCCATTCTGATTACAACTGGTAGCCTCACATGACACTGCCCAAGTGTGATGAATCCATTTTGATTACAACTGGTAGCCTCACATGACACTGCCCAAGTGTGATGAATCCATCTTGAACAACTGGCAGTCATATGGCACTGCCCGAGTGTGATGAATCCATCTTGAACAACAACTGGCAGAGTCATATGGAAGCATCTGCTTGACCTTAACCTTGGAGTTGACTCCTGAAACTTAAAACTTCACCAATCCACAACTGTGACCAAATGGACAAGAACTATTGAAAGAGAGCTCAAAGCATTTTGTTTACATGTTTTTGTCTCATACACACACACACATACACACAACACAGACACTGCTCTGACCAATATGAAACAATCTCCTTATAAACAAAAAAACAAAAAAACAAACAAAAACACAAAACAGAATAGTCAAGCCATTCTATTAATCAATTATTATAGATATTCTAGGTTTTGTACTTTTCAAGGTTAAAAAAAAAGTAAGAAAAACAAAACAAAACAAAATCATGACAAAATAACAGAATTTCAAGGTCACACCTTCTCGACATGAAGGATCCCGCTCTCATCCATGCGGAAATGGGCCTTTACCCCCTTGTACTCGGCTTCCTCTCCGTGTCTGCTGAATGCGCTCTCCACCCCTGACAGGCTCACGTTCTTCAGAGACTGCGCGAAAGCCCTGTATACAAATGGTAAAAAAAATCATTTGTTTCTCGCCTCATAATGTGCAAGTGTTATGTGTGAGTGTGTGGCCTACTGGTTATTAAACAACCTGCCAAAGACTTGAGACATCTGTGTTTGAATCACAGATCTGACTGGGAGTTTTTCCCTCATCCACTAGATCGTAAGTGCTAATTTCATAGGTAGAACAATAAGCTGAAGCAGCACGCACTCAGCATACACTGGAAGATTCCATAGCAACAAAGGAATCATCTCTGGAAAAATTCCATGGAATCCACTTTCACAGGTAAACAGAAATATATGTACACAGAAAAGAAATGGGTGGCACTGCACTGTGGCAACATGCTCTCTCTGGGGAGTTCAAATTTTATGTGTAATTTCCACATACATATGTGAAGAGTGCACACATGAAAAGGTGCACACACTCACACACACACACACAGACTCTCTCTCTTTCTCCCCCCCAACACACACACAAACTCCCCACATCCATCCCCACACCCCAACACATACACCAAACAAAACAAACCCATCAGAATCCCTCTCCCCCTGCCTCCTATCATGGACCTACACTTACAGATCAGGAACAGGATGAACTTCAGGCCCATGACAGCTTCAGCCTCACTTCCTACTAGTTCTGTCAGGTTAACTCTTTCTTTATCAAGGAGCTGCATTTCTAGCCCGTTCTTGCAAACCTTCATTTACAAAAGGCTGCATATGCAGCCTCAGACTCAGACTTTTTCACCAGATGACACAACAGCTTGTACGAAACTGTCATAGTTGGCTCATGCACTTTTATTAGAGTGTGGGTGTACCCTTGTTTTGTCTTTGCCAGCTTGCAAGCAGATGGATAATTGGCTAGTTTCTGGGGAAATAAGGGAAGCAATGTGATAAGATTTTTTAATTGACATTCTGAGTACAGACCACAGTTACTGGAAAAATACTGTGTATGGTATCATAACAACAGGTATTTTCAAATCTGTATTCAACAGGCTTGAAAACAGTTTTTGAAAAAACAAAGAGGAGATTTGGTGGGGGTCTGGGGTATGACGGCAAAGGCCCCCAGCCGGGTCCAAGGGCAACGCCATGAAGGGATCCGCCCTTTGAAGCTGAAGCATAACAATATCTTTAAAAAATCTCTACCTCCCTTCCAAATCTCCGTCTTTCCATCTACACACACACAAACACACACATATAAAACTTAACATTACAAAGACTAAATCTGAGTAAAAGGAACAATTAAGCAACATATGGTACAAAAATGGCCGCACAACGACGATCACCTCAGTGTTGTGATACCACAGAGCTGTAGATGATGAACAAGAACAAAAACTGCTTTTAAGACATGATAAGCCAGGCCTGTAATTTAATTTAGCTGGTAACTCAGGGTCAGACACAAACTATCAATACAACATGTAAAATGTTGCATATCCTGTGAACTTCCAGTAGCCACCCCTACCCCTCCACTTTTATTTTTTTTGAAAGCAGCAACTACTGTCTTTTTCATAGCTGTATCTTTCTGTTTCTCACTTTCTGGCATTGATGAACAATTATGTACATATTCAACATCAACATACATTCAACACTGAGTCACATTGAAGACAGCAGCAGGGAAGTTTCAGTCTTTTTCTCAATTTTTTTGTATCTAGTGTTTGTTTGTTTGTAATCTTGCGCTTGATAAAGGCCAGTTGGCCGAAAATTTGTGCCTGTCTTGTTTTGTTGTATTAACTCATTCAAACCGCAACATTTCGCACCGCGACAACCCCTGAAATTGCAGTATTTTGGATGATTTTTAAAAAAATATTAAAAATTAACAGCAAATGTCATACACAAAAGGAAAACAGTTTTGGAAACATTAAAGTGTTAACATACAGACATTACTAGCTTCTGAACTGGTAACCTGTTCATCTTGATAGAAGGGATGAAGGAAACAGGTGACCATAAAGGGGTAAATATCCTCTTGCCAAGTCCATATATTTACACCATATGTTGTTTGTTTCCACCAATGAAACCAATTATCCACAGGAATATTTACACAGGAATGTACAGTTTATGTGCAATAACACAAACACCACCTCCTATTTACTTGGTGTAATCAAGAACAGTGAATTTGCGTGCAAATCGGCGGGTGCTTCCTGATGCCATCTTGACAGTCAGACGAAAACAAAGAACTGCATATAGTATCGAAAAACTGCTACTAAAGCAAAAATACAAATCACAACACGGTCTAAGGGAAGGAACTGTGAAATAAAAGACCCAAGATCACTCTAGTGCATGATTTACTTCCCTTATTCCTTTATTACGGCCACAAAAAAAGTTGAAACTCTGACGTACACCTGCGTACGGCACAGATCCATGCAGTGTGAAAGGTGACGTATAGCCATGTACGGCACAGTTCGATTGAGTTAAACATGCATTCATATTCTTCTTTCGAGTTTTTTCTGGTTCATACATAATCAGCAGAATGTGCACTTTCCAGTGATATGTATATCTCAAAATACACAAAATGCTAGTTAAGACTGATTTCATGCTGGGAGGTCACATATATATGCATATATATATAATGTGTGTGTGTGTGTATATATATATTGTAGATAAACCAAACAAACAAGACAACAAACTAGAATGTTGAACCCAGTACTTCGGCCAGTGGCCTTCCTCAGGGGCTGTTTATACACAATGCAAAATTGGCAAGTTTTTAGCCTAGACTCTTTTACTTCAGCCAAAAGCTTCCTTCTAAACAAAAATATACTTTGTCCAGTTTCACATTTTTACAGCGAAAGACAGAAGCACTTTGTGTGTGTGGGTGGGGGTGTATTTGTGTCACTGTGTGTGTTTATGTGCGACTGTGTGGTGTGTGTATACTGTATACATATGAGGCCTACATGTGTGTGTGTGTGTGTGTGTGTATGTGTGTGTGTGTGTGTGTGTATGTGTGTGTGTGTGTGTGTGTGTGTGTGTGTGTGTGTGTGTGTGTGTGTGTGTGTGTGTGTGTGTGAGAGTGTGTGTGAGTGTGTGTGTGTGTGTGTGAGGGAGGGAGAGAGAAAGAGAGAGAGAGACGAGGGAGGGAGAGGGAGAAACTGCGATAAAGTCATGCCTGTCAAAACAGATCCATTTCTGACAAGGTCTTGCTGTCTTAACACACCTCCAACCCCGCCATCACACACCATCTTTCGCAGTCACTCGCTCTTCCAATGGTTCACATACTTTTCATTTTGTGTGTTGAGGGTAACCTCCCGTTTTGACAAGTTGATGCCATGTTGAGATACGACTGCAGAATGAACATTATGCTGTTTGTAAATATTTCCAATAGAGGCTTGTAGTATACAAAGATTCTGATCATTTCAGAGCTTTTCTTGCCCTGGGATATTTTTTTTCTTCTCCTTCTTTAAGGGCAGAAATAATTTTTGCACAGGGATGTGAAACAATATTAGCAGAAACAGTAGAGAAGATGGAAAAGTTTTCATTCCTGATTCGATTTCTGATATGTGATGATTTCAGTGCATAAAATCAGTCGGTATGGAAATTTTGTTCATAGGATTTACACCACCCATACTTTCACATGACTCGCAGGAAAATGATATTCTTTCACATGCACTGTTCCATCAAATAACCAGGTAAACGTTTCTTTCCTTGCCTTTCCTTGATCATTCATGTATTAAATTAGAAAATTTCATAAAATCTACGACTTTTCCTTCTTTTTTAATGATTTTGTTTAAACACCTATATAATTTGGCCATTTTTATGGGGGACTAAGAGAAGCAATCAGCCAGTAAAAGTTAACGATTCTATACCTAGAAACAATGTTGAGACAAGTCAAAGACTGTTGAATATCCTTAGATTATGTGTACAATTGCACTGATATGTGCACTGGGTTTTCTTTTCCATATCTCTTTCTGCCTGGGTCAACGAGATGTCACACATGTTTTGAGATGGTTAAAGCCCTGATATGGCTCTGTTCAGTTACGTATGCTTTAAAACAAAAAGGATAAAGAAAAAGTTGCCAGATTTTCTAAATACAGGTCTCTGCTTGCATCCACTCTCTGTCATCCCAAGTCCTTACTTTTTCTCGATTTCTGGCAGGAATTCCAGACTGCCATAGCGCACATCAAAGCTGAAGTCCTTGAAATGCTTGTTGAAGGTCATCACCTTCCTCTGGGGATAAGGGTTCATACGACCAAACAGAGTGCGTTTGATTGTCCTAGTGGCTGCTGATCCCTCCTCTGCTGTTTTCTGTTTCTCAAATTCAACCTGAAGAAGAAAAATTCTTTTATATATATATACATATATAAACCTCTCTCTCTACATATTATATGTATCCCTCTCTCTCTGTAAAAATACTTTATATATATGAATATATATATGTGTGTGTATATTATGTATATATATGGTAGAAAAAAACTCTAGGGAGAGCTAGACAACAGAAGGTCTTCAGAGAAGTAACCCCCTTTAGACAAGTGTTTCGGCCCTGAACTCTTTACACTCTCGGGGGGCCGGGCCACATCCAGGTCATGACTCCTGGATGCCCTTCTGCTGTTGTCTATTTTTTTTTTTCCCACGCCGGGGAGTGAACCTGGGCGATTCTGCGCTTCAGAACTGCGGTACGCGGTTTTACCAATGTGCTAACGGGGCACACATCATCTGTAGGGGATTTAATCCTTATGAAGTTCACTTTTGGTTCCTCCTTGCCCAGATCCAGCTCGAGCTCCTTTCTGCTGCCTCTGCCATTGCTTTAAGGGCTCTAGTCCTCTTCTTCCCAGAAATGGCGAGTTGTTTCATGAGATCATAAGCGGAGGTGCCCACAAACCCTCTTGCCCCGACCTCTATGGCGAAGATTTTGACCCGCAGACCTGCTTTCTTCAGGGTGCTGGCAAGACCGGCGTATTTTTCGGTCTTGAAGATATGTATATATATATATGAGCTGCATTTCATTAAAGTCAAGCCATTCTACCAATCTCTTTTAAGACAAAATTGACTTCACATTTCTTATTTCTCAAGGTCACTGAACCATGAATAAGTTCCAGCTGAAATAAACAGGCATGGAAAATGTGCAATACAAAAACCTCTGAAACTGCATGTGTCTGGGAGCATGCCCCCTCCCGCCACCCACAAAAAAATCTTTTCCTAGATCAAAATCTGTCTTATCTCAGCATTTCTGAGTATCAATTCATGTACATTTCACTTCTAAACATTATTGATATTTTGTGCAGTTAAAAGACAACATAAACCAAGGAAAAGGGAGAGGGAGGGCGTTTCCTTTTTTTTTTTGCCTGACCAGCTTTGTGTCACTATCCCCATGCTGCTCATTTCCACTGTCCGGCACATCTTCAAACCTACCAAAACTGTGACAGCAGGGCATAAGCGGCCACAGAATCTGGAACAATTTGTGAAATATAATGATGGTAAGAATGAGGATGATAGTGGTGATGCTACGAGGTTTCACTTCAGACTGACACTGCGTGACAGGGTCATACTATATTAAACTTACTTTTATATGTTCTAGCAACAATCAGGACTAAAGGATACAGACACCTGTGGTGCTGGTCTGGGAACCTGAGCCTCGATGATGTATCTGTAAAATGGATAAATATAGGCCCATGTAAGATGAGATCTCAAACTACAAACAATGGCCAAACGGTTAAGACATCAGATTTCTGACTGAAAGGTCTAAGTTCGAACTTACTTGGGTAAATCTCTCAGATCAACATATGTGCAGACTGCTATCATCTGAACCCCATTTACATGTATGCACACCAAAACACATCAAATATGTATGTTAAAGATTCTGTACACCATGTCGACATTCAATGGCTTATGAAGACATGAAAATACCCAGTATACACACCCACAAAAGGAGTATGTAGACTGTGCAGTAACATAATGCCTGCACATGGGCGCCAAACAATGGGCACACATGCACCCAAGAGCACTACTCAGAGGCACAAACACAAGCAAACAATCTAGCAAACAACCAATTATCACTTACGTTGATGGGGTAGATGTTGGCATCACGGACATGAAAAGTCTTCACCTTGAATCCTTTGCCCAGGTAAGCTGCCTGGTAAACAGCCCCTAGTGCCGCTGCTTCATCAGTATTGATGCTTTTGCCAAGGTCACTTCTGCAACAGGTGATTTTAGGGCTTCCATGAGTTTATAGCAGGTTGGCTGGCTCACTTGACAGAGCCATGTACATAATATTTTATGTTTTCGAGTTTACCGTAAAGTTCAAGCTATAAACCGCAACTCCCCCCCCTCCCACCCCAGCTTTAACCCCTGCAGCTTAAAAAATGATGCGGCTTATTTGCAGATTTTCCCCGATCCCAGGAGTGTCACGTTCTCGTATATTCTTAGCTTCTCTTTAAGTCACCAAAATCGTGTTTTTGGTGAGCTCCATGTACAAGTGTTAACTGTTCACGTTCAAGTGTTAACTGTTAACTGTTCACGTTCTTAATAATAATAATAATAATTACAATATTTATATAGCACAAAATCTTGATAGAAATCAAATCTAAGCGCACAATATTTATATAGTGCAAAATCTTGATAGAAATCAAATCTAAGCGCTGAACATACACATACGCACGCGCGCACACACACGCACGCACACACACACACATGGCTATAAATGGGGAAAAAGAATAAAAGCAATGGAAAATTATAGAGAGCGTATAATATACAAATATATATTACAATGTGATTCCCCTCCGAGTGGAGACAGGCTGCAGAGGGGGATGAGTGAGGTCAGGATTTCATGCAGAGGAGAAAAGGTGAGTTTTGAGAGCGGACTTGAAGGAGACAAAAGTAGGTTGCTGACGGACTGAGAGAGGAAGTTTGTTCCAGGAGAGTGGACCAGAAACAGAGAAGGCTCGTGGACCGTAGGTATTGAGCTTAGTGCGTGGAAAGCGAAAAGTCAGAGGATCGGAGGCAGAGCGGAGGGTACGTGAGGGAACATAGATCTCAAGTAGGCTTGACAGGTAATCGGGGGCTGCGTTATTGAGACTTTTGTAGCACATGGTGTCTAGTTTGTACTGTATGCGCTTTGATACAGGGAGCCAGTGAAGTTGTGCCAGGAGAGGAGAAATGGGGTCAGCTTTTTTCTTTTTGAGTACAAGGCATGCAGCATTGTTTTGAATGCGCTGTAGGATGTGGATGGTGGAGGCAGGAAGACCAGTCAGGAGTGAATTGCAATAGTCAATGCGAGACATTATGAAGGAGAGAACGAGTTTTGCAGTTGTTTCAACAGAGAGATACTTCCTGATCAGACTTATACGATGGAGGTGATAGTAGCAAGATCTGGCAGTTTGAGAAACAAAGTTGTTCATGGAGAGGGTAGAGTCAAGGCAGACACCAAGGTTTTTAGCTAAGTCAGAAATTGGGACTGATGTGTTACATAATGAGAGAGAAAGAGGGGGCAGCTGAGAAAGTTTCTGACGGGTGCCAATGAGGATAGCTTCTGTCTTGTCGTCATTAAGCTGGAGTTTATTGTATGTCATCCAGTTCTTAATGTCCGAGTAGCACTCAGTGGTGCAAGTCAAGAGGCGCTGTACATTGTCAGGTGAGTCACTGTCTTGAAGTTGGGTGTCATCAGCATAGAGGTGGTGTTTTATAGAGTGGGAGTTGATAATAGTGGACAGGGGGGAGGTGTAAAGAGTGAAAAGAACAGGGCCAAGGACAGATCCTTGTGGAACACCACAGGTCAGGTATGCAGGTTGAGAGTAAGTGCCATTGATGAGAACAGTTTGTTTTCTGTTTGATAGATATGAAGTGAACCAGGAGAGAGCAGTGTCAGAGATGCCAAAAGTATGATCAATAGTATCAAAGGCTGCAGACAGATCGAGGAGTGTGAGGAGAGAGACTTTGCCAGTATCAGTTGCAAGGAGGAGATTGTTGAGAATGTGTAGTAGGGCAGTTTCAGTGCTATAGCACTGGCGGTAGGCTGATTGGAAAGGATTGAGGAGATTGTTGGCAGACAGGTGAGAGTTCAGCTGGTTGAGGACAACTTTTTCAAGGAGTTTTGACAAGAAAGAGAGATTAGAGATAGGCCGGTAGTTTTTCAGTTCATTTGGGTCTAAATTGTATTTCTTGAGGAGAGGGTGAACAATAGCAGACTTGAAAGAATCCGGGACAGTTCCAGTTTGAAGAGAAGTGTTGATGATGTCAGTGATGAATGGGAGGAGGGTAGGGAGACAGTTGGAGTAGAGAGAACCTGGAAGAGGATCCAGTTCGCAGGTTTTGAACGACATGGATCTGATTGTGTTGAGAATTTCTTCTTGTGAGACTGGGGTAAAAGTAGTAAAAGGTGTGCCAGAGAAGGAAGGGTCAGGTGGGCATGGTTGACAGGGTGTCCTATCAAGCCTGTCACAAAGAGTTTGTATTTTGGTGGTAAAATACTTGGAGAATACAGATGGGAGTTCTTCATTATTGTGTTTTGTTGGGAGAGGTAAATCTTTTCGTGTGCCAAGGAGATGATTCATGGAAGTAAAGAGTTCTTTTGAAGAAGAGGCATTCAGGATTTTGGTTTGGAAAAAGCTTGTTTTTGCAGATGCGATGAGGGTGGATACTTTTGTTCTTGAGGCTTGGAAAAGTTGCCTATGAACAAATCCGCACACACTGACGCATTTGGAATGGTATTCAGATCTGCTCTGCTCAAGCGTACACCCTCATCATGCCAAAAACGCGATGCAATGCCTACGAAACAGCCTGGCCACTGAAAAAGTGCAACTTATAAACCAGTGCGGTTTACGTGTGAATATATTTAAGATTTTTCTATAATTTAGTGGTTGTGCCTTATATACCGGTGCGCCTGATAGCCCGAACTTTACGGTAATCCCAACCTACAACATAAAACTGGCCCATTCAATGCCCAACTTAATGCTCCCATCATTCTAACAGTGTCAGCTTTGTGTCATAAGTCACCCTTCCCAATTTCATTTCAAGATCTCGCCAGCACATGGCGGTTAGCACAGTCTGCAACATCACCACTGGCAGAATTGGATTAATTTCCGCATGACCAAATCCAAATGTAAATTCAATGGATGTTTTTGAATGGTCTTTTTGATTGAAAAATCTTTTTCTTATTTGTTCATACATTCACTTCTGTATTTTTGGCTACCCCATCTTCTGTGCTGCTTCAAAAGCACTGATCCCATGCCGCTCTTTCTGCTGCTCAACACACCATCAAACCCAAGTTCATTTAGAGGAAGTCCTTTTGCCAATAAGTCTATGGGAGCCAATGATGTCAAGCCATTGTGAGGTCTCCCACCAGAGGAAACTGCACTGCTACGGGGCCACTTCAATGGATTCAAAGCAACCTGTTCAGATCCAATGTGCTTAGGATACAGCCTGATAAGCCCCCTACAAATGGAAGTAATAAGAAGCCTGATCAAGCCAGTGACCATCCTGGCAAAGACCGTTACCATATCTCTTCCAACGACAACCCACACAAACCATTAACACACACACACAAAAAAATAACAACTCGGGCATGAAAACAGTACAAGAAACTGAAACTGAGGTCACCATGATATCAGGGCATATAAAGGGTCAGAGAATCTGGGACAGTTTGCATGTTATGATGATTTCATGGTAATGGGGATGATGATCATTATGCTGCCATGGTCCATCCAGGGCTGAGATGGCGTGACAGGTTGTACCCGTTATATTTGCTGGGTTTGCGAACTAAACTGTTCTTTTAATCAGGGCAACGTAGCGTGCTGTTAGCGTTTTACCGCTTTCGCTGATCTGGAAGTATTGTCATAGAAACGTATTGTTCAAGGGAAATAATTACCAAGATATATGGACAGGAAGTGTATCTGTTTTCTGTTTATGTATTTCTTGTATAAATCGATCGGTTAATCTTTACATCTCCCTTCTTTTAAATTTTTTTCTTTTTTTGGATTTAAAGTCCAATCTCTTTGGAGGACGGACAGTTCAACCACTCCTGGTGATGTATGGCGTAGGACCGGTGTTGTTGGGTAGTGCTGGGTCTGATGTCCCCGGAGTAGGTTTTGGTGACTCAGGCTCTGGGATGCGTTCATACTTGGAGGTGTTTGCGGATTCAGAAGAATGCCATGGATAATGGCCTACTCATCTCTTAAGTTCCAGAATTCAAGGTTACTGTTACAGTTTTGTTGTTGGTCAGGCCAGCCATCTTGGACGGTTGATTGTAGAATTTGGAGTTGGGGATCTTCTGCCATAGCTTTTTGTATTTCCTGCATCTTTATGTCACTGACAGGCACATTTTCTAGAACACTATGTATCTGGAGTTCTGAATCCTCTTGATTAACACTCATATCAGATGATATGAACTTGCAGGAGAGTGCACCAGCAACTGATATATGCAAAAGCGGTGCAGGAGAAAGGGCAGCAACAACAACAAAAAAATAATAATAACTAAATAAATAAAACTAATAAATAAATAAAACAAAAAAATAAAAACAAAAAAAACTTCCCTCCCATACCCAAGAAAACAACCAAAAAACAACAGTAATAAAACCAAAAACATCCAACAAGCAATACAAAAAAGATACCTACTTGCCACTGCTCTTCAGCAGCAGCTCCTGCACCATGGGTATTCGGCTTCCTCCTCCCATCAGAATAATCTCGCTGATCTCTGGCTGTTAACACAAAAATTGAGGATTTCTGATCAGTATACAAAACTGACAATTTTTGATCGGTATACAAAACTGAGGATTTCTGATCAGCATAAAAAAACTGAGATTTTTTTAATCAGTACACAAAATGGACAGATAAAAGAACTAGTGAAAAAGTCCTGAAAAAATGTGATACCACCAGAAAATTACTAGCAGACATCAACAAGAGAAGACTAAAACACATCGTTCATGTGTCACATAACAAGAACACAGACCTCATGGAAACAATTTTAAACAGAAGCAAAAAGGAAGAAAAGCAGACCCCCAATCTCATAAATCAAGAACATAACCAACATCAGTGGCCAAAATATTCAAGAAGTCCAAAAAAGTCAAGACAGAGACATTTAGAAGCAAGCGGCTGTGTCACAGAATGCAGTGGCCAACATCGAACCTGGTGACATCGACAGGGGACAGGCAACACAAAATTGAGTATTTCTGATAAGTACATAAAACCGAAGATTTTTTTATATCAGTTTTCCCCATTTGTGATCTACCTTTATGAAACCACTGCAAACCCAGATATGGTAGTCGAATGCGTAAATGTCAGACTTCAAACTGCAAAGTCCTGAGTTTGATCCACTTGCTGAATGGAACTGAGGTTGCTAAGGAAAATGTGATGTGCCTGTGTGTGAAGTCTTTAGAGGCCATTTTCTCAAAACCACTGTACTGATCATACAACAGTTCAAACGGCCAAAGTTTCCACATTTTTTGTCCTATGACATTCAATGATATAAAAATGATGAAATGTCAGAAATGTGTGCTATCTAAAAAAAAAACCATCTGAATATGGAGTAAGCACTGAGTCTGTGCCGATAGGTAATTATGTGACCTGCTCTGACAAAGGGGTCAGAAAACAGTGTTCGCACTAGGAATCTGGCCAGCCAATACCCTTGCCTGAATTTGCCAAACACAGAGAATCCAACCTGTGACGACAGGGAAGAAATCAGTCACCATCTCCATCCCATTAATTAATCTCCCTCCCCCCTCTTCTTTGCTGGTGGGCAGTGATAAATGGTATGTGGAAGCAGGGTGGGGAAGGGGATGGGAGTGATCACTGATGCTCAGAACATGGAAAGACAGAAAAAGGGAACATATGGTGCCAGACTCGCTTCGACTACAAAACAACAACTTTCATGAATGACGGTAAGGTGTGGTATGCTTAAAAGCACAGAAAGTGTAAGACTAAGTGTCATCAGACATAGGCTTACATAATACATATCATAACCCTCAGTTCAATGGCAAAGACATTGTTTCACTGTTTGGGGACTGTTTCTCATCTCACAAGAAACCAAAACATTTTACAAAAGCATGAGTGACAGAGGCAGACTGCTGAAAAGCGAAAGCGTACACTTCCATCTTACCACCATGAAAAAAAAGACAAACTCCAAGACATACAAATTTAATGCAGTAACAAAAATTAAGCATTTTAAAATATCTACTTCCATATGTTGATCAGTCATGCAGTGACAATGACTTTAACCCTTTGACTTCCGTACCCTATCCATCAACTGTGAAGGAGTCAAAGGCTTAAGTTTCTGCTTTGCTAGCATGGTTGATAATGCAGGATGCTGGTGGACAAGGTACAGGAGTCAAAGGGTTAAAAAAAAAAGTATACAAAACATATGCCTTCAAAAGTATAAAAGCAATGAATACATCTCTCTTTCTCTCTCAAATGTGCAATCACACACACACACACGCACGCACGCATGCACGCGCGCAAAATACACATACACACACATGAACACACACACATGAACACACACACATGCATGTTCACACATATGCATACCCTCCAAAGAAATGCATACATGCATGGATTGACACCTGCACTGACACACATTCACAAACACACTCATTTACACAGACACACACATACAGACACATACATACACACCCTCCTACTCCTTTCCCTCTCCCCTCTCTGACACACACTAACACATGTACACACTGATGACAGATAAAAAAAAAAGAAGGAATATTTTCAGTAAAATATGCTTAGCCAGTATGCTTACCATATGCAACTAATGCTTAAGAGTCGAATATGGTAAGTGTATGATGCCAAAAGAGGACTTTTTTAAAAGTAAAATCCTGTTTAGCTAGTACACTTACCATATCCAGTTCTTAGGCATGAGTTGGGTATGGTGGGAGTATGACTCTAAAACATTAGTCTTAAGAGCAGACTTAAAAGAAAGTGACGGATACTGAACATCTAATGCAGACAGGGAATTCATTCCAATTCAAATGGACCTTTAGCAAGTGAGTCTACAATGGCCAAAAGGTTTTGTTCTGAATCAGACGAGGAGCACAAAACTGAACTGAAGCTACTTCAGTGACAAAGCCATGCTAACTCTGTGTGCTAAAGATATGCAGCACAGGGAGGTTGTATCACATGCGGCAAAGGGAGGTCATACCACATATGGCATTGGGAGGTCATATCACATATGTGACCCATTTTCACGAAATGAGTCCCAACTTGCAGGCAGCGAAAAGCGTAGAGGCCTGGAAAAGGTGTGATGGGTCGATTTTGTCAATTTTTACTTTTTGTCAAAAATGGAATATATAATCTTTAAATTACATGTACATGCACTCAACACTTTATAATTCAATTGGAAAATATATTTAAAATACACTTTAACCAGATAACCCGTAGCGATGATCCTCAGTAAATGGTAAAAGCAGACATGACTTTGATCAACATTCGTATAGAGCACCCTTTACAGGGCCCCAGCATGTTGTACCTCGTTGGAAAGGTCATGAACTCTACTTTCTTTGACACGCGTTCACTGCATGAAAATCAGCTTATCAGAAACACAGTTTCGAAATCATTGGCATAAACAAAAAGTGAAGGAAGTCGAACCAATAGACCAATGGGAGATTGCGTTACGAACTTTTCATGGTAACCGCAGGACATCGCACATAGGATTGGCTGACCCATCATTGTTTATGCCTTTTGCCACGAACAACATGGCTTCGAAAACCACGATTTGCAAAGAAAGACTGTCTTTTTAGCTCAGTGCTGGTCAGTCTTCAACTCTGCCAGCAGTAGATCAAGATGAATCGGGCAAACTGGTGACCGAATATTTTGCTGCAAGTGATTATGAAGACGAAGACACGCTTGACAGTGACGATGACTGTGAAACTTCGCCGGTTGATTCCGTGGAGCTTGACCCAACACAAGATGAAGTTGACGAACCCCTCGTCCACGTACAAGAAGTAAGAGGAGGTGCAGAGTGTAATATGGATGTCGACAACGGCATGCCAGATTTAATTGTTTAGAAATAACTTTGATTTAAATTTGCAGCTGACCTGTATGCATGCTGATCAATTCCAGCCAGTATTCTCAGTCACTTCTTTTTCTCTCACAGCATGCTTTTTGTGTCAGAAAAAGGGATTATAAACTTAAATAACAAGGCAATTACAGTAGATTTTCACACCAATTTTTGTGTGCTATTGTGGCATGATGTGTTTTCTAGCAATGCCGCATGAAAATTTGAAATTGGGTTTTGAGTTAAAAGATTTATATGGTTTTGAAGATATTGTTGTTCTGAGTAAAAAGCAGTTTAAATTTTTCAAATCGGACTAATAGTTCACGAGATATTCCAATTTGAAGCGTGAAAAAATTCTTAAATTTTGGTACCACGTTTTAGTGGGACAAAGAAGAGATGCGTGGGACCAGCTGTCACAGAACAAACCCATCAAATGGCATGGTATGCTGATTTTGCTGGAAATGACATTCAATTTGTAATTGTGAGAGACAGACACGATCAAATGTCATGAAATTTTGATCGTTGATGTATTTGAATGAAACCATTATCGTAACTCTGCGACGAGCCATTTTTGTCTTATTACAGGAAACATGTGATATTTGGCATGTTTTATCTGTTTTTCATTAATAATTGCCCATATTGTATTAATAAGAGACAAAAATGAAGCTAGAAACAAAACAAGGATATATAATCATTTCATGAGATAGATATAAAATCATTTTGCTCATCGTTCAAGTGTCTTATTACTGCAAATTAAACCAAAAAAGTCACGACTCGCTACTACAGTAGTGTTATGAATAATTTGTAATATTTCATCAATTTCTGTACATATAAAAGGAAATCTGAGAATCAATGACTTCTGGAATCACTTAAATAATTGAAATATTAAAAATTACTGCATGCTTTTATGCTGCAGTCTATCCAAAAATATCATCCGATCAATATTTTATTAAAAACTAAACACATACACATGCACACACACATAACACACATACACACAGAGGAAAACATCACAGACAAGATTTTTGTACATTATATTTGATTTTTATTTTATTTATTAGTGTCTAGAAAACTGACTGTGGAAGGATATGGGACCACTCGCCATTCAGGAGCAGGTCACTTAACTCCTGCAATAGAGAAATATATGAATTTCTGATTAATATATATGCTATTCATTGAGAGACTGGAAAGGAAAGGAAACCATAATGCATAGTCTCCACATCAATATTACTTTAACATTAAGCCCAAACTCGCGACTTTGATTTTTAGCATATTACTGGTAAAAATCCACCAAAGCAGAGCAATCCTGCTAAGTATTTCCAGTGTAATCTTGCCCTTTAATACAAACCAATAACAATAGGCTACTAATAAATAAGATGCAATCTTCCGTTAAAACAAATTAATGACAATATGCCTATCCTTTTCAGATACTGACTACAAATTGAAACAACTACGTAAGCTAATGGATGGCCTACTTTACAAATAATACAACTAATAACCTTCTATTCAGTTTCAAAACCTAAATGAAGAATATTACAACAATGAACAGGAGATTTTGTTTTGTGACATTCTAAGTCTCTGTGTGTATTAGTGTGTGTGTGTGTTGTCAGAGAGAGAGAGAGAGAGAGAGAGAGAGAGAGGGAGAGAGAGAGAGAGAGAGAGAGAGAGAGAGAGAGAGAGGAGAGAGAGAGAGAGAGAAAATTCATGTCAAGGAAAGTAGCCTACAATGACTTGCACAGAACTGTTTGTTGATTTGAAAAAAAAAATTATTTAGATCTATTTATTCATTCATTTATTTGAGAGAGAGAGAGAGAAAGAGAGAGAGAGAGAGAGAGAGAGAGAGAGAGAGAGAGAGAGAGAGAGAGAGAGAGAGAGAGAGATTCATGTCAAGGAAAGTAGCCTACAATGACTTGCACAGAATTGTTTGTTGATTTGAAAAAAAAATTATTTAGATCTATTTATTCATTCATTTATTTGAGACAGAGAAGAGAGAGAGAGAGAGAGAGAGAGGAGAGAGAGAGAGAGAGGAGAGAGAGAGAGAGAGAGAGAGAGAGAGAGAGATGGGGATGCGGGTATGCACAGGTCTACACAGCGACATGCAAATTAGTATGACCTCGGGAAGGAAACCAAGCTTCGGCTAACAACTCTGAATCGAGATCAAACACAGTTGTCCTTTTCTTGAAAAATACAATGTTACAGATAAAACAGAACTTGATCTGTTGATTGCTAGATCTAGTCTTTGTCTGACAGCGCAAAACTTGCCAAGTTGAAACTTGCACAGCGTTCTGTTTCGCGTAGTAGGCCTAATCAGGCTACTGGCGTCCGCACATTCTGACGTTGTTTTACTACTTCCAAGTACTTGATCTGGTACAGATCCTCATGTGAAAAGTTGGCGTACGGCCGTATTTTACATCAAATTGATTTCATATTACACGTGTTTATAGAAAAAAGCATGTAAAATTGAATCCCGCCGATGAAGTTCCAAAAATGGCGACTTAGCTGCAAACTTTTCCTATGAAAAAAAGCAAAACTTTGGAAGCGTCGATCTCGGTTCGAAACTGGCACACATAGCTGTCGTCGGGATATATCATTTTGTTACATTAATTCTCATTGGCTGCACAAATTACAATGTGATTGGTTCACAAATATAACCGTACCGACCGAAATAGTGAAGCACCCCAAACAAACTTCGATTCTGAACGCATACCGTCGCAGCGTTTGCGCCCAAACGCGGATTTTCGACTTTCTCATCAAATAACTAATTCCATTTTCGCTCTAAGTATTTAAAAGGCAATCATTCAAATCTTTATTCATTTCTTATTCACATAAGACAAAAAATAAGAATGAAACACCGATTAAAGAGGCAGTAATACTTGATTGAACTGAAGACCCCCCCAGTTTTGCGGCCGGCCCCAGTTTTACCCAGTTTTTGGTACCACAAATTTGACGTCGTGTTTCGGTTCGCACGGCATTGCTAGTTTTACCATGGTACAAAATTTGGTAAAGATTGGTAAAGTAGAAATACCTGTTGCTACGGTAAAAATTCACTGAAGTGGTGAAAATTTTAAAACTTGATTTTCTCAGAATGGCTGTTTGCTATGTTACACATTTCAAACACCCATAACTTCCTTATTTTTAGGAGTAGAATAAATTTCATATGAAAAGAAAGGTAATAATCTGGACATTTTGAAAATCATAATACCCTGAAATCCGTTTTCACCTTAGGACTCATTTTGTTAAAACGGGTCACATATGGCAAAGGGAGGTCGAATCACATGTGGCATAGGAAGGTCGTATAACGTAGCACTGGAAGGTTCTTCCCATAAGGCATAGGGAGGTCATATCACATGTGGCACAGGAAGGTTGTATCACTGTGGCACTGAACATTTACAGAGAGAAAAGTGGCCAAATGGTTCAGACGTTCGCCTGCCAATAACTAAACTCGAGGTTCCAAGGTTCGCTCCCTGTAGAGGCCTCAACTGGAAAATCAAACTGAACGTCTAGTCCTCCTAAAGGGGATGACAAATGAGTCGGATCCGTGTGCCTTCTGGTTGCGCATGCTAAAGATCCCACGGCAGTTGAAAATCGTGAAGAGCAGGGCATTGCGCAGCTGCCTTGTTATAAAACATTGGAAAGATAGTTGATTTCCCAGGTCCCACCCCCTGAAGACCAATTAGCCTTATTGCCTTCCTGAAGTCTTGGTTAAAAAAAAAAGAATATGAATATGAATTTAAAGCAAGG
Organism: Monoplex corrugatus; assembly: GCA_030674185.1. NCBI lineage: Eukaryota > Metazoa > Mollusca > Gastropoda > Littorinimorpha > Ranellidae > Monoplex > Monoplex corrugatus. The sequence continues at coordinate 13,830,761 of JAPXFY010000034.1, forward strand.
GAGAGGGCATGGGCATCGCTTTCATGGTGCTGGCCCCGGGAAAAGTTAAAGTCTCAGCCACCTCACACCATACCACCTCAGGGCTATGAAACTATTCAGGTAAGATCTCATGGGTTTATGTGCAAGTTTAAGGCTTGTGCCATGATCATTCTGGATCTTCTCCATTACAAGGCATCTGTGATGTTAATGTACATGGAATTCATTCCAAGCATGGAGACGTCATCTTGAGAAACTGAAACAGTTGTGGCATAGTGAGGTCATATCACATATGGCATAGGGAGGTCTATCACATGTTGCATAGGGAGGTCATATCACATGTTGCATAGGAGGTCTTATCACATATGGCATCCCTAGACAATATTATGTGTGGCATAGGGAGGTCATATCACATGTGGTATAAGGAGTCATACCACAATATAGGGAGTCATATCAAGAGTGCAACACACACATATCTCCACACACATCATACACACTTTACCATGGTGATTTCAGATGTCTTGAGGGCTTCCTCTACAGGCTTGTAGACTCGTTCCAAGAGATCCTTGATCAGATTCAGGAACTCTTCCCTTGTCACTTTGGCTGCAAAGTCCTCACCCTCCACCAAACCCTCCACCTGAGGTAAGAAAACAAAACATCTTATTTTTCTCAAACTTCACTTCAATCAATTACTTACTGCCTCTTATGCCGATGGCAAGTGATAAATTGGACAAAATGGTCAACGCTAAGGGCATATCCTTAGATTATGTGAGTGAATGCACTGATATGTGTACTTTATTTTCTTTTCCACCTTTTTTCCCTGATGACGTGTTGTGTATGTTTTGAAATGATTATAGCCCTGAAATGGCTCTGCACAGTTAGCTGGGCTTTAAACAAAAATAACAGTAAGTGGCAAACTGGGCAAGCAACTCTTGTTGCTGTTTCTGTAACAAGTTTCTTTTCCCCTGAGACTAGATTATTAGCCCTGAGCTCAACCCTTAACCTGGAGGACCAGTGAATCACTTCTGTAACAAGATACTTTTCAGGGACTGGGTCTTTAGCACCAATCCAAGTCCCCAATAGGAAGAGCAAGTGGATCATGCTTTGTCATGCCTCTACCCATCAACCTCTTCAGATTGGGTAGCCCTATCAGAACTCGAAGCTCCACTAGCATAGCTCTAGTGATCCCTGTGGTACTAAAGTCCCCTGACTATGACAAGGTAGTGATCTTCCAGGCATGAGTTTTATGGGTGGTCTGAAACAGGCATGTCAATCTATGAAATTACTTAATCTTTACTGCTAATACCAGAGTAAGTTTTTCAAAATCACCACTGGTGTGCAGCCCAAGGATAAAACAGATAGTGACAAAAGGTGCGCAGTGGTTTACCACAGGACTTGTAATGATTGTGGCAGTAAGCACATGGGAGAAACTGACAGAAAGCTAGGCACTATAGTCGCGGAAGGTCAAAACACCACAATGGCCTCATTAACAGTAAAGAGAGAATACTGTAACAGGAACAGGATACCAATCTTCATGGCAGCTTCTGAAAGTCATAATTTAAGAAGAAAAATTAGAGAAGCATGGGAAATCCTAAGTCAACCATCACTGAACAGATATGCTGGAATACAGAGTTTGGAGTTTGTTTGAGAAGGAATCAAAGCGCATACAGTACAAACTAGACACCATGTGCTACAAAAGCCTCAATAATGCAGCCCCGATTACCTGTCAAGCCTACTTGAGATCTATGTTCCCTCACGTACCCTCCGCTCTGCCTCCGATCCTCTGACTTTTCACTTTCCACGCACTAAGCTCAATACCTATGGTCCACGAGCCTTCTCTGTTTCTGGTCCACTCTCCTGGAACAAACTTCCTCTCTCAGTCCGTCAGCAACCTACTTTTGTCTCCTTCAAGTCCGCTCTCAAAACTCACCTTTTCTCCTCTGCATAAAATCCTAACCTCACTCAACCCCCCTCTGCAGCCTGTCTCCGCTCGGAGGGGAATCACATTGTTATAATGTATAATTGTATATGATATGCTCTCTATAATTTTCTATTGCTTTTATTCTTGCTTTTATTCTTTCTCCCCATTTATAGCCGCGCGTGTGTGTGTGTGTGTGTGTGTGTGTGTGTGTGTGTGTGTGTGTGTGTGTGTGTGTGTGTGTGTGTGTGTGTGTGTGTGTGGTGTGTGTGTGCGTGTGTGTGTGCGTGTGCGTGTTGTGCGCTGTGTGTGTGCGTGTGCGTGTGTGGTGTGCGCTGTGTGTGTGTGTGTGTGCGTGTGTGTGTGTGTGTGTGTGTGTGTGTGCGCGCGTGCGTGCGTGCATGTGTGTGCGTACGTGCGTGCGTGCATGTCTGTTTCAGCGCTTAGATTTGATTTTATCAAGATTTTGCGCTATACAAATATTGTAATTATTATTAATTATTAATCACTGCATTCCAATAATTTATTCCAGGTGCATCGGAGTCTGTTTGAGAAGGAATCACTGCATTCCAATAATTCCATGTGCACTCCACCCAAATCTGCAAACAAGTATCTGGCACTCAGCCTATGCAAAACCCTTGTGCTGACAAGATCTTGAAATGGGCAGAAAGGGAGAGGGTGACCTATGGAACATTCAGCTGATACCATCAGAATGATGAAAACTTTAGGATGGGCGGCGAACAGTCCAGTTTTTAAATGTTGCGGGATGGGATTGAAATTGAGATATCAGATCTTGAGTTCAGAGCTCTATCAAAAGAACCAACCACATTAGATTTAAGCTTTCTGCAATCAGTGGACAAGCTCTCACATCACCTAACTGCCACTGTCACATGAGACAAAGCCAGACGCACAGCCAGCACTCATCCTGAGGATGGTTTCAGGTAAATGCTGAAGGATGGTCTCAAAAAAAAGTGAAACAAAACTTTACTATTACTATAATTAGTAGTATTATTGCCATAATTGTTATTGTTGTTACTGTTATCATCATCATTGTCATCATCATCATCATTCTTATTATTACTACTATTATCATTTACAACAAAGGTGGTCAAACTTTCTCCTGTACACATTCATCAGGGTGGGGGAGGTAAACAGTGGGAGAATAGTGATAACACGAAGATGTAAAAGGCAGAATATTGATCTCAAAGTTTACATGGATTCTCTGTGTAAGAGAGAGTTTTTTGATTTAATGTATATTTATAATCATTATATGTGTCCTTATGTAGCCAAAGTTTATTTTAGCCCAACTGGTCATTTGTTATGTTTTCCAAACTACTTCATTGTCATCCTGCAATATTTTTCCCCTTTCATGATTTTAACATCTTACTTTTAAAGTGTAAGTGTGTGTGAGGAAGAGAAAAAGAGAGAGTATGAAACCAATGAAATAGAGAGAGAGAGAGAGAGAGAGAGAGAGAGAGAGAGAGACAGAGGTGTGTGTGTGTGTGGTGTGTGTGTGTGTGTGTGTGTGTGTGTGTGTGTGTGTGTGTGTGTGTGTGTTCGTTCGTTCTTTGATTTAACGTCTTTTCACTATAAGTGATATTAGACGGTGTGTGTGTGTGTGTGTGTGTGTGTGTGTGTGTGTGTGTGTGTTTGTGTGCGTGTGCGTGCGTGTGTGTGTGCATGTGTCACATACACGTAACACACATTGTGAGAAATTTTGGCAATGGTGAGACTTGGTAAGTATGTTCATTAAAAGCAAGTCTAGCAGAACAATTGGCCCTTTAACTCTTCGTAGACATGACAGCGGATATTCCGCTGCAGCCAGCAAGGCTGTTAGAGACGTGACAGCGGACATTCCGCTGCAGCTGGCCAAACCATTAGAGACATGACAGCGGATATTCCGCTGTGGTTTTAAAAAATAGATGCATGGGGTGCAACTCCTGAAAAAGAAAAAACCTGAAAGGAAGGGGTCCAGGGCCGCCCAGGCCCCGGCGGGGTACAGGGGCTTCTCAAAGGATCGTCATAATCACTTTGCTGCTTTACCTGCGTGAAAACAAAGCTGTGTTTGTTCTTTTACATCTTCTGGTCATACCAAGGACTTGTGATTACCTGGATTTCTGGATTACCTGGTCAAGAATGGGTGTTTCACTGACTGTATGTGTTGGATTACTGTCGTCGGCTGCAATCAAAAACTTCTTTCCCAGAGCCAAAACCCTACCCCATTTCACCTTCTAGGAAGGTAAATAGAATAGATGTATTGTCCTTGTATGTAGCTTCAGCTCAAAGAGCGTAAACTGAATTTTATTTTGATATAAAATATGTTCTTGTGTTGTAAAATTTGTATTTTTGAGTATTTTTTGAAAACCCCCCCAAAATCATGCGTCACCAAGGGTTGTGGCAGGTCCCGTTGATCGCGTCCACAGTGGTTGTGCAAGGCCACTATATTATGTCTTCAAAGAGTTAACTCTTATTGTCCGTTAGAGGTTTTAAGTCTGGCCGAAGGCTTTGCACTATGCGAATTGTCAAAGAGGGGGTCAGGTCAGTAAAATGATGATAATCTTTTTTGTATCCAACCTACATCAAACATTTTGGTATGCCCATGTTCAGAATAAAATTGTGTATCTTGTGAATAATGTTACATTGATATCATTGTCATATTGAGATAATTAGAAATGCTAATTACAGACACACATTTTACAGCGCCCACAAAAAACAATTGTATGGTTGATATTGACAGCACTATAGCTGACCAGGTAATCCTTGTACATCCAAACTCAAAGAAAAAAAGATGTTCCTTGACATCTTAGCAATAAGTTCACCACCACAAAAAATGTCATTGTTGCTTTATTTTGATGCTTTTCACCTCTAATTGACTTCAGGTCACATCCCCGAAAATGACAAAATCCAGACATTTTAGCTGTTACACATGTCACAACTTGTTCGTGAGTTGTCTTTTCTATAGTGGCTGCAAATTTTCTAGTGTAGAACCCTCACTTGATGCAAAAATAAGTAAAAACCAATTTTAAAAAAGTGTGTGATCATCTGTAAACTTTTTCATTGATCATGTGATACAAGATACAAGAGATACAAGAATTTTATTTAGCCCAAAGCATCACAATGGGAAATTGTTTTGGCATTCGCATTAAAATACATATAGGCACAAGAACGCATAAACACATGTGCACACATACTCTTACTCTCTCACTCTCTCTTTCACTCCTCTCTCACCCTCTTCCTCCCCTCATCTCTCTCCCCCTCCCTCTTTGTCGAAACAATATCAAAGATAATGACTAAATCTAAATATGTACGGTTAAAAAAGCACATCATAAGAGTCAGATGCCTTGGTCAGGACTTTAAACAATGGACAAAAAGGGCAATACTCACTGAAAAAACTTTGGTAGGTATAGAAAAAATTTGATTAAAGATGCAACGCGATATGCACATTAAAATCAAAATGAGTTAAATACAATAAAATGAGTATGTAGACTTAAGAGGACAAGGTTAAACAAGAGAAGAACAAGAACAGGATTTTATTTTAGCCCAGTGCTCAGACATGTGGAAAATGTTTTGGCTATGCATACAATCACACTCACGCATCACAACAATTACAATGTTCAACATCATAAAAGACAAATTCGTGGGTCATCCACGGAATCAAAGAAACACACGCACACAACACACACACACTCTCACGCCAAGGCGCCCATATCCAAGCCACCTTAGCCCTGCCAGCTAATTAATTTAACAGCGCGCATCTGTCTTTCCCTTCCCCTCTCCACACCACCCTCACCCATCCAGTGGTGGGCCACAGGCACACATTGAAGTATAGGCTTACAGATTGACCTAGATTGATGTCAGGTGAGTTTCAGAAAGTCGTCATTTCTTTGAAGAAGGCCCTGTCACCACCATCCAAAGAAACCAACTCATCATTTGAGTGTCAGAAAACTCTCATCACTGTCACTGATGATATTATTGCTATTACTATCATCCAGTGTTTCTTAAAACAATTTTATTGCCTGCTCAGCAGTCAGTCTCATAGGGCGCCGCCCACCTGATGCCATGACAAATCAAAACACAGCACAAGATGCAAAAAAACCCCAACAACTTCAAACTACTTCATCAGCACAGAAAACCGTGAAATGAAAGTGGAAGTATCTATTGTGTAAAGCAAGCCGTAAGGCTGGCTGATGTCGGAAAAGAGTGACTGTCGCAATCAAGATGTCCAGTAACTGAAAAGCCAACCGAGTCGGCTTGCCGTCTATTCAGGTTGGGCGGAAAGCTGACTCAGTCGGCTTGCCAGACAATGAGAGTTAATACATTAAGATGGTTAGTTTGCAGCCTTTTAAAGAAAATCATTTTGTTTCCATTGGATCACCAGCCACACCTTTATCTGTTGGCTATGTCTGTAGTGGTACTGAAAACTATGTATCTGTTGGCTTTTGTTGATTGAGTGATATGTGTGTGTGTGTGTGTGTGTGTGTGTGTGTGTGTGTGTGTGTGTGTGTGTGTGTGTGTGTGTGTGTGTGTGTTTTTTGTTTTACTTTGTTGGATTTTTTTTAGTTTATTTGTTGTTTTTTTTATTGTTTTTTCAAATAAAATTTTTTCTATATGTTGGTTTGTATAAGTGTTATTTGCTACTCCAAACAGCGTGCGTCAGGCGGGAAGTCTGCAGATTTGACCTACTTTTTGGTGTTTTTCAACTCGGCATATTTTGCATCAAAGTGACTGCCAGTGTACAATGCATCAAAGCGACTGCCAGCATACAATGCATCAAAGTGACTGCCAGGTTTCAATCCATCAAAGTGATTTCCAGCGTTCAACCCATCAAAGTGAGTGCCAGCGCACAACCCATCAAAGTGACTGCCAGCATACAACCCATCAAAGTGACTGCCAGCGTACAGCGCATCAAAGTGACTGCCAGTGCTCAACCCAAAGTGACTGCCAGCGTACAGCGCATCAAAGTGACTGCCAGCGTACAGCGCATCAAAGTGACTGCCAGCGTACAGCGCATCAAAGTGACTGCCAGCGTACAGCGCATCAAAGTGACTGCCAGCGCACAACCCATCAAAGTGACTGCCAGCACACAACCCATCAAAGTGACTGCCAGCGCACAACCCATCAAAGTGACTGCCAGCACACAACCCATCAAAGTGACTGCCAGCACACAACCCATCAAAGTGACTGCCAGCACACAACCCATCAAAGTGACTGCCAGCACACAACCCATCAAAGTGACTGCCAGGCGCAACAACCCATCAAAGTGACTGCCAGCACACAACCCATCAAAGTGACTGCCAGCACACAACCCAAAGTGACTGCCAACGCACAACCCATCAAAGTGACTGCCAGCACACAACCCATCAAAGTGACTGCCAGGTTTCAATCCATCAAAGTGACTGCCAGCGTATAACCCATCAAAGTGACTGCCAGCGTACAGCGCATCAAAGTGACTGCCAGGTTTCAACCCATCAAAGTGACTGCCAGGTTTCAATCCATCAAAGTGATTTCCAGCGTTCAACCCATCAAAGTGACTGCCAGGTTTCAACCCATCAAAGTGACTGCCAGGTTTCAATCCATCAAAGTGACTGCCAGGTTTCAACCCATCAAAGTGACTGCCAGGTTTCAACCCATCAAAGTGACTGCCAGGTTTCAACCCATCAAAGTGACTGCCAGGTTTCAATCCATCAAAGTGATTTCCAGTGTTCAACCCATCAAAGTGACTGCCAGGTTTCAACCCATCAAAGTGACTGCCAGGTTTCAATCCATCAAAGTGATTTCCAGCATTCAACCCATCAAAGTGCCAGCATTCAACCAAGCAAAGTGACTTCCAGCGTTCAAGCAAACAGGCACCAGAGACACATGAGAACAGAGAATGAGAATGTGTCTTTAATTCTCACCTGTTGGCATCACTGGGTTCGGTGTTGGCCGCTGCACTACTTAACACCACCATCTCCTTCCAGGATGCTCTGTCTTGACTTTTGTGGACAATTTCTTGAATATTTAGGCCATTGATGTTGGTTATGTTCTTGATGTATGAGACTGGAGTTCTGCCTTTCTTCCATTTTGCTACTGTTTCTCCTTGAAAGATGGCTGCCATGAGGTCTGTGTTTTTGCTGCATGACATATGGCGAATGTATTTTAGTCTTTTTTTGTTGATGTCTGCTAGAAGTTTTCTGGTGGTATCAAGTTCTTCCAGGACACTTTCATTGGTTCTTCTATCTGTCCATTTGACATGTACTAGTCTCCGACAAAACCACATCTCTGCTGCCTCAATATTCTTCTGCAACCAGTTTTTGTTGGATTTCAGGCTTTGCAGCCATAAATCATGACTGTCTTTGTTTTGTTAATTCAAGACACTTTTCTAAGTGCACATGATGACACCAATAAAAGTGTCTTTAATTAACAAAACAAAGACAGGCACAAAATTTCAGCCAATTGGCCTTTGTCAAGCGAACGCAAAAGACAACCACAACTACAACTACAACAACAACCAAAACACAATTAAATTCATTGGATTTAGGACAAAAACACCAGATAACTTCCCTGATACAAGGGTGACACTTTGAAAATCTGAAAAAACAGAAAATCAGGCTAACTGGAAAACGTTTTCGCTTGAAGGCACTAGCAGCACAATGGCGCGACGGAAGTGATGTGTGTAGCCTAACACAGATCGCTGGACCTGTGTTGTCTTCAACGATAGAGAGCGCCTCCTCATTTCCGGTCGTCTGCTACAGTGCTGCTTCGGTCATGATACCGCCGATTCAACTGTTTTTTTCCCCCAACCATTCTTTTTTGGTTTGGATAACGAAACTGAAAAAACGGAATTTCCGTCTGGGGCCTTGCCGAGAAAACGGATTTCCGTCACCCAGATGGAAGAGTGGCACCCATGCTGATGCTCTACAGAGCTGAAGAAGATAACTAATTCTTCTTGGGATTTTTGTTTGTTTGTTCATTTTTTCCCATTGCAATTCCCACATGCACTGGAATATGAGTGGGCTTTTTAAATACACAACTTCATCATCATGGCAGTCACACTCTGTTTTGGGGAATGTCCTCTCACCTGTGCCTTGTGGTCATTATTGGCGCTAAGAACTTTCTTGACGCGCTCAGCCTCTTTCAGAAGCTTGGCCATCGCCCGAGGGTTGTCTTCCACCTTGAAAGATCGTTTCTTCTGTGAGTTGAACACTTTGGCCAGATGGTCGCGCAATCTCAAGGTCATCTCCAGCCCACCCAGATTTCTGTCGTACCTGTTAGACAGGGTGATGGAGGGATACAGCAGAGGTTACTGGAAATGCCCAACCGAATGAGTAGAGCCACATCAGGGCTATACCCGTTTAAAAAACTATACAGTACTTCGCATGAAGAAAATTAATTACACATATCAATGCATTTGCACACATAATCTAAGGAGATGCCCCTGGCGTTTACCATTCCATCCAATTTATCACACCGTGGAGTTAAAAAACAAACCTGAATACAAATTTAAACGTACTAAAAGACACTAAAACATACATCCAGACGCTGTCTTTCTCAAGTTAAGTGTGAGCCTAAAGAAGCATCAGATGAAATAAAACATGAAGTGAAGGCAATGAAACTGTCACAACAGTGAAACAGAAAGTACATATTGTCAGACATTCCTCAAAAAAGGAAATTTTCCTTCTAAAATTACGTTTAATTACACATACTTACCGTGGCTCACTGATGCAATAAGCGGCAGCGATTTGCCATTCCTGCCTCATAAACAATAAAGTCCGAAGGGACTTTTGGAGTCTGCTTGATCTTCAAGGTCACCTTGGCACTGACTTCCAAACCTAATCATTTCCAATTCCTAAACACTAGTGTATAAATTTTGACATAAATCTGGGTCCAAAAATAGCTGATAAATGCTTTTCAACATATCACAGACACAGACACACACACACTGCAATTAATATGAAACAATTTTGCCTTTTTTCTCTATAAAAAGGGAAATTACACAAATAAATAAATAAAACCTCACCCTACACCCTTGATAGTCAGCTGTGGATTGCTCTCTACACGTGTTCCCTCTTTGGTTTTCACAATCTCGTAACCTGTCAACAACAACACTCTTCACAATGACCCCAGAGAGACAACACTATGCAGTTTTATGAACTGTGTATTATTCGTAGAGAAACACAACAAAAAATATCTCTTTCAGAAACCTCTACAACAGAACAGACTCCTTTTTTCTTTTTTCATGTTCATATTTTCTCAGATGTGTGCATGCATGTCGTTTTGCCCACACTATATAGGCAGTAGGTTGCTGCACAGTCTGCATATCCACCTTTGCCGGACATGCTTACTGGGTGTTTTCATGTTCCATAAGCTGCCAGTTGTTAGGATATCAGATCTGAGACTGACCTCGCCTGGTAAGATGCATTTGTAATCAACAAGACCTGCTGGTGCCTGAACCTTTTTCATGTGTATAAGCAAGCAGAACATCAAATAAGTATGTTAAATGTCTCGTATGCCTTTGATTGGTGATTTATGAACAAAAGAAAATGCCTTGCATGCGCATCCGCCAAAGACGAAGTGTACAGATTGTACAGCAACATAATACATGCACAGTGTAGGCCAAACAACAAGAACAATGTACATATATGCATTTAAGAAAACAGTCCCTGGAAAGAAAAACACATCAATATCAGAACTACATGTTGGTACCGGCAGCCTCTCTTCAGCAATGCGGGAATTGTGTCAGTCAGTGGAAAAATTGCACATGTTTATCAGTCAAATATTCTTGCAGATGAACATGAATGAAGATGTTGTTATCATGAAGATAAAGACTGGTCTTTCCTCTATCGATCTGTGCTGTTTGTTTTTGTTATAAATGCACCCATACGAAAATCTGCGCAAAAGAAAAAAACACGCCGACCGACGAAGTTTCACCACATGTCACGTAATGGCGACTGGCTCACGGCAGTGCTTGGGTGACCGGTTACAGCAAACTTAAATTATTGGGTCACACAGGACTACTTTCATGCAAATTAGTACAGCTGACAGGTCGAAACCCTGTCCTTCATTCCTGTATAATATTCATTTTATTAGATTATTAGTTTGTTAGTCTTCTAAAGGTCGGAATATTGGCAAACTTTGAAGAAGAATATCTGAGGACAACCTTGATATATCAGATCGTGTCCGCGGATGCGCAAACAGCTTATTTTTTGCTAAATTTAACCGTATATGGAACTATGAGATGTGACCTGTACCGGATGTGCGCGAGCCTCCGAAGGCCGAGTATCCATGATCTGCCATTTTAGCATTATGGGAACCTCGAATCATGGCGGCCTTCGAAGCGATCGCTGAAAGTCCAGTCAACGAATTTCTACCCGTGATCGTCAAGCTGAAGGACAAACGTTGTAAACATCGACTGATTTTTCATTAAAATTGACTTAGAATTTTGATTCAGTGAATCGTTTTTAATGTTTCTCGTTATTTAGAAAGATTTTAAAAGAAATCAGCGGCAGGTATAGACTGCATAAGCAAAGAATAGAAAGTACGATCTCCGGTTTGAAGTTTTATCGCCAAGGGATTTTTTTAAGCGACCTGGAACAAGTAGAAGTAAAACTGTATGAAGCGACTGCTTTCCAAAGGTGTTCATATTGCTAGTATTTAATGAATACGATGGAATTTTATTTTTAATACATCGAAATCATAATATTTGTGGTAGTACTCGGCCAGAAATTCAAACCGGAAGTTGGTCGGCGAGTGCATGTCGTCTACTGGATCAGATTCGACAATTTTTATCATCACAAAGAAACAGCAAATAGCGGTTTTGCAGTCACACAAGCGCGCACGCATGCATGCACGCACACATTATCAGAACACAATATAGCATCAGGCAAACACGGGCACATAGCTTCACAAAGTCCAATGTGCCTTTCTAATGGCAAAATATAAGAATCCTTTACTCTCAAAAGTAACAGCTGGCACAAATTAAAGAAAACACTTGAGAAAAAAATTAGGATTTTATTTCTATTTGTTTTCAAGGCAATGATGATCTTTTGTGGATGAAATTAACCATCACCGCCACCAAAACTTCAACAGCAGACACTCAATAATATATTACTTCTACAGTTAAATCTGTTGAGAACTGAGTGTGATAAGTCATGGGACGAGAACACAGCTTTTGTTTCAAAAATTAGTAACACTGATTAATCATCACCTCAGGGGCTAAATCTGAAGACAAAAATTTGAGGCAGTTTTAAAAGAAGCGGAGAGATTTTCAGTACATAGATCAGACATGGAAAATTTCTTTGTGGATATGGGAAGATGCATGTTACTGCGAAATAACTGATGAAAATAACTTATTGATAAACATTAGGAATAAGTATAGAAATGGCTGTAAGTCATATACTGCATGGGTGATTTTCCAAAATTTTACCAATACTGAACATTTTCCGGAGCGTCAGGCTATTCCACGACTCTTCATTATCGGGTCTGTAGCGCCATTCAAAACCAATTCGCACAAAAATATTAAGAACTTAAGTGTGGATCTTGAAACCACAGTAAATAACGTACAAGAAAACGAGCCTTTTAGAAAGAAGTCTCATTTTTGTATTTGCCATGTAATTTCTTTTCTTTGATTTATAGTTGACTGTATTTACTGTAACATTAGCATTCAGTAAAATAAGATTACTTGTGGTGATGACAGTGTGCAATTTTTATCTGCATAGTTAGAGATCAAGTCTGTGAAATATATGCTGATGGCTTCTTTTACTTTGCCTGCCCTCCCCCCTGCACTTGTCGTGTCCCGTGGCCTAAGGTCATGTGTTGTTGTTGCTCTGCCTACTGGAGAAAGCCAAAGTAGAATGCAATCAACACGTCCATCTGTTGATCAATTCTCTCTGCCACTTCAATCATCTGAAGAAAGCGTGATCCCACTGGTCTGATCAGCATACGAACTTCAACATTCAGCAGGCTGCACATTTCAGCAATGAGGTCCTTTCCCTTTGGACTGCCCTTTATGTCATAAAACAGATCTTGTCCCAAGTCTTCTACATAATTGTTGAAGGGCTTGCAAAATTCTTTTGCAATGTTTGATACAATGTGCACTGTGTCACCATGTACATCCAACAGATGTGGATTTTGTCTTCTTATCAGGGTCTCTACTCCTTCTTTCTTGCCTCTCATCACGTTGCAGTTGTCTGTGAGAGAACTGACTACATTTGTCCAAGGAACTGCATCACCACCTGCAGCTGCCTGGTCAAACTGTAGCATCTGTGCCACACCGGCAAATATATTTTGCGAAGTAGCGTGATTTTCAGAAAAACTTCCCAGAAGAAATGTCTCCACCTCCCCTTTGTTCTCATTAAAAACCCTCACAAGAACATTAACCATCTTATTGTTGGCATTGTTTGTTGCTTCATCTAATGACAAAGAAAAGTAAGTCTTCTTCAGCTTGTTAAGCAGCTCTTCTCTGAAAGCAGGGGCTACTCCATGTGTCAAAGTGTATGCAGCTGTACTTCTGTTCATACTGAGGCCTTTAAGTGCTTTGGGGTCCTCTCCCATTTTTTTTGCAAAATCTATGAGTGCTGGTGCCAAAGAAAATGGCAAACAATGTTCTGCAAGGAAAGCGCACGTACGAATTTTTGCGTCCGTGATCCGATCCATTGTTGTAAGACCAGGTTCGGCAGTAGGCAAAGTCGATGTGTGCGCCTGGGCACTCAGTCTCGAACAGTGTGTTGGGTCGACCGAGTGTGCATGAAGGCTTTTCTTGCCGTTTGATTTATAAACAAGTTTTTTTGAACACAAGTGGCACCACGCCGTACCTGCTTCATCCACTTTTTTTTAACCACAAGCCAAACGGTCGATTCAAACTGTCCACTTTGTTCAGCCACTCTTTCTTCCATTTGTTTTTGCATTCAGAATCAACCTTCCGCGCTTCGTTCTCGCTGGTTAAAAACTGCATTTTCACACACACGTGTGGAACAAATTTTCCAAAGATGGTGGCGACGGAAGTGAACTCGCAGAAAATTGATGAAAAAGGTGGACCCGAACGAAAACATGGACCTGCATCAAGTCCAACCGACGATCGCCAGATCGGTATCCCAAATTTTTTTGTTTTTGTTTTGATTTTTCCCCAATACGGAATTCCGTCTCAGACGGAAGGAAAATCACCCATGTATACTGCATTGCCAGGCATGCATCTTCTGCTGTTACACATTTTAGTTTCACTATGCTATTGAGAAGGGTGTCTTTCTGTGCTAGTATGATACAAAGTCATCTGTGGATCACACTGTTTCAGACTAAATCAGTACATGCATACAAAATCTTAAAATCTCGTATATTAGCAACATTTGCCTGTAAAGAGTGAAGCTGTAGCTTTTATTTGATTCACATGCAAAATTTCAGGAGATTCCATCAAGACATAATGTGAGTCATATCTGTTTTAAGTTGGCCCGACACATGGGCCCTCACATTATTT